>JAUCMX010000007.1:14646225-15351225 GCA_033459395.1 Hemibagrus guttatus
ACCAGAGAGTGAACTAGAAAATCCTGGATCTTCCATTACTGTGTCTGCTCCAAAGATTGTCATTCCAGCCTCAGCACATCATTACTGCTTATCCATAGATCTGCGCAGCATCAGAGATCTTAATGTGAACTTCCCTGTGAACTGCACCCTGAGGTAGTGTGTCTTGATAAATACATTTGTTTTTAGCATGAGTTCAGAAGTGGGTAGTTAAATTAATAGTAAAATTAATTTCACATTCAAACCTAGGTATGCCTACCAGTTTTTTGGGAGCGCAGCCCCGATAATGACGAATCCTGCAGTGGAGATTAAGAAGAACACAGAGGTATTCCTACCTCAGTCCTACTGTGCCTTTGATTTTGCTGCACTGCCCAGTCAATTACAGGATACATTTTTGAGGTGACTTTTTAAAAATCTCATTTCATATTTCATTACGCACACATACCTGAATGTGAAGGAAATAAATTGTTTACATAGAAGTAATTTCTTTGCTGTCATGCTAAATATCATGCTTGGCACTGACACTGTGAAGTTTGATCTTATATAATAAGCGAACACTGCTTCTTCCAGGGTTCCACTGGTGGTTGAAATGTGGCATAGAGACCCTGCTGCCAGAGATGTCTTAATTGGCATGGCCAGCATTCAGCTTTCCCACCTCCTTACTTCTGAAAAGACCCGCTTTCTTGGACAGTCTGGCCAGCACCACTGGAGACAGACTCACTCTGAGAGGCTACCTGTTACCAAAACAACAGGGTTTGTATAGTATTTAGGTTTCTGCAATTAATGCTGTCAATTGTTTTTAATGTAATTGTGTTTTACCATAAAGATACCTCTAGATGGCAGACATGCAGCACTTGTATTACTTAAACGTAATACAAGTGCAGCACTAGTAATACTTAAAGCCCTTTCACTCCCAGCAAGATGCTGGTAATGGCCAAAAGTGCACCCCACTTGTAAAAGATGTCAAATAGGAATAAAAAGGCTGAAAATAATAACTGTTATGTGAAATTAAAAGTGGTTACTTTCCTGTTTGTTTAATTTGCTTGTAATTACAAGCATCACTGAACCACAAAATGCATATTTGTGAAATAGCAATTGCTATTTTATAGTGTGTATCCACATAAAAGTTGAATGCAACACATAAGAATTATAGATACCAGTTTCAGATCTTTAAAGGATTCATTTTTTAAATCCTCTCATTTAATTAATATTTCTATGAAATGTAATATAATTCTGTTTCCTGGATCAAGCGGTGTTAAATATGCATGAAATACAACCAAAGGAAACAAGTTGACGCTAATCAGTTCTAATTTCACATTATTATTCTCTCTATTATTGTAAGAATATTATGTTAGTAGTATTAAATAATATTAACTGCTTTTTATTTATTTATTTATTTTCTATTTCTGTATCTATGTTTAAAAAAAGGTAAGGATAATACATGATGGGTCATGGCATGGCTTAAGACATGTTTTTCTATAGCAGGACACTTATACTATCGTAATTTACCTTTATATTTGCATGGAACATTATGGAAGGTCCTCTGGACAAGTTACAATCCTTACCTTCCCTGCCTCTCTTTTTCTGAGGTATTAGTGATCACAAAACCATATATTCACAATTTTTATATATGGTATTCTTTATTGTATTAGTTTTTAATAATTAGGAATAATTAGTTATAATTAATAATTACATCATACAAGAAATCAACATTTCATTATATTTCCCACAGACCTGATATGTCATAACTTTCTTCATTGTATTTATATAGATCAAATGAAAAGGTGGCTGAACTTAGCTATGTGACAGTTCTGGAGGATAAGGGTTTAGTGAAAGCACAGGATGTCCTCTTATCTGAATCATCACAGGTAAAAGTTGATTGAGATTTATGACTGAAATTTGTGACTTAGTTTTGTTTTCCAGGCAATAGTGATTTGCAGTAAATACTTTCTGATTGGGTTATGTCTTCAAATATTGACGATGTCTTCATATGACAGAGTGCTAATCAGGTGTACAACAAGCCAGCAGCTCCAGCTATGCCTTACGGTGGGGCTGAGGTAGGGACTAAGCCTCGGGAGACTCTGGAGTACAGGGCTGCACTGGAGCTTGAGATGTGGAAGGAGATGCAAGAAGATCTATTTGAAAACCAGGTTACCTCTTTTTTTTTTTAAAGAATACATTTCAAGACTGCTGCATTTGAAACCTTTTTTTTTTTTTTTTTTTTAATGAAAGAAAATTATTGTGTGCACTAATAACACCTCTTGCATTTAGGAGTAAATTAGTGTATTATAGCATTATAATTATGTTGGCGGTTTTGGTGTCTGTAGCTGAAGCAGAAAGAACTAAGCCATATGCAGGCCCTGGCAGAGGAGTGGAGAAAAAGAGATAGAGAACGAGAGGCACTCATTAAAAAGAAGGTACACTGATTGAAGTTGAAGTTTTTTAATGACCTCGCCAATTTTTAACAGCATGAACAGTTTGATGGGAGTTGGCAAAATTATGCCTTTTTTTTAGGAGATGGAGTATAATCTGTTGGAAGATCAGCTCCAGAAGACTCTAGCTGATCTTGAAAAAAGAGAAAAGACCCTTGCTCATGCAGAGATGGAGGTTAGTAGATTTTGATTTGTGCAAATAATAATTATTATTATTATTATCTTCTAATTGGTTTAGACTAGTCATTATTTTGATTTATTTGCAGAGGTATGCAGAGATTTATAAAAACTATATATTTGAGCATGTGTGTTATTAGACACAGAGGCTGCAACGGGAAATGCGTGTGGAACATGAGTTCAGCATGCGGGAGCTGCAGGACAACACCAGGCGTTTACGTGAAGACTCTGCTCACCAGGTGGAGCTGGAGAGATCAAAGGTCAGGCAGCTTGAGGAGGACCTTGTAAGGCATCAACAGCAGGTAGGCGTGACAGACGTTGTGCAGCAAGCTCAATTTCTGCTCTAATAAAGAGAGTAGCACGGGAGAAAGCGCTGACCTCAAGGTCAATAGGGTGTAAGATCACCCCTCCCCCTTCCCCTGCAGGCCGATTTAAGAAAAGTACTACTGAGGCCTGGATTGATCCCAAAAAATCTACATGATGCGGCTGCAGTAACTACTCTGTATTGTCTTTCACATCATACAAAACAGAATTAACCAGTTCGTGCTTCTGGTTTTGCTCATTGTTCAAATGGCTTTCTTTTTTATATCCTGCTTGTATCCATAGATATATTATTTATATATATATATATATATGTGTGTGTATATGTATGTATGTATGTGTGTGTGTGTGTGTGTGTGTGTGTGTATATATATATATATATATATATATATATATATATATATATTATATATATATATATATATATATATATATATATATATATAATGTATGTGTGTGTATGTATAAAATATAGGATTTTCTGTTCTTCAATTTTTGAGATGCAACAATAGAGCACGATATAGAAACAGGGCATCTATCAAAAAAGGTACACACACACTGACATGGTTACCATTGTGGTTTGCTCACTGCACTTGCTGTAGTATAGTTACTGCAGCAATGACCAGTAGCTGCAAAGATGTAGGAGTATTTTTGATTTAACCGCGTTTTTTTCCCCTATTTTCTAAATACCTGGAAAGATAACTTTTTAATATTTGTCTCTATATCACTAAATTTTGCTCAGTATCACATTACATTTAATAATATTTAATTTAAAAAAAAATTTAAATGGCATTAAAATGTTTTTCATTTAACTTTTCAATACCTGGATACTGAATATATTGTTTTCTCATGTAAAAGTTGTTCTGTGTATGTATTATAGTATAAAGAAAATTAATATCAGTAGAATTACAACCCCTGGCAAAACGTAGATGATGTACACTCGTGTGTTTTGTTTTACTTGGTAGCACATAAACAAATCACAGATGTAACAAAAAACAATTTTGATTAATAGGTGAACATTCTGACTTCATGAAACATAACTCGAAGAAATTAAATAAAATTATTTTAATTAATGTCATATTTTTCCAGAACAAATAGAGGGGGGGGATGGAATCACCTCGTAAATTGCATTTTATAAAACAAATACAGCTCTTAAAATGCTAATTAGTCTGTGGTTAGGACAGTACTTACAAACATTAATGAGCCTTTGGCTAAATGAAAGAAAACATGGCCCCAACAAGAGAGCTGTCAAATGAAATAATGGAAAGAATTATAAAACTCCAAGAAGGAAATCCAACACTGGGAGTGTGGCAGCATATGCTGGTTGTTTCTAGTCAGCTGTGTTTGAATTTTGTGCAGGTATAAACAAAATGGGATGGGTTATAGAGGGGAAACATCCGGGTAGACCAAGGAAGATATCAAAGCATTAGGATAGGAAACTCGAACAGTGCGCCTTTAAATAGAAAGTGCAAAGCAAAACAAATGAAAAACAAACAGGTGGAAACGGGAGTCAATGTTTGTGAAAGAACTGTAAGAAATCAGCTGAATGAAATTGGATTAACATATAGAAAAAAACAGAAATCCAGCACCCCAACAATGTATAGTATTCTATAGTATAAGAATTTAGGCCATCATAAAAGCCTGTGGATGAGCAACAAAGTACTAATTGTGATTGTTTTTTACATTTTTTTTAATGATTCCATAATTTTTTTTTAGCGTTGAGAGATTGTCATTTTTTTTCATGTACTTGATCTGGGAGAAAATATGCTATTAGTTAAAATAATTTAATTTGTTTGTTTTATGTTTTGTGAGGGCAGAATGTTTTGTGTGACAAAAAGTATTTTGTGTTATGTCTATGATCCTCTAAGTGTGGTGATTTTGTCATTTTTGCAAGTGTACAAGAAATATACTCAATCAACCAGCCAACCACATACTTTAAATAACATGTTTCTACTAGAGAGCTCCAAAAGTTATGTACTGCCACTTTAAAATGGGAACTATAGCAGAGATCTAGTGCTTTACTGGCAGACAGACTCCTGGCAGCACTAGGCAAACTTGGGCTTTCTGGATTTTTATAATCTTGAGTGTTACATGCAGTATTTACTTGAGCACATTTTATCATTGATCTAATTAATCATCTGACCAACTGCAAAGTATGTTATAAAACCTCCAAACGTGGATTGTGCCAGACAATGTTTCTGTTTTGCTTCATTTTCCTCTTATGACCATATTTCTCAGAGCTTTTTTTAACACACAAATGCTTCATGTCAACCAGACTCGCGTCATGCTTTGCACAGACAGCCCACCTACTGAAATAGTTCAGTCTGCCGTCTCATTTCTTTCCCCCAAAACATCTGGACTGGCCCTGGATCTAACAAATCAACCAAAGTAGGTTTCTGACATGCGAAAGGGAGAAGGGCCTTTGTGATGAGAGATCCTCGGCTGTGGTTGCCACATGACTCTATATCTTGTCTTCCCTCCCGTGTCAGGAACGTGTAAACATACATTTGTCCTGTGTCAGCACACACTAACCAGTTTATCAGGCCAGAATTCTCCACTGTCTTTTCTGCTGGACACTCCTCGCCTTGTCTCAGACTATACTTGTGTGTGTGTGTGTGTGTGTGTGTGTGCGCGCATGTGCGCTGGCTTTTTTGGTATCTGGTTTATATCAGAAAGGGAAGACTGGAATGGGAAAAGCTCATTGGGATTTAGTTACATTGGATGCTGTCTAAAACCCTTGATGTCTTGCACCTCTTGGGTGTGTTTTGGAGCAGAACCTCATTAACTGAGTGGTAGGCTTTTGTTTGGAGTGAGAAGTATAAATAAAAATAGTGAATCTGCTATGCACATATGAAAATGTTTGTAAGCATCCTGACAATTCTAGTCTTTAAATTACACATGCACAAAATTCTCACCTCTGGCTTTACTGTCGGTACAGTAATGTTCAATAGCTGAGCAATATTTAGTGCCAGTATGATGACCCATTGATTAGCTCATTTTCCACCTGAGTAAATGTGCTTGAGGCTCTGTATTTTCAGCTTATTTTTCCGTTAGTGAAATTTGTGTTATTTAATATGTCAGTGCTTGGAATGTGTTTAGTTCATCCAAACTTTTTACACTCCGTTTTAGACAATGACGTATGCAATGCCAATATTACTTATATATGGCATATTTTAAATGGACCTTTAAAACAACTAATTCCTCTTTTATTTTGCTTTGTCACATTTAGTGTGTGTTTGTGTGTGATTCCATCAAAAGGTAATAGATGCTGAAAAGAAGTACAAACTCCTAGAAAAAGAATTTCAACGTTATCGTGACCAGCAGAACACTCGGCCTGAAATCCACTTACAGTCTGAGATTAACCTGCTTCGATTAGAGAAGGTTAGTAAATGAAACAGAAATATTAAGTAGCATTTGCTTTTAAACCTTTAGATAATGAAGTATTCCTTAGTATGAATGTACAAGATGATTATGTTTTCATTTGAAAAAAGTTTGGAACTTATTTTAGGGAGCACAAAATATTTTAGATGCATTCATATCTTGTTTATAAATATTTACATAAGCATATAAGATTTATTGGTTAATTATTTTATATTATACTTGTCTAGTCGCATTAGAGATAAAAATGATGTTATTAAAATATTTTTTGATTATTAAAATTTAAAATGTTTTTAAAATAGTATTTTTAAATTACTGGGAGCAATGTTCTTAAAATAATGGTGATTTTGTCAACCCAAAGGCTGAACTGGAGCGAAAATTAGAATCAGCAACAAAATCTAAACTCCATTACAAGCAGCAGTGGGGGCGTGCTCTAAAAGAACTGGCGAGATTTAAGCAGGTAAGCTGTTTTAAATGCTCTCAACCCCATGGTGTTGGAAAATTGAAAATACAACTAGGTCTGAAATAGCCAGCATCTACTGTACTGTATAGAGAGATCTATACAGTTTGTGGTATTGTTTGACTAAAGTTTTATCTTCTGTCTTATATGCAAAATGTCCCCATAGTAGATTGATTATTGTAACAAACATACACAATTTTGAAAACACTTGTATTATTATTATATTGTATTTATTGTGTCCTTCATTATAGCCATACATCTAATGCAAAGGAAAGTGAGTATGTTGTATCTCACATGAGTAACAGAGCATGGTAAGCAAAGCCAGCTCAAGACAAATGTGCTTTTTTAGTGCGTTTCCTGCCAGAAGTAAATTATAATTTTCCAGGGTTGAAGAAAACTTCTACATGGTGAACTGAGAAACAGTAAGGCTGCCTGTAGCTTGTGGTGTTTGCTTTGAAACATTGAACTCCTTCTCAAGTGAACCCTCTAAAGACTAATACCAGTGTAAACAGAGGAGACGCAAAGAGCTTATCAGGCCTTACTAATAACTGTTAAAGACAGAGTCCAGCTGGAAAGTCTGAGTTGTCTTTTCCCTCTGCCTCTTTTTCTTTTTTCTCTTTAAGTGCCAGATATATGTTAAGAAAACATTGGTTGATTTATAATGCACAAAGGGGTCTATAACTTAATATGAAAGAGAGCTATAAATCAATTCTGTATTATGCTATGCATTAGCCTGCATAGTAACCACATTCAACACTGAGTTCACTTGTTGAAAGATCAATATAAGTCTCAGTATTCACATATGACCAGACACTTTGGCCCATGTCTAGAAACTTACTGACTTTTTCAATATTGCATATATAGTAGTATTTGAAGGGCATAGTGAACACTGTGACACATTATATTAAAGATACTTAATACTTAGGCATAGTTTTAATATCTTTGTTATCCTAAATGCACATTTATCACCCACTCAGGGAATAAATTCTGTCTTTAACATGGCTGACATGGCAGGCCTTGCCTTTAAAAATTTACTTTAGCATTTATTTTGTCAATTTGAAGAGCTGGGAAAACTTAAGCTATGAAATCCCCCAGGTGCTTGTCCTGTTCTTGTCAGCTCAGTCTTCAGCAGAAAACTGCAATTGAGCTGTAGTCTGGAAGCCTTCTACACTCAAACGAGTCCTCTGTCTGACCCCCTCTGGAGGAAAGCCACAGGTCATTCATTGGTCACTCAGTTGCTTTTTTTCCCTCCTTTGTCACCCCCAGGTCAAGGCAAGCCTAAATATGTTTGTGTACACAATTTGTCAAGGTTCTATAATGGTTAGTTAGGCCATCCTGCTGCCACACACCTTTTTACTGTCAGTTTAGGCCTCTGGAAATATTTAGGAGAGCCATCAACCACAGGTAGCAAAGGAAACATTTCAGCTCTAGGGACCTTAAGAAAATCTGCAGGATAATTGTTTCAGTGTTTTTCTTTTCCATTTGCTTGGCTTTAAATGGTATGGCCATGTCTTGGTGGGTTTGTTTTTCTTGCAATTTAGGTTCTTGCAAATGTATTATTGGCTTCTAATGCTCCATGAAAAGACAAAATTAAATTAGATTATACATAAACATATCAGCTCAGTGATTAAATTAAACCAAGTCATTAAGCCAGCTTTTATGGAATAGCTCATAAGATTTTCACACAGGCTTTCTTCTGTCATCAAATGGTCCAGAATATTGATGTGTGGTTTCTTAATGGTAATGTAGGAACACTTTTAACCTCAGATTTTGCCAGTTACCTCTTAACATGCCACTTCT
Source organism: Hemibagrus guttatus (assembly GCA_033459395.1). Taxonomy (NCBI): domain Eukaryota; kingdom Metazoa; phylum Chordata; class Actinopteri; order Siluriformes; family Bagridae; genus Hemibagrus; species Hemibagrus guttatus. Next base: position 14,654,791 of record JAUCMX010000007.1, read on the forward strand.
GACGGTCAAATTCAATTAAATGACCATTTAAATTGGTAGTGTGCTGTATTTCTGCAGGGTAATTAGCTGACAGTGTAAGTTAATCATTTATCAATTATAGGGATATTGGAATGTGTCACTATGTTGTATATAATGTAATGATGCCTGTAGATGGAGATGGCTAGGCAGACTTTGAGTCCACAAGGGGTATTTAGTAATAGATTGAGTCCTATTTTTTCTTTGTTTTTCTCTACATGCATCACCATCTAAGATGTGTTGAATCTCCCTTTTTCTTGTCCTGGGTTTTTATTCTTTTCAGAGAGAACAAGAGAATGCCATGATACGGCTGAAGAAGCAGCAGCAAGAACTGGAGCACATGAGGATACGGTATCTGGCAGCTGAGGAGAAGGAAGCTGTCAAGAATGAGAAACACGAGCTCCAGGACATCCGCAATGAGCTGAACAGGTAAAAGCAAAAATAAAAAAAGCTATATTTTGCCATTTATTCTAAAAATTAATTGCCTGTTAATCATGTCCAGGCTAAAGCAGCAAGATGAGAAGAGAACATGGAAGGAGCCAACAAGCATGTCTCTGAATGAGAATGCTGATGAGCACCTGAGTCGCCTGTTGGAGGAGAGGGACACACTGCTTCGTACAGGTGTATACACACACGAGGACCGTATCATTGCTGAACTCAATAGACAGATTCAAGAGGCCATGGCCAACAGAGTTCCAACCTGAATTACCTTTCAGACACAGTAAATGAAGAAACTGCTGAGTGTACAGAAAAATGCCACATTCCGAATGATAATACATCCAAAGAATTTTTACTTTTTTATTGTAATTTTTAATAAATTGGAAATTATTAATGTTTCTTCATCTACAAAATGTGTGTGTGTGTGTGTGTGTGTGAGAGAGAGAGAGAACAAGACTGAGACCCAAACGTGCCAATCAATGATTTTGGCCATGGGCTTCCTTAATTGATGATTCCTGTGGCTTTGGTGAATGAGGAATTTCACCAGGTGGCACTATCTCTCAAGAAATGGTTGCAAAAATATTATACATTTTCTTTTAAATATTCCTGAATTTCTTTGAGGTTATGTGTATGTGTCTATTTATTGTGGGATTTGACTCAGTGTTGTGTACTGTTACTGTTTGCTTTTATGTTTTACATCTGTTTTTGTCTAATAAATTATTTCTAATGTGATTTTTGCCTAGTTGTATATAAATATTAATCCAGTCTTTTACAGCCTGTATATTCAAGTATAACTGAATCTAATTCATACCCCAGGTTTTTAATTATTGTGCTCATTATTTGCAGATAATTCAGCGGTACTTGTATGGAACATATTCCACATATTCTTATTGTAATGATGCTCAAATTAAACATGCTATTTAACATGTTTGAGATTTTTCATTATGATTTACGGAAGGAGCTTCCAGTGTCACTGCTTTAGTTAGAGGTAAGGCTGCATATTTACTATATTGACAATTTTTGCCATGGCAAAGTCTGTAGGACAGGCATGTTTGCTTTTGTGGTTTCTCTGTAACATGACAATCTGCATTTTTATGTATTAACTTTAAGACGAGAAAAAGAGGAATTGTGAGGAATCAATAACTGCTATAACTTAAGTGATAACAAGAAACTAAATTGTTTTGCATGTTACACATCATTCAGTGTATAAATCGTTAAAATGTACAACAGGTTATTTAGCAAATAAAAAATAGCTTTGGCAAATTGCTGTGGTATAAGATGAACAAATCAGACCTGGATGAGCCGTTATAGGCTGAAAACTTCATTGTGGCAACAGTAGCTCCTCTTCACTTTGGGTATCCACATCTTTGCTTATTTTGGATATTTTCCTATATAGTAGTTGTATTAAATATTTTTCTCCACAAGTTAAATGAACATTATGCTTTGAAGTCTTAATAGTTTGCAGAAATATATATACTGTATATATAAATTGGATGAAATGTTCTAAACACAAACAATAAAAATGCAGGACATCTGTAAAATTATTAGTACAATTGTCATTTATGTACCTGCACACCTGTATATGCACATTAGTTAGTTGCTGCTTATGCATAAACTAGGTCTTTGCGAACCTAAAAGTCACACCCATATGTGGGTCTTCCCCAAACTGAATGCACACAATTGCCTAGAATGTATTTGTAAGCTATAACATTACCATTTCCCTTCATGGGAAGTAAGGACTATGCTTCTTATGCGTAAAGAGAAGTCATAATTTATCAAGGTTAGAGTGGAAGAACTCAAGTGGCCTGCACAGAGCACTGACCTCAACCCCACTGACCAGTACCATCAGTGTCTGACCTAACTAATGTGCTTGTGGCTGAATAGTTAAATGCCCACAGCCTCAACCCAAAATCTAGTGGAAAGCTTTTCTAGAAAAGTGGAGGTTATTATAACAGCAAATGGTCTTTGTCTCCCTACATAAATCTGCAATGGGATCTTCAAAACGCACATACAGGGGTGATTGTTAGGCGTCCACAAACTTTGGCCATATAGTGTCAAAAAAAGGCCAGTTTGTGTTTCAAGCTAAATATGGTGATATATTTGCCATTTATTTTTAGCTCTTGAAAAAATACTAGATGCATTCTTTCAGCGCTACCTCATTCTTTGAAGACTGATCCTGTCCTTGAAGACATTGTAACTTCCAGCTTCAGATAAAGGCAGCAAAATAACACAGTATCTACTGAAAAGGTAAGTAACATAATACAAACGTATATCATACATATTCCCATTCTGAACAGAATGCAGTTGCAGGATAGGATTCTAACTAACAGACTGAATTTCTAAGACTTGTCCATTTGCAGCCATGTGCAGAAGTGGAATTTGTAGTACACGTTATCTGGCTGTGTAGAGCATCACTCGTCGACAATCCTACTGTGTGAAGCTGTTTGTGCAGATAGTGTCCTATAGCTTGTTTTGGCCACTTACAAGGACAGTCCATCAGCAACAACTTACACGGCTGATAGAGACACAGCCCTATCTACACATGTAGAGAGCCTTAACTGTAGGATTAATGCATGTCTGACACAGTAACCAGCTTCATACCCCTTACAAAGCCATAGGGCTGAGTTTTGATCTCAGTTCTTCAGTTTGCACACATTCCTTTTCCCAGCTTAACAGCTCCTGATTGTGTCTTTTAGGCTTAGCTCCTCTGGCTCTGCAAAGCAGGTTATAAACTAATGCCTCAAACAGCAAATATGTGTTTCATGGAAGCCTAAAACTAAATCTGTCAACTTATTTAGATGTTCATTAACAAATTTCCTAACCATTTTAGCATTTATTTCTCATTACATTGCTAAAACCATTATCTGTGTTGTCTTGTCATTTTTCATTTGTATTAAATATTACCAACATTTAGAATATTTTCTCAGGGATCATTTTTACTGCCTAATAGCAAATGAAATATGAACACCAACACTGACAGTGTAATCTGCTGCTTTATCTAGACAAAGAAATGCATTTGCACATATTTTCAAAATACAACCCTGCTATGTGGTCAGATTCTTGGACATGGAGTGATTTAATAGCTTTCAAGCAAATGTTTGTGAATATGTGGCCTCTAAGGATGATTTTTGAGGCATAACAAATGATCAAAAGCATATGACACTGATCATTTCAAGGTGATTATGAACTTTTTATTGGTTTCACTCTTCAGGCTCACTACTGTACATGGTCTACTGAGCACTTGTGCAATTGGTTCCAGAATATTTAGAAACCGAGTGAGCTTCAAAAGACAAGTTGGCCCTCCTTGGCATGCAGAAGTGATAAATATGAAATGTACTGAAAAACCTGATCAAATACAGTCCAAATGAGAACAAGCATTTTTCTAACTTGAACAAAGCTGTGCATGTTTCCAATTAGATTTTTTTTAACTCAAAAAGATTGAGTTTTATCACTAATTGTTTCTGAAAATGTGACCTTTGTCTGTTTAGTGTTTTCAACAGCAGGAAATTCCACAGAAAGTGGACCACTCACGTTGAAAGCCCAATGCTTCATGTATGTTTTCAAATTTCTAATTTACTTCTCATTTTTTGGGGAGCCTTTGGGCAAATACTGCTTTTCACAGGTCTGAGTTCCCACAGCAAAGTTCCATGATTGATGGCTGAAATTTTAACTATTTGTGTTGTAAATGGCTAATACTCCTTTGGGGCAATTTTCTTGGGTCTCAAAACTGTAGTGATTACTAAGCAAGAGAATCAGATGAATTTTTCCCGCGATCAAAAATACGAATTAGTAAATCAGGGTCTCAAGGGCTCAGATGTGTGTTTGTTCACATCTGGCTTGTCCAGCTAAAGATAAATATGCAGCAATATGCATGTTACCATAATACAGAATAATGGAATGTTCCCATGAACATAACTTTGAGTATTACATATGTCGGCTACGCAAAATGTTATTCTCAGTTCTCAAAAGCAAACTATTACAGTCTTGCTTTACAGCATGAGCCTTGTTTATAAGTGTTGTAAAAATACCATGAAAATGTATCTGTAATTGGCAGAGAATATGTATATCCAAACATTTTAAACTCAGATGTTTGAAGGCTACATTGAAATAAACGATGGGACACCATATTAACATGCATAGCCATCTCACTTGTAAGTGATTAATATCATGCAAGCCAAACTAAACAAGACTGTGCCCCAAAAAATAAGAAATAATGTTTATACAACAGTCTCCAGTCATTTTCATGTTTTAGCTGATTGTCAGTGATAAATGACAAGCAATTGTTTTACACTTTCTTGTATTTCAAGTACTGATGTAACCTAACAGATTAAATGGTTTGAAATCATTCAATGTGTTGAATAAGACCAGTAAAATTCTACAACCGTCCTTACAAAAAGGGTGCTGTTTTCAATGCTTTTGTACAAACTAGGTACTGTTTGTACAAAAGGGGGCTTGAAGAACTTCACTTGAAAGGTGTGCATTGGCAAGACGTAATAAATCAGAGCCAAAGCGAGTGAGCAGTGCTGAGTTCATGTTCGGATGGCCAGATCCATAACCCCACGACAGTTGCCTTAACCGCAGAAACAGAGGCGCACAGGGACATGACCTTTCACACTGGCACCACAGGGGCCAGAGCTGGAGCACTAACCTCAGATGCTACACTCATACATCGCCAACAACCAAAGATGGATTTCATGCTTTGTATAAGGAAAAAAATGTACACAAGCCTGAATGTGCATTGTTTCTCAATATAGCTAGCAGGAAAGCAACAGTAAACAATAGAGAAACTGGAAACAACAGTATACACCAGGTGAGTAACACTCTATATGCATGATTTACTCATTATTTTTATTTTGATCAAGATTAGGGGTGGATTAGGTTTCCCCTCTTTTATACCTTTGCCAGTATAAATATTTTTAAACTTTCTTTGCTATGCTGTCACATTTGTACAAAAAACAAAAATGTTACTGTAGATAAATTGTTTAATATTCACAAGGGAAAAGTTCCTTCGTTCCTTCCTTATAATAAATATGAAAGTACATTTCTTTACAAATTGGCTTCTGGCTTTATCGACTTTATAACTTTATTCACAAGACAATCTGTTTTAGTTGTTTCATATTGTTTATTTAAAAAAGCCAAAATCATGCAAACAAGAATCAGATGTAGACAAGACTGAGCTCATCACACTTTCCAGAACGTAACGTATTCTGAGACACTGTAATGATCATCATACACGATAGACTCTGTTCATCCAACTTAAAAGTTGAGTCCACTGAACATTAAATCTGTAGACATTTATAAAAGGTACCTATATTGATCGAGTTACTTTCGTTCTGAGGTAAATCACTGTGATACTTTTCAAAATCTTTTAAAACCTTGCTAAATATTCTAAATATTTTACCAATATACTTCTGTTGTTTTTATTAGAAAATGTCAAAATAAGGATATGGAGACACACACACACACACACACACACACACACACACACACACACACACACACACACACATAACATTAAAATATTAAACCCATAACATTAAAAGCACTGATAACTGAAGTGAATAACATTGAGCTCTTTACAATAGAACCTGCCAAGGGGTGGGATACATTAAGCAGCCAGCTTAGTCAGTTCTCTAAGCTGATGTGTTGGAAACAGAAAAAATGGGCAAGCTTAAGGATCTAAGCAACATGGAGCCAAATTGTGATGGTGAGAGATGACTAGGTCAGAGCAAAGTGGGGTGTTCCTGTCATGCAGTGATTAGTACCTACCAAAAGTGGTCCTGGGAAGGGAAACTGGTGAACCAGTGACAGGGTCATGTGCAGCCAAAGATCACTGATGCACATGGGAGCAAAGGCTAGGCTGTCTGGTCCAATCCCACAGATTTGTGTACTGTAGCACAAATTAAGGAAAAGGTTAATGCTACGACAGAAAGATGCGAGAACACACAGTGCATCATAAATTGCTGCATAGCTGCAGACCAGTCAGAGTGCTCATGCTGACCCCTGTACACCACTCAAAGTGCCTACAATGGGCATGTGAGCATCAGAACTAGACAATGGAGCAATAGAAGAAGGTAGCCTGGTTTGATGAATCATGTTTTTTTTGTTGTTGTTTTTTTTTTTTTTTTACATGTGGCTAGCCGGACGCGTGTGTCGCTTACCTGGGGAAGAGACGGGACCAAGAAAGCTCTGGGCACACGTTCAGCTCAGGTCCTGGCATTCATGTTGATGTTATTTTGGCACCTATTTAAACACTGTTGTAGACCAACTACACCCCTTCATGGCCATGGTATTTCCTAATGGCACTGGCCTCTTTCAGCAGAGTAATGCACACTGGCACTCTGCAAAAATTGTTCAGGTATGGTTTGTGGAACATAACAAATAATTCAAGGTGCTGACTTGGCCTACATGTTCCCTGGATCTCAGTCTGATTGAGCATCTATGGAATGTGCTTGACAAACAAGTTCAATCCATGAAGGCCACACCTGCTGCTAACGTCTTGGTCTGTGCCTTGACAGTTCCACTGCTTGACATCACATTAGTCAGGTGGTTTTAATGTTGTGTGTATATATACGTATATAATGTGTGTGTATGTGTGTGTACACTCCTTGACAAACAAAACCAAAACTGTATGTTTGTCCTTAGTAATGGTGACATTATGCTAAATATTTTTTTTTTTTTGCTATAAATGTAATATTCAGTAGCCCCATTCACCATATAAAATTAATATAGCCATAAATGCACTGAATGGCACCACAAATACAATTCTATATATTGCTTTAAAACTTTTCATTTCATATTTGGTAACAAGGTTGTTTTGTTGTTTTTTTTTATTTAATTTATTTCACGAAGAACATTTCCATCCCACTCATATTTAAATATTCTCCATCATTGCATTTAGAATCATTATTCAAAGGAAATATTAAATAATACCAGTCAAAAGTGCCGAAAAGCATGATATGAGAGAAATATAATTCAAAATGTACATTTTATACAGAGGCTATTTTTTGGTGAATACAAATGTTTCTCTCAAAAAATCCTGCTTATTAAATGGTGCAATTATACAGAAACTGTTCATTTTCAGTTTGAGGGGTCCCTGCACCCCTTATAGACTTCTCCCTTTGGTTTTATTGTACTATGTACATGACTAAGAAATAAAACAATAAGCCAAGTTTTTGGTATTTCACACTTATGTTCCAGCTTTTTAACAGAATTGTGACTTTCCCAGTCATGAATAAATAATCTTGTCCTGCACCCCCAACCCCCCACCCCAGCCACAACCAGTCTGTGTCGGGATCAATATCTCTTAACATCTTACTTATTTTATTACTGCTTTTGGTTTTCTGGGGCTGATTGAGAGTTTCTCAGAGGAAATCTTTGGTTTTGCTTAAGTGTCCGTGACATTTAATCATGACTTTCCTTCTCCGTTTAATTCCGGCATGGTCAATCAACTAATCCACCTCAATTGATTCGCTGCTCTCACTGATGGGTTTGCACTCGTTGGGCATCCGCTGGTGTCTGCTAAGCTGTGTGGCCTGCGTGAAGCTCCTCTCGCACCGCTCACACCTGGACAAACACGAAACACAGACAGCATACTTAGCGAGGGCTATCAGACGTTGTGAATCATCTGTTGCTGCCTTAATGACAAGTGACACTTGAAAGTGGTTGGGAAGCTTACTGGGCCAGAAAGGTGTAATTGCTGCCCACACCTAGGGGCCTTGATGCCGATGATGAGCGAAGGCTCAGACGCCTCTCAACATGGGGGCCTGTCAATAATCTGAGAGAAAGGGGTGCCCCCAGAGAGGCCTGTCTAGATAAGGGCCTGCATCATTGTCACTTACAATAGATAAAGAACAAAAAGAGAGTTTTGGGAGGTTGGATATCAAAGGCGAGCATCTCATGATGGCTTGGTTTTAAGTGAGCTGCAAGCAGTTAAACAGACAAAAAGGTTTAGTACACTATATCAGCTGGGCTTTGTTTAGCACATAAAGATTTAACATTTAACAAAATATGAGGATCCAATTAGAAATCAGCATGGAATCTATAGTATTAGTTTTACAGGTAGATTTTATCCATTTTTAGATGTCAATAGACAGAAACATAAAAAATGCATGGTTTTGGAATGCATTGTATATTTAGTCACACACATCACATTGGACTGTTCTCCCCAACATTATACTATGTCCAGCCAGCAATTATTGACTTCATCTAAGAATAATTAACCGTCAACGTCTCTTACACACTTGATATTCCAAACTGTAGATTAAGACCTGTTCCGCTGAAACACAAATCTTCAGATGAGGTTTATGTAAAACACTTCAGCATTCTCCACAAACAAAGGAAAAATGCCAGCCTTATCCTATCAAGCACATCAGCTCAATGAGAATAACTCAGGCATATTGATTGACTAAAGATTTCTGGGGAGTTTCATTAATGTCTTTGTGTGCTTCTTTCTCTCTAAAGCTCCTGAAGTGCTGATGACACATTTGCGTATCACTGAATGCTTATTAGATAGACTTGTTACTGGATTGCTCTGCTCCCAACAGCCCATCTGCTCACATTAAAATCACCGTGTGAGATGATAAGACAGGGTCCTTTTTGGACCTGAGTGTCAATTTAACTTTACAACTTTAAAAATGTAAAATAATAATTGAAGAATTTGGAGAAAAGGATGAATTATTGAGATCAAAATGGCAAGATGTGAGAGGGGGGAGTGATCAAAACTTTTCTTATGACTTAATTTATATGACATACAGCCAAATTGCTCATTAATTTTGTATGAATTAGATTGCGGTTACCGGTCTATGTCAGATTTATTTATGTGACCAGAACCAGCTTGAAGAAAAAATATCTAAAACAACATACTAGAGAATTGTATTCTTTATAAGTCTTGGGGGCTGCAAAACAAAGAACATTATGAGAATGTAAAACAGAATTTAGCACCTTTTGTAAATGATTAATGTACATCAATTATATGGAATTATGAAGGAAGAAAGACCTAAAGATCTACACCATCACCTAAAATGTATGGGGTTCTTTTGTTTGTTTAGCCATTTTTATTTCAGTGCAATCATCAGTGAAATGTCACATTTAATATTGGAATGACGTTTTCTTATTTCAGCTAATTTATTGTTAAATGATTGCCTTCAGCTCATACTTCTGTGGAACAAAATGTAAATGTGCATATAATGAATCCAAATCAGGAAGCAATAGAGTTAGATGTTTTTACGTAAATCTTTTATTGTAGTGGTATTAAATAATACTAATTAGCAGCTTAGTTAAAAATATGACCTGGATTTGGGGTAGAGTTAGGGGAAAGAGTTAACGTCAAAAGGTCACAAGTAACTTACATTCTATTGACTTAAAAGAAATCCAGTGACTGCAGTTCATGCTCAACTTGTTCAGTCTTTTTTTAGAAAATCTGTGTAGCTTGCATCTTGCCTTCCACAAATCTGGGCACTTCAGACAAAATGGGAATTCCAGACCTAGACAATAATATTTTGCTCCCATAAGCCATGGCTGAAGGAATGTCAGTGTTGGAAATGCCAGTATGGGCCAAATTCAACCCAACTGTTATATAAAAATTATAGTGGTTTACACTCCTGTAGTGAGGGAATTGGCAATGCACTGTTAATGATATATTCACACTATTTCAATAGCTGTAGTTCAAAAGATCATTCATAGTATATTTTGTAGACTGAATCACTGCCTAATGCCAAAGTTTTTATACTGGCTGTAACACTCCTGAGCACCAGCACTCTTTCCAGTCCTTGTGGCTATTTGTGGTTCACTTTGCTTCTGAGTAAATATAACATTGAACATTCAAAGTGTGTGTGTGTGTGTGTGTGTGTGTGTGTGTGTGTGTGTGTGTGTTTTGTCTTACTGTCAGCTCTATTACTAGCTGCATGCTTAAACTGACCTTATTTACAAGTCACTAGAAGCATCGGCCAAATGAATAAACAAATGAAAATATATGATTGTATTATAATATTCTATATTATTATACTATATTCTACAAAATTTGCTACATGATATATTTTATTTGTAATACATGAATGCATATCTAGGAAGCAGTGGTACTCACTGTTACTTACTTGAATGGCTTCTCCCCGGTGTGGGTGCGGATGTGGTTGTTAAGTGTCGTGGCTCCAGCAAAAGCTCGGCCGCAATAGCCACACTTGAAGGGCCGGTCACTGGAATGTGTTACCACATGGTTGCGCAGCTCTGAGGGCTGGGCAAAAGACTGTGAACAGTGTCCACACTGATACGGTCTAAAAACACATACAAACACACACATGCACACAGGAGCACATCAGTGACAGCCCACTGCTGTTACCATGGTAGCATGACCTCTCATCAACAACAGGGCAAGGAACACAGTTTAGGCCATCTATCAATATTTTCACTCGCTCTGATGGTCAGGGTTTCCTCTTCTTTTTTGTTCACAAGTGCGTAGCTGCAGCCGTAACGACCTCTGTTAATTATTAGCCCAATTTCAGTTAATCATGGAGAGCTGATAACAAATCACGAATTTATTGACAATTAGGGACAACAAAGGAAAGCATTTACAGGCTTAATTAGATGAATTGACATTTCAACTGTGCCATCAATTACATTATGTATTTGAAGGGAGAGAGACAGAGAAAGAGAGACATTGGCTCAAACATCTTGCATTTTCATACAGTTTTACAGAAATTTGTGACTGAAGTTTTTCTGTTGGGAGATGCATTGATTGTGAATATTTTAACATGATAAATGTTTGGTGAGTATTTACTACAGCGGCACTTGTGATTAATGTCAACATATTGTTTATTGCCGCACTGGGCCCTGGTGCAGCACAATATTAGAGATAAATTGCTCACTGAACTGAGTCTGTACCGAAAACATACACAAGCCTTATATAAACTTCTTTAATCTTGCATTGATAATAAAACTGTGACAGTAGTCTACTTGTATGTGTACAAGGATTGGTATCTCTTTGGTAGCTCAGCAGAGAATTTGACTTTGAATTTGTTTAGAATTTGTTAGAATTGGTATTTGGGTGTTTATGGTGCAGATCAATATTGTAATTAATGGCTCTATGGAAAGCTTTGCCTATTGCAGGAATGCAACAAACTTAGGACACAGTTACAACTGGTTTAGTCAAACAAACAAAAAAAGAAGAAAACCATTTTTGTGGTTTAGTCAGCAACATATAAGCAAAGCTCCATTTTGCATGTTGGTATACCCAAATAATTTATCCACCCTGAACTGTTCATATAGAACAAAGATCAATAAATATGTATAGGCCACATCCCATAAAGCATAGCTGAGAGCATTTGAAAAAGATTCCCAGGGTCATTTATGGCACTTGCTTCAACTCCAAATACCAACAGATCCAGATTCCCTTGTTCAGCTAAATTTTATCTGCACCCCAGGGTCATAAAGTTTAATATTGACAACCCTTCACATCGACTTCAACTCCTAGGGTATCCCAGCAACATTTTTCTTGTCTATGAATATTAGTTTATTGAATAAGTGGCATCTGTTTTCCTCTGCATCACCGTTAGAGTGGGTATTTCTTTGTGACAGCTGCAACTGATTTATAGGTTTGTATGCACCCAAGAAATATAGTGCTAAGCAAAAAATTTCCAATACGTCCTGGGCCATATTTAATTAGGTTTAGAGATGTTACACACAGTAAATTCCAGAGTGGTCAGCGATGCAAAACTGTGTGTAAATTGTCGATTCTGTGCCCCTTATACAGTGATGCAGAGAAGTTACATTTATTTTATTTCCTACCATCCTCTCAAATATTGCGCTAGTCAGGAACCCTATAATGAATGCCCATAATTATGGTACATGAACAAGCTAGCATAGCTTTATAAAATCTAATGTCTTTTACTAGTTAAATACATGGTTAAGAATACCAACCGAATTCCACGACGTAATAAAAGTGAATAAAACACCAGATCCAAATACAGAGATATGTTTTGGAGTGGTGTTCAATTTAACTTTATCATACAAGTACATTACACAATTCTGTACAAATGGTGAGAATTAGCCGTTTGTCAAATGCCTTGCATCCAAATCCTGCCCATTTTTGCGTACAAAAATGTGAAAGCATGTTGAGATTTTAACATATCGAGCAATGAGATTTTTATCCTAAACAATAATAATCTTAATAAGCTTGATGAAGACAAAACATTTCAACTGTATATTGATTTCTACTTCTAAACAACAGTTCAAGATAAAACTACTCAGATATATTCAGTGGCATGTAAATAACATTTTTACACACTGACTCTTTTTGAAAAAAAAAAACAACAAAAAACGTTGGACAGAACATTCAATTTCAGTGTCTTGATATTTTAATAGTACGTTCCATTAAATATGTGATGTTGCAAGTCAAAGAAGGTGATCACTTTCTTCAGCCAAACCAAACCTTCTGGGCAACATTTACTGGTGTAGTGACTGATGATTCAACCTTTTAAAAATAATTATCACTATATTAATGGTCATGGTCATTCATATAAACCCATTAAACCATGCAAGAATGAGATGGGTGAAAAATGTATATGGTAGATTCTTCATTGCATAACTGGTAATTTGTTTGGAGAGTAATAATAAAGAACATACAGCTGAATCAATAAGTATTTGGGCAATGACACAATCTTTATAATTTTGCCTTTGTACACCACTACAATGGATATGAAATTAATCAATCAAAATGTGATTGAATACAATTTCAGCTTTAGTTCATTGGGTTTAACAAACTGAAATAATTATAAAAATAAGAATTATTTTTAATGCTTGGAAGTAAATCATTTGCAGGCAATGACTGCATGAAATGAGGACCCTATGGACATCACCAAATGCTGTGTTTCCTCTCTTAAGATATTTTGCCAGGCCTTTACTTTACTGCTTGTTTGTGGTTCTTTCTGCCTTCGGTTATGTGCTCAGTAAGTGAACAGCAACTTAACTGGGTTGATGTCAGGTGACTGTTGTCTATTTATGAATATTCCATTTATTTGCCTTAAGAACATCTTGGATTGCATTTGCAGTATGTTTTGGGTCATTATCCATCAGTTCTGTGGAGTGCCTGTCTATCAATCTTGCAGAATTTGTCTGAATCCGAGCAGGAAGTATATCTCTATAGACTTAAGAATTCCTCCTGCCACTTCTATCAGGAGTCACAATGTCAATAAACACCAGAGACCAAGTTCCACTGTCAAACATGCCCATGCCAATGCTGCTGCCACCATATTTGACAGATGACGTGTTGTGCTTTGGAACATGAGTCCTTCCTTTCTTTCTCCATATTCTTCTCTTCCCATCATTTCTGTTACTGAAGTTAATCTTGATTTCATCTGTCAAAAGCATCTTGTTTCAGGATGGGCCAGGCTTTTTTTTTGCATATATTCTAGCAGTGTCTAATCTGCCTTTTCTGTTCTTGAGTGTTACCAGTAGTTTGTAATATTTACTCTTGAATTAAATATAATGTATTTACGTTCATGAAAGCGTCTCTAGATTGTAGACTCTGACAATAATATGCTTGCTTCCCTGAAAGTGTTTGTGATTTGGCTAGATGTTGTAAGGGTTTTTTCATCTTTTCCATCACCAAGAAAAGAATTAATCATCTACTTTAGTTGTCTTTTCCAGGCCTTCTGGTGATACTGACCTGATTTTTGATTGTGCCATTTATGAACTTGCTCTCTATTTCTCTAGTAAGTTTGATAACCTCCTTCAACACTTATTTGTACTGTATACTGAGAGGTCCCATGAACATCTGCAAAATGCAAATGTATCACTTTGAGTCAACTCCAGAGCTTTTATCTCCTTCATTTGTAAAGAAATAATGAGGAAACAGGCCACAGCTGGCCATGAAACGTTTGAGTTTTGAACTTTTTATGTAGGGAAAATATGAAAAATGGCTGCAATTCCTAAACAATTAATGCAATATTTTTGTTAAACCCACTGAATTACAGCCGAAACTTTCACTTCAATCACATCTTGATTGCTTCATTTCAAATAAAATTATGCCACTGTACAAATACTTATGGTCCCATCTGTATACTGTATCCCACATACTATAATCCATGTCTAGTTAGTGCTCTTACTAAACTTTCACTTTAATAAAAGCTACAATGCATAGATTCTGTTTTTTATTTTATCTGTGGGATCTATAATGCACGGTTTGAACACTATGAAAAGGCTATGTGGCACATGCTGGCTCACAATTCATTCTAATAAAATGACCTAGCTACATATCTACACCATATTGCCAGATATGTGCATCTGTTTAGCATTCCTGTGCTATCTGTCCTGCTTTTGCTGAATGTGTTGATAATTGTAATCTGTATTGTCTTATTAGTTTGCTATTACTGAGCTACCACTGCCCTGTAGAGGATGTTAGAGTGTGAGTTACCTGTCTGGGTTCTGTGTGCACACATGCATTTGGAGAAGAATGCGCTGTGTGAAGGTCTTGAAGCATTGGCCACATTTCCAGAGATGCCAGTCGCTGAACTCACTGTTAAGCTGGCTAGTGGATGTGGGACTGGCCAGGACACGCTGGTTCTTGGTGTTCAGCTGATTAAAGCCAGACTCCATGTTGCCCACCTTGTCTAGGAGAGAGAAGCTCCGTGAGCAGGGTGAGTGAGGGAAAACCATGGAGCGCTGCAGCATGGCGGGTGAAGAGGATTTGGACGTTTTGCTGAAAGGTTGCAGGCTTTCCTGTCGGGACATGGCCTCAATTACAGTAGCTGGCACATTCACTGTTCAAAGAAACACAACAAAATGCACAGCATATCAGTCAGTATTCTGTACTAATTACTGTTAGTTATTGAGTTCTTACTTGCATCAATTACTAATAGCAGATCCAACATGACAACATGGCAACGAACACAAAAAATACAACACTGTTTCAGATAGTTGTTTTAAATTAAACTTAAACATTTAACTTTATATTCAAGAGGGCAGAAGTAGTTATCTCATCCTCAGACATTACCATTTTCCACATTCTTTTGCAGTGCAACATGCTGTACACACAATAATAACATTACCTCTGTAAGATGAGAAGAGCTTGCGCTTTCTTATTTAATAAAGCTACCCAGTCAGAATTTAAATGTTGGATGATGATCAAAATGAAGAAATATGATTAGAGTTAGCGTTAAAGTTATGTTTCTCCTACAAAACATCTGGGGTAGTGTATCACAGGGGTTAATTTAAGATGCATAAGTCAATGCTGATCCCTTAACCATGTTTCAAGCTATCCTGTAAGCTAAACATTTCTATTCTGCTTCTTTACAGCCATTTGTTCCTTTGCATGTTTTATTCTTCACCAAGAATCGGCACAAGCCAAACTGTCTGAAAAATTACATGTGGGAAAGGTTATGGTGAAGACAAGGGTTACTGAGCATAGCTTTTAGTATAAGTTCATTTATGGTATCAAACCAAATTACTCTCTCACTCCATATAGTTCTGAATTTTCCATGAGATTAGGTTTCTCTATAACTGTGCGTTCTAAATGAAAATGCACTTGATAGTACAAATAAAATTACATACAACAAAACAAAATTCATCACATCTGCTTAAAAAAATAATGTAAATCCGATCTTTAGTTCCAGAAACATTTAATAAAGTACTCTCAATTTTATTTTTTCTTGTACCAAGTTTGTTTAAATACACAATTTTAATAATCTGTATGAAACTACTATTTCCATAGTTCCATAGAGAATTTGGTCTTTGGTGTTTTTTCTCTTTTGGTTATAGTATTACAGTGATCAAATCATACTGTACACTTTAAAGAACAGTTTGGACGGAAAGAGAGTTGTTTAAACAGAACAGCAACCAGACTAAAGCCATAAAATGTCTCTCATGTAAACACGAAACTGTCAGACTCTGTCAGATATCCAGGCGTTCTACTCGCCAATGGGCTCAACAAATACAAGACCTAACTGTATGGGGTAAACGTTCATTTATGCTGAAAAAATAATATTTTAAATCAAAAGTACTTTCAAATAAATTATGGAATGTACCATGAACTTTGGGGGGACTAAAATGCAGTTGACCTCAAGTGCACTAACTCTGCTAATCTCTAAAATCCATATATGAATTACAAAGCAGGCTTTAGTTAATAGTAATTAGGTAACAAAGACATGCACTTGGGTTCCATTCCTCCAAAATTGACTGATCGTCCATAAAATTCATAAAGCAAAACAAATTGTTTGGATAAACAATGACTAGAGTTCTATGAGTAGGTGAGAAATGTTAAGAATTCGATTATTAAAATAAAAAATGTCTGTATTTGTTTAAAGTACTTGGTAAAAGCCACCATTTGTTTGGATGGTCTCTTGAGCTTAATAAACAAAGTATCTAAAGTACTGTGTACTCATCACTAAATGTATGCATATAGTACTGCTGATTTAGTAAATGAATGTGCATATGAGTGGTGAGCTTACAGTTTTCGTCCTGTGCGATGCACTGCAGGGGGATGCCAAAGAAGGAGGTGTAACTGTCATTGTACCAGACCAGAAGCTCGGTTCCTCGTGGAATATCCATACAAGCCCGGTAGAAAATACACGATCTGAAAACATGATTGACCAATTCAGTGTAAAGGCCATCACTGGTTATTTGGGAGTCATGAAACTTGAATTCACAACAATTTGACCATGAGATTAGAATCTTAACTACACTATTTATGTCAAAATTACCTAGTAAAATGTTACACATGGCAGAATTTTCCAGCATTCAATGAGCCTACATGTCAGCACCTTTAGTCATATTATAATGCTAAATTTATATGTTAATAGTGCAGGGACTAATATTTAATTACTATTTGGTTTTCACATACTTCAACGTATAAACATTTGTAGTATGAATTAGAATTTGTTCTCACATGTTCAGAGGAGCTCTGTACTGGGACTTGGGGTGCACTACAAATATTTGATAATAAGCTCCTCTGGTCTCTGTAGAGCTGCAGAGGCCTGTGAATTTTATTAATTCCTTTCACCGAGACACCAAAATAAAACAAGGGGTGAGACCATAAATCAAAAACATCTTGCAACCCATGAGAGAAAAAAATACACTATACCATGTACTTTATACCCTTGTAACAGTTCATCTCTCAGTTTGGCTTCACTTAACATAAACACTGGAGCACACAAATAAATGTACTCACACTAAATGACTCAGTTGGCTGCTGAAAGAGGGCTGTTTTTGGAGCAATGGGTGGTCTTGCGCGTTTTCAGAGGAGGCTGAACAAGTGTAAACGAACACCATCTCTTACAACGCTGCCGTCACTTCCAAAACGTGCACAGAACTCCACACCGGCCAAGCACATCAAAGGCCATTTTTTCCCCTTCGTCTTGGATAACATTTCCAGCGCTGACATGTATTTAGTATTGTGGTTGGATGAGTCATAAAGACAACGGTGGGGCGTCCCCAGTGCAAGTGAAGTAAAGCACATGCCAATGGACATTATTGTCAAGGCAAAACAAAACAGCCAGCTCAGGGTTGATCAATCACAAGTCGCTTTGAAGAGAATTCCATCTAGATATTGCAAATCATAACACTGGAACTCGATCCAGCTGACGGAGAAGACATTCCAATGTGCAGCGTGCACGGGGTTGGAAAAACTCCTAACAGCTAGAACTTGTATACACAATAGTGTATAAAGAGGGAAGTCTCACCTCTGAAGATCTCTAAAGCAGTCCTCTTGAGTATACACCTATTTCGAGCAGTAAAGGGTCACTGGGGCCTAACAGTGAAATGACACCAAGCAAAGTACTTTTGAAGTACACACTTGAAACACTTGAAGACACAAAGTGGCACTGTGTAAAACTAAATCCCACTGATGATTGTAGCTCAGAGACTCATTCCACATCAGAGCCCCAAATTTCCTACTGACACTAGACAGTCACCAAAACCTCAAGCCATAATAATAGAGGCACTAAGAGCAGAGCAATAACACAGCGCCTGCTTATGGTTATCAAAGCAAAATTATACCCAGCACTCAGTGCATATAGTCTAGACAGACACAAGGCTATCCAATATCAAACTGAAAGTACTACACAAATTCTTAATCCTGTTCAGCATGAGATTTTCTATGCCGTGGCAAATATCAATATGAGACATTAGTAGCTAAGTGCCAAACAGCCACTGATTAAACCTTATTTAGCCTTATTATAGTCACCTTAAAAAAAATTATCTGCCAAATTAATACATGCAAAAATAGTAAGCAAAAGGACATCATACGGAATATTTTAAAAGTCTGTATGTTACCTGTACTGAACCACCGTCATGTTCTGTTCCCCACAGTGTCTGGCACAGCGGATGTACCTCATCCAGCTTGACTTGCTTGGATCATTGCCATCAATAAAGTGCTGTAACGTGCCCTCCTGGTCATAGATCTAAAAGGCAAACGAAGAACACAAGACACATAGCTAAAATAATCAAAACCAAAAACACTTCATGTGCAATTATGCAGCATGTTGTTCATATGCTGTTTGGAAAATATAAATATATACACAGAAAAATAATAAACAAACAAATAAATAAAATTCACAGATCATAGATGCTACTAGATGCTAGATCCTACATAAACCTTTAGAGTACAGTTCATATTAAATCTTTGTATGTCAGATATTATTATGCCAGACTGTAGCAATACATATCACTAATTTATGATTACTTGTAACATATTCTGGCAATGTATTTCTATAACATATAATATTTTTAAAGGGCTTAAAACATTATTTACAGCGTGTAAAATTCCTGACTTGAATACTGGGAAACCACCTACTTCATGGAGCACCTTGATGCACATTCTGAAACACATTAATTGTTTTTGGGGGCAGTCTCATATGAGTGGTAAAGAAAGTTATTGCTCAGTATCTGTGTATCTAATTCAAATTAAAGACTGCATTACTCGTAAGAGCATGAATTACTCCAGCAAAAAAAAAAAAATTATCAGCAGTAGATTTGCATTGCTCTTTAGAATCTTTTTTAGAATGTCTTAAAATGCCATAAACTGCACACTTGTGAATATCTTCTATTTTACTATAGCTAATTTACATATTTACTACTAAGACTGTGAGTAAGTAATTTAGCTGGTAATGTGTTTTTCTGGCAACACCAAAAATAACACCTTTAGCTTTCATATTTTTACATATTGTAGTATTGTAGTACTGAGCTACAAAATAGCACACAAGTACCACATTAAACACCAGTTTTGTGCATGAATTCCCTTTAAATTATGCATCAGAACATGTGACAGTCTCTTACCTGTGAGTATAATACCTCAGAATGCATGCCATTAAGAGGTAACATTTTTGAATGCAAATGATCTTTATAAAAACACAGCTATCTATTCTTTCTTTAAAAAAGAATAGATATGTGTCACGTTGAAAAGAAGAATAGACAGTGTGTCAAATTTTGCTAAATGTAATTTACCAAATGGAGTGTCTGTATTATTTCCTTCCACTTCACTGAAGTGCTCAACACTGTTAAGTGTTCAACATTACCAGATGTTAAAAAATGTTCAATTTTCAAAACATGGTACATCAGAGGAAGTGTGCACCATTTGAACATTTGTTTCAATCAGAGGAAGACTATTTCTAATATAACAACCAAACATAAACAGAAAATCACAACATAGATACCCATGTTTTCAGCCATATCTCAGCATCTCTATCTAAACCACTATCTATCCATCTCCCACTACAGAAGTAAGAGACCTTCTGCCTTGTCACTGGAGCAGGGCTGAATGAATGGGATTTAGAGACCCCTCTGACCCCACTGAGCCCCTGACATCCAGTTTGTCTGCACTCATTCCCCTTTCTTATCCTTGTGGCTTTTTAGTGAACCTCCACCGCCTCTGACAGCATGATAGAATGCTTGGACACTGCTTACAGCAAAGCAGTTTGTTACACAAGCCCTGAGCCTAACCTTCCAGCTGCTTTATCGAAAAAGAGACACTTTATTTATGGATTGTTTAGCTCTGACTAGATAAATATCACAACCAATATAAAAATATAAAGTAAGTATCATGCAAAAGAGCAAGCTTATATAGCGCAAATGTGATGTTAAAATGGCAGATTGTTACTTCTGAGAGGATCAAGATTGCATTAGTATTCATGAAACCTCTGTGATAAACAAGGCATTGTGAAAAGAAAAGAAAAGTAAAGGGAAAAAAAAGACAAAAAAAAGAAAAGAACAGAAACTAATACAGTCATTGTGTCATATTTGGTAGCTCTCTGCAGCATGTTTGGGTGCATGTGGTCATATTGGTTAAACAACACAAGTGCATTATAAAATCAATGCTGGCCACATCAAAAAGTTCAGCCTTCACACTACACAGCACGATAAAAGATGTCATAACTGTGAACAGAGGATGGAATTCTAAATCCTATCCTTTACACATACACAGTACACATACATCTACACACATGTGGTTCTACACACATTATGATATGTCCAAGAACAGAATGCAGAGAGTCCAGGCATTTCTCTAGCCTGTAGTGACTTTACTGTGCATTTAATGCTGGAGGTCCCCCAAAGCCTGCTGAAGAGTAGCACCTTTCCACAGAGCAGGAAGAGAAATAGCAGTGAGACAAAATCATGCAAACTACAAACCATATACAGGCGAGCGGCCATTTGAAGGAAAAAATACAGCGGTAGTGTAAGAGGAATTTTGCTGCCATGCCTTGGGTCTACTTGACCGGTTAGAGGGAAGGGTCATTGCAAGTCAATACATCGTTGATTTAAGTGATGACCTGATGAGTACGCAAACTATGTAAATCATTTTACGGCCTTTGCAGTAAATACAAGTACTTGAACACGCAAAATGGGCCTCTCTCCCTCATGTTTATCTGAGAAAGAAGCACGTATGTCGGGGCAAATAGCCATGGAAAAAAGGGACGCGCAACTGACAGTTTTGCGCGTATCGGCTTCCCAAATCCAGGTGCAATTTAGTTGCATGAGCGTTACTCTGAGCGTCACACGCAGTGTTGCCAAGTCCGTGGTTTTCCCGCATATTTAGCTACTTTTAAATTGTCGGCGTGTTTTGTTTTGTTACGTCCATAGTTAATTTTTATTTATTAAAATGTATAAGTATGTAAGACCATTTTTAGGATTTTGCTGAAAAAAAATATTTAAGAAACGTACTAATATTTATAATGCGCGTCAAACGCCGTCTTTTGTCACCCGGATCTGGCAACTCTATTCATAAAACATACGCCCGAAGGACGTTCATCGATTATCCTCACACTCAAATCATTAAACGAGACTTTTGTCGAATTGTCCATGTCGTGAAAAAAACACAACATGGTTTAACACTTTGAACTCATAATTTTCATGAAAACCAATTTCATAAAAATAAATGGGATATTAGCCGTATTAATGCGCTCTGCGTCGTTTACTTGTTCTGGCACGAGGGTCATTACCTAATAAGTACTTCATCTCTTAACACATTGTGTTCTTTACTACAAATATATTTCCATTTTTTCCCCGAGTGTTTTAAAGCTCTCTCTAGGCTTTTTTGTCCCGCAGTCTGTGTTTTCAGCACAGAGCGTTCAGCAGGCTGGACCAGGCGCAGTTTACCTGATGAGCAGCAACCTGCGCTGCGCCTCATGACCTACACATAACACTTAATGCTGGGTTTTCCTTTAATTTGTCAAGCCTGTATATCAGGAATATGGACTTCCATGTGGCACAGCAGATTCATTCCGTCTCTGTTTCAGACCTACTGAGAAAGTAGCTTTGCGCAGTTTTAATTTAAAGAAAAAAAAGAAGAAGAAAATGTGGTGCACTGGACTACACTTTCTTTTTCCGATAGCTTTAAATAGCAGCCTTTCGTGTACTGAATGAATTAGACCAGGTCAGGGTGTGATGATTTTTGAGGGATTTTTGTTTTATTTCACTTTTTGGTTTTTCCCTTTTATATGAGCTGCTGCTTGGCCACTTAACTAGCTTAAACATTTGTAAGCTGTTATTGAAAAAAAAAGGTTCACAGGAAGATGCTGGCATGGGCACTACAATATAGAAACGAAAGAAGTGCATAGATGTTGCTCTTAAGGAAAATTCAGTATTTATTATGTAGTTTATATCCTCTGTATTCATTTCTCTTCCCATCTGTCCACACAAAGAAAGTACTCTTGATTTTTTGGACCTATTTCTTTTTACTCAGCTTTCAGTTGGGCCGTATAACTCGACCAGATGTATTGTTTCACTCACAAAAAATGTTTGTAGAATGGATTGTTTATGTTGTGCTCTTACTTCATAGCATTAAAAGATTATTTTTGTGCGGCATTGTATTTCACAGTTCAATGTAATATGTTCATCTGGGTTTCATCAGAATGTGAACACAGAGCCTGGCTTTTTTTGTAGTGCACTTTCATTACTATTTCATTGCGTATTTATGTGTACATGCTGTATAGTGTATCTCTCTCTTTTTTTATATAAACTGCTTATAAGCACATGATGTTATAAATAGAAGAGGTTGCAATGATTTCATATAAACCTACCACATAGTTCTACTACTTGGATTTGAAATATAAATGGAAATGAATGCTTTTCATGTGTTGACCCAAACAATGAGTAATATATGGCAAACCTGGGTGGAAAACACACTTTGATTGATAGGCGTCATTGGGCCCTAATGCACTGAGTGAATTAGGCCTGTTACAGCACTAAGTAAGAATTACAGTAAATGCCCTATAAAAGCAATTTATGTCATCTTTGCTACTGTCTCTGTGTCTGACTTTGCTCCAGCTGAGCCAAACTCTAATTACGCATCAGAAGAGCCATTAACTACCAAAAAAGTAAGCACAAATCAGCAATATCCAGATAAGTGCAATAGATAAGCACAAGTCAAATATCTAAATTATATCTAAAGTAAAGGCAGGGGTGACATGAGATCATTATTTATTTTTTTGTTCTTTTTGCAGCTTCATTACATAGTCCCTATGAAAGAATGTATTAATTTCTGACCATATCTGATCTCTGAATGTCTGTGCATGCTAAAAAGCCTCTGGTGTAAAGACATTATTGAGGAGGGTCGGTTCATTGCAGAAGAGAACTATGTCAATAGCTTTGCAGCAATTGTCTATAACTCGGGGTGAAATCAATTTTGTAAATGATTGCAATAATCAGGGAAATTGCATGGTTTATAAATATCCTCGTATGGGATTTTAATGGGGCTGAAAACGTAGTGCTAATAATCTGTCTAGAAGTCTAAGAAAAAAGTCTTGTCTTGAATGAAGTCTTGAATATAACACTATGTGCTATTCCTAACCATTTTAACTGATAGACACAAAAATGCTACAGTGGATTTAAATCAAAATCCCATATGGGGAACGCAATAGGTAGGTAATAAGTAACAGAAAATGAAATATTGCATCCAGAGAAAAACTGGCAAGGAAAAAGACTTGACAACAATGCTTAAAAAAAACACCAAAATGGCCAAATCCTAAAATCTCTCTGGGTTCCTTTTTTCTCCTTATCGTATTGCTGTAGGTCTCTGTGTGTAGCTCATCTAGCCATTGATTTGGGCTGGTGGTGTCCTGTCACTGCCTTACTTACTGTTCAATGTCTTTCGGACCGACATTTACAGCACACTGATTGGACGCTGTCACTGACCAAATGCTGTAAATCGTCCTTGAACAGCTGCTCATCGATAGCTGAGCCATGGAGAAAGATAGCGAAAGATGTAGAGAGACACTCAGGCCCAACTAATCCTAGCTGAGAGTCGCTTGACCTCATGCCCTTATTATGGTGAGTAAATCAGGCCCCTCCGGCCATTAAGCTCTGAGTTGAGAGAACCTTGGTCCCAGTGGCACAGGGAACATTGAAAAAGTCTGTGTGAGTCTGGAGCATGGAACACTTTGTGTAATGGAACTGGCATGCCTTATCTGAGGAAACACTTAGGAGCCATCGGGCTAAACGGAACGGGGGCATGTAAGTGGTACAGCTCAGAGGGGATGCAGTGTGTTTGCGATAGTGTGGCTCTGGTATCTGTTCACAAAAACACCTTCTTGTAGATGTTTACCTTTTCAGTTTGCCCTATTAGATCAAGTGGTCTCCTTTTTTCTTGCTGTTAATTATTCAGAAAACTTTAGAGAATTAAATAATAATAAAACATAACAAGTTGTAATTAAACTGCACTATGCAAGTACGCTATAATATATGAATAGTAAAATGTTTTTATAGGGTCAGTTTATGCATTAAAGGTTTTTTTCCCCACTTTCAGCATTTGATGTTTGAATACTGCACAGAGTAAGAATAATCTAACTGTGGGTTAATTTTCCAGAAATTGGTGTGTTTCTTACATTAGATGTGCAATATATAACGAGTTTAACATTTTTAGTTGGCAGTGTTCCATCCAATAATTGCAATTTTTGAGTCATAAATGACACTCAGAAAAAGAACAGACTACACAAATCATTCAACAAAACATTCTAATCTAAGTACTGTAAGAAGTGGTGGTAATAATTAATCTCATTCCTGGATATTGTGGATTAAAATAATGTGTAAGAATGTGAGGGGAAAAGAATAGGTGCTGGAATATGCTGTTAAGTATGCATACCAGCATGTTTTACTTCCAAATAATGAAACTGTTTTCGGCACCTATTTGCTTCTATTAAATCTAACGGCAAAAAAAAACAAAAAAACATGGCTCTAAAGGTGTTTACCTTTTAAATGCGGATACATTTCAAATAAAATTGTTCCACCATCAGCGTGCTTTCTCACACAACAGAGCCCTGGATCAAGGGGGAAATGGAGCATAAAATAACTTAAAAGACAAATTATGGAGCTTTCTATGTCAGTGAACCGACGTTAAACATGTCACTCCTCATTCTGGCAAGTAGAAAATAAAAATAATTATCCTGGCCTGTGGCCTAGGTACTTTATTATTACTCTAGAACACCCACTGGTGCCTGCCAATGATGATATCATTGTGGACCGTCATGTTCACACAATGATAGTTCATACAGGGGTATTGCCAGTGACCCCCTGACCACTGCTGCAAAATATTATTCCTATCAGTTAATCCCTCAGCACCTGGTCTGATCAATCTAAACAAGTCCTAATCTCTAATATTTGTGTCTACTTCAACTTACTATTTTCATACATTAATCTGACCCTTTATCATTTCAATGGTATTACATAAATATTTCCTGTAAATGATGTAAATGATTTTTACATTTCAGGATAACACAGCTTTGTGTATTTTATACTGATTAACAATATGTAGGACCAGCAGTTTAAAAAAAAAGTAATTCGCATTAGCTAATGCATCGCTTAATGGATTTATTTATTTATTAAATAAAAAAGCAATATTTAATATGCAATTGTTCAATAGCATTAATGGCCCACAATGACATCATCATCACAGCTCTCTGATTTTAAAATATGTAAAATTTAAATATGAGGTTGGGTTTTTCCTCAGATTCTAAAGTAGTTTACTCAATTGAAAGCTAAATTTGATGACCATACTGAACAGAAAAGAAAGCAAAGCACAAAGTGTTATGTCAGAGCTTTAATGTTTAAATATCCTATGAGGTGTAGTACTATTTTAATAGGTAATAATTACGTACATTTCATATTTAATTTCTAAATAAGAATTATTTGTCGAATGATTTATCCAAAACAACACACTGAACATACTGTAGGGTTGACAACATTACCCAGTATTTTGTGAATGTAACAAGTAAGTAGCAATGTAATGTATAGTTGATAAACCTTACTGACTGTATCCAATATTGTTTAAAATCGAGGCCCTGTGGGAGTCCTGAAAGCAGTGTGTATAATATTATTTGATCCAAAATATTCAAGCCTTGGCATGGACATTCCACAGACAAGTTCATGAAAACTCCTGGGCGAAGCAAAGTCTGCTGGGAAAGATTATAGGCTTATAGAACACAGATAGTACAAACATAAAAACGCCCCCAGTATGAACAAAATGAAAATGGACAAGAACCCAGTGTTTTTAATCTAAAGAGATATATTAAGGTTCTGTTGAACATAGGCAACTTGAACAAATTTAAGAAACATTTATAATATATAGTATATAGTTACGTAAGCACAAAAAGTCAGATTAAGTGTTTCTTGAGCCCCTTTAACAAAAAGAATAAATTCATATACATCTGGGGAAAAAAAGCTGGAAAAAATAACTAACATTTATAGAAAAAGTACTACTCCATAAGGTTCTGTTCAAGATATTAGTTACATTTTTTCCCATAATATTGTCACAATAGTGTCTTATATAGTAATGTGAGTCACATTTAAGCATTTGATAGAATACTTCACAGCATTCGTGTGATATATATGCATCAGTACACAATTATACTGTATATTACAGAGACATCAATTTAAGTATTTAAACAGAAAACTAACTTAAGTGATGTTAGCCCTCTGCATTACTAGCATATCGTTAAGCACAACATCCAGCACCATTTCCCAAGGCTGACTCATGATTAATTTTCCACATAACCAGGTCTTAAAGTCCACACACTGTCACTGTCACTTTTTAGCTTGACATCAAAAATGCACAATCGGGGGATTTAAGTGATCAGCAGTCACAACAAAGAGTGATTCTGTAGTGATTCTGTAGCTTATATGTTATCAACAGTGATTAAATAGTGCAACACTTTACATGACCCTAAATGAGAGAGGTCTCCTTCACTACTATAGCATGGAATATTTGGTTAGTTTTGTTCCCTCACCCACCTCAGTTCTGTTTAAGCTGCTGGAATTTTTACAGCCCTCGCTGGCCAAGCAAGTGTTTAAAATGGCGTCACACAGAACATATATAACAAGTAATAGTGTTCCATTCTGTCTGTGTGGGCCTCAACAACAGCAGCCTGTATTTGGATGGCGAGAGCTATAGCACACCAAACTTTTCACCAATGTCTCAAAAGCAGCCTTCTTGAGGCAGTTATCAGTTGGCAGTGATCTCATCTAGAGATCTGTTCTCATCTTGCAACTACTTGCCATACAAGAAGATAAATTGTATTTGTCCATGTCTATAATTAGAGAATCTAGGAAAGGATAGCTTGTAAACGTGTCTGAGTGATGATAGTTTATGTCTCAGCTAAACCACAGTTCTGGATTCTCAGCTGAATGGCAATTCACTCTCAGTATCTCTCGCTCTCTTTCTCCCTTCTTCTCTGCCTCATCTCTCTAGTCAGTTGGTCATCTTTAAAAGCTGTGACCTTTATTTCTCTGGGTGTGCATGGGGTTTTTCACCCTTCATTTTCTCTCTTTACACTGTGCTGTTTGAATCCCAACATTTAAAGTGTTTTATTAAAAGCTTTGAAATGCGAATGCATTTTGAAGTTCCTGCAAATGTATTTTACTCAGTATTTATTATTCATTCCAACTAATCTTATCCATAAATCGTCATACGCATGTTTTTTCAAGGTTACTAAATTTGTGTAATTTTGAAAAGGCTTGAATTCTTATCAGTTCAAAGTCAGCAAAATTTCCCACAAGTCTGCGAAAACTGGAAAAAGAAAATACTAACCTCCCATAAGTGTCTTGTGTTGCGCACCGCTCCGGACTGTACTTTGTCCAGAAACAGAGGAATACCCTGAAAAGGCCCAATCCAAGTGCCCTGTGGTATGCGCTGGGCAGCACAGATACCATAGCCCAGGCCTGGCACTGTGCTGGTGCAGAGGCAGACTTCACGGGGTAGGTCACGCAGCCACTCGGGAACCTCAGGAGGGGGCACCGCAGTGGATGCACTACTTGTCCCTACCAGGCGCCGCAGTGAGTGCAGGGGCCCATGCATGGGGCACTCGCCGTTCCGGTTATCTGCACACATGTCACAGCCTGCAGGACAGTGCAGTGTGAGAGACTGTTAGTTATCCCAGAACCCAGATGGGACCCCTATAAAAGGACTACTACTCCTAATTACTATGCCCATTAGTGCTCTCTCCAACATTTACAGAAATGTACATGAAAACATTTGTTTTCTGGTGATCCGTGACACATGCATTACTGAGAATTCAAAGCTCAGGTTTGAAACAAAATACATTTTGTGCTTAGTTGACATATGTTATTACCTTTGCTATAATTATTAGAGCATTTATAATTTTTGTTTTTTTATGAAATCCAATACATCTAAATTATTATTCTTGTTTAAGTTCAAGTTTAATCTCACTGGCAGTATCTCACTATTCAACTATTTACGTATTGTTTATGTTCATAATGTTTATGTATCTGAATGAAGGAAATTTCTATATCCATACAAAAATATGTCATGTATAGACCAAAGCGAAAAGACTATTTAATTCGCTATTTACTGATAAAGGCAATATAGGGTGGTAATGCTTTATCCTTTGCCATGTCAGAATCTGATGGACATTAACCGTTCTCAACACACATTTTACACAAATTATGTCACGGGTTTTAAAATGTATGTTCCCTCCTTAATCTCCGCTCTTTATAAATGAGCCCAAGCGATGTGAAATATGGTCGGGAGAATAGCAAATGTAGATAAAGCAGTCCTGCTGGCCCCGGGAGACTCCCATATAGCGCGCTGGGATGATGAATAGCGGCCGATGGGACAGATCGATCTCTGATCCACACTCACTCCACTCTCTTCTACAAAACTATACAGCAATTAATTGTGGCTTGTCCCCCCTCCTCCATGCCTCATCTCCTCGTGGCACGTATCGATGGAGATTACTGCTGATGGGCTGTTTTATCACCTTAAATAAACAGTCACCACCTTTTCAAACCAGACTTTAATATGGTTATTTCCCCTCAGTGAATGTTAGGTTATTAAGCTCTGTTTTCCTGATTGCATACTATTAGACAATTATAAGCAACCTGAACGGACTGCTACTTCACAAACACAACACGAATTTGGAAAGATTCGGTAATGGACGTTAAAGGACTGCTGGGTCTAATCAGTTCATCATCGAAAAGTTATTAGTCAGTTTAAGTTCATTTTCATCTTTTTCTTTTTTTTTTATTATAAAAACGAATGTTAAGATAGTTACATATAATGAAATTCGGTCTTTTGGATTTTTATATATAAACGCAGTCTATTGTTAATGATTAAACCCCGATCTAAAAGACAAAATACAAAAATTCACAGAATTAACAGAATAGACTATTGTATAATATTGTAGATGTTAATTAGGTACTGATGATTTTTGTGTGCATGTTTTCAATATCTACTTTGACAACTTTTTTG
Source organism: Hemibagrus guttatus (assembly GCA_033459395.1). Classification (NCBI taxonomy): domain Eukaryota; kingdom Metazoa; phylum Chordata; class Actinopteri; order Siluriformes; family Bagridae; genus Hemibagrus; species Hemibagrus guttatus. The sequence continues at coordinate 14,684,426 of JAUCMX010000007.1, forward strand.
TTTGATGACCTGCAAAATAAAAGTCACCCATAAATCATCTGACGTGGCCTGTAGGCGCTGTGGATGCGCAGTCCTGTTCGTTATTTAATTCAATAAAAAATAACTCATCTTAAACAATATTTCGCATGCAATTAGGCTTCTAAAATTGCTTCATATTGTGATATTTGCCAACAAATTATTTGGTACATTTTGTAACGCTTTTGTGCATTTTTACATTAATTTTGCAAAGTTATACTAATACACATAACGCACAAGTGATGGTCACACAGCAAAAACTACATTGTTCAATAAAATATTGCAGTGTTTACATAACTGTTTCAGTGCTAAATTTTAACAGATTGACTATTAAGTTATTCACTATTTTAAATAACTTTTACAATGTTTAGGCTACTTGTGTCCACCTAATCTGGAGATTTCGGCACAAGAGATTTTGCTGTGCATCTTACTGAATATAATATCGCTGTTTGTCAGGCCATAAAAAGTCAGTGGTCCATGAGTAAATCTCAGGCGCGTGTATGTGTTTTGTGTGTGCGGTGTGAACGATCAAGCTTTTATCTTGGATATACATAAAATTTACGTACGGTTATTGAGATCACTGGTGTGATTGTTCAATGGTATAATCTCCATCCTCTGCTGTCCGTATAGATAGTAGTCCAGTTCCTCTGAGGTCAGCTTCAACCGGGACGGTTTGTCGTTAAAGTTGGACTGCAGGCAAAGTTCCTTGGACTGAGACGCGCCGCTGTTTTCGGCCGGTGCCTCCTCGGTACAGAGAGTGTGTCCGAATAATGCGAACTGCGGCGCGGACAGCTGCGTTAAACCGGCGAGCGCGGACACAGCAGGGGCGCACGACGAGCTCGAGGACGGCGTTAAAGCGGCCGGTGCGGTGGTGGAGGAAATTAAACCGGTTCTCTGGCGGAGGCTGTCCGCAGCTACAGGCACTCGATCGGGTGCCGGAATTTGCGGAATTGCGCAGTTCTTCAGCTGACTCTGCGGGAAAAGCTGCTGCCAGTGCTGAAGATAAGTGGGATCCACTTTGAGGAAAGCAGAACCGCTCTGATCCCCCGGCTTCAGCATTTCCAACTGCAACTACAGAATAAAAATATTGATGAGATATTTACGCTTGTTTAATGACTTCCACGTATTTACCTAGCCGTTGTAAGTTAGGCAGCAAAATTTCCTAACTTTCCTCTAAAATGAAACTCGCAAACATAATAAAGCAGCTGTAAAATATGTTAGTTCACAATGACTTTTAGAGGAAAAACACACAACTTATGGGGATTAAAAAAAGTGAGTGTCCGAAGTGAGTTTGATGAAGCTATGCTTTGTATTTTTCTAGGGTGATTCTGGACAGTACACATCTCCTGATTCAGAAATCAAATCGCCCTGCTCCTCCAAAAACCGCGCAGAAATGTAACAGCAAAGCACTTACCTTTTTTAGCCCAAACGAGTTAGAGCCGACGAGTGTCAACTGCGATTCCCGGACGTTTACACCATAACGGTCCTGACCGCCGAAACACTTCGTGAAGTCTGTGGATGGAGAAAAGAGGAGCCGTCATCTCTTCCTCTCTCTCTCTCCCTCTGCCCTCCTTCTGCTGTGGCGGAGCACGTGGGTTGGACGCGAGAGCGGGGCAGAGGGACAGAAGGGGGGTCGAGCTGGCACCAAAAATTAACGCCACACGTCTTTGGTAATATTATTCACTAAATTAAGCTCTATACGTGCAACCAAACCGTTTTATTTGATTGCTCAAGGAGTAGCTGGGATTAGCAAATTAATGGTCATACATTTTGAGTTGGGGATTTAGATTTTCTATCAGTAGGGCCTGAATGAACAGGGAGAATCAGCTAAGATAGTGGGTGGGCTAATGAAGAGGACTCATTGTTATATCCATTAATACACAAGGCAAAGGCCAATATTTCCTCTGGTTTGGGCTCGATCCGATCAGCGTGTCTAAAGATAACGTAGCACACTGTTGTTCCTGCGCCTCGTTGTCCAGCCGCAGGCTCTCGGAGACGCTTTGAGAAAGTTATGGCTGTTTGGATAGTCTCTACATGTCTACACGCAGGGCATTTTACACGATTTCACTCCAGAGGGGTGGTAAAATGTTTGGACTGGCGTCATTTTGACAGGGTCATTCATCATGCTGAGGTCTCTGTAGATTGATAACGAAACCCAAACAAAAACATAAACGTCTGAAAATGAATTCATGTCTACAAGTGCAGTTGTCCGCAAAAGAATGCGAATAATAATAAAGGAAAGAAATTTGAGTTATTTTAAACCTTTGATTTCAACCTTCGTTCATAACAAAACTTTTGAGTTCACGTCTACGTCATAAATAACCGAGTCCAAAAGAGGCTTATTTGGAAATTGTTAGACATGATTATACTGATATCATTCAGTCATTCATTGTCTACCGCTTAACAGATCTACTGATATTATTATTATTATTATTATTATTATTATTATTATTATTATTATTATTATTATTATTACTGTTTATGTTCCCATTACATGGGCTCATACTCTGCACCTGCTACGATACATTCAGCTGCTTTCGGCTCTTAGATCATTTGACAGTAATCATGCTTTACACTGCACATGATAGCGCATTGGTTCCTGCGTATTGTTGCGCATTTTTCAGGGTGTTGGTGTTGTTGATAAATGACTGGTGAAATAAAGTGCACTCGAAAGGGGACAGGGGATCGATACATTAACTGCTGAAATGTGTCATTTTCATGGTCGAATAACGAATTATTAAAGCTAAACGGAGCATATGAACTCTGGTTAATTTGTATATTAACATAAGTGTTGTCGCGAGTGAGCCTAAACAAGCGCTGTGTTCATTTCCTTAGCGGCCACCTCTACTTGGCATTCAATTAGGACGTGTGCATTTCTTGTTAATTAATTCGCCTGATGCCTGAAAGACAAATGAACGGCCCTCTCTGACAGGAGGCCGATAAAGAATTCAGCCACCTCTCCCTGTGCCCCCACTGTCTCATCTTACGTTTTTAAGGTCACGGCGCGTTGGAGTATATAATGCAATTAACATATTTGTATATTTAGACAGGAGCTGCTGGTCATCTTGCTATAGGTTACTGACTAAACACATTTGTAATATCACATAATACAGAACTAATTTCATTTTCTTCCTCACTGGCTTTGTATGTGACCACTAAAAAACACAGAGTGTGCTGAGCTCAGAAATGAGCTTTTAACCAAGTACAAAAATCACTAGTAGGTATTGTCCTGAGTAACATAAATGCATAATTCTTGCTTATGTAATTGCATTATTGATTTTAGTTTAAATTTTTAATTTCTTAGAAATGTAATAAGATTAGAAATCCTTCAATGTTAAGAAAAGCAGGAGCAATTTTTTAAATATAAAGAACAAGAAGAGTGAGTGATAGATAGGCAGGCAGGCAGGCAGGCAGACAGACAGACAGACAGACAGATAGACAGATAGACAGATAAAAATAAAAAGAATAATAAAAATAAATGCATGACAATGAAGAAGGAATTTTAAAAATGATAATTGCATGAAATATTGAGCAAGATTTGTAATACACTCTATGCCTTTTCATTCAGTGAGTTTGCAGCAGTGCTATCAGAGGACACAAACTAAACAGCTAACATGAGATAATAGAAATCCATTTAACATTTCGTAATTTAAAACATTTTGTAAGATAAAACATTTTATGTATCTATGAGTGCATGACTGACAAATGGGAGAATGTGTTTTAAATACATATACAATATTAGAATTAACATTTGTTTATACTTTTTGCAATTTTACAAGAGCATATGACTTGGCTGGTAATGCCTTTATTTTAGGAAGTTTAATTTCAGGTGAGTGATGATTGAATGTAGCAAAATCATCAGCAATAAATAAACTATTGAGGGTTGAAATGGTCCACAGTTACACCAGCTCCCAATATAGACAATAAATGTTGATCCAACACTAGGAAAGCTTTGTGGAGTTCTTGTATGTTTTGTACAGAAGAATAGAAGGCTTAATATCCCAGAGCAGAAATCCACAGCCACAGCCACAGAATTTGATGCGAAGTGAGCTTACAATATAGGGGTCATTGGTACAAGACCTTAACAACTGAGTGTATAAATGATCATGATTATTCAAAGCATTGAACAGAACAGACCTCACTGGAGAGAAGTGTGTACATCCTACCAAAGGTCATTAAATGAACTACATAAATGTCAGTAGGTGAAACAGTGAGCAAAGGCAAGAGATTTGCCTGAGAAGAGGGGTGGGAGATGCTTATACATGAACACTGATTTTAATTTAAGGTGACATACTTTGAGAATTTCTTGTGTCTTAGCTTGTACCCGAAATGAGGGCTTAATGAAGCTTGGAGCCTAAATTTGCCCAAGATGTGCTTAAAAATCAATAGGTTTTAAATGGAAGTGTGTGCTGGGGAGACCTGGTTAGGGCAAACATGTTACATTGTACAGACACTTCAGCAAATGCAATGGGCAAATTGTGAAAGATGTGTTGATTTTGAGCAACCTTTTTAAGTGAACCCTATGAAATCATTTTCACGGAATATTCTTCTATCTAAACATTTGCCTCCTAACACTATGTAAAAATGTGATTCCCTACCAGTATATGGTGTGACTATTACAGCTCTACATGAGTTTGTGTGTGTGATATGGTGAATTACCTTTCAGGAAGTTTGAGAATCAAGATTCATGACATTGAATCCTTTTAGCATCCTTTTAACAGCACTACGGTGTTTGCAGCTTTGTTGTGTTTTTTTATGGTAAGAGTAACCACAAAGGGAATGTTGCTACTTGTCATGTAAAGCATGGACCACACTTGTAGTTCACTCTGTCTCTACCTCACTCATGTTTAGTAGGCTGAAAGTTCTCCACAAGGGGCTGCTAATTAGCACTACAGGCCAAAAGCCACATTTCCAGGTTCCAGAACCTTTAGAGTAATTAAAAGGTTCCTGAACCAGTCCTGTACCTGCATAAGTCCATTTTTTGTTCCTATTTCTTTATTTCTACCACACTGCAGGAAACATGACCATTATATAAAATAAAGGGGTGATGCAACTGTGTGACAGAAACATCTTTTTGGCATGCAGCAAACAGACAGCAAATATAAAAAGAGGATGAAACTGAAGTGGCATTTTAAAGATATTTAGCTTGTGTATATTTAGCTAGCTTGAACATAGTGTTTTACAATTTCTTGCTGTTGACATGAGCAGCATGCCACAAAACACGATCGTCCCAGCTCTGCTCAGAGACAAGCTCTTCCAGCTGAATATGCCTGACTCCACGTGCAGTTGGATCACGGACTTCCTGACAGACAGACAGCAATTCGTGAGGCTGGGAACGCATGTCTCTGACCTCCAGCACATCAGCACTGGATCTCCCCAAGGCTGTGTCCTTTCTCCTCTGCTATTCTCCCTTTATACCAACGGCTGCACATCTGGTCACCAGTCTGTCAAACTCCTGAAGTTTGCTAATGACACCACCCTCATCGGCCTCATCTCTGATGGGGACGAGTCGGCCTACAAGGGTGAGATGGATCGTCTGGTGTCATGGTGCAGCATGAACAACCTGGAGCTCAACTCCCTAAAGACAGTGGAGATGATAGTGGACTTCAGGAAGGACCCAGCCCCCCTCCCCCCTGTCATCCTCTGTGACTCTCCGGTGACATCTTTTGAGTCCTTCCATTTCCTAGGCACCACCATCACCAAGGAGCTCAAGTGGGAGCAGAACATCAGGTCTCTCACCAAGAAGGCTCAGCAGAGGATATATTTCCTGCGGCAGCTGAAGAAGTTTCTCCTCCCTGTGAAGATGTTGGTTAACTTCTACACTGCCATCATCAAATCTATCCTCACATCCTCCATCACAGTCTGGTTTGCTGCAGCTACAGCCAGGGACAAAGCCAAACTGCAGCGTGTTATCCACTCAGCTGAGAAGTTGATTGGCTGCAGTCTCCCATCTCTCCAAGAGCTGTAGGTCTCCAGGTCCCGGAGATGTGCAGCCAAGATCGCAGCCGACCCCTCTCATCCCGGAAATGAACTCTTTCGGTCCCTCCCCTCTGGAAAGAGGCTCCAGTCCATCAGGACCAGGACCTCACGCCACAAGAACAGTTTCTTCCCCACTGCAGTCAGCCTGCTGAACAGTGCCCCACTTACCCCCAGATGACCCCCCCCCCCCCCAGAACTTACAGACAACCATGACATTTTCACATTCTTAATTGCACTACATCTTCTGCAAACTCAGACTTCTGTATACAATATTTATTTCATTCTCGATTGTACATACTGGATATACATATTTGGACAGTCACTTTCACTCAACTTTACATTCTAAATTGCTCTTCTTTTCATGCACATTCACTTCTGTGTACATATTATCATTCGCGATTGTATACATGCTTTATCTGTATATATGTTTGGACAGTCTCCTTCAATTTCACTTACACTTTTACATTGTAAATTGCAACACGTAAGTCACTTGCTGTTAACAGCTTTATTTAATTTATTATAGTTTATTTTATTATTTTAAAATTTTATCTGTGTATATGTTTGCACCTGACACCAAGACAAATTCCTAGTACTGTAAAGTGCTCTTCGCGAACCCTTTGCTGTACCTGGCAATGAAAACTTTTCTGATTCTGAAACACTCTTGCAACCTCTCTCACTTGGCAGAATAGTTATAGAAACATCTTGTTATAAAACAAGTAGAAGTACTAGCTTGTTAACTAAACAACAAGATTTTTAGAGGAGCATTAAAGGGGATCATTTGAAGACGGAGCTTGACCAGTCAGTGATGTTTAGTACAGCCTCCCTTGTAGTTCCCATACCATATAAAAGTACATACTCTAGAGCAAAAAGAAAAATGGTTCAAAAAAGCCTCATTTGTCAAAGATGTGTAAAGACATGTCTAAAATCATAAACGTGTTCAAATGTATGCGGGCACACATCTATTGTCGACCCATCAGTGGGAATCCTATTAATTCAGTCACTGTTAGCTATATAACCTCTGTATATATAAAATAAGCTTTATAATAGTATCATGAAGACCTGTTAAAACAAAAACAGCAGTCTGGGACAAGGTTCTGAAGAGGTATCATTCAGGGTTTTGTTATAATATCTGAACATGCAAGTTGGAGATCTGTTGAGGAAAAAGGTCCTCTGGTCTGAAGAGACAAAAACAGGCCTTAGTCACACACTTCATTAGGCAGAAACATAACACTGCTCTCCACAATCCTCAAATGAAGCATGGTTGTGGAAGCATGATGTTGTGGGGATGCTTTTTATCAGTAGGTATTGGAAAAACTGTCAGAACTGAGAGCGTTATGTGGGTTGTTATTATTATTATTATTATTTTCACACAACCAAACATGATTTGTTTCTGGAATTTTTGCTGTGTGTGCCTATAATGATTCAATAATCCCCCACGATAATTTACTTCTTTAAATCTGTCTTTTAATACTACACAACTCCTCTACAACAGCAACTTATCCTGTGCCTAGCCATTGTGGACACATAATTCAAACATTGCAGTCAACATGACATGTAAACCATAATATGTCAAATAAACTGACTATACTAGTTCAAAAGGAGAATGGTGGCTTTGCCTAATTTTACATTTGAAAGGGCTGTTAGAAATGATTAATCTAAATCCATCATGCATGAATATTTACCCGAGAAGATTCAGAGCTGAACTGGTTCTGAAAGACTTGGACAACTAACTCCTATGCACCCCTATCAAGGATGCCATTCTGAATATGCTTGTCAGACAAGCCCATGGCAAACTCTGAAAAGATCTCCTTAACATCAAAACAAAAATTGCCACAGACAGAGGAGACTTGACAGATCCAGGAAATGTTTGGCAAAGCACAGATGGACCTCTTTCCAGATGCCAAGTCAACACAGTGTCAACTGGGGTTCTCCCTTGTTGAGGGGAAGAAACCACTGATTCTTACCATGTTGCACAAAGTTCAGCAACTATGCTGTGGAGTCCTTCTCATAGCTTTGATATGGCTGGCAAAACCTTGATATTCTACTGATGCTTTCACTAGAGGTTGGAACATCCTGATATCTTCCACCAGAAGCAGATCCAAAATGAATTTGGCATCCCGAGCCTAGTCTTCTTTTTGTATCTGCATGAACTGTCAATTGAGGACTGTGACACAGCAGTCCACAAAACACTCCTGAATGCAAGCATTCCTAACACAGTCCTTTTATGTCTTTAGGTGTAATCTGTTATAGTGATGTGCACATGACTGACTTGAATTAGTACACTGCCCAATTCCCACAATACTAACTTCTCATCACTGAAAAGCCACTTTGAACAATAAATGGATATATGGTGTCCACTGCAGCAAAACATGGCACCATGGGTAGCATATCCTTTTGAGTTCCTAAAATTTTTAAAACCATTCAGAGAGAGAGATGCTTCCCATCTTCTGTGATTCTCCAAGCACTTGGTGTGATATCTCCCCCTTGTAATGGCGTGATTTAAAGCCCTTCTGTACAAGCTCATGTAAGATGCCAAACTGAAATGGGTGTCACTGAAAAAAATTGGGAGGACTGGGTGCTCTAAAAGGTTGTCCTGCAAACTTTGATGGCCAGATGACTCTGGGGTGACTATGTGGGTGAACCTGTCATTTCTGCCCAAAGTCAAAAAACCCAAATTTGTAAATCAGTAAATTGATTTTGCATTTTTTCTTGAAGGTAAGTACATATGACCTACAGTACTATTTAGACAAGGCAATGGCCATTGGTTGCTTAGACCTACTGCTCATCTGTAATGCAGGAAAGAGGTGAAAGGATTTCTTGTAAGGGCAAACATCAGGACTGGGCAATTTTACTTTCAAGCAGGAGTGGATAATCAAATATGAAGCTTGTGGGAAAAAGAAAGACAGGTTAATTAACAGAATCACATTGGACCCCGTGGGTTGCTCATTCAGCACTGTGAAATGCATTTACTGCATTCTTCTATAGTAAATGCTTTCTTCTGTCAGGGATACTGTGGTTAAATTAATTTTTTGCTTATATTTTGGAAAACTGTACCAACTAATCTCATTGTAAAATACCGTGGATGGGTGAACCTTTCTATTGTAAAATTGTATTTAAACTAGACACCAACACCAGCATCAAACTTTAAATCCACACACAACTATTACAACAACTCTGAAGTAGTCTTCTCAGACTGTGTGCCTTCATTCTATTATGCCTTTGACTTTAGAGGGGGAGGCACTGAGAAAGGGAAAAGAGGGGGGCATGGATATACATAGTAGATAAGGCATGTCGTGCACATATTACTTCATTACAGTGAAAACATCCTGGAAGCTGGTTACAAGTGGGATATAGCTGTTAGGCACTGGCATTAGCATTTAGGCATTTGTTTTTCATTAAGTTGGGACTGTACATAAACCTATTAAGTTATTAGCTATAACTAAGCTTATCATCAAAAGTAAACAAAATTATCTAAACAAACAAGTGCATGGTTTGTTTTGGACAGCTGAGGAGATACTTACTGAATTCTTGTAATGGGATATATAACCCTGATTAACAAAACATTGTTTTTTCCCCTGCTCCAAAGTCAGACATCATTAAAGCTATTAAGGTGTGTATAGTATTACAGATTTTTTTGTCAGTCTTAAAGATGCAGACCAAATCAGGCCCACAGACATAGTCTACAGTCAGATGAATGTGTTCACTGAGTAATTCAGATATGATAAATTGAGAATGCAATGTTGTATTCTGTCCAAACAATGTAGAGAATCATTTTAGGTGTTAAAATGGTGCTATGTATAAGAGTGTGTGTGTGTGTGTGTGTGTGTGTGTGTGTGTGTGTGTACCACTCTAGTATTGTCAATTTATGCATTCATAATTTTCAAGATGTCCCAAATTATCAAATATGCACTTGAATAGTTTTGTGATATTACCGCCTACAGTAGACCTAATCAATTAGAATTGAGTGGAAAAGTAGTTAACTTGTCTACAGTGTGTTGCTTTGAGCCATTCACTAACAGAAAATACTGCTCACAATCACTGCTGAACCCCTACTTTAAATGCGCAAATAATTCAAGCATTCATAAGTGAGCTTCACTCGTTTCCCACCAATAGTGTTCAGGAGAAAGAAATGGCTTTTTTCTTTTCTCTAGGATGACGGTGAGGTTGCACCTATGTCTGTAGATGGCTTTTCAAAGCATCTGACTACTCTGAAAACCAACATAGAAAAGCCAGCAGTGTGTAGTTAGATCACCTGGAGAAGGAACAGGTGCATAGTCTGCAGGAGGGGGCTGGTCCTATGCACACTGCTGGCTTTTTTGGTATTTTGTTGGACAACAGATATTTGATATGTCTATTCAAATTTAGAAGGTATAGTCCCAGGCTTTAGGCAGAAATAGACAGTGGTTTTTGAGTAGTCACATTCTTGAAATGCTACCTACAGATGTAAATGCTGCTTCTTAAATTGTCCACCCTCTGATGATAAGCACTATTACATACACTACCATACCTGTAACATGGAACTAAATACATTTTGGTTACTTGCACTCAGGGACAATTGACAATTTCCACTTTCCACAATTTGCTAGTTTCTCGACTGTTTAGTATTGCTGCCAGTGCTGTTTAACTATGAGTAAGCTACAATAAACTATACTACTACTACTTCAACTACTATTAATAATAATAATAATAATAATAATAATAATAATAATAATAATAACAGAAAATTTCTGAACATGGCTAAGATGCATTAGCAGAATTTACCTTTATGCTAAATGGGTTACTAGTTAAAAAAACATACATGATAAGCAGTCAAAGAAAACCACAAATAATAATTAAACTAATATCATAGTTGGAATGCAGTCAACTGAAAAGAGCTCTTTGGCTAGAGGAAAATCTGATCTTCTGTGAATTATGTATGCTAACATTAGCTTGGGTGTTTGTTTATGTTAATAGCCATTTTCTTATCTTCATAGTATTATTTTTATGATGGAACATACCGTTGGAAGCCTTTGTCCAGCTTGCTAGAAAATGTAGTAGAAATAAGGCAAAGATAAATTTGGATAAGACTTCTTAAGTCTTTTTATTTGTTTATTTATTTATTTATTTATTTATTTATTTATTTAGTTAGTTAGTTAGTTAGTTAGTTAGTTAGTTAGTTGGTATTTTTATCAAACAATTGGCAGAATTAGATTTACTGTTTTCATGAATATGTATGCTAAAAAGGTGCTATAAATTAAAGTAAAAGCATATGCCAATGAAAATGTGTCCCAAGTTACCAAAGAAGCTGGTTGACAATGGTTAAAATAGTTTTCAGATGAAAAGGGGTAAGCTGTACTTCTTTATAATATGAATAAAAACATTTTTCTTTCACATATATAGTCATTGCTGAGGACTTAGTGATGTGTGTTGGGGTATCTGTTTTAGTAATGGCATGAAGCTTAGACAAAGGGGAATTCAAGAAGTGTCCCATATACATAATATGGCCTAAAGTATTTGGACACCTGACCATTAAACACTAAATTGTTGCAAAGAAGTTGTGTAGGATGTCCTTATAGGTCATACAGTATATTTACCCTCCATTCTAACAGCTTCTTCCCACATTACTTTACAATGGAACTGACGACGAGCACGTGGCTTACCTTAGCAACAACACAGGCTGTGGGACGAAATAAATCCTGTTTTTTTTCTCAATACAGCCTTAATTTCAGTATTCCACATATGACGCCATTCTCCAGGAGGAGGGGTATCAAGACCGGAAGTAGACGCCAAATCCCCGATTACCTCTGCAAGAGCGCGTCGCGCAGAGATCTATAATCAGACATGCAATGGGGAAATATATGCCTGAAATTCATTTTTTATTTGTCATTTTTAGGAACTGTGGTTTATTCCAAAGCCAAAGTGGGCCCGAGAGTAACGGATAAGGTGAGTGACTTCTTCTGGTTGTCATTTTCCGAAATGCCGGTGATAAGGTGGCACTACATCATCCTCGTGAATAAAATAATATTTAAAACACTCTCTGTGTTGGTGAAATATAACATTAGAAACAACATTAAAATGTAAAATTGGCGTATTTTCTTAATGTGTTTCTGACTTAAGATTTTGTCTTTTTTGTAGAAAACGCTGTGATGGGCCGCATTTTAACTTGGAGTATATTTTAGCAGCTAAAATGTGAGAGAAACACATTATAAAAACACATGAAAGGCCTTTAGACTGAGACACAACTCGAGTGTGAATGCGTGTAGACTGTAACTGCTCTATGTCTTGCGGCAGAAGTTAGCGGTGACACGTCTACGTCTAAAATCACGTCCTCCATGTCCATGCAGTGTGTGGTCTAGGGTGGCGCTGTCTTCAGTCATATTTAGTATGGGAATGTGCACATCCGTTCGTTCTGATACGGCTGAAAGGAATCATTCTTGTCTACTTATAACCTTCATGTACAGTCAAGGTCCATAAAGACATGGATGGGCGAGTTTGGTGTGGAGGAACTTGACTGGCCTGCACAGAGTCCTGACCTCAACCCGATAGAACACCTTTGAGATGAATAAGAGCAGAGACTGAGAGCCAGGCCAAAACTGGGACATCTGTCTTTACATGCACATGGATGTAATATGGAGTTGGCCTGTCCTTTGTAGCAATAACAGTGTCGACTCTTCTGGGAAGGCTTTCTGCAAGGTTTAGGAGTGTGTTTATGGAAATTTTTGACCATTCCTCTAGAAGCGCATGTGTGAGGTCAGGCACTGATGCTGGACGAGAAGGTCTGGCTTACAGTCTCCGCTCTAATTCATCCCAAAGGTGTTCTATGGGGTTGAGGTCAGGACTCTGTGCAGGCCAGTCAAGTTCCTCCACACCAAACTCGCCCATCCATGTCTTTATGGACCTTGACTGTACATGAAGGTTATAAGTAGACAAGAATGATTCCTTTCAGCCGTATCAGAACGAACGGATGTGCACATTCCCAAGCTTGTTCATCCATGTCTTTATGGACCTTGCTTTGTGCACTGGTGCACAGACGTGTTGGAACATGAAGGGGCCATCCCCAAACTGTTCCCACAATGTTGGGAGCATTAATTTGTCTAGAATAGAATATCTTTGTCATTGTAACATGTACAACGAAATTAAAAAATGCTATCCAGTCAGTGCATCATTCAAAATGTCTTGGTATGCTGAAGTATTAAGAGTTCCTTTCACTGGAACTAAGGGGCCAAGCCCAACCCCTGAAAAACAACACCTGAATTCAATGATTTGGAGGGGTGTCCCAAAACTTTTGGCAATATAGTGTAGGTGTTACTGAAAAAAGATGCTTTTTATCAACTTCTCCCCCTTGCTAACTCTGCTTCCTGTTGCAGGTATTTTTTGACATCACTGTAGGAGGACATGAGGTTGGCAGGATTGTGATTGGGCTTTTCGGAGAGGTTGTTCCTCAGACTGTGAAGAACTTTGTTGCTCTTGCTTCTGGAGAGGTAGTTTTTGTATTTATTTATTTATTTATATTTATATACTTTTATTTTTTATGAAAAAATAAAAGAATATTTAATTCATAATTCTTTCTTATGATGTCATTAAATATGAATCTTTAATATTTGTAGTACAATTTTAGGAACTACTACACAATGTGCACCAATTAGGCATAACAGTAAAACCACTGACCGGTGCAGTGAATAACTATGAATTTTGTTAGAGATGGGCGGGATATATTAGGCAGCAAAGGAACAGGCAGTTCTCAAAGGTGAAGTGTTCAAAGCAAGAGAAAATGGGCAAGTGTAAGGGTCTGAGTGACTTTGACAAGAACCAAATTGTGACAGCTAGACAACTTGGTCAGAGCATCTCCAAAACGGTAGGTCTTGTGGGGTGTTCCTGGTATGCCATGGTTAGTACCAAAAGTGGTCCAAGGAAGAACAACCAGTAAACTAGGACTGAAGGCTAGTCCCTCTGGTCTAATCCTTCGGAAGTGCTACTGTATCACAAATTGCTGAAAAGGTTAATGCTGGCTATGATAGAAAGGTGCCAGAACACATGGTTCAATGCAGCTTGCTGTTTAATTCGTTAGAGTGCCCAACCTGACCCCTGTCCACTGTCTAAAGCACCTACAAGGGGCAGGTGAGCATCAGAACAGGACCATGGAGCAATGGATGAAGGTAGAGATGACACCAGGATGCACTATGGGACGAAGGAAGGAGGCATTGTGATGTTCTGGGCAATGTTCTGCTGGGAAATCATCCTGGCATACATTTGGATGTTACTTTGACACATACCACCTATGTAAACATAGTTACAGACCAAGTACACACATTAATTATAACTGTATTCCATAATGACACTGTGCCCTTTCCACAGGCTAATGCATCCTGCCATATACAAATGGTTTGAGGGACATGCAAAGAGATCAGTGTGTTGACTTGGCCTCCAGATTTCCTGGAGGACTTGAGGGATCCGCTGGTTATGTCTTGGTGTCAGATCCCACAGCATAGTCTTGTGGAATCCATGCCTTGATGGGTCAGAGCTGTTTTAGCAGCAGAAAGGGGGACCAGCAGTTTTTAGGCAAGTGGTTTTCATGTTGTGGCTAATTGGTGTATCACTGTAACTTTAGAAACTTCATCCTGTCTAAATAACAGTAGTTTGCAGTGTGCAGGCTTTTCATTACATGACTATCAGTCATTTGCTCTTTATAGAAAGGATATGGTTACAAAGGAAGTAAGTTTCATCGTGTCATCAAGGACTTCATGATTCAAGGAGGGGACTTCACAGCTGGAGATGGAACAGGAGGTGAACACCATTCCTAAGTAGTTAACGTCAAACCCCAAATTAATTGTTAATGTTTTTGTGCACATGTCAATGTTACTTTCTTTGTAAATTTCTTTGCATTACAGGTAAAAGCATCTACGGAAAGACATTTGCAGATGAAAACTTTAAGCTAAAGCACCTGGGTACAGGTTGGGTCAGCATGGCTAATGCTGGCCCGGACACCAATGGCTCACAGTTCTTCATCACATTAGCACGGGCTCCCTGGCTAGATGGCAAGCATGTCGTCTTCGGCAAAGTCTTGGATGGAATGGTATGTCTGTGTGCTGTTATTATACCCCAAAGATGATTAACTTTGCAGTTCTTGACCCACTAATTGTTTGTTAAAATAAAGAAAATGAAATTAACTGTTAGCAATCATTGCTGGCATAATAATAATTAGAGAAGTTATGTGTTGGTCATTATTCGTCACAAACAAACAAATATTTGTCTTTCTTTCCCATTCTCCAGACTGTTGTTCACACCATTGAGCTCCAGGATACAAACGACAGAAATATGCCCTACACAGAGTGTGTTATAGTGAACAGTGGGAAGATCGAAGTCAAAACACCATTTGTTGTAGAAGTGGAGGGTTGGTAGTATCACACAGATCACAGCTCTGAACTTTCTGGAATTTCCCTTCCTTCATCCTGTAAATGGTCATTGGAATGGCTAAAACATATCATTTGATTATATAATTATAATTATTCGGGGAGACACAACATGCAACATGCATTCACTCATGCAAAATATGTATATACCTGATTGCCAAATTAGCGTACTCCCAAAAATGATTTACTAAGTATTCAAATGTAGTATTTATTTGTGTATTATAGAAAACTAATTCTCTTCTTATTCTGGTTAAATAAGTCAGAAGCTCTGGTGCCAAAAACAAATATACTTGAACAAATTGTGTCAAAGAATCAATTACATTTTTTAGATGAAATTGAAATTTGGAAAATGTAAAAAGTTGGCTTTTTATTTTTAAATATTTTAAAGAACAAAGAATAAAGACTTTGGTTATCAAAACAGCCTGAATAGTTGGAATAGTTATTTTATTGTTTATTCTTGTACAAAATCTCCCTACTCTGTTTTTATGTGAATTTCATGTTCAAGCATATTTATCTTTCATATTAATTTATTTTATTTAATTATAAATCAAAATATTATTAACTTCTCTTATTTTAAAAGCAAGTGATTCATTTAAATGACTGTAATAAACTCTGTAATTTTACCCTAAACTTGACTTCTTTCACTGACTGTTATGCATATGATGATAAAAAAAAAAAAAAAAAAAAAACATTTTAGAAATCAGGCATAACTTAAAATATGCATTTTGCAACTAATGTTCAAACAGTACTGCTAAGAGGAAAGGGAACATTTTGTCAGTAATATTACTGTTTTTGCATCATCAATGTGAAATTACTATGTAGAACCATTTTCTACAATTAAAAACTTAAAATAACCTGGTATCAAAAGTGTGCACACCCTTAATACTTTGTGAAACACCTTTTGATTGTATTGCACCGCTAAGGCATGAAATATTTTTGACTTGGTAATATTTTCCCAATCTTCAAATTGCCATTAAATTGCAAGGGCATTTCCTGCACAGCCATCAAATTCACTTCCCAATCCACTTCAGGTCACACCACAGAAAGGATATGGATGTATGTTTTGGGTCACTGTCATGTTGAAAGGTGGAATTCCTGTTAGTTTACTAGCAAAAACCTGGAAATTTTGCACTAAAAATGACTAGTATTTGTAGCTATTCATGATTCTTTCCATCCTGATGAAAGCCCCAGTTCTTGTTGAAGCTTCATGCTTCCACCACCATACTGCACTGTGGGTATGATGTTTATTTGGTGATTTGGATTCATTTTTCTATCCCAAATATTTGTCTTAAAATTATGCAATTATTATAACTTTGAAATTGGTCTCATCAGACCATAACACATTTTGGCACATGGTTTGGGGTGATTTATTTGAGCTTGGGTGTTTTTTGTGAGAAAGGGCATGTGAAGAAGATGATGCATGCTTTGTAAGTTCTTTGCAGACCAAGACTTCTGCAGTTAGATAAAACTAAGAAGATGTGAAGAAAATCTGACAGAAACAGCTGATCTTTATCTGTGGTTAATCAGAATAATTTCATTAATGATAGCTGTTTGATAATTACTTTTAAAAAAAGACTGAAGGTGATTGGTTTACTTTGAACACAGCCACATCAACAGTAAAGTGTGTGTAGAGCTCTAAAGCAATATTTTTTATATATCAGTTTTTTAAAGCCAAGGTTACAAACAGCAATTTGGCATTTCAGAGAATTCACTCACTTTACTTTGAAGAACCTCTTCAGAGCACAGGGTATAACAAATCAACCATAAGAGTTCTGAATGCAACTAAGAGGTTATCATAGAGACATAGGGGTGTTTTGGAATATATCACTGAATCAACAAAGAGCATGTTCAAAGCTGGAGTTGTGTCTGGAGTTGGCCTGGAAGAGGATGCGAGCTGGATGACAGGCTTCATTACCAGCTCAGCTCAGCACTGCAGTTGGAGTCCCTCAGGAGCCCTGCTGCTGCATGATGGGACAGTTTGCTGGAAAGGTCAAAAACAGACAAATCAGCCTCGCACAAACCATGTTAAACTGCCGCTGATAGAGCCAAGCCTGGAGCTTTTTGCTGTGCCAAAAATGAATTGCTAGTTTGATAGGTAGGTGGATGGATGGACTGTGAGATTCATATTATTACAAGTTAGAACAAATTAAACTGCCACCTCTTTTCAATTTTCACTTTAATTGTATAGCACTTTTGACAATGGACAGAAATAGCCTATACTTTTTAAGGGTTCCCTTGTGAGCACCAATTAATTAATTCATTCATTCATCCTGGTTAGGGATGCAGTGGATCCAGAGTGAACAACCTCAGAACCTTTTTCATTCATTATCTACCGCTTATCCGATCCACTCTCAGGTCACGGGAAGCCTGTGCCTACCTCAGGCGTCATTGGGCGTCATTGGGCATCAAGGCAGGATACACCCTGGACGGAGTGCCAATGCATCACAGGGCACACACACTCTCATTCACTCACGCAATCACACACTACAGACAATTTAGAGATGCCAATCAACCTACAGTGCATGCCTTTGGACCGGGGGAGGAAACCGGAGTACCCGAAGGAAACCCCTGAACCCCCCCCCCCTTTAATTTTATTTATTTTATTTAGACCATCTTTACACCTTAAGTAACCCTGAGCCTTAAAATTATTTTTAAGTTTAACTGAGATAATGTCTCTAGTTTTATATAATTTATTTTTGAAAGTATGACGGAACAGCAATATCTTCAAAATCTTCCTGCAGATAAGGATATAATTTAAAGCTGTCAGTTCAGTTTTGGCTTGGTGGTTAGCATGTTTGCCTCACACCTCCAGGGTTAGGGGTTCGATTCTCGCCTCCACCATGTGTGTGTGGAGTTTGCATGTTCTCCCCGTGCCTCGGGGGTTTCCTCTGGGTACTCTGGTTTCCTCCCCTGGTCCAAAGACATGCATTGTAGGTTGATTGGCATCTCTAAATTGTCCGTAGTGTGTGATTGCGTGAGTGAATGAGAGAGTGTGTGTGCCCTGCGATGGGTTGGCACTCTGTCCGGGGTGTATCCTGCCTTGATGCCCGATGATGCCTGAGATAGGCACAGGCTCCCCGTGACCCGAGAATAGATATAAGCGGTAGACAATGAATGAATGAATGATTGTAATTCCTAAAAGGAAAAAAACTTTCATTAGTTGTACTTTAGATTTAGGAGTTGTTTCGATTTTTTTCATGTTGTAAGCATTTTTATTTTAAACTGAACTGAATTGAACTGGAGTTCTGAAATTTTCAGGACCCTAAGTCTGAAACATTTCCACTCTCTTTCAAAATGTGACTGAGCAGCTCCAGAAATCGTTAAAGCTCTATCTCTTTACACTCAGAAGAAGACACCAGGTGGACGGCATTGATCTTTCCTTCAAGCTCTTTTACTGGCTCTGCACTACACATCACCAATTGTCTGGCTTTTTCTCTTTCAGCCATTAAAATATGGTCACAAATTTACAAAAGGTACTTGTTCTCCCCTGACCCCCGCAAGGTACCATCACTCAGCGGAAAACATTGTGAAAATATCAAAGGGAAGTGGTGTCTGACAGGGGAGAGGTATAAACAGTGTAATGATTTCCCTAGAGTTTCTACCAGGAGCCAGTGTCACCCGAAAGTGGCATAAATGGTGACATATCCTCACTTAGGATAGCAGGGAAATCGAACACTGACATTCTTTTAGGGCCTGAGCCTCCTCATCAGCCAATTACTGTGGTAACTGGAGAGCGCACTTCTCCAAGCGAGGGCTAGAATGCCACAGACCTTCTGAGATTAGGACTGTGTACATTGCCAGAACAACCTGAAGTGGACAGACCTTGGGGTTTTCATACCAAAAGGTGATATTTATGAATTAACTTAAGCTTCTCTTCATCCAACTCTAAATCACACTTAGTTGTAATAGTCCTTTTTTCTCCAGACGGCTTTCTAAACTTACACCCCAACCTCCTCTTTTAACAAATAACTTACTTACAAACAAGAAAAGCCACACTTGAAAAATGCCTCCACCTTAATAAAATCTTACATAAAATCTTAAAATAGCAGGACAGGGTTTACTCAGAGAGGATGGATGAAAGCAGTTAGGTTTTTAACATTTAATCATTAAGATGCTGCATTTACACAAGAGCCATTGTGTTAAATTTATGCATTGCACTACATTTATCATGAGCAGGATGTACAGTCTCAGATGCGTTGCTTAATAAATCAGGTGGCACCATGCAGGTTTTTTTTTTTTTTTTTCCATAAAAGAAGGTTGAGGGCAAAGAACAATCACCTGCACCTGTTTTTTGACTATGATTCACATTTTCTATAAATAAAATGTCCACATCATAGGCCACTATCACTTTTAAACCTGGCTAAGTAAGAGGTGACAAAACAAGCACACATGAAACAAGTCCAGAATTAAGTCCAAAACAGACTTGTTCCAACTTGGATGAGGAATGGTCACTGGTTTCATCTGGTGCAAATTAAACTGGACTATTTAAACACATTTTCCAGAACATCAATTTGTTCTGAAGTTGCAGGTACCCTCAGAAATCTCCACAAGCATAGTTTTACAGTGAGGTTAAAGCCGCCCCTGTTTTTGTCTCACTAATGCATCTCCTCCACACTCCAATGCTATGCGGGAAGAGCTTGGTTGCAGCCCCCTTTTCCATTCCCTCTGAAACTAATTAGTGCTGAAGGCTGGAGCTGGGGTGAGACATAGAAGGGTTGAGTGTGTGTGTGTGTGTGTGTGTGTGTGTGTGTGTGTGTGTGTGTGTGTGTGTGTGTGCGTGTGTGCAGGGGGGTCTTTCTATTATTGCAGCAAAGAGCATTCATCCTTGAAATAATGGATCCTGGGCAGCAGCTTACTTGATCCTGGCATCAAGGCCTCATTATTGGTGTATAACTGTATGATGATTTCCATTCAGCTACTTTTAACTCTGTCTAGATGACTGTCAGAAGAGGTCACTGTTCATGTTCTTTTGTGTATAGCATTTGTACTTCCTGAATTCAGACTATAAAGCTCTTAAACAGTAGTGTGGCTTGGTGAGTCCCACACCAAAGTGAAGCTTCAAAACTCACAGTGGCATAAATTGCTTGTCAACAGATAATGGAGTATTTTGCAGTTGACACCTATTTAATTGACATACAAATGCAATTGGTTGCAGTCTCACATTGTGTCTTCCTTTGTTTTGAAGGATGGTTAGAGAGGCAGTTAGGATGGACAGACTTGCTTTCTGTGCCCTGACCAGAACTGCCCCCCGCTCACCTGCAGGGCCTGGATCAATAGCAGCTGAATGCCATCTGCTTGGGGCAGCAGAACTCCACCAGAAGTCTGCACCATGCATCTTCTCCTATTGAAAGGTTATTTTTATGTGAGTAAACAATTCATCCTCTAGCCTCTGCGCTTTTTGCTCATTTACCCAACACCCCTCCTCATCCCCTCCTCATTTGATCGATGCAATATGCAAAACGGGCTGAAAAAAAAATTGAATCCTAAGAGTAAACCTGATGCCCAGGTGACAGCAAATCAATTAGCCTCCCTGTTAAACTCTGACACACGGCCAAAGTGTTTCATAGTCACACATGCAAATCTTCTCACAGCTCCCCCCTTTCAGAGAAATTAAAATCCTTACACTCCCCTAACACCAGCTTGAAATTTTTTAAGCACCCTGATAAGAAGGTGCGGCAATCAGGTGCTGGACATACGTTTAAATTGGGCCCATTTAATGACAATTCACTTCCTTGAACACCTTTTCTATATTTGTTACCAATTATGCATAGTTATGACTTGCTGACCATATAGTGTACCTGCACAGATTGCATCAGAGTGTGAATAAAGAGGGGAATAGGACATTCTGATGAGATGATGCGTGTGTTTCGGAGCATCATCGCTTGCCTGACTTCTCAACGGCGGCGTCCAGGGAGACGGATATTTTCACGGCACGCTCTGCTGGCCACAGAGAACCTGTTACAGCTCCAGGGGGATTGTTTGGCTCTTATTAGATTTTCTACAGCACAGCTATTAGTGATAAATGTACTGCTGCATTCACTGTCAAGTTAATCAATGCTGCCAAAGTTTTGTTGCCCTAACAGCAATCTATAAAGCAAGACCGTTTCGTTCTGTCTTTCCCCTTCACCCCCACTCTCTTTCATGACAACTCTGTCCACCATTGGGGCCCTATGGAAGTCTGGTTCTACTTTAAACAGGGTGTGCTGGGACAAGCACGTGATTGAGCAAAATCCACAATTTGAAATACTGTCTTAAAAAGCAGGGCAATTGCTGTGATGCCTGACCTGTCAAAGAAATTGTTTAAAAACCAGAGTCACTCAAATAGATCCAGTTTGATGGTTAAAACGCTGGCAAATCGATAACTTCACAGATGATAGAACGTTGTCAAGTTGTCAAGTTTTTTTTAAGTGCAGTCTTCTTGACAACAAAACCCTTATTTTCAACAGCTGTATAGTGTAGCTGTAAAAAGATGAAAGGAGTACGATCAAAAGATAGGAGGAGTGATGAGGCAGGGGAAAAGAAATAAGACCTAACTCTCAAATGTATGGGACTGTCATCAAGCAACCACTATGGAGACTGCTAAAACAAATGACTACTGTACAATTTTAAACACAATTATAGGCTTATGAAATATGAATTTCCATCGATTTCCTTTCCCCTCTTACCCATGATCATTCAACTGCATGTATGAAATACTTGAACATAAATTATGAAACACTGCTGACATTTATTATTATTTCTTTTTTTCTGTTCATTTGTTACTGTTTGCATCTGCATTATTTTTGTCTTTAGTTTTTGTTATTTTATTATTATTTTTAATTTTTTTTGCAGGACGTAATGTGCTCCACACAATTGCTGATAATTCATTGTGGCTCCTTGGCAGCAAAGGCTCCATGTACTCTGCCCAAGTCAGTGAGGGGCTAGTTGATGAGGGCGCACAGAGGCACAATTACTGGCAAAGAGCAAGAGAAAAACACTGTAACCTGGCTGGAGAATACCGATTAACCTTTTTTCACACAGTTGACAAATGAATTGCATCAACGGGACACGGCAGCATTTATCAACGCCTGTCCACACTTAGAGACCTGCTTCAGCTAAAGAAAAATAACAAGTTTCTGCTAATAGAGCAAAGCTGCATGCCACAGTACATGTTGTCACATACTTTGGAATCTGATATCATTCTTGTTTCATCTTGGAATGAAAAGAGAATTCCTTGCTTGTTGAAATAAGGAATTTATAATGTAGCATTTATTTAATAGTTTTCAACAGAATTGATAGAGAATGCTAAAAAGTTATTATTATCATACTAGCAAAGTTGGTCTTGCAGAAATTGTGCTTTTGCTACTCAATCTAACAGAGTAACTGTGATTGCATATAATTACATATGTAAAATGTTTTCCAGGATAGAACAACTGCATGTAAGTGCAGCACATTCCGCTTAATAAAATAATGAATTAATATTTAGTGGAATTTCTTTACTTAAATATCTCCATTATTAACTTTCAGTAGGATCCCGCACTGCATGTGTTTCCCACTTTGACTCTGAATGTTTTAGATTTAGACTAGTAATACTGGCCTGTCCCTAGGCTGTCCCTTGTCCACAAAAGGTCACTTATCTGACATGTTAAAGTGTCATTTGCATTTAAGTGTGCATTTTATTGACCTTTACTTTCAAGATCCTGACTGCCTGCCATTAATGCACTTCGTGACGTGATGTGTTCACTCAGCACATGCAGCAATTGTCAATTAAAGGCTCTCTAATTGTGCCTCTATTCAACAAGCCCCATCTAATATGCTTGCTCTACAATTAAGAACATTGGCCAGGCTGCTTAATTTTGCCTTTTAATGAGGACTTAGTGTCAAATCTAGCCACAAATCATGATACAACCTGTGACCAGCACCCTCATCAATTCTGTTTTATTTACTGCATTTGTTTTCTCATGTACTTTGGCCATTTCAAAGCTAATGGGCAAATCTGCTAACAAGAACTAAGCCTTGTCCCATGCTTATCCACACATATTTTGGGACAATAAACTGAATCAAGGCCAAGATAGGATTATTTTTCTTTATTAAGTGACCAGTGTCCCTGGGGAAACAAAACAAAGCAAACAATTAATCTTTTCCGTCTATTTGTGTGGAGGAAGGGGCCCCGGCTGGAATGAAGGTGGTCTCTACCTGTAGCAAGCTAGACGGGAATAATGAGGCCTGTGCTGGGGAATAAATGGACTCCTGTGAGAACCCAGCTGACAGTCCAGCTTCCCCCTCCTCCTAATAATACATCCCATGCAACCATCACCTATAACAAAAAAAATAACAAAAAAAACCCAACAACAACAAGAGTATAATTAACTAGATTCAGTGTACTAATTGTAGGGAGCCATTAAAAAGCAACCAGAGAAAGTACATTAATTGCTATTCCAAACAAAGTGTTTAATCAAATTAAGTCAGGCTTCACTGTTCACAGTTGGATAAGCAAGAAAAGCCTGTCCCAGCATTCCCTATATCAATAGGTGCTGGGGTCTTGTCTATGGACAAATTGTTACATTAGAGTTTCTTTTGTATACTTTAAGCAGTTAAACAGCAAATTACAGGACACTGAAACTCTGCAGTATATCTGTTGGCATAAGTCCTTGCTAAAAGGAATTTTTAAAAAATCCCTTTTGGAAACTTAGTGATTAAAATGCCTTATTTAATATGATCTTAGAGAATCACATAGGATTATGAGCTGCTGTTTATTTTGCAATGTAGTATAGAATATCTAATAAACCCATTCAAAGTTTTTTTAAATAACAATACTATTTTAAAATAGCAAATAAACATTATTATTATTATTATTATTATTATTATTATTATTATTATTATTATTATTATTATTATTATTATTTAGGTTAGAAATGTTCTAGTAGAAATATTACCTGCTTGAGGATACTATTGATGGTGTGTGTGTGTGTGTGTGTGTGTGTGTGTGTCCAAATAATAAATGGAGGTAATCTTCTATTTCAAAGGCCAGTCATTTGTAACATTTAATTTTGCCATTCTCCAAGTCAAAATGACATGGTTTTCATGGTACACAAAAATCTTGTCCACATCTCAATTTGAGCAAGCATTAACAGAAGGCCATAGCAACTAGTTTCACAGTCCACTGACAAAAAACAGTGCAGACTATGTTGTCCTACATTCCTGCACCAGCTTCCCAAAAAACCTGTGGACTCATGAGGGATAGAGAGGGAGGGAGGGAGGGAGGGAGGGGGAGAGAGAGAGAGAGAGAGAGAGAGAGAGAGAGAGAGAGAGAGAGAGAGAGAGAGAGAGAGAGAGAGAGAGAGAGAGAGCGAGAGAGAGAGAGAGAGAGAGAGGAGGACCCGAGCTATGCGGGGCCTGATAGAAACAGTGATGGATTCCAGTTATTAGCAGATCAACAAGATGGATGGCTCTCTGCTCCACCCAATCAACATCATCATCTAGATCTATTTAAAGATAGTCTTCGTGCTAATCAACTTATTTAAGCTGTTGATAATATCAGAGGCCAGAATAATCTGCTGTACCGGGCCTCATCCTCTCGATCGATAAAATCACTTGAGCCAGCGCAAACAGAGGTAAGTAATGACTATCCTGGTCATTAATATTATTTAACAGTCCTCGTCAGACTTAATGAAGAAGAAAAACTACCTCAAACCTGCATTGGTTCATTATATAAAGTAACGCAGCTCAAAATCAGAGGGTTTGTATCGCAGACATTTAATTGTAAGTTATGTATGTAAGACACTCTGATTATATAGCTGGTGATAATAATGCACAGATTAGTTGGGACCCATAGCTACAAACTTGTTGAGCCAACCTCTGACCAGGAAAAAAAAAACAAAGTGTATACCACTGACTATACGATTTGTTGTTTTTAGGAGGAAACTTGGAGGAATCCCACACATACACATGGAGAACATGTGAAAATTACCTGAGCATTTGGATCAAATATGGACCCTGGATATATTAGGCAACAATTCTACCTCATGCAGTGGTATTAATAAGAGGCATTAATGATATGTAATAAGGCACATAATATTACTCTATTTTGTTCTAGCCCTGTTAATTACAATGTACAATTTATACAATTTAAATATTAATTATACCTTGGGATTTTTTTTTTATCATAGTTACCAGTAATAATACTGGTACACATAAAAAGTTGACTAATTCTAGATATGCGAATGCAGACCATGTCCTCAACTAAATGATATTAGGAATAAACTGGAACTGAAGCTGGTGCTGCATACGGAAAATTATTCAGTTTCAGATGTGGGTTTCATGACTTTCATAAACACTAATAATTATTAATTTTTCAGTTATTTTTGACAGTATATACAATATATGCCTTCAGGTAACAG
This sequence comes from Hemibagrus guttatus, assembly GCA_033459395.1. Taxonomy (NCBI): domain Eukaryota; kingdom Metazoa; phylum Chordata; class Actinopteri; order Siluriformes; family Bagridae; genus Hemibagrus; species Hemibagrus guttatus. The sequence continues at coordinate 14,710,188 of JAUCMX010000007.1, forward strand.
CAGCCAGTTGTCTGAAGACAACCGCCCCAGGAGGCCATAAACTCAATATTCCAAGCAAACCCTTTAAAACCACAAAAGTGGTACTTTTTTACTTCTCCTTTTTTCACTTCAAGCCCATCCTGAGGTCTGAGATATTTTGGACAGGGAGCCAGACCCAGTGACAGTCATTAACAATGGCTGGGCTTGAATGAAGACAAACTGGAGACAAGCCTAGTTTCCAGTAGAGCTAAGCTGCTTACAAGATAAATACTCAGAGGCTGACCCTTCGGCCCATGATGAACAACCTCTCATGTTCCAAGCAGCCTTTGGCTACAACTCAGGTTGGGGTGGGGGGAGAGGGGAGTATGGACCAAGCCACTGGTCATAATACAGAAAGCAATAGGGTTTTAACTTGAAGATATGGATGAGAAACTATGAATATGGAGGAACATCATGTAATGTGAAAAATTTACATTGATTCATTTCACAGTGCCTTTTATTCATTGGGTATTAAATTAATGAATCTACGATATGATTCCTAACAAACAGGTCCTCAAGCAGCCCGTGAAATGAAGCAAGACCAATTGGAGGATTCATACAGCAACTAATGACCAGTAGCATGTAGACTGTGTTTTTTTATTGCTTTCCAAACAAAAGACCCATGACACTGTATCTAGGCTGTCCCAATAGTGAAACCAAGGTCAGCATAAGGTCTATTGCCCATCCTAATTACAACCAAAACACAGGCAGCTCAAATGCCCTGGGGTCAAGTGAAGAAAAGATGTGGAGGAGGAAACTGCATGGAATAGAGCCACAGATCCTTGCAGGCTTACTGAGAGTGGATTAGAGCTGATCCACAATATAATCAATGAATATATTTTCAAAAAAATCCAATTGTGGTCAAAAAGGAGCCAATATGTTCTATATATATATATATTCATTATACTGAATATAACATGGTAAATTACACAGATAACACAGAAATATGTCTCTGTAGGGAATGTGGTCATTGAAGCTGCTGTAAGTGTGATATATAAATCACTGAATCATCCTATAGAACCTTTTAAATCAAAGGTCAGAGGATCTGCTGCTGACGGGCTGAATGGGTTACACTAAAAACAAAATTATACAAAAAATACAAACACAAAAAATTTAAAAATGCATTGAAAAATAAAGCAGAAGTGAATACAGCCAAGCAATATGGACGACGAAAGTAACCATTAGTCCTACTGTATCTTTAATGTACCTGTACTAGTTATATTTATATCATATTATATTTATCCTTATCTAGAAAATCTAATGCACATTTCATCCATATATGTTGGCACAATGTGTCCACTTAGCAAGAGTAAAATGAATCTCCAGTATTCTCATCCTGTCAAAACATATTTCATTTATATAGAGGAAAACTTCTACAAGTTATATGTCACATAACTTATCAACTTTACTAGACCACTTTGCTGTTATCCACTTTACAGATTCTCCTCAGGAGCTTATATTGTAGGCTCAGGATAATCAACTTGTCTTCCTTTCCATTACAGAGAAAGAAAAGAAAACAGAAGAAGAAAAGAGGGGTTTTTTTTGCCTGTGCACTCCTGCACTACATCTAAAAATAAGCTGATAGTAAAGGTTTCTTGCAGCTTGTAGCCTCCCGGCCCTTAACCTCTCCCAAAGTTGTAGATGAAATGTCAGCGCTGGACCCTCAGGTATAAGTTAGCGGCCTAACTGGACAGCGCCATGGTATGAATCACTGTCATTCTAAATGTAGAATCAGCAATTCCAGAGCCTTCCTATCTGGAAATGTAAAAGGGAGTAAGAGCTGCTCCAGGAGCTTTGCTATTGATTTTTTCCTCTGAACAAAGAGACTTTCGCAAATACATGATACATCATAATCATGTAATTTGTACCTTCGAGTCAACAAAAAAATCCACAAAGAAGTTGACCTGTAAAAGTATTTGCTGTATCCACTAACAAATAAAAATTAATTAATTCATTCATTCATTCACAATTTTTCAAAAAGTTCTATACAGTAAATGTTTTTAATTATATTATATATATGAATATATATATAGTGTATGCTTTCGGTTACCTTTTGAGAAAATTTTTTGCACCTACAGTACAGCATATAGATTCCAATATTATTGTTATTTTTGCTTTAGTAACAATTGTTTTTGCAAGTTAGTCTTCTTACAATTTGCTGTTTTTTGTGGGTTTGTGTGTTTGTAGCACTTCTTAGCTTTAGCAGATTTTTAGCTGTGGTTCTCTGCTCTTTCCATATAATCTTTCAGTTGTTTTGTCAGACAGTTCCTTAAAACACCATGTTTTTGAATGAATATTTTAATGAAATTTCCAGCAATTGCTGATCATGTATCCCTGCAACTATACAACTATACTTATAGAGTGAGTGAGAATGAGAGCGAGAGAGAGAGAGAGAGAGAGAGAGAGAGAGAGAGAGGGAGAGAGGGAGAGAGAGGGAGAGGGAGAAGGAGAAGGAGAAGGAGAAGATAAAGAAGAAGAGAGACATACAGGCTGTCTGGTCCTTTCTCTCTCCTACCCAGCAGACTTGGCAGTGCATGCCACACTGCATCACACCCAGTTTGCCTCCTTTTCCCAGACAGTCTGAAACACTTTTCCTGATCTCTTTCATCTTGATGTATTGTCAATATATAGATTGTTGTGCTCTCTAATTCAGTGAAAAATCTAGTTTTCCATTAGTCTCTGCCTTTCTAATTTTTGCCACCTTTTTGCCACGTGTAATTATTAAAGGCAGATTCAAGAAAGCAATTACTGAACTTACCGTTTGTATCTTTGAAATCTTAATAAGCAGCAAGCTCTCGTCCTGGGAGAGCACAAGATAATTCAAAAGGTCTTTCTAGTTGCTCAGCAGAAGAATCTGGAGGGTTTTTCCCCATCTATGCTACCAGAAGTCGTAATTCCTATGCTTAAAAACATTATGATAAACTCATAAAGTATGAGTTTAATGTGTAACGAAACTGTAGTAAAATGATAATCAGATTGAAGATTTAAACCCCATGGGCAATAATATTGTAATGTTGCATAGAATTTTTTGCCTTTGCAGATGTGACATTGCCTATACCAGACATGCAAATGTACATCAGGATGTTTGTAAGACATAGCTATAACACATATAGTTTTTGTTTTATTATACTTTAGCTGTTATATAACTGAGGAATCATGAACCCTAATTATACATTTGCAACTCTTACTACCACAGCCTATGTTTAATATTATTCAGGAAAAGTGCTTGGGGTCATCATCTGCTTTATTGCTGATGGGCTTTTTCCCTGTTCTAATGCTGCAAAGGGAAAACTGTCAAGCTAGTTTCTGACACACATTTGCATTCTTCAATGACAAGTGACACGACTGAAAGGCCACAGAAAACTGTTTATTGATCACTGTAAAACTATTCAAAGGAGCAGATAAGGCTATATCTAAAGGAGCTTGCTTTCTTGAAAGACATTACAGGTCTGTGTGCAGCAGTGGGCTTAAAGCACACAACTTCATTAAATCATGCCACTTGTATTTATTTCGCTGTAAAGATCTTCCAGATTGGTGTGTATAGATTGTGATGGGAACAGGCTTAGTGTTCATCAGACCTATTAAGTGTTCAGTGTGGCTATTCATAATCCATTGCATACTAAATGCCTGGGATGTCACAGCGCATTTACAGGGTGAGGAGCTGGAAAACAGCCAGCTAATGAAATGGGAGGAACTTGCAGCCAAAGCTGTTTGACACTGTCAGCTGCCCCCTTCTCACAATTACATCAATTCCCATTGCAATTCTGACCGTTTCCTTCAGAGAACAAAGGAAATATACAAGAAGCTCTTAGATTAGGATCTCAACTGCACTTGCATAGTGACCCCTGCTTGAGAACATACAAAAAAGTCTAAAAATTGCTGAAATTTGTGAAGAATCTCTTTTAAAGCCTGAAAATATTACACTTTGCAAAAAATTAATGCAAAAAATTATTCTAATACTTTTGTTTCAGAACACTTTAATACTACTATAATACTACTATACTTCTTTAATACTACACTTAACTGTGGGTATTCATTCCTCTAATCCCAGCTTTTAACTGCAGGTAGAGGATTGTTTCACACTTAAAATTTAGAAGCAGAGTTGTCACCAGCTTTTACCCATGGTTATGGAACCCTGCACTGCAGTGACAAATATGTGCAGTGTGAAATGATGCAGTGTTAGAATTTTATGGCTAGATGCTTAGCAAAAAACACAGAATCAGAAATAATGGAAACTTCATATGTTGTGTGAACAGTAGATAAAAACTTTTTTCCTTTCTTTTCTTCACTCTTTTTTTCTTTGTTTTGTGAATCGTAGGAGGCTTAAAACAGACAAGAAGCTATTACTTAAATCCATCACACACTGTATTTATGCAGTCGTGGTTTTTGACATCTCAAATATGCAAATAAGAACATTAACACAGCGTTTATGAATGTACAATGTGAAATGTCAATTTATGAATACCCGGGATTAATTGTTAACCCTGTGTAAAATATGAGCAGTGTGGAATGTGAAACAAGACTCTCTTTACCCTGGGCTTAAAATGACCCAGGATTAACTACTACAAGTGTGAAAAGCCCTTATGTTTCTGACCTGAACTTGCAAAAGTAAACTGAATAATTATCTGTTGTTTAATGCAGTAAACAGGTGGCAGAGGCCTGTCAGAGTTCATAAAAGGCCTGTCGGAACCAATAATGTACCGGTCACAAGTCAGTAGCCTGGCTCACAGGATGGGCAATCATTGATTAATGTCACATAGCTGATAGATTTATGTATGCAAATGTCTCCATTCAATCCCTTTGCTGCCATTTTAATTTACTGTGGCATTTGTTGTGCACAGGAACCTGTCCTGTCAAACAAGGTCAGGATTTTAGGGAAAAACCAGCAGGATAAATAGAGAGAGGACGTTTGTTTGATGTTTGGCTGGCAGTCATACACACTGACATAATGTTTGTTCATTTGGATGTCAAGGGAGCTGACATATGCATGTGATATAAGATCAGAAACAAGGGCAAGGTATTTCTAGAAATAACACAGAGCCACTAAACCTTCTAAACATGAGTGTTAGAGTAAGTGTTAAAAACACCACTTAGGGAGATATTAGTCTACACATCAGACTGATGGCTATTTTATGTATCTGTCCAATAGCATATTTTGTTGTCTGTCTGCACTGTACTTTGTCTTGTACTGTTTGCACTAAGTTGCACTCTATGCACTTTATGTGGCTAGGCTAACTGACTTTTTAGTCCTTAGTTCTGTGTTGTTTTATGTAGTTCTATGTTGTATTTATGTAGCACCAGGGTCCTGAAGAAATGTTGCGTCAGCTATATATGGTTGAAATGACAAACGTTTCTTGACTCCACTTGACTTGAACAGTAAATAATAATTTTACAATAAAATGGATCATTTTGATTCCCAAGAAATTCCCAGTTTAGCGGTTTTGCATGACATTTTCTGAATTTTAAAGATACTGTAGAGCTCAGTCTTCAGTGCTTTAATTAGTGCTTTAGTTACAGTTACACATACATGATCACATTTTTATTCTTGTATTTGTATTCTTGAAGTCTGCCTTCTGAATGTCTGGCCAACCTATTTTCTCTTGCAAAATTTCCATCTGCTAAAAACTTGTATACATGTAGTTCTGATCTTTTTTTTCTTTTTGTACAATGATGGATGTAGTCTCCTCATATATTTCCCCTCTCACACTCTTGCCATTTAAGTAGCTGTAGCAAGGTATTTAAGAACACATGACCTTATGTTTGAAAGCACACTGACTAGATTTTGATATTCATCCTGATATCTAACTGCATTTAACCAGAGATCATGTATTTAACCTTATAGGTACACTGGCACTTATCTCATCTGTTCTCAACACCACAGTGCACCTGGCTAAAAAAAAAAAAAAGGGGGCAACCACAAGAAGACCTGTACTAGAAGACTAAAATTCTACACTCTAAATTGAATTAACCTTAAATAAACAGTTCAACATGTTAACCAGGATAACACCACAGTGTAAACCAAAAGCAGGACATTTTAGCCTTACAAAGGCAATTGTCTCCACCATGGCCTTACCATCAAAGGGCAGACATGAGAAGATCTGTGCAGGAAGACCTGAAATTAAAGCTCCAAAGCAAGATCAGTTGCTAAAATCATTTCTCATAAAGAGCACAAAATGAGCAGTCATGGGATCATCAGGGAGCCTGGCAGCTCTGCCATGAACTGATAAGGAAAATGAATTAACGGCATTCTGGAGCCCCTTCCTTATCTCTAGGTCTGTAACATGACATGCACTTTTAACTTCTGAATCTGGTTCCTCTCACACTTTCTTCCTCATATAGTCTTAAGGAGTTTTTCTTTGCCATCGTTGTCTCAGTATTGCTCATTAGGGATAAACAGAAATTTAAATATTAAACTTTATCATTTTTATATTCCTGTAAAGCTGCCTGTTAAAAATGCTATATCAACAGACGTCAGAATTGCAGGGTTAGTCAATGACACACACACACACACACATATATATATATATACACACTACTTGTTTTTACCAAAAGTATTAAAACCTATAATTAAAACCTGACAAAATGACAGAACAAAATGAAACCTTTCTTTCCTTTGAGAGCATGTCTATTCTATTACATTATACATTCATTTCAGCAACAAAAAGCTGAGTAATTATTTAGTGTTTATAGTGGCTAAGGGTCTAAGGAAAGAGACATCCCTCTAGAAACTCTTAGAAATGAGCACTGCTAGAATCATTCGCAAGCAAATGATATTTTTTGGGAGAACCAGCAGTGGTGCACATGACAAACTGATGCAATTTCAGCAATGTCGCAAGAGTGGCCCGATATTTGTCTCTTGCTGGTGTGCATTATTTTCAAGTTGTGCACAACTTCCCAGATTTGAATCACCAGAGGTCCAGGGGCTCTTCTCTTGACAGGGCACAAATAATTACCACACTCTCTCTTCGCTGTAGTCCATTATATTGCTCTTCTTATCTGTGGGGCCTGAGTTGCACTTGATCAAGTGAGGTCACAGTATTTTGACCACAACATAACTGCTATTTGGAGATTTCATATAAGCTGGTAGAGTGAGTAGAGCAGTTTTTTTTCCAGGCAACTCCACAGAATCCAAAACATAAACTCACAAAAGAAGCTTGGACTTGGACTAAGGCATTTTGGTAATACTTGGTGGGGGAACGTCTTCCTCTCATGTGCATGCTTCAGAAAACATCAGTGTATTTAAATGCAAATAATCACTAAAGGTATAATAGAATAAAGAGAATTAAACAACTCAGGCTGCAGAAGGCATTTTTTGGTACACAAGGCAAAAAGTAATTCATCAGTGGTTTGCTTTTAGTGTATATTATTATTATTATTATTATTATTATTATTATTATTATTATTATTATATACTGTTGTAATATAAAATTGGTCTTTCCAAAAGCATCTAACCATTAGATGGTTGTGCACAGCATCCAAATAAGTCATCCCATCAACATGTATATAGGTTTTTGTTCATTCATTCATCTTCAGCCATCTGTATCCTAGAGAGTATATCCTGTATAGACTGTGTCCTTGTGGTAGACCCAATCTTACCCTGGGAACACTGGAATCCACCCTAGTTAAAACACCAGTCAATCACAGGGCATAAACAGTGAAACAAAATATCATGCCTCCAGGACTATGGTGCATTATATAACAGACAATACAGGACAGCAGGAATGAATGGGAAAAGACACTTAAGAGAGGTTTAATCCTGGGTTGTTAAATGATATGACTCATACATTATTTCCACAACCAAAGCAAACAGGTTCTGATGTTTGTTTGTGGCCAAACATGAAAAACTGCATATAATGATTTCAAAGTATTGTATTAAGCACAACATGTCTACTGAAAACACCTGTGTTTAAAAACACACACTCACCCGTCATTGCACATTCTCAATAATGTCATGAGAGACATTTCCATAGCAGGCCAATAGGGGAGAGAAACAGCACTCCTTATGATGTACTGCACAGAGCAACTTGCACAGATATTCTCTTATGCAATGTGCAATTCTGACAGCTTGTCAATACGACAGAGACAATGAAAAGGAGCATGCATCTGAGTTTTTGACAGCACTTTAAAGATGTATATGCAAAGTGAGGAAGAACTTGTTTGACAGTTTGTTTCACTGCTCAGTTCACAAAAATGTTAAGTCATGATGTGGCAGGCTTCACTGAGATTTGAGATTCATAAGTGCTTCATTTCCCCAAAATGGAATTCAGGTGAAAAAAATGTCTAAACATTTACAGATTTATCAAGTATCATTTGAAAGATTTAAAGTAGTTAGAGAAATCGAAAAAAGCATTTTTAAAACACATTCAACCCTATTATTTAAAACACATTATTTAAAGCCTTGCTTCTGAGTCTGAGCCTTGAATCTGAAAAGAACTAAAGAAAGCCTTAAGTATTTATGGATTTACCAAATGATTGCAAAACAAAGATTCTAAGAAGAATATTAATTGTCCTATCAGCTGAAAGAGAAAGAAAGTATTAAAAAATATAATGGTCAGTCATATTACAGTTTTGTATGATCAGTAGTGTATTACGTGATTCAATACTTTTAAATGAACCTGGTTCCAGAAAACAACAGTTAATTAATTCATAATTAATCATTTTCGATTTGTCCCATATCATAACATCAACTGCTCAGCTATATCCTACATAATATCCCACAATAGCCAAATACAATGTCCAACACTGTCACAGTGTTAATAACAATTAAACATTTTATAAAAACAAGCTTAAAAAGGAATTTACAGATATAGAAAGCCAGAAAAGGATTAATACTGGAAAAGATTTTTTTTTTTTAAATAGTCAGTTGTCACTAGGTTAACAAGCCTTCCATCACTCTCATAACAGTGAGGCTTCTTTCATTAAATGTTGGAGATCCACATCTGTGCTTTTGTTATGTGACGTTAGTTTATAATAAAAGACACAAATAAAAGAAGATACACCAGTTTAATACTGAATTACATTCCTTTATTAGCATGTCGGCATTGTTTCACAGGAATGTAAAGTAAAAAAAAAAAATTAGAAAAAAAATCTGCTGTAAAACAAAAGAATCAACTAATATTTGTCATTTTTTAAATATTTTAGGCTAAGAAGCCAAATAAAGTGTGTGTGTGTGTGTGTAAATAGCAGGATGCAGCACACTGTGTACTAAGCACTACAGCATGGTGCTGTACTTTGTGTACAGGATCAAATAAGAAATATCTTAATAAATTGATGTATGCTGAATTTGTTCACTGGATATAAATGTAGTGCTTAAAAAACGCATTGCCCTTGGCGAAAAGACAATTATGATAGACTTCAAAATAGTGCTTTTTAAAGACAGAGCAGTAGTGTATCAACAAGCAGTTAATGCAATACTACTGCCCAGATTTCTCCTTCAAGAACACAAAAAAAGACAAATGATCATCTTAAGACAAAAAAAAAAATGCAAAGTACGGACTTAGCAATTAAAAGATTTATAGTGTTTTATTATAGTGGTTTTTAAGTGGTCATTATGTCCATGCATCTGCGCTGAGTGATTATGTTGTACATAAAAATTAAGAAAAGAAGAGCAATTGGCCCCAGTGCTTTTGCACAGGAGTTTGTCCACTCATGCTATAGCTTTGGCTTCAGGTAAGAAGGCTTCCCAATACTTTATCAGCTGAAGTGACAAGAAAGGAAAACAGGATTTGAACCATCATAGACTAAAAGATTTTAAAATACACTAAACTTTAATACAGAATGCGTCATATTACCCATGATACAAATGATTCTTACCTGCTGCTGTGTATGTACAAGTGATTCTAGGTACTTAATGATGACAACTTTGAAGTCCTTCACTCTTTGTTTCTATGAGAAACAGAAGGTATGTCAATTCATCATGGTCATAACATAAAAAAACATTAAAGTAAGTAATTATTACAAGTGTGAATGATTCTAAAATGTTATTCTCAGTTTAATATATAATAAATGCATAGTAGAAACATCATGCTGCCAAAGCAGAAATCCTCAATATGTCAACTAACCTCGAATCTCCCCACTTCCCGGCGAATGTTCTTTGATATCTGCTCGAAATCTCTTTCTCCCTGCTGTACTTTAGCTTCCCACTAAAACGAGTCAAAAGAGACAAGAAAACCACCATGCTGACCGATATACCAGGCTGTGTGGATATGAGTGTTATATAAACACTTTACAGTCCCTCCAGGATCTCACAGTTCTGCGATCACAGACGCTGATACAAAAAGCAAACTCTGTGATAATATGAGGAGCTTACTATTTTTCAGAATTACCACAGAATTGAGCCAATTCACACTATGTGAAATCAACACAACAGGCATTACACCAAAGCCCTCTTCGATTTACATGCATTACATGTACATCTATTAGAAAAAGTTATTTTTTATGTTGTTTTTAAATGAAGAATCCTGTGCTTGCAATTCTGGTCAGTTAAACAATTTTGGCAATTCAAGTAATGTTCCGCAAGAAAAAGCACAGACAAAATTGTGTACACTCAAAAATTATATTGGCCATAACAATAACAAAAAACTCAATCTCAACTCTCAAACTCACAATCCTGGAGGAACTGACTAAATAAGAAGAAAAAGACAGAGAGTGAGAATACTGTAAAGTGTGCGAATTCTATTTTTTTTTTTAGCATTTTACCATGCTATACAACTGGACCAAGGCAAAACCTTTGACATACAGGTGGCATTAATAAAGCAGAGGAATATTTTTAGTGATGAGCCACAGGAAGACAGGATGGAAATGATGAGTATCACATTTTCCCCATTTAATTATCCCTCCTATATCTAAAGCTTCCAGTAAAAAAAAGGACAGAACAAACTCAGATAATAAATATTTATCAACCCACAGTTAATGTAAGTTGATGTAGCGTTTACAGTTATATTGATTATAAAAGCTACACTTTCGTGTTAAAGCATGGCACACAGTGAATAAGTCATTATCGGCATGGAACTGTGTCTCAAATACATTATGCCAGTGCAACACACATTAAAGGACCAAATCTACTGGTGAAAGAAAAGAAAAAAAAATCAAAACCAAGGGTCCTACCTCCTCAATCTCCTTTGTGGGGCATGACAGGGAAAATGCAAAAATTAAAAGTGCCTGATAATGTTCTGTGGTTAAATTAATCAATAATTTATGAACTCTTATCAAGTGGAACAGTGGTTTCAGTGGAGTTATGAATGGACTAAAGCAAGAGAAAGCTTCAAGATAATCAACACCAGGGCTCTCAGGAACATGTGTTGATGCTGAAAACAGACCTGGGGCTTATTTTCTGACATAGAAATTTTAAAAAATTAGGTTTCAAAGCTATGATGCACTTTTTGCCATGTTGGCGATGAAAATAAAAAATAAAAATTATAAACTGAAATAAATAAAAGAAAAGAAATAAATAAATCGGTGCATGACCAAGTGATGTAAAATAATCTGTTCACTTATCAGAATTGTTTTGTTCGTTTTATTTAATTCATTATTTATTTCTTTTTTGCAAATAGTGCTCATGTTTTACCTCCTTTATCTCATCCTTGGCCTGCTGGAGCTTGTCAGGCTTGTTGGCATACTGTAGCTTAGCTTCAGCTTCTCTCTTCCGTTGCAGCATGAGCTGAGCATCCTGCCATTTGGACCATGTTTTCATGCGCTGGTCAAACACACCCTAAGGAGCATAAATAGCTTTAAACGTGAGCTTTAAAGGGGCCATGAAGCTGTAATATTTTGGATCAGAGTGCTCTTTACTGTATGGACAAATCCATAAAATCTGCCTTTTCCTAGACAGCCCTTATTGCCTTGCTCAGACATGAATGTCATGGGCATTTGAGTTTTTACTTTTGTATACGTTTAGTATTAGTGAAGGTTTAGTGGATTTTAAATATGTCCAATCAAACCAGCTAATACATTTATGACCTTCTAATCAGCAATGCTCTGTAAAGCACACCATCATAAATTATCAGCATGCTTCAGTTTCTCCCCATTCAACAGGAACTGAAATATTAGATCCTGTCACCTTGACAGCCGTGATCAGCCGTACGTAGTCGCCAAGTAGCTCAGAGAACACGTAGAAGTCAGCATAGGCCTGTTCTTGATGCAGCTGATCAATCTTCTCCTCCACCTCAGCAAGCTGCGAGAGTGCCCGCGACAAAGCTGTGTGGTCCTCCGAATTTCCCAGCATGGCGGCACTCTTTGCAAATGATGCAGTGTTCAATGATAACTCTGGGGATGGGACAGATGAAGTGACATGGACTGGGTTTACAGACAAAATGGTTAAGTAAAGGAAATAAGGCCATGTCCATGTTAATCAAGGGCAACTACTCTCCAATTTGTCTAGCAGAGTAACCACAGCTCACTGGGATTTAACTAAACAAAATAGCGATTATACAAAAAAAAGCATAAGACAGTGAAAGAAAGGTTGCTAAATATCTATGTGCCTGAGAATGCTTTCAGTTATCCTTACCATTTTGAATATCCAGTAGTAATCTAAGGTGAAGTAATTTTATTAGTGCTTCAGGATGGGGCAAATGGACATGACTACTATTACTTACTATTAATAAATATGCATATTTGAAACTTCACCACTATTAGAAGGCATAAATTTCCCCACAGAAAATGTATTACATGCTAATCTTTTTTGCATTAATTCTTCAAGACAGTAATAGTGGTGTTTTATACTCGAACATTAGAGAGATCATAATCTGCAAGCATTCTAATGGACAACTTTTACGACAGTCAGTAAATTATGTACGATATACAGTGCCCCCAGATATTATCCCAACCATGATTATTTATTTTTGCTGTATTCTGCTCATTTGTTTCAAGTGACTCACTACAAAATTAAAATGAAACAAAATATTTAAATATCCTTCGAATTATACTAAAAACTGCAAGTTCTAAATTAGTTAATTAGTGGAAGCAAATTTGTTTTTTAAATTAGTTAATAAATGTATTTTGATCTACTACATATTAACAAACAAAGTAGATAGGGAACAAAAGATTTGCCAAAATAAAGGTATGGTTAAATGAAGGTGTGTATAATGTACTGTTAGTATTGAACACAGCAGTTATTACACATATGTGTATATATATATATATATATATATATATATATATATATATATATATATATATATATATATATATATATATATAAAAAAATATAAAAAAAACAGCTTAATGCATTCAGTAGAGACCACAAAACAATCCTGTAATGTGCAATTTACTCGTAAAGGTGAAATCTGTCTGACTATTTCATTAACACACCACTTTATTTATATGTTTTTTGCACAACTGAGTAATATTTCGATAATTAATGATTAAAATAATTAAATGAATCAATAATTATTAAAGTGAGGCTGGTAATATCTACAATATAAAATGAGAATATGAAAACTAGAAAGTGGCTTGCCAAATAACTGCTGTATTCAATACGTATTACCTATGATATTAATGCTGCATATCTGTGCAAACCACTTCTGCTGAAATGTTACCAAAACCCAACTTAAGGCATGGTACATTTCTTTGTTTTAAAAACCCACAGGTCAAAGTTAATAATAATAATAATAATAATAATAATAATAATAATAAGTTTACCTTTCCTGTGACAAACTAATGATTCCACACTGGCATGTAGTTTTCTGAGCTGAATGTCAAGGTTCTCAAACTGCTGTTGTTTCTCTTCAAACCACTTTATATAGAGAGAAGAAGGAAGTAAAGTCAGTAAACGGAACAATATAAATTAGGGTCAAAAACAGACAGCAATACCACAAACTGCAAAAAGGTCAATAAGGAAGCAGATAATTAAAAATGTGATTGTCAAATTCATTAAAAGTTTAAGAGTCAAACACTATAAAAATTGTCCAGAATATTCAGAAGTACTTTGTGTAATAGTGTGCATGTCTACAGTTGACTCTAAGCACAAAGGGTAGGAGACACATGCCTCCACATCATGGCTCTGTCTCTCTCCCTCACTAGTGTGAGGATCTTAGAATTCAAGCCAGAGAGCAGCTCATTAATTCGTCTCATTATTCAAGTCCAAAAATCAGCCCCTTACCGCATCCGATTCATTCATCTTGATTGTCATTTTGTTGACAGCGTCGGCCGCTTTGTTTACCATCCTCAATATTCCGGCCCCACTCAGTGCCTGGGTGCTAACTGCTCGCGGCAGCTAAGATAAAATGACAAATAAGGGCAAACAAACCAGTTAACAGGCCGGGGCCTGGACCGAATCCCACAGGGGGCTTCACTCCCTCTTGTCTCACCTATACTGCAGGCCTAGACCATGAAAAGCCTGTGGTTTTCTCTACTCCCATACATTTTAATGCTCAATTCAATTTAGTGCATTTCGTCCCTTGAAAATTCTCAGAGGGCCGACGGGCACAAATAGCTTTCAATTGCCCTCGGACCACTTAGCCTCATAAAATCACTAGGGTTTTCTTTTACAATTACATTAATGTAGTTTCCTTAGAAATGTGGTAATCCACTAGTAATAAGTTGACCTTAAGCATAAAGGACTCATTCAATGATCTAAGCCAAGTGTTAGGCATAACTATTTTATTTACAAGATATGACAAGACAGAAAAAAATAGAAAAACTAGAAAGGAACTCAGATTAACACATTATGAAACATTTACATTGATCATGAGCCATACCTCTGTGTTTTCCAAGAATTGAATGACATCGCTGTCTTTTAGCAGAGCAGGATGATTCACTGTTCTCATCAGATATCTATACAGAGTGAAACAATATAATTTGTTTAATTTAAAATCCTTATTTGAAACCCAATACTAAAAGAAACATTTGTCCAATATGTTATCACTACAGATTTCTGTCAACAGTATGAAAAGAGTGAATCTACACTGATCTACAACTGAATTTCTCAAATTTTAGACAGTACAAAATATAAAACTATTTCTTGAGTCTTGAAAAATCTTATGTGCACTGCTCAGAAATTAAGGGGCTTGGCAATCAAGATTCAGTTCTTTAACAAATGAAGTCTATAAGCTGACATCCAGGGGCCCTGTCCAAGCTACTGACCTTCACATCAATCAATGGGCTGATAAAAAGGGCAGAGAAATGTCAGCGCCTCACTTAACTTTAAGTTTTATTCGATTCATCAGACAGCGCAAAACCAGCAGTACAGCGGAAATCATACAGGAGTACAAAGCGGGAAACGTGTGCACTCATGAGAAAACTGCCAGCATGAGCCTGCATTGAACACTGACAGCAAGAATCCTCCTGAGCTTGGTGATAATTATTTATCTAATACTTGTTGGTTAACCTTTCGTCCACAAAAGACCAGAACATGAATGCTCTTTCCATTTGAATTGTTTTCATGTTAAAAAAAAAAAGAAAAAAAGATTCAGCCAAAGCTAGGTGTGTGTGTGGAGAAGCAAAAGAGTCTTTTCTTTTTTAAAATACCTTTCCAAAGCAGCTCTTCTTTTCTCTACAAATTCTGCAGATGACAAGTCTTCTTTTCCAACCTTGACTTTTGTCATTCCTGAAAAGGTTTAAACACATATGAAAGGTACATGAAAGATTACAATTCTTAAAAATGTCTTTAACTGATCATGTGACTCTTTCAATGGCAAAACAACTTCCACTTCTTTTTAAACATACCCACGATGCTTTTCTCTGGTGCCGGAGGGACTATGTAGCCAATGTGCATGTACTTAGAAGCCAGTTTGCTATGCAGACCCAGGAAATCACTGAATCTCCTTTTCACAGAAAACTCATTTCTGCTGAAAAGGTTCAGGGATGTCTAAAAAATAAAATAAAAAAAATAAAACTATGTCAGTTCAGACATATTTTCACAAAACTTCTCCAGTACAGGGGCTTCTAAACCACTAGTCCTAAATTGTAAATTCCAGATTTACAATTTAAGACTACTGTAATACTTGAACATTTCATTATGTCAGTATCACATGGGCAACAAATTGCAATGGTCATGTTGTTATAGGAAAATAATCCATGCTAGGGTGATGCGATACGCCTGACTTATACTTGAACTTTTTGCAAGTATCTTGGACTTCATGTGTACACACAGAACATGAGTGGCCTTGTACACATACTTGCCCATGAATCTTATGCACATCTGGAGGAAGCCAAATTTACTATGATTGGAACATCAGAGCCAAAACAATCCAGTCAGGTTTCCAAGTTGAATTGTGAAATGTTTAGTGATTTCATTCACAGCAACATTAAACAGACCGATGAGCTCTGTTTCTCTTTAAAACTTTCTGTCATGTCAAAATTTTATTCTGACCTTACATACAAAAAGTATTTACTAATCTAGAAGATCCAGAAAACTGGTCAACAAATCAGAGCTTCCACTAGGTTTGAAAGCTACATGAAAGCTACTTACCATAACATTGAAACCATTTCATCAAAAACTAGAACTTTACACGTGTCTCAAGTCACATACATGGGGCTAGATTATACAGAGAAGTTAGATAGATGAGAAAATCTTATGGTAATCACAGAATTCCCAAACTAGCCTTGAATCTCAGGATAATGAAAAGGTAAAATACCATGTACACAGTTCATTTAACGTGTTTTGATCCATTGCAACTC
Organism: Hemibagrus guttatus; assembly: GCA_033459395.1. Taxonomy (NCBI): domain Eukaryota; kingdom Metazoa; phylum Chordata; class Actinopteri; order Siluriformes; family Bagridae; genus Hemibagrus; species Hemibagrus guttatus. The sequence continues at coordinate 14,726,823 of JAUCMX010000007.1, forward strand.
CTAGTAACATTTGAAAATATGAAATAAATTTTCATAGTTAAATACATATTTCAAAAAATACATTTCTATTGCATTTGTAAAATAAATGAATAAAATTGTAAATCAAGGAACCACTAGACTGGGAAACCCTGTTCCACTGTAAAAATTAAACAGAAAATGCTCACCTTGGTCGACACCTTATATGCCATATAAGCATTCATTCCATCACCTTAGAGAGAAAAACATAGTCAAACTAATATCTTCAGGAAATTGTTATTTTAAAGTGATTATTTTGCTGATTCACAAAATAGATGACTGAATGACTATATGAAAAAATGACTGCTCATTAACATGTATTGTTTTACTTTTTGATATGATGAGAAATTGTACTGTGGGTCCTGTTAGTGATTTCAGACTAATTATTACTAACGGTGTTATAGTAAGTCGTGCTAGCACAGAAACACATTACTGACAGTAATACAGCATTATATTAACTGTGGGCATGTATGATTAAAATATGTTTTTCCGCTTCTGACTGGCTTTGCTATGGGGTCAAACATGGCTATTTAGTGATTGTACATATCCCTTAATGAGTAGTTCCCAGCCTGTTTCAAAACATTCCTGCCCTAACAAGCCCACTGCTACTCAGGACGCCTGTTAATTAGCTGTTTAGTTTGTATATTAGAGTGGGGAAAACAACAAAATATGAAAGTAGATGTATTCTGGGGCCAGAGCCCTAACGGATGCATTTCCCAAGAGGGCTAGAGACCAAATCCTATACCTGATAACATTTGAAAAGGTCTATTGATTTCGCAATGTATAGCACCCCACCACCACCCCACCCACAAACCAGCTAGCCCTGCAGAATGGCCTCAGGAGATGAAAGCTGCTACAGATGCCAAAAGGCTTTTATAAATGCTACAGCAGTACACAGAGAGGAAGATCTACTAAACTTACCCACTTTCTCTGGATCAGATACTGTTATCTGCATATCAAAGGTGTCCCCTTTCTCTTCAGCTTCTTCATCCTGTAGAATAAGAGGCAAGTTACTAGGAAATCAGCCTCCTCCTCAACAGGAACTAGGGATAGGAAATGAGTCTGCAGATTAATAGGAATTACAAACAGGATATGGGTCATCAAACTCAACACAATTCTGCTGAGCAGGTATGAAAACCTAAACACAGTTACAGGGAACTGTGAGGTTTATTTTTTAACTCGTCTAGAGAAAGAAAAAAAGATTGTATAAGAAGGAACAACTTGTCAATCTTGAATCTTGTCAATTCTGACAAGTCCTTGTTTTCTGTAACTTCACCGTACCAGTGGAACAGGCCACACTTCAAGCTCAAATGAAAACATTTTAAATGTTTCTATTAATATAATGGTATATTTTTTATTATTCCTTATGTTCTCAATTTCATGAGAATACCAAAAAACATAATACAGACAGACATGTTATTTATTCTATTCAATTTGCAATTTTTTTTTAACTATCAGTTATGTTTATATAACCATTTTATTGATACCTTCAATATTACATTATAGTATAAGATGCTTTACCTCATCTAGAGATCCAAAGTCTTCGACTGTAGGAGTGATTATTCCTGTAGGAGTGACTGGAGTGATGGCAGGAGATGGGCCATCAGATAGGATAGGCTCCCTCTCTGGACTGTCCAATGACACCTCCTCTGTTGCTTCTTTAATGATAATAGGAACAAATCAAATCCATCACACAATTCAATTATGTGACAAGTAGGGACGTGACAATACAGACAATACAAGACACAATCATCTATTAGTAACATTATCCTTTATCAATATACATAATTATGACAAATCACGTAGAAAGTGCAGCATAACCCAATATAATAACCTACTATGAAACACTACAAAGTGCCATTACCTTTTTAAATAAGGTAGCAGGACCAGTAACTACACTGTCATAACGTTATGGATGTTCATCATACTATGAATTTTCCATCACATTCTGTTGCGAAAATCAAACACCACCTCCAAATTGTTTAACTTAAGTTTAACATACTAATAAATAAAGTCATACAGCTACCACCTAGTTTATGCAACAACTCATGCCAACAGAAACATTATAACATGTTATAAATGACCTGCAAATATCTTATCAGCTCTAGGTTATCTTCTCTCTCTGTTTGTGTGTGTGTGTGTGTGTGTGTGTGTGTTTGTGTGTGTCTTAATAAAGAACCTACTTCACTCAGTCCTCAACAAACTCACATTATTTTACAGACACATCATTCAACCACAAATTATATACCAGGAAAGAGGTCCTCTTGGTCATCATCTAATAATATTTCTTGTTTAGGTCCATTGGTGTTTGTGCTGATGTCTTCTGCAGGCAAGCTGGCTGGCTCTGGAGATGTGGGGCTGGACTGAAAACAAAATACAAGAGCAAAATTTGGATATAGCTGTCTAATTGACACGCCTGTTAACTGGCTAACATTACACCTTATAAACAACGAAGAAGCTCTTTAGTAATTCATGCACCTTTAAAAGTTAAAAGTACTTTTCATAAAAGCCTGACTGCTCACCAGCTTCAATATCTCAGGAGTATATCTGGATTTGCTCTGGAGGTTATGTCAAGGAGAACCAGAGCTAATTAGTCAACCTAGAGTAGTACACTTTATTCAGATATCAGTTGCGTCTGATATGGATTTTAAAATACTTTTATTGAACTGCCTGGCGCACAGTATGCCAGACTTTACACACTGACTGAACCTATTCTGTGAGGCGTATATAGTATATTCATTATTTTTCCAATTATGCCTTAGCCACTATCTTTTCCTAACATTTGGAAGCAATGCTGCTCAATTTACTGGAAGTTCAATACTGTCTTGCTGTTTCAAAGTGGCAAACTATTCAGCAGGTTAATTCTACGCTGATGTATTATGACTAGACAAATCAAAGTGCACATTCTAATTTGACTCAAATAAGCAACAAATTCATATATATAGCCTTGTAAAGCTTAAGTGCCAAAAGGTTTTTCATTGCAACTAAGCAAAAGAAAAACAGAACTTCGTAACAACTTGGGTTTTTTTTTTTTAATTGCTTTCATTTTCTATCTAAACCGTGCTATCATGGTAGACATACAAGGTCAAACTTGTTTAGCCACAGTGCCTCATTACTTTATACGGTATTCTACTTTAGTAAGCCACATCTAATTTGATCATTTGTAATTAACAACTATATTACTGCAAGAAACATGTTCCTACAATGTTTCTCTGAAAAGAAACCCTTAGAGGTACGTCTCCCAATTTCAACCCCCCAAAAAAGTGCTCTAATCTAAAAAGATATTCATGATATACAGTTAAATTGTGGTTACATACTTTTACACCCTTTGTGTAAAAAACAGTCCATTACATAACACATCAGGAGAGGACAGTTAATGTCCACACCCAATATCCAGCAGTACTGCAAACTATTTTTCTGTAAACAGTCTTTATGGCATACTGCCCACAAATGAAATTTTTTACAGGATGAATGACAATAAGCTCAATCAGAGGACACGTTTTACTCCTCTGAACTTTCCCCCTCCTCCCTCCCTTCCTTCCTCATTTCTCTGCTCCAAAACTGCTGAGATGGTGAATTCTGTCGACCCAGATGATATCTTGTCCAACCAAACTGTAAGACTGTCACATGCTCGCTGCTGCTGTCACCTGGCTAGTCCTAACGTTTAGGAAGGTCAAATTATAGGGGACCTAGTTAAGTTTTGCGGAATGTTTACTTACATTTATGAGGGCCATGTAGTGCACTGAGGCAGTAATTGTCAAAAAAAAAAAAAGCCATTCTGTGTGGAGGGAAAACGTTTCTTTGGGGCTTTTAACTCATTTTCCAGACCAGTCGTCCGAAAGCTATTACTCACCCATAAAGGGTTCAATTTAACGGCCAAAACTAACTAGTTTTTCTTTGACATATTTCGGTTGCAACATTTTTCAGTTCTACTCTGAACATGAAAGATAGAAGTGTGGTTCGTTTAAACGGATGTGTTAAAATGTTTTGTGCAGTTCACCACAAATATATTAGCCGACGTGACACTATCTGTAATTGTAGTACTCCTGCGTTACCAGAACGCAGCATTGATGGTCAAGTTTGACGCCCGCGCATGCGCATTAGTAATGCTTGTGGGCTAATACATATAAATGAAATGTTGTTGACTACGTTATAATTTCACAAAATATGGCTTGCTGAAAAAGGAACCGAGTAAATTAGATGTGAAACATCCATATATGTCAGCAAGTATAGTTTCCAAACGTTTGGCAATGTGTCCGTTGACTTTCTTAGAGTAACCGTTATGCTAGCTATTGGTTTGAGCAGCTAGCCACCTGGTAAATGTTCCTACCTGCTCTATTGTAGTGACGGCGCTTACGAAAAGGTCTTCTCCATCCTCCACTTCTATAAACTCTGCCTGTCCTGCATCTGCCAACGGTGGGGGTTCCCTCTCTTCCGCCATCTTCTCCTAACAGTAATAACGGTGAGCGCAAACTCTGTGATTAGAGACAGGAGGTTCCCAGGCTGTCATGTGATCCGCAGGAACAATTCAGTCTTATGACAGTTGTGGCGCTTTCATTGAAAACACGCTCCGCCCCGAACAACATAAGAGCGACAGCCAAAATAACTCTTTATTATTATGTGGCGACTCTAAATCACTTCAGTAACAGAAGAAAAATAAATAACAGTATTATAATAGTAAACATTAGGGCGACACAAAAGATAATGACGGAATGATTAGAGATCGAATATAGTGGCCCTATAATTGAATCCCCACCTCCCCCAAAACCTGAATTCAGATTTCATGAAACTGTATCTATTGTCAAAATAGTAACTCTCCTCACAAAATCACTTATATACCTGCACCTTCATAAATTCTTACAGATTTCAGAATAATTTTTTAATTTTCATTTTTAAAGACCGGTAGCCCTCAGATATGCCAGTGCTCCTCAGCCTTGGGTACATTATTTTAGTGTTTTCTGCCTTAACTCACCTGATCCTGAACAATAATTAACCCTTCAAGAAGCTGACTGAAGTGTGTTTGCAGAGGGATAAAGCAGTACATAGGCAGCACATACAAGACATACAGTTGATAGAAACAGTATAAGGAAATTAAACAGTATATTTGGAGAAACCATTGTTTTTGGTTCTAATACTATGTTTAGTGGTTCATAAAACTTTGAACATTTCCAATTACAGGGAAATATTGAACAGAAAGGCATAGGCAACTGCAGGCAACAAAAATGACATGGGGAAATATATGCGAATGAAATTAATTAATAATTATTTAAATATATTTTAACTGATATGCTTATCGTCATAGGTGACTGTGCTATTATTTTGCTGTGACTTCAGCACTTTTAGCAAAATGCTGAGATCTAAAGTAAACAAGACAGAATTATTGTCATAATTTATATATACACTGTTGAAATGCTGAGCAGCAGATATCCCCTATAACAATGAAATTGGTTTGCCCTCAATTAATATAATTAATATATGGATTAACAAGTAATTAATTGAACCAACTGCTACTTCTTTTTAGACAGAAAAGAAGCTTTACTACACTGGAAAATTGTTTGTTGCTTTATAATCAACAATTATAGTGCAACAAGATCAAATTCTGTTGTGTACACCTGAGCTTTTTGGTGTGTGTGTGTGTGTGTGTATGTGTGTGTGTGTTTGTTTGTTTTTACCTAGTCTGGTTTTTGGCTTCTATGTCTGGTTATTAGGAAATTGTACTTAAATTTCATCATTCGCTTCTTTTGAAATTATAAATAGTTTTATTAACAAAAATAGTCCAAATCTAAAATTTACAGACTTTTTTTTTTTTTTTTTTTTTTTTTTTTTTGCAGTGTTTGCTTATAGCAATCGGTAGTTGCAATGCATATGCCATCTTGATATGGTGATTCGGCTTGCTAGCATGAATTGCAGTTACTACACAGGCAAAAAGTAACCGGAGGACACTAATTTATACATATTTTTGCCGAAACCTTTTAATAACAATAAAACAAAACATTATATGTGTATGTAACTGTTACCTGTAATATATTTCTAGTAGCATTGCATGCCTTGGAGTCTCATTTAAATTTAATGGGATATTTTTCATTAGACATATTCATAAGTGATTTAACACATTTTACACAAAAATGGTTGATATTCCTCTTTAATTTCATTTTTATTTGGAAGTCAAGAGTCTTACAGTCTGATACAAGAGTCAGGATATGTCTTATGTTATTTGGGAGTGGGGTGGGGTTATGATAATTAGACAGTGTCCAAGTATTGCCACCAAAATAGAATTTACTTTGCATTGCAATTATATTATAATATTGGAATAATATTGCTTATGGGCTTTAGTGTACAAACTAACAACCTAGCAGTATTAAGCAAGTAGTTTATTAGTAAAAATGAAATTAAATTAATAATTTAAAAAAATTATTAAGTTTTTTTTCCTATGCAGTATTTGCTTCAAACACTAGGTGCCACCATCCTGTAAAACCACATCAAACCAGAATTCCTACTGTTTTAAACGCATGAAAATGTAGTATGTCATAATGTTCACAGAGAAATACTGCATTACAGTGACATATGTCAAATATTTTGCTGTTTAATTAACATAAACAATAAAAAATACATGATAAACACAATATAAACAATAAAGCATTAAGTGCCGTTATAAAATAATGTACAAATGCAGCATTCATTGCACAAAACATCTATTTTGCTTGCAGAATTAGCTTATACAATGGTATAAAAATATTATTTATTATTATTTACATAATAAATTATATAAATAAGACCTTAAAATGAAGTAAACACAACAAATTCATCTACTAGAATGAATATGGAAAAGATTGATCAGCTGTACTTGACTCTAATTTGGCAATTTTGGAAAATCCAAAGAGTACATATTTAACAATTAAGTTAAAAGGGAAATCAAATATTTAAATCTTCAGTTTTATTTATTGAATACTGTAAAATGAATAGCTGTAAATGTATTCTAAATGTAAATAAATAACAGATTGTTCACTATTACAAGAGAAAAAGCATATGATATTCATTGTCCATTATGATCAGCAGGGTTTGCATTATTTGGATAGCATTTATGTAGAATTTTGGCAGGTTGAATTCGACACCTTGTTGATGTCGCATAGCAGTCTATGACCATAAAAATGTTATCCCAGTACAATACTGCGACTGAAATGCAATACTGAAAATCTCTTTGAATAATGTTTCTAATACTCAGATTAGTAGTAGATTTTGTTTAAACTCAGAAAAACCTCCTCTGAAATAAACAAAGGGATAATACAATTCATTTATTTTAATGACGACATTTATTTTTAACTCCAGCTTGGTATTGCATCAAAAACGGTGCATTATTCTTTAAGCGATATGTGGAAAAATGTTAGGAATAATAGTCCTCATAAGGAAATTAGCATTAAATTAGCATTTAAATGTTGACAAGTAGGGGCATGGTGGCTTGGTGGTTAGCACGTTTGCCTCACACTTCCAGGGTTGGGGGTTGGATTCCCACCTCTGCCATGTGTGTGGAGTTTGCATGTTCGGGGGGTTTCCTCACCTGGTCCAAAGACATGCATTGTAGGTTGACTGGCATCTCTAAATTGTCTGTTGTTGTGTGTGTGTGTGTGTGTGTGTGTGTGTGTGTGTGTGTGTGTGTGCCCTGCGATGGGTTGGCACTCCATCCAGGGTGTATCCTGCCTTGATGCCCAATGATGCCTGAGATTGGCACAGGCTCCCCGTGACCCAAGAATAGATCGGATAAGTGGTAGACAATGAATGAATGTTGACAAGTAAAATATCATTATCAATCCACCTTCTAATTTGTGTCTGAAGGTTATGTCTTGGTTATTTCAAATGTAGTACTTATAGTGAGCGAAGTTATGTAAGTGTAAGTAATCTATGACTTAACATATGAATCCATTTTACATTGAAGAAAAAATGTTTTAGACATGAAAGACATTAAAGCCCCAGAGCAAAGATCTGTCATGTTTTATCAAAAAATGTGGAATAACATTTTCCAAGATTCTAGATTTCTTCTTCTATTTCAAGGTATTATATAAAATATTTGGGAGAATATTTAATAGAAATCCCTGAAATCATGGATCACCTAAACTCAACAGATGAAGACTGTATATGGACTTTAAATATCTGGGGGTTTTTTTCTTTTCAAATCTTCACTTGTCAGGTTCCAGTTTCCCACCCTAACCTCAGATTCCCATTCTTGGCTGACAGGAGTTGAATCTGATATGGTCTTCTGCCTATTTGCTACAAAAAATTCAGCCTGCTGTGCCTTCTGAGATGTTTTCTGTTCACGATGGTTGGAAAGAGTGGTTATTTGAGTTCTTGTAGCCTTCCTGTCAGCTCAAACCAGTCTGGCCATTATCCTCTGACCTCTCCTCTGGTTTCCACCTGAAGACCTGTCACTCACTGGCTGTTATTTTTTCAGACCTTTTTTGTGTAATCTCTAGAGACCATTTTCATGAAAATCTTAAGACATAAGCAGTTTCTGAAATCCTTATGCATATCAAGGAGAGGGGCAAATGATTGTAGACACACTATCTTATTTATTTCTATTTACTCTCTTTTTAAATTATGCACCAGATCTCATAATCATCTCCAAATATTTGCTAATTTATTCACAGTAAATACTCTACACTAAGATATTTTGAATTTTCCTTATAAGCTACACAACCTAGGGGTGGATGATATGGCAGAAAAAAATCTTATCACAATTTTTTCAGACTGGCTCATGAATTTGTTACTGAACAGAGAAGCCAGTGTAATTTCCCATTTGATAAAAATAAACTGTTGTACAAGAAAACATAACCTCAAAGAAAAAGAACTAAAAACACAACTGACAAAATGTGTTTGGCTAATCTAAGACTGCCATATCTGTAATGCAATTGGTTCGATTGATTGTGGTAGAGCCATATCTTTATGTTCAGATAAAAGACTGGGGGTAAGTTTAACATACAGTCCCCTCTGGAAAGTACTGGAACAGCAAGGCCAGTTCTTTGCTTGCTATACACTGGAGACATTTTGGTTTGAGATCAAATATTTACATCTAATTGTGTTAAACAGCTTAGCACATGGCACCTTTTGTTTGAACCCACCCATATGACTACCATTTAGTTTGAGCCCTGGGTTTTCCTTTGAAGAATGTATTTGTATTAAAAAAAACTTGAATATCAGTTATTTGACTGTGGGTATAAAGCAAGCCAAATTGATGCTAAAAACTGAGGGAAAATCAGAGCCATTGCACAAGCATTGGGCATAGACAAAAATTTGGAATGGCCTGAAAAAGAAAGAAACTACTGGTGTACTAACAACAAGACCTAGAACAGATCGCTCAAGAAAAACAACGGCAGCTGAAGACGTCAGTGCCGGTGGCACCTCCAAGGCCTGGAAAGGCTCAGTACATAGGCAAGAATAACTTTTAAGCCAGCCAATACCAAGGAGCCTAAGCAGCATTGGCCTTTATGGGAACACCAAAAAGCAGAAGCTTCCGTTCACCAGCTTGAATATAATATCACCAGAGCCAAAGGGTTGCTACTTTATGGTTACTAAATTGACACCAGAAACTCCTCTGCAGGCATCACTGTTAGAACTGGGAGGAAGTGGCAGGCACAGGAGGCAGTTGAACAGGCAGAAGTGAGACTAAGGCACAGCATCCTTGTAGGCTCTGTAGCAGCCTGAGTAGCTGGGCTTGGTAGCTACACAAGACCTTGCACATGACAAAGCCTGGGGGAGATATCAGATAATCGAGAGAGCTGTGTAAGATGAATACTGCAGTAGGACAGTGGTTATGTGCATGCAAGGAGCTCCCCATAAGATCACCCAGTCAGAGCCAGCTAGACTCAAGTTTCTGATACAGTCAATGTGTAAGCCCAAACCCATCCAACCATTTCCAGCCGACAACCCGGCATGCCCATTGTTTCTGAGAATGGTTCCTTGGAGCACATCCTGAGCTGTAGCCTGAAAGCTTTAGTAGAGGGGAGGTACTGGTATTGCCATGACCAGGTGCTAAAGGCAGTAGCTGACACAGTCTGCACTGGAATCCAACAGACCAAACATTAGCTCTTAACAAGACACATTGTTGGCATTGTCAGGGTTAGAGAAAACCCCAGGCAGATTATAGCCTCAACTGGGATGGTAGTATCTGGATGTGACTAGCAAGTGAAGGTGGACTTAGAGATGCAACTGAAATGTGTGGAACACATTGGAAAGATGACAAATTGCAGGCTATAACTGTCTTCTGAGAAGACCAGATAGAGAAAGCCCACAAGTGAAAAAAGTCTAAATATCTCACACTGGTAGAGGAATGTAGAAGACATGGGTAGAAGGCCTGCAGTGAGCCCACTGATAAAGGCTTCTGGGACAATGGCAGGGCAGTCTTTACATGATAAACTCAGTCTCCTTGGCATTAGACATTGGCAGGAAAGGAGAGCCAACAATAACATCATAGAAGCTGTAGAAAACACATTGAGGTGGCTGTGGCTCAAGAAGAATGACCACTTAGTCACAAGCCAGTGACTGATAACTCCAGCTAGGTCACTTGGGTGAGAGTGCCTGATAATCTAAGATCTGAAAACACCCTATGACCATGGGTTCATCACTGATGTGTCTAAGTCACACCATCATGTGTTTCAAGAAACAGAAGCATTGTGTGAAGAAAAACCCCAAAACAGTCAGTGACATCACCAACAACCACCACAGGGGAGGGGTGAAGGTAACACATCTATCTGTTTAAAGGAGACCTTTGAGACCAAAAATATAGAGGCCATACCACAAGATGCAAACCACTCATAGCAGTAAGAATGGGAAGGCCAGATTGGAATTATCATAGAAATACAAAAATGAGCCACATAGACCAAGATTAACCACTACCAAAGTCATGGAAAGGCTGTAGTGTGGAGAAAGAAAGGATCTGCTCATTTTGTATCAATGTTTTCAATATGAACAAATATATCCTTACACTTAATACTTAATACTATCCCTCAAGCAACAGCAGATAATCAGCATTTCCGTTGTGACTATTAGTAACAGAAGTTTAAGCCAGAACAAATAGTAAACAGAATGCTAGTTTCATACATATTTGTGGGTCTATGAACGCTGGATAAGCAGCAAGGATCATGAAATCACCTGGATACCTTCTTGTACATATGTGCAGATGTGTCAAGCCTATGGTCATTGTTCCCTACAACCTTTGCACCAAGTTCTTGCTGGGTCAGTGCTAGTGCCAAAATACATTAAACCCTTGCAGATATCTAGTGTTTAGCAGTTCAGAGAGCTTTAGAACTAGGTAGTGTCCAGGATTCAGATCATGGACTCCTCATTATTCACCAGTTGAAAGAATACAAGGGCTTTTAACTAGAGACTCTTGCCTTCATGAGTGTCTCTTTGACTTCTAGGTCACAATCAACCTTCACTTCATAGCACCAAATTCACAGGTGCAAGTAACCTGGCTAAAGGTGCCCAATGCAATTGTGACATCAGAATTACTTGAAGAGAAAGCTGACAAGGCATTCTGTCTGCTAATGAGAACAGCAGTGCAAACCAGAGCCTTGTGGGCCACCTCAGGGCTATAAGCAGGAATCTAATTGCTGAATTCTGTCCTATTTCAGCAGAATCAGCAGTAGAGGAAATGTGCTGCCAAGACAACGTTCTACAAGGGAAAGCTGGAAGAGCCTGCATCTATTCTATGCAAGCTACATAATATTTTCTTCCCTTTTCAACATCCCCCTACCTCCCTAAATGCTGATGACTTTTCCACATTATTTGAAGGAAACATTAACAAGTGCAATATTTTATACTTGTATTACTGCAATCCATTATCTTTTGTTTTTTCCCCCAACAATTTAACACGCTTTTTTCACATGACTTTTTCTAGTGTTCTTTAGTCCACCATTGCCACCACTTGCTCACTGGAGCCTGTTCCTTCCACAATACTCCAGAATATCTCTCAAGACCTCTCCCTTTCATCACGTCAGTATTGTATGACTCCATAAAATCAGACAATAGCAACTAACTGATGTCATTTCTTGTTTTCCAATCAATTATCTGTCTTTCTCATCCTGAATGATCTCTGGGATTCTAAACACTTTCAAACAGAAAGGTTTGATTCTTTTCTATACAACGTGTGTGTTTGTTTGTTTGTTTGTTTGTTTGTCTTAGTGTTAGTTGTAGGTGGACTATCTGAGCAAGTTTTTTTTATAGAATTGCTAAACTTACCTGCAAGGTATAAACTAATCTATAAGGTAGAGCTGTAGCACTAAAGAAGCGCAACAAATGAGTAGATAACACTTACAGCTGAGGCTGAAGGTAATTTTAAAAATAATATAGTATTGGAGATTTATCATTACCTCAGATTTTCAGTGGATTAAAAGCTTGCACACACGTTGTAAGTATTTGGTGGCATTGACTTTAAATTAAATCAAACTTAATTTTACATTTATGGCATTTGATAGACACACTTACCCAGAGTGATGTACAAAAGTGCTTTTAAGTCACTGTCAATAAATGGCCTTCTACAAGATTCTCACAACACTTTTTTGTTGTTGTTGTTCTTTTCTTTTGACAGAACTGGTGTATTTCAGTCAGGTTGAACCTTCTCACTCAGACACACTTTTAATTTCAATTCATATATGGTATTCAGGTTAGGCTCTTCTGAGGGCCACTCCAATTTCTTCACTTTGTTGTCATTAAGCCATTTTATTACAACCTAGGTATGCTTAGGATCATTGGTTCCTAGATTTATATTTTTGCATACAGTTGTCTGTATATATACTCATGGTACCTTCAGAACCATTCAATTTGGAAGTCCAAATAACATGAAATTTATAACCTTGTGACAAATGAAATTGAATATCTTAAGCATATGTCTGTGTACACCTTTGGCTTTTACCTCTATCTCAGCTGTAGCTCAACAAAAAGCTACTAGTTCCATATTAACAACTAAGAGCTAAGAGTTCCATATTGACTTAGCAGGAATTACTGAGTCTAGAGCAGTGTTACACTTCTCCTCCAGAGTCCTCTATCCTGTGGCCTAGCTTCTAGCTGGCTCCATATTCTTGATGTCTGCCAGCCTTGGGGCTTCCAACCTGGGCATGTTTGGTGTATTAGACCGCAAGTTTTTTAGCATGTGCGTGGTAATTGCTGTATCTTCTTTCACAAGTTCACATTGCAGTTGATGGTCACTTAATACTTTTTTATCCTCTATGTCTCAGCACTAGAAAGCAGTACTAACTTAACGTTGGAGTTGAAGACTTGGATTTTTGTGCGCTGCAATATTTCTCTGGAGCTCAAGATGTTCTTGAGCTATAGAAAGACTGCTCTTGCCTTGCTGATCCTTGCTTTGATGTTTGCATCTGTGCCACTGATAAAGGACTCCTCCTCTTCCAGTGCGCTTTGAGCATTTCTGGTTCAGCACTGGTTTCACTCACTGTCATGATCTTGGTCCTCTCCTTATTGATGATGAGGCCTACTTGTGAAGAGATGTCTGCAAGCACTGTCTTTTCTTGCATCTCTTGCCAGTTGTGAGACAGTAGTGCCAGCTTTATCCATAGTGTCCACTGGACTCCATTCCATATTTGCTGAGGGAGTGTTCCAAGAGTGCTGATATCTGACAGCACTGGTACATTTCACAGTTTGTATCATTCCCCTTGTCTGTGTTCATTACATAAAATTCCAATTCTAGCAATAATTCATTGCATTTAAATCATTACACACTACAGTCTGACAGTCACTTGGCCATATAGAGTCTGAATTGTCAGTTACTCTCTATTCATTTCTTGTTTAGAGAACTGAACCATACAACACGTGTAAGTTTGTTGTTGTATTAAATATCAGCAAAGACTGTGATCACCTGTGAAACTCATGTCTATGACTGGATTCCAGCCATGCTCACATTCAGTACATAAGCACTCTTGCTCATACAATATTGCTTTAATAGATAGACTTTACCATTCTTCTGGATATATATTAGCTAATATACCCGAATCTATTTCAGTGGCTCAATGTCTAAAACGTAAATGGCTATATGAGTTATTATAGATCCCATGAGATAATCATAAGGTATGTTGTTTTTATTTAGCCAGCCAAGGTCTAAAGAAAGAAATGGACAACAATATCCCACAAAAATACAAGGCTGAAATGAAACAATGAGTAAAAAATATTCCTCATTAACATTTCAGGAATTAGTAATGAATTACCATGTGTAACACTGTGCCACATCATCATTAACTATTGAAGAGCAACAGAGTGATGACTCACACTTAGGATCCACATGCAAGAGCGTTAATAACACAGTTTCAAATAACATGGTCAAAATACCAGTCTTGAGTCATGATCACAGATTCAGTCAGGACCAAAACAGATTCTATGAGGTGAAGTCAGAAGCACAGGCAGGTTTAATACATAGATATGCAAACAAATCCCGAGGGCATTACAAACAGATTTCAAGACATGACTAGAGATGACCATACATGGTATAAGCAAGCAAGATAAATCAGCGGCTCAGACCCAGTGTAGCTAACTCTTTTCTGAGTAACTAAAGCATGCTCAAAAGGTTGCTAGATGATGTCATAGCCTAATTTGAATATGAACTATTCCCCATGATTATTGGCATGTCAAATTACATTTTTTTTAACTCAAATTATTTACAATAAAATAGAATACAGTTTTCTCAAAATAAACAGTAATAGATTAGAATTTATTTAGTATTGAAAGAAGCCATCCTTGCTGATGGCACCATGCACAAACTAAACTTTTATATATTTATGAAATACTATACTTTCTATGAAGAAAATAAGCAGTAACAGTGAGTAGTTGTGAAAGGTAAGTAGTCATTGCTTCTTGCAAATATTTCCAAGAAGAGAGTTTAAACATACAATAAAGGAGTGGGAGGTGTGGGATAACAGTGATTAGTGATTGGTCACTAGGAAGAATAGTGATCACTAATTCATCACAAGAACAACACAGGCTTTATATAATGATGGCATGTTGAAAGAACCTGCTCTCTCAATTCTCTCATATCAGCACTTATGATTTGAGCAGGAGAACCTCAGTGAGTTCCAAAGGATCATGTGTGCCCAAAAAGAGATTTGTTGCTATTCTTTTTTTAATTCAATTGATTTTTTAAATTATTATTTAAAAAAAATATTATAAAAATATTATTTTTTAAAAATTAATTATTTAATTTCAGCTCAATATACCATGGTAGACAGGTACAATACCGGGCACTTTTTATAGTCACTCTTTTTTGCGGTTGCATCTTAAATGGCATATACAACTAAATCATAGCCTATGCAAGGAGAAGTGCTTATAGGAAGTAATTTTGAGATTCTGCATTAAAAAAAATCAATCATTGTAAGAATAGCTGAGCGAAAATATTGTAGGTACATAGATATAAATATAAAGAAAATGCTGAATTGTTAAATTGTGATAACGTTTTTCCATCTTTCCTGTTTTATGTAATGTGAGCAAATGGCATGCTAATGTTTGAGCAGTTATTTATTATTGTTATTTTAATGTTTCAAGTAATTAGAATACATTTTAAAATACTTAAACGTAATTTACATTAATTAGTCAGCTCTGCTTTTTACCATTATAACAGCTCCAGTGCATTGTTTTAATCACTTTAAGGAAGGAATTACTCCAGAAGAAAGCTGACACAGGAATTTATGGGGAATTATTGGGAATTAAGGTTGATCAGTAATTAATCAGTATTTATTGCAAAAAAGAGCTATTATGATGATGATGATGATGATGATTATGATGATGATAAATAATAATAATAATAATAATAATAATAATAATATTATTATTATTATTATTATAATGTGTTTGCTTGTTTGTTTGTGTGTTTTGCTTTCTGTGCACACTTGGGAAAGGTTTGTTTATCTTTTTCTATCACTGTCTTTCTACCAAATTAATGGAGGAATTTTTTTTAATTAGTGCTTTTTCAGCTCTATCTGTCCCCCGGCAATGTTATGTTTTTAGTTCATTTAATTAACAACACAAATGACAATGACAAATGACAACCTTCTTAAATATATATGATTTATAAATAAGATTCTAAAATAAGAAACCACAATCCATCTACTATGGATCTAACTAGGAAGTATGTTGAGTAGAACCCTTTATTCTGAACCTTATGGGGTCTACTCGTGCAGTTTTGCCTCTGTCTAAGAGGGAACAGAATTCTTGGAAAAGGCCACTGCAGGAGAATTTTTGCCTCTAATTGAACTCTTGTTGGCTAAGTAGACTAATAATAATAATAGTTAGTTAGTTAATGCTTTCGGCTGCTCCCTGTTCGGGGTCGCCACAGCGGACCAGCTGGTCCGCACATCAACTTGGCAAATGTTTTACGCTGGATGCCCTTCCTGACGCAACCCTCCCATTTTTCCGGGCTTGGGACCGGCACTGCATCCAGTGTCTGGGATTGAGGCATTGGCTGGGAATCAAACCCGGGCCTTCCGCATGATAGGCGAGAAACCTACCACTGAGCCACCAATGCCCAGACTACTGCTACTGCTGCTGCTGCTGCAGCTAATTATAATAATATTAGCTGCAAGCAGCAAGGTCCAAGCACTCCTCTTAAATAGCAGCTGTCCTAAACTGCCCCAACTATCAAGTTCTTGCCAAGATACTGTTAATAATTAGCAAGAAAAATAATGAGCATGACCGATAATGATACAATAGTTCACATGGGGAACATAGTTAGCATGTTTTGTGATGATAGATCAGTGCTAGTTGTGTGAGATGCCTGCTGAAATCTGACAGGTGAAGGTGGTGATGTTTTTGTAAGTAATGATTAAAAAATTCAGTTACAGATTAGCAGAACAAACTAATTTCAGCTCAGCCAGACTTTTGATTCCTGAGAAACCGTTATTTAAACCTCACTCCACCCCCTTCCTTTGTACATGTCTCTGCAGATATCTTCAGAACCTTGAACATGTCTTTCAATTTTGGTTCAAATGCATATAAGCAATCACTGAATTATGGCAGTTCAAGTAAACTAAAACTCCTCAGAATTGAATGATATATGGCGGGGCCATATTGTATACAAATGACAAATGTTTTTGATTATTACTGAGATTCACACTGTACTGATATATATGATTGTTTTTGTATGCACAAACATGAACAGTGCCACTCAGTGGCCAATTTGAGATTGCATCAGATAGTACTGAACCTACCTGAACCTATCATTGAAGTTCGTTAGCCTTGTTAAATGCCTGCTGAAAGCTGATTGGCCAGTGGTGGCCATGCTTATTAGGTAAGAACGTCATCATAAGAAACAAACTTACAGATTAGCACATAGATGCAATATACCAAATATACAGTTATTTGACTTTAGCCCTACCCCCTACATATGACCTCAGAATCTTGTCCTGTATATGGATTTCAAGCTGCGTGTGAATTCCTCATACGAATCAAGCAATCATGCTTAATAAATATTTACAGCTATTATGCTAAATTAGACTGTGCCTCATTAGACTTGTTTAACAAATGGCAGCAATACAAAAGGTTTTTAATAAGTATTAAGGTTCACATTCTCCTCAGTGTTGCTACACAATCTGTCTAAGACTAAGGAGTTGGTGGTGAACTATATGATACTATATGGTAGAAGACACTATCCCAAACCGTATTCATTAAGGGAGATCAAATTATGGTGATAATACCTTGGTGTCCTCAACAACAGAATACATTGCAGAGTAAATGAGGTGATCTACAAGAAGAGTATGAGCAGAGCAGTCCTTTGGAAACTCAGAACCCTCAATGTATGTACCAAATTGTTGGAGACCTTCTACCATTTTGTGGTTGCAATTTCAATATTCTTTTCTGTAATCAGCTGGGGGAGCAAAATTGGAGCATGGACAGAGATGCAAAGACAGAATAAGCTAATCAGGGAAGCTAGCTCTGTTCTAGACTGCAAACTGGATACCTCGGAGGTGGTGGTAGAACGGCAGATGGCGTGCAAAATTGAGAGGATCACAGACAATAGCACACACCCACTCCATTCTATACTGGAACTCACTCAATATGGATAATGCCAAGTGTCATGCTCGTACTTACCAGTACAAGTATACCAGCTAGTATACTAGTACAAGGCTAATCTCAACCTCACCCATGTTTTTATATGCATACCTGTATTATCCTTCAATTTTTTGCATAAAACCCTGGAGCACAGAAAGCTTATTACCGTCCTGGATAACAGTCTGGATAATCAGACTGAAAATCAGGTTTACCATTTAAAAGAAACTGTCCTCCATGGAGTCATTGCTCAATGCTAGAGAAAATGCCTCTTTGATCCTCGTCTAGCCTTTCTGACATCTCTTCTTGGATCAGAAACTGAGCCTTGACACCCAGACAGTACACACACATCTAAGAAACCTAAAGTGAGTCATAAGAAATAGACCTTTCCTGAATACAGAATCCACATTAAAATTTCATACAAGCTGTAGTCATTTCCTAACCAGCCCTCCTGGTCTCCTTTTGTATTCTCAACATTTTGTATTCTATCTTTTTTACAGAGCATTTACAATACTGATGCTCATGTGCTTCATAACCTTACAAAAGTCTACTAATGTGACCTTCTTACTCAGCTCACTTCACTGGCAAGCTGTTGAAAGAAGAATCAAATTCATATATTTTGTCCTAGCATTTCAGGCCTTGTAGGGTATTTACATATGTTGGTTCCAAGCTACACACACATCAAGTCTGGTCTTAAGGTGTCTTCAGTATTAAGACCAGGTATAAAATATTTCACTGCTTTGGCTCCTTAGTGGAAAACAGAGCCATTTCTAAGAATAAACTACAATCAGATTTTATGGTTACTTATAAAGATCTCACATGTTAGTTTTCTGTTAACTGCAGACTATACTTACATTTCTGCTCCTACATCAGTTATGTATTTACACTCATCAGTGTTAACAGTACACATTCATCAGGTTCATTTAGGTTCTTCATTATCATCAACTCGATCTTCAGACATATCCAGCAGAATACTGCAAATAGCTCAGTTTTATTTCCTTTTGGAGTTGATAAAACTCAGAATATGTTCTAGCTGTATTGGTTAAAATCTCACATAAACATTTAAAACAGTTACAAATGGTAAAGCAACACAAATAATGGAAGGAATGTTTGTAATCCCTGCACGCCAATGTCACCTGAAGCTGTAACAACTTGAGATCTCATAGGGCATATCCTGAGGGACATCTTTTTTCTTATGCAACTGCCATTCTGCGACAATTGCAAACAAGCTGAACTGTAGCATTGAGCCATGACAACAAGCTGTATGTCTGGCTTGCTGTAATGAACTGCTGTTTACAGCAAATAATGTGGATGGAAGAACACTGGCCTAAATGATGTGCTTCAGTTCATAGCATCCTCCAGAGGCCAAGGCAGGAGGCCTCCACTGGCAGCCTGAGAATCCTTACCTCTTTTCATTTGAACATAACAGTCTGGCTTAATGGGAAATACAGAGATCAATGGAATAAGTTAAAGGAGCCATTTCTACGGATGAATGACATCAACAGCAGTGTGCCTGTGTTAAGCAGACAAAAGCTTCAAACAATGAAAGGCATGCAGAGACAGGAGCATAAAGTATGTTTGGAATGAAAGAAAAATTGACAATAATAATAATAATAATAATAATAATAATAATAATAATAATAATAATATACTACAAAATATGCATAGAAGATGAATAATACATTCCATCCTTGATATTTCGCTCTCAAACATTCTTAATTGTATTACGTTCTGCAAAACACATTTTCAAAATTATCAGCACCTGAACACTTGTTATTCATTCAAGACTTCTGTGGAGAAAATGATAGCACCCGACTTATAATGTGTAAAATGACAATTCGGTGCAAAATATTTTGCAAACAGTTCCAGCACTCATTTCTGTATTGCATTATCTTTATGATTACCTAGTTGAAGGATCCATTTATTACTGTTTCATCTACCTGTCTGAGGCAACTAGTTTTATGCTAAAATATTCCTGTTATTATTAACAATATTTCCAGGCACCTTGTGGTTATGGAAATGGCATCTAATGCCACATTTTGAAACTTGACAAAACAAGAATTATTGACACGTTTAAAAGAGGCCGAAAAAATTTAATTTTCACATTGAATCATCTAGCATTGAATTTGTGATGCCTCACACCTCAGAGGTGGTTAATGGCTCACTCATACGAAAGTATATACTCAGAAATTGAACAATTTGCAGTTTTTTCATAAGCATTCCTCTTTTTATTTAACCTACTTGGTTTTAATTTTTGTAAAAATATTCTAACTTTATTGTGGCAGTTGTATACAGTGTGTTACTAATATATATAAGCTTTAGCTGCGTCTTCCATTTTATCTCTGTTCCAGCGTTATTGTGGAGAGGTGCGAGTTGTTTGCCCAGTAGGGGGCTCACACCCCTCCCCTTTTCAATCACCACCAACATCTAAAGAGTCTAAAGAGTCCAGATACTCTACACACAGGAACCCAACGGTCTCCTGATCAATCTAACATGCTTGCATCAGTAACATTATTTATTTGTTTACACTCATCGAAAATGTCTAATACGTTAATATCCACTCCACTGGTTAAATAGTGGAATGGAACCCCAGTGTACTACTAGAAAGGGTTAGACATATAAAAGAGATATTGCTCAAGCCTTGAATGAATACATTTTGGTCAATGCCACATTTGGTCATTCATTTTACAGTTTATTTTTCATATCTGTCGTGTGCAACTCCATCTGGAAACTGAGAGCATTAAAAAATCAAAGATGGCAATTTGTATTTAATTTAGTATTATAATACTAATTATTAATTTAATACTAAATACTAATTTTTAAATAATTATGTTTAATACAATATTAATATGTTCTTACCCATTCTCCTGCAGTGTGCCAAAAAAAATCTGGAGCTGATGGTAAGAACAGGAATGATTGGAACTGTCATTTGTCAGGGCAAGCAGCATGAGAGCAGGTCAGAGGGCACATTTCCACTTAACATACCCACTCAGTGCTCTGACTGACAGAAAGGTACAGAAATGACTTATTTTGCCATAGTATCTCTTCTCTGCTAGTTTTATGTAGGGTTTAGTTTTCCATTTTCCACCCTCATGATAAAATCATTCATATCTTTCATTCATACTCTGTATTTGGAGGTTATGTGTCTCTATACAAATGCAATTTTATATATATTAATTATTAGCTAAATGGAATTCCTTTTTTTCATAAAGTGATCTATATTATTTTATACCACTTGACTACACACTCACAAATATAATATTCGTTCAGAAACTGTGTTCCAACATGTTTGGATTTCTCTTTATATAAATACGCACCTTTACTCTTTCTTCATTTTCATCAGTAGCACAAACACACAATAAATATTTTGACTTGTTTGACTGGTTATAATTATGTCTAGAATATTCATTAAAATCTTTGTGTCTTTAATAGCGCAATGCTATACAGCAATGCTTTCCTCTTCTGGACTAATACAGCATTATAGTTAATGTAAAGAGACACAATACACAGAAATCAATTAAACAAAAACAACATATTCAATACAGATGTCAATTCAACATGCATTACAATAACTTAAGAGGAAAGGTATGCTGTTCTGTGTTCTAAGTATAGCTTTCTTTTTTAGTCATTATATTTGACTAATTTTAGGCATTTAGTCATTCAATTATTTATACATAGTTATTGAAAATAGGTACAAATGATTGTAAATGCTGTTAGAAAGCCATGGTGCTCTTTAATTCACAGCCTTATTCAAACCAGCAGGCAAAAATGAATTTGGTATGGTATAATTAGGTTTCTTTTTAAAGGTTGCATATATTAGTATCCATCATTGATGTCATTACATCAATTAATGCTGTTGAAGTGTGAAAAATTGTCACAAGGCTGGCCGAAACCTTTCCCCATCCTTCACCAGGAGAACTTTCCACCCAGCCTTTTTTTCCACTGGCATTAACTGCTGTCATCCCAGAAACAACAGAGCCCAGTGGTGTCAATTATATTTGATTGACTGAGTAAAGCGCACACAAATAAGCCAAAACAATGGACACAAAAATCTATATATGACTCCTCCTGTCAAATCAAGCAGTTGTCTCTTCCATTTTCATGCTACACAACAGGCTGTCGGCCCCGTGCCTAAACGTTCCCCTCACAGCCCCACACCATCACCAATTAAACTGCCTGCCTCCTCAAAGGTGCCGAATGACTCCCTTGGACATTGCCTCAAACTGTTGTCCAATGAACGAGGGCTAATTCATCAGTTTAACTTCACTTACAAAAACACAACCTCCCCAGGTATTGGTTTTTATAAAAAATGAGATGCTTTTCTCACTGGAGGGGAACATAAAGCTGGTGTTTTGTAGTGTATAGTTTGTGAATGAAAACAAGGCAGTTGTGATATGCCTGTAGTACTTTACACTAAAATAATTTTTGATAGAATGTTTGTCATAGTCTTTGACTTCCTATTTATTACTTTAGTACATAATATAAGCTGAGATGCGATAATGGCTAGATGTGTGTAAAGGACAAAAAAAATACAATTGTTAAAAAGGCCACCAATTTTCATTAGATTTTAAAATTGTGAAGGCACACGGTTAACAGTTAAATGCATTTATTTTTCATCTTAGGATTACAATAGTTGCAATAATGTTTTTTTTTTCAAACATGGTATTTAAATTATAATTCATAAATATGTTTTAAAATGGAAAAGAGTACAGATAAAACAGTTAATTATGAAAAAAAAATAATTGTGATTGATCAAAATCAGGAAACCTTTTTCAGCAATGTAGCATGTATGTAACTTTCAGTATCTAATACTGTCCACTCTAGGAAGGTTTCAGTAATGTGATGCAGTACTGTTCTGGATGAAATGTAGTGGTCATAAATATTCATTGTCATTTTCTAACACTAAGACCTACCAGAAAATCATTAAGCTATAGTTTGCATTGTACTTAGGTTTAAAAATACAGCTGTGAGCATGGAATGCTTTTTTCCCCTCACTAAGTAGCATACGATTGTAAAATGAGATAATGATTGTACAAAATCACAGTGATGTTAAATAATACTTTTAACAACTCCACTTATCTATTTACTAGGGAGAATGCATGTGAAGCCATGTGTTATACATATATACAGTGACTGATGATAAAAAAAATTATTTGTGTTATATTGCAAAAAAATTGCCTTTGCAAGTGTCTGATTTAAGTTTAAATTGTTTTGGTTGGTCATTCGTTTCATTTAAACCTAAGTTACCACTTGGTCATTTGTGTCGTTTCAACCCAAGTTAACACTAACCTGAAAACACTCAAGGTTTCACTAGATTATTCAAGATAAACAGGGCACTGCAGTGCTCTCACAGCACCCTTGAAAAGGCACTTAAACAGCGCTGGTCTTGGATTTGCATTTTGACAGACCCCCTGGACTGGCCTTGGCATCCGATTTTTTCCCAGAAGGACTCTGTGCTGAACTTGAAGATGAGTGCTTGCCAACAGAGGTCCCTTGAGCATTATTGTTGTTGCCATTCTGATTTCCACTTAACGTTTCCATAATGGAGCGGAATGTTCCAAAGGGTCGCTTCCCTGATTCTGAAGACTTTTCTTTACCAGAAGCCACTTTAACATCCCCTGGTTGACCAGCCTTTTGGACAGCTGGTGCTTCTTCAAAAGTCACTCTGAGTTTAAGGTTTTGTGAGGTTTTCCTACGAGAGGATGGCGATTTAAGAGCACTCTTTGGACTTGTGACTTTTTGCCCATTGTTAAATTCAGTCATTTCTCCAGAGAATTCAGTTTTTGTTTCATGATCAATATCACTGTTGTCAGAAGTTGGAGAGGGATTGTATCCGTCCATGGACTTGGAAGTCCTGAGTGCAAATGAAAACTTGCGCTCAGCAGCTGAGGTATGCTTCTTATTCGTTAATTGTATTGGTTCCTCACCCTCTGCTAAGGGAAGCTGGCTTGGTCTTTCTGGTCTGGGGGTGCCTGTGGGCTGCTTAGACTCATCAGGGGGATACGAGTCTGTGTCTGATTCACTGAGGGAACGCTGCATGATCTGCCTAAGGCGGGCTAGTTTCAGTTCCCGCCTTTCTACCATACCTGGTCTCCGTAGTGGGCCTATGCCCAGCTTTGAGTCTGTGCCACTGGCGCCCTCTACTGACTCCTCTTGGAAAAGCTTCTCCCTGGTGCCTATTCTCTCAGCGATGTCTTTTCCCAAGATCTTGCGCAGGACTGACTCAGAATCCACATGCCTCTGCCTCAACACCCACTGTCCATCGCCAGGGGTAACCTCTGCAGTGAGTGTCATCTCAGGCCATGTCTCAGCTGGAGGTATAAGCAAACTAATGGAGAAGTGATTAAAATGACCTTATTACATGTAAAAACACATGTTCCTTACAATGAGACAAATGAAAATAGAAAATAGAGCGAACCTGGGTGATCGTGGTCTTCCATTGGGATCCTGGGACTGCAATATCAGCTGCATTTGACTCTGGAGTGCTATTCTTGCTGTAGTCTGTCTGCAAAAGAATATGTTGTGAACAGTGAACTTGTTGAGGACCTTCTGTTTATCTTTGAATATAATTTTACAAATAATTTTGCAATCTACTTACTCATGGAGTTGCTTGGTAAGCTTGACCACCTGTGAAGCCAATGACATACAGGTCTCCACAACCACCAAGTAGCGTGCACAGGTGGTATGACCCTGTCGCTCGGCACACTGAGACGGCCTCTCACCTTGCTGGTTCTGAACGGTAACATTTGAGCCATATTCCACCAGCGTCTTTGGGAAACATACAGGATTAAAGGCCAAAATTTAAATAATAAGTGACTACAAGCAAAGTTCATTTTAAGAAATAGCCATTTAAGTTCAGTGTAATCCCCTTTGTGCACTATGGAATCTAAATACAGCTCTGTGGCTGACTGAAAGCTCAAGTCCTAAAAAAAAAAGTCTTCTGGTCATTGTTATATTGTTCCTTATTTTTTTCCCACACTTCCGCTCCTTGCTGAACAGTGAAAAGAAGAGGAAATTATTGGCCAGTCTACACAAACAGGAAAGCAAGAAGGAGGCCTGTGTCCTGTTTCCAATTTCACTGTCCCATAGAAAAGAAATTTTCCAAACATTTTGTTAAAAAAGTTGTTCAAAAACAACAAATCAGACTTTTACCTGAAGGCAGCCGAGATGACCATACTGAGCAGCAACATGCACTGCGCTATTCCCATTCTGATCCACTTCATCCAGTGAGATAGCTTGTTCTTGCATAAACTGTAGCAGCCACAACAAGATCCTTTCCTGAATAAAAGAGGCAGCTGAAATGCATAAGTTATCAATATAGAAAACAAAAAAAATATTGGTCTTATTCATAAATATTATCTTTACCTGTCCATATTGTGCTGCGTAGTGGATAAGACTTGGGTACTCTCGTGTGCAGCTAAGCTCAGCAATGGCCTCTGTCTCACTCACCATCCAGCGCACACACTCCAGATGACCATTCTATTCAGAAATAAAAAAAATAAAAAATAAAAAAAACACAACATATTTTCATTTCTGCATTCATATAAAACACTGTAAAATATTTGACAAAAAAACTACAAAATCTATAGAATCTAAGGGACAGATTTAAGTAAACACAACTAAACTCACAAATGGACAAATAATTTCACCTATAACTAAGCAAATATTTACAATGTAAAATCCAGAAACAGAACATACACTACTGAACTCACCCTGACTCCCAAACCAGCTGGAGTAAGCTGCTGGTTGTTGCGTTCATTGAGACAATCTTCTCCCATGAGGGAAGTCAGGTGCTGCAGGCAGTCTGTATGTCCATGTGCAGCAGAGATATGAAGAAGGTTGTTTCCGTCTTCATCTCGAATGAGTTCAAGGTTTTCAGTCGCAAAATGAGGCTTAGGACGGACAAAGATTACATCAGGTTTATTGTTTCTAAAACAAATGAGCAAAACATTTCAACCTTTTAGAAGACTCATTACTCACCAAGAGTGAGATCTGGCCCTCCCGCACAATGTTGATTATATTGTGAGACTTTTTGGTTTCTTCATCACATTCTCCAAATACTTTTGGACTACACCACGCCTTGCTGTTGTCTACCCTTCCCCCTGAACCTCCCTGAACATGGAACAAAGGCTGACTGACAGAAGTGTCCGAGACAGCCTTGTGGGTTGGTGTATCTGGAAAAGGTCTGCCTGATAATAGCTTGTCTGCTTCAGATATAGATCGGTGCAGGGAACCTGGCGAGTGGTCATATCCAACTGTCTGTGCCCTGAGATAGTCTGGATCCATAGATTTTGACTTTCTCATGTCTGACCAGTTAACGGGTGGAAGTACACAAAACTGCGTACCACTGCTCAGGTTCTCAGCATGAGCGAGAGATGATGCCTTGAGGCCTACACATCTATCAGTGGCACTACTCCCTGAGGTCCGCTTCTCGGAGGCTGCTCTGGGGAGGGTGGACATTTGTTGGCTGGATTTAATGTAAGGCACATCTAGTATTTCATCCATGTCCAAGTCATAATGCTCCAGTTCCCCAAAAAGTGCTCCATTACCAATATTTTTACACTTGAGTGCCTGAACATCACATGGACTCACACTTGCTTGGAGCCCTTTAGGAGAATTGTTTCCCTCTACATTTTGCCCAGGACTCTTACTGTCAGCCTCAGTGTCCAAAACCTCTGGTTGATGCTTAAGTGGTGAGACCCTTTTAACCGGTCTGAATTTGCTGTAAACATCAGCAATTCCAGTGGGTTTGATTCCACTTCCACTGTGTGAGGAGGCACTTCGACTCCAGTTGATGCCGGGAGCTGAAAGAGTACATTGAAGGGTATCAGTGTCACTCAGGTGTGAGTTTGCATATGCAAGTGGCAAAAACTACATTTTACATAAACTACATTTATACAAAAACTATTACAACTATTATTGTGCTACATATAAATCTTTTATAAGTACACTGAAGAAAAGTAAGTATTCAGACACTTCCTTTTTTATTTAATATACTTCCAGTACATATACCCACTTCAAATTTACACACATAATGTACTTTGATTTTGTACTTACAAATACACAACCATAATAAAAAAATTTTTTTTTAATTGTTGGGGGCAAAGGTAATTGGACACCACAAATGACCAATATTAGTAATCGGCTGTTAGCTTTGAGATACCTACAGTAAGTCATTAGGTTTTTGCATCACTGTGGTTCAATTCTGGCAAACTTCTGTTGCCAAACTGTCTTGAACTGCCCAAGGTTACAAGAGGCCTCCTGATAGACACACAGTTTCAAATTCCTCCATACATTTTTAGTGTTGTGTTGTTGAAATGGCCATTATCTCCCCGGATTCAGTTTCTAACAAAAATATTTTTTTCCTTAATAGTCCTAACATTGCTTCATTCATGTGTCCTTTGATGATATGTAAAGCCCCTGTACTGTTTGCAGAGAAACAGCCCCGTATTTTGGAATGTTTAAGGTCTTTGCTATGGCTCTCTAATTGACTCCTTCCAGTTGAGTCAGTTCACCTTTACCATGATTGTGTAAAATCTTTTCCCAAGTAATGTTATCTTCTTTAATAACGACAACAGATACAATTTGCCAGAGAGCATCTTTTGTGACATTTATATCTAGAACATGATTTATCTTTATGTAAATTTTACCTGGTTTAATATGTATCCACAATGTATTTAGAAACATGCTATAGTCATACCTTGTCTCTCCTCTGCTTGTCCATCATTTCTCCGGCAAAGTTCTGGAATGCTCTTCGATGTGTACTGTAACAGAGACTGAAGCAATTAACTTGTGCAAAAAATTTTAAATACAAATAAATCCATATCATACAAGCAAGAGTACAGTCCTACTGAAGATTCATCTGTAGGTACTCACAATTGTACCAATGTTCAATACAACAGTACAACTGCAAGTGTGATATTGCTTTTATACAACAGTTCTATGAACAAAAGAATTAATATTGAGTAATTAACAAATCAGACACAATACTGTCAAATATAATGTTTTGCTCTATCGGTGAATGTAGTTCCCCAAAAATCCATAGCTAGATTGAACTCTGCATGTTTCCATGCAATGCACAAACTGACTGACAGCCCACAGTAAGTATAGTTACAGAAGACTGATACAAGCAGTGAAATGTCTCAGTGCTGTAAATACAACACTCTTAGAATGGCGCTCAACCAAATAAATTAATAGACCTGAACTAACTGTTGTATAATTTTCTGTAAATAACCTTTGTTGTATGTCTAGTGCTATAGTCCATAATTATTATCATATTTCTTGAAAACGAAGAGAGACCATAGCATATGTAAAGTGAGCTTAAATATAGGAGTATGCTGTATAGCTATACTTTAAAATAATGTTTTTTCTATAAACATATCAGATTGTTCCAAGTAATGCAACTTTTTTTTTTGCAAAACGCTTAGTTTTATTAAAATAATCAGCATCCCCTCGAGAAATATTTGGTGAAATTCCCCTGGGGAGAAAAGTAGGTCCACTAGGCCCAGCTATTAACTAGCTGTTTCAAAATATTGTGAGTGAGTTATTAGATAGATAGATAGATAGATAGATAGATAGATAGATAGATAGATAGATAGATAGATAGATAGATAGATAGATAGATAGATAGATAGATAATAATCACTATCAGTATAAAAGTCAGCACAATATACTCATCACACTATCACAGTTTATTTACTTACAGCTATATCATCAGTGAAATCAATCTCATCTAGGTCCAAATACTCAGGAGCATCCATTTTCTGTCAGCATTATGTCTCAGGTAGCCCTGGTAAAAAGATGTGAAAGACGACAAACAGTGTGACCTCTTAAAGAACACATGATTCTTCAAAAAGTAAGTCACAGTTAACAAATAACAGACAAATAACAGACAAATAACTGATGGATATTTATGTGTGTGTAATTACCAAAACTCAGAATAAAGATTTGGAAGTGTGGAAAATCATTAGTATTGATAATTAAAAATAAAGGTCTTTAATCCCTGAAGAGTAAGATGTTAATCAACACATCATGCACAGACTGGAGCACATCACTGAATATTTCTCTCCGAATGATTAACTGAGATGAAAAATGTCATCTGTTCAGGGTTCCTCAACCTTTTTGCAGCGAAAAACCCTTAAACTGTTAAAAATAAATAAATCCACAGACCCCTATAGTAGTGCTTTACTAGGGTCATGACATAATCCAAATACAGTCACGTCCATGTATTTGGACATATTTCAGACATTGAAAAAGATGTTGTTTTACTTTTTAGAATGTAGGCTTATCACTTTCTGCTTTAATTTAAGAGTATTTAACATTCAAATGTCTGAATTCTATAACTCAAGCAGAACACCAGATGCTGTGTTTCTTCCCTGGTGTTGAAAAGTCAGGCCTTTACTGCAGCTAAATACTTCAGTTCCTGCTTGTTCTTGGAGCGTTTTGGTCTACAGTAAGTGAAATGCAAGCTCAATAGGATTCAAGTCCAAGGATTGACTTGGCCATTGAAAAAAATTTCTCTACCTTGCCTTAAAAGTCTTGGTTTGCTTTCAGAGTATGCTGTGGGTCAATGTTCTGGCCATTGAGTGAATCACAGAAGATAATATAGCGCTATATTCAGAATTCTGCAGTGGTCTGCTCTACTGGTAGCCATACATGCCCACAGCATAAGATGAGATGCTCTGCTTCAGATCAAGAGCAGCTCCTTTCACTTCTCTACAGTCTTTTCTTTTCGTCATCCTGGTACAAGTTGACCTTTGTCTCATCTGTTCACACAATTTTGTTCAAGAACTATCTGAGCTTTTTAAAAGATGTTTTTGGCAAACTATAGTCTGGTCTTCCTGTTTTCGAGGCTTACTAATAGTTCACATCTTGCGGTAAACCCCCTGTATTTACTCAGGTGAAGCCGTTGACTTTGACACAGATACTCCAACCTCCAGGACGGTGTTTTGGATCTGGCAAACTGTTGTGAAGGTGTTTTAATTCACCAGGAAGGAATTATGTCGTCTATCATCCAAAGCATTTTTCTGTTGCCGAGTTCACCAGTGCAGTCTTTCTTTACAAGAATACATCACATAGTTAATCACACCCAATGTTTTTACCATCTCTCTGATGGATTTGTTTGAATTTTTCAGGGATTTATGGTGGCTTGTCTCCCTGTAAGTCAATATTCTTTGGACTTCATATTGAGAGACGGACTCCAAATACAAATGCCAGACTTGACATGAACTCTAGACCTTTTAACTGTTTACTTCTAGGTGAAATAATAATATAAAATCACAAGCATGGCTATAGAACTGCTGAGCAGCTGGTTTGGTCCCTTAAAAAGGGGTAAAGCAGTAATTTAGCCTGACATATTGATCTTTCGTTTGTTTCCTACAATAATTTGGAACTGTTCAGGTGACCGCATATGTGCGCTTATTTATTACTGGAAGGGTATTTGGTGCAATACAACCAATACGCCATGGGCACTATGCAGATCACATCTGCATACATGCTCTGAAAACCAAATTTACATATGGACAAAATTCTATACGGACAGAATGCTGTTGATCCCAAAAACTGACCAGCTGTATCAGTGCCTTTGGCCGCGAAATAGCGACGTCCTCACCCAGCCACGCTAGCTAGCTATCTCGGTCTGTACGGCTATTTTAGTAAAACATGTACAAAGAAAGTTACGAGGCGCAAACGTTTCTATGATTTGACTCAGCTTGCAAAAAGGCGCCGTGTTTATGAGCAATGTCTTACTCGCACAGTAAAACCTTTCAGCAGGTAAGGACAACGTAATAGAAAAAAAACTGTCTGTCCCGTGCGAAGCTGCTTTTCCTATTGTTTGTAGGAAGCTTAGCTAGCTAGTTAGCTTAGCGAAGGGCTGGTCCACTAAAATCGGCTGTAAACGGGCGATAGCGTTTTCTATTCCGTTCACCGACACCGGTTTCATTAGCCTTCTGCTCCACAAATAATAATCCAAAGGCCAAAAATACCTTGTAGACCAAAGCTGTGATTTGCTTTCCCGTGGTCTTACAGCTGTTCCTTCAGAACCACTTCACAAGCCGCACAAGAATTTGACATGGGTTGACTCCCAAATGATGATCTTTTGTAGATTTAGTGCACTAGCTAGTGTGTATAGGTCATTATTCCATGTCCTACGTAGTGTTCTTAGACAGGAAGTGGGGTGTTATTTGGAATTCGGCTATGGAGAACAGGAGGCGCACCGTTATTCCTGGTTATTCCAAGGAAACCGGATTTACACGAAGGGCACCGTTACTGAGCCACATCACAGGACCACACTCATCGAAATATTCTGCTTTTTAAGCCATGTCCAGCATGACTGACAAAGTTCGACTTTCAACGTAGAAACAAATTATTTAAGAAATTATATTTTCTTTTCAAGACTATAAATCGGCATGGATTTTTGTGTGTGAAAATACTCTAAACAGATTTTTTTTGACTATAATATCTTCAGATTTCAATAAAGCTTATTGGTCTAAAGTCTATTAGTAATACATCAAGAAAATTTAACTAGGCACATTTCCACTATTCTGCATGTTACTCTGCATGTATGAGTGAAGTTAATATAAATTCCCTCCGCTTATATAATTATATTTATTTTAAATGCTTATATTTTATACGTAATTCACAAGTTCATGCATAATGCAAAATGTACAAGGTTATTTGGTAATGAATTATATAAATGTTCATTCCTGTTGTACGAAAGCTTCGTCACTGTTTTACAATACTGCACTCTAGTGGATTTTTTATGAAGTGACCTTTAGAGAAAAAAAAATTCAGATTCAGATTTATATACACTGTAGTCCACAAGTCTGCCAGGCGAGAGGTTGATTTGTTTTGTATTTGTGTTGGGAACAGTAACCTTGTGTTAAGGTTAATTTACTGTAATTTTCCTCTGCACCTGTCGAGACAAAGCGACAACCAGAAAAAGTTAAAGTTATATAGTAGTTGACAGTTATAATTGAGGCTTTATTTCTAATTTACTATCACAATCTTTTTCTGTATTAACTAGACATTATACAGGCAATTTATACATTTCAGAGAATCAAGATGGGTAAATTATTTCTATTAGATTCTTTAAAGTAAGATTATTATGTGTATTTCATTTTAAATGGGACACCAGTCCAGTGGGCAAAATAATGTCAGAGAGCAAAATGACTTAATGATAGTTGCATCACCAAGAAAAGAAATAGGAATAATTTGCCTATTATCTGAAGGACATTTTATTTACAGCAAACTAGTTGAATCCACTGATAGTTTTACACCTTTTGTGAAAAGATAGAGCCACATATAAAAGAAATATACAAAGTTTAATAATAAGAGGCCGAATGGTGGAATAGAGTCTGCTTCTCTGTGGGATTATGGATGAAGGCTTGACAGTCCATCTGGCCTAATTTTAGCAAGAATCACTCATCAGTGTTCAGCCACTGGATCAGGTGAGTCAGCTTGTACAGAGATCATGAAAAAGGGCTCATGACTCAGCATATGCAATTCTTTAGTAGAGTGGAGATTGCCCTGAAGGTCCAAAGTTCTTACATATCCGGCTTCCACCATTAGTAAGAGTAGGATTAAGAGTAAGATTAAGGCCATTAGAGTACAAAACATGACTCTGAAGTTACTTATCAAAGATCCAGGTGGATGGAAATTTAATGCCCACCTTGCAATTGTTTGTGATATTTCTGGGATTTATACTGAGGAGCAAAGAGGTATGTCAGTGTCCCTGTCTCTCCTCATCCGGTGATTGGCTGCTCAAAGGAATGTCTTGGGGTGGAATTCCTGTCACTCCCTTCCAGACTGCACTTTGGGGACAACATTTTCATGTACATAAAATGTCATGAAACTGTAGTCATTCACAGAAATTGCTCCTAACTTCCAAGCATGATTTTATATTAATATGACAATAAACATTACAAGTTGTTGAGTTCCCTGCACCTTTGAAAAAGACAGACGGATTTCAAGTTCATGAAGCATGCAATTATTACAATAAATGCAATTTTCTGATTTAATGTCATTGAAAGAAAAGTGTTTCTTGGTGTTATACCTCCAGGGGTTTAACTGGCCTATTGTTAAAAATTGCTAAAAAGATCTTGTATTATTTTTCTTTGCCTGGAGTCTTATGTTTTGTGGCCATCTTCGTTGTTGGTCTTGTAGATATCTTCAGGTGACATTCATAGTACAAATTTTAACCATCCCATACAGTTTATAAAAACACACATTATTTTTATGTTCCTGTCCTACCCATGGGTCTCTTCCTAACATTACAGGCTGAGTATGTGCAATGTGTGGCACATGTCATTGCTCTCACCAATTCACTGTGTGCCCTACCAGCTTCTGCTGAGGATGCTAAGATTATTAACCACAGCTTCAACAGTAGTCCCCTTGGGCCTGTTAGAATTAAGGCCAATTTTGCAGTGGGTCACAGACAAAGAGAAGTCCTCATCCCAGGTAGAAACACCACAAACTTTGTGGTAGAGCTTAATAGTCGACTACATCAGGACAAAATGACTCATAAATTGGCACACTAAGCCAACTCAACTGATTAAACTGGTGGAATCTGCTGGTGGAATCTGCTTACATTAAAGGTCTATGTGGCAGCCATTACAGCTCATTATAGTACCATGGATGGTGTCACACTGGTTGCTTTCATCCAACAATTTATCTGATCTTACTACCTGCCTTTTCTTACATTTGACCTCATTCTTGTAACAGAGTTCAGACCCTTTTATGATGGAGGATGCGGACCTGGAATGGTGTGGATCGAAGTACAACTGCCACACATGAGATGTATTGAAAATTCTGCAGAAAAACATCAGACATGAATTTTCCTGACTGGAATCTAAAGACAACATAAGATCAGATGTGGTGAAAGGTGAGAGCAGGTCTAACAAAAAATATATGCTGATAAACTATAAGAAACCTTGACAGAATCAGCTCTACTATTGTAACTTACTATTGTACTGTTGAACTCAAGATTATGTATTTTAAAACTCAGCAGTAGATAAGGCAAATATGAAGAATACACAAACCATTATTTAAATGCTTAAAACTTTCCATTATTCCATTATGATACATTTGTTAAGACTGGTGCAGGGAAGAATTTTAACACTTCTATTTTTGTTGTTTAATATAATTACAAAGGATATATCCAGTTACACACACGTTGTCTTTTGACAACTACGTTTTGACAACTACCTTTTCATACTTTTAAATGAATCAAAGGTGCGTATTCATAAGCATAAAAATATACATAAAAGCAAGTCGTTTTTGGACATGATATTAAAAAATATATGTACTTGTTACATAAAAATAATGGAAACATTTCACACACTAAGTAGAAATCATGTTGAATCTTCAGGGCTATAGCAAAGACATTAATCATCCCTTTCAGCAAATCTGGTTCAATAATGTCCATGTTTAAAGTTCATGCAATTACAGCGAGGCATCCTAAGACTGATGTGCCGAGGAAGATTTCAGAAGGCACTTTCAGGCAATTTCCCCTCATTGTAGAATACAATTTTCTTTAAAAGTGTTTAAAATCTTACCAATATCTAATTCAAAATAAAGGGGAAAATAGATGAAAATACATTTAATGTACTTTAAATACACCACAGAGAAACAGTGCATATTGTTTAATTTGATGCGTATTTAATTCAAATATACAAAATACATATTGAAATACTTTTGCCACGTTCTAAACTTTATACCCCACCACCTCTCTACAGAAAAATACTGTTCCACATGCAAATCTTGCGTCAACAAATTTATACCATCATATATTCTTTACACTTCAAGCACTCCATATAAAGCAGATATTGAATGCATGCAAATAGATAAAAAAAAAAAGATTAAGTTAATATTAATGTATACCACAGAGGCTGATTATTCAGTGTGTGCAAGGTAGATAAGCAGCAGAATATGTTTACAAGAAAGATATCTTATTATTGCTTTATGCTTCTAAGACCAACTAATGAAAAGTTTCTACAAGATAGATACAATTGAATGCTTTCTGGCAGATGAAGAAGTTAATAGTGTATTCCTCAAAGAATTCTACATAATAGATTCATACAAGGTAGATAATTTTGAATGTATTAAGTAGGTAATAGGCAATATGTTAAAATAGCTATATGCCTCAGGTGCCATAATGTCAAAAATTCACAGGAATGTGAAGAATATATGTTACTATGGTTATGTTTCTCAGTGACTCTTACCCAAAGACAAAAATAAAATAACAGTCCTGAAGCATATAAGCAATATCAGCCTAAACATTTTTTTTTTGCATACTAAAATTATGTATTAACACCTGCCTTGGAAGCATATATTATTACACAGCTCTGAGACAGTGATTGGCTGAATAAAGATTGAAATTATATAGAATAGAAATTATGTTCATTTAATTACCTTTGGTTCTCTGAAATGTGAGAATTATGTATAAAAAATATTTGTGAATCATTTACACAATATAAATATTCAATCTTGAATTAAAGGTGACATTTGCATGTAAAATCTATAGTGGCTGAATATTTCTAAATACAGTTTAATACAGGACCAAAACAACACACACTGATTCCAAGTTATGATCTGCAGTAACTTAAAGTAATATGACTGGTATATGAATTATAAAATTCAGATTTAATATTAAATTTCAATTCAATTAATTCAAATGTAAAAATTCACCCTGTTTTTAAGTTACTCTGCATACATGTGATACACTTAAATAAATAGTTACTCAGAATACAAATAACTGGTGAACTAGCCCTAAACACTGACAAGAGAATATTGGTAATATACTTGATTAAGTAATGCAGTTGTAAAATATTTATAAAAAGAAAATCAGAAAATAGATGATTTACAACTTAGGTATTCATGTAGTTCATTTAGTATTCCAGTATATTACTAATTGATATCTAACCAAAATGAGTTTAAAAAAATTATATTACAAAAAAGGTAAAAATTATATTTGCTGTGATAAATAACATATTACTAATAGAAATAAGACCTTTCATCAGGTTCATCTTTTCATCTTATCTATAATGAGATATTATATAAACTAAGGTGCCAGAATATAATTTTCTATTCTTACACTGATTTCTGATTCACTCTTATGTTATTTTATTTATATTATTTATATTCATATTACTTATATTATGCATGATATGTTGTGTTAAAACATTTGCTAAATGAATATAAATCTACACTCTTAGAAAAAAAAGGGTTTCTCAAGGGTTATTTGACTAATCTTGGCTACTTAAATGAGTTGTACTTTAAGAGGAAACACAATATAGTATGGTTTTACTTAGAACCTATAAGGTTGGAACCCCTAGATGACCCTATGTTTAACTTTCTGTAATTGCCTTTACATACATTTTGGTGTATTAAAAATAACAGGATTGCCAGACTAAAAATTGTATCATCATAGTCTTCATATTCAACATTTGACACCTTGACTTTGGTATCAGGCATCTGTAATTGTTCTTGTGGTAGTTGATGTGTTTTCTTCGTTAATGACTTTGACTTTTTGACTTGAAATGACTGACTTTTGGGGTTTTGACGACAACACTCTGCAATCAGTATCTGAAATTAAAAATAAGAAGGAATATGCATGTTGTGTAAAATTATTTAACATAAATTTTGACATATAGAAAAACATGTCAGACATCACTGTGGTAAAATAAAAATCTTATTTTAAGTTGACAGTTCACTTAATATTTTACCACACAACATAGAATTATTCATCTTTACTTGCCTAGATTTTCTGCATTGATCATGTTTGGTTACTCTGCAAATGTGATTTCCTCACACAGTGAATGTCAGGCTTTGATTACACTTTTGGAGTGCTTTATGCCATACTCTGAGGGAGAGCTGGAAGAAGGCGTTGTGGAATCCATTCATGATTTATTTAAAACAGCAAGAAACAAATCTAAAACATAATCCAAAGAGCAGGTTGGAGAAAATGAACATAAAGGTCAAAACACAGACAGTCTGCGATGCAACCAAATCCAAAAACTCAAGACAAAAACACGTAAGCCACAAAATAATGAGAAGCCACAATGAGAATCAGTAGACAATGACACAAAGAAAGGGCTCGGTCAGCAAATAAATTGCAATTCTTAACTGTGTTTCTGGCATGTATATGGATTTTAACTACTAAAACCCAGAAGTGTCCGTAACCCGGAGGTGGCTCAAAACTAAGACAACGGCTCCCTCTCTTGGGGGTGGGGGGGGGGGTGTAGGGGGGTTGGGGGGTGTTTGGTTGGGGGGGTTGTGGTTGGGGGGGGGGGGTCGTCGCTGGAATTGTTACAGAATCCCTGCTCTTAGGAACATCTCCAGGTGTTCTTCTACAGTGGGGCCGCCCCCGGTGTCGGAGTGTTGGTCAAGTGGGGTGATTTCTATGGAAGTCCTCTGTGAGGGAGGGGTCCAAGATATCATCTGTGTTCATCTAGCATCTCTCTTCTGGGTCATACCCCTCTCAATCGACCAGGTATTGTAACCTTCCCCTCACCTTTGTGAATCCAGTAGGGAGTGGACAATGTAGCCCAGGGCACCTTTAATGTCTAATGGTGGGATGGGGGGGCTTGGTTCTGGTTTGTTGTGAACTGGGGGACCGTGAGTGGGTTTAAAGAGTGAGATATGCAATAATGGGAGGGCAACTGTAACCGGTACATGACTAGGTAGACTTGGTGTAGGATCTCAAAAGGTGAACCGAGGGCTTAGCTTCAGACAGGAATTTGAGTTTGAGGTTCTGAGTGGAGACCCATACCATCTGGTCTGGTTGGTAGGGAGGGTGACGGTGTCTTCACCGATTGGCCTGGAGTTCCTTCCAGTGTATCACTCTCTGGAGACAAACGTGTGCCCTTTCCCATACCTTCCTGCTGGGGTGGAACCAGTCATCCATAGCTGGGACATCTGATGTTTCCCCTGACCATGGGAAGAGGGGGGGTTGGTATCCCAAGAAACACTGGAACGTAGTGAGGTTGGTGAAGGAGTGGGTTTGGGAGTTCTGTGCTTAATCTACCCATGTGAGGAACTCATTTCAGTGGTGTTGTTCTCGGCTGGTTAGTCCACAAGAAGCAACCCAGCTCCTGGTTTACCCTTTTGGCCTGGCCATTCACTTGGGCGTGGTACCCTGATGTGAGGCTGACACTGATACCCAATTTTTCGCAAAAGGCCTGCCACACATGGAAGGTAAATTGTGTCCCTCGATCAGACATTATATCCTCTGGTAAGCTGTAGTTTCTGAAGATGTGCTCAACTAGCAGCTTGGCTGTTTCCATGGATGTGGGAAGCCCTCTCAGGGGCATCAGCTTGCAGGCCTTTGAGAAACGGTCTACCACAACCAATACTGAGGTGTGTCCGTGCTCCTGAGTTCGGGAGATCAGTGATAAAGTCTATGGTCATGTGGGAGGAGGGCTACTGAGGTATGGCGAGCAGTTCCAGCAGGCTGTAGGGAAGTTGGCATGGCATCCTCACTTGGGTGCAGACAGAGCAGGCTTCAACGTACCACTTGATGTCACCTGGGAGAGACGGCTCTTGTCATAGTTGCTCTTGTCAGGGGTCAGCTTCCGTGAGAAGAGTGCACAGGGAAGAAGCTTGCCTGGGTTGCCATTACGTTGCGAGGGCACACAAATTCGATGCATCCACCTCCACTACAAAGAGGACATTGGAGTCTGGATGTTGCAGGAGAGGTGCCATTGTTTCAACTCCTCAAAGGCCCCCTGGGTGTCCTCAGACCACTGGAGCTTCTTAGGCATGCCATGTAGTAACATAGTAAGAGGGGCTGCAACAGAGCTGTAATTCTAAATTAAGTGTCGGTAAAAGTTCGCAAAGTCTAAAAATCTCTGTAATTCTTTGATGCTGGATAGCCTGGGCCATCCCTTTACTGCCTCTACTTAGCTGGTGTCCATTTCCATGCCCTGTCGGCTGATGACGTACCCTAAGAAGGTAATGAGGTCCTTATGAAATTCACACTTTCCTGCTTTGGGGTCCGTGGGTCATGAGCCTGAAGTCATGGGAACCCCAAGATAATGTGGTTGGCTGGTGAGTAAATGACGAATAAAACAAGCTCCTCAATGTGAAACAGTCCCATTCACGTGGTTATGGAAAGGGTTTGGTGGACAGTGTAGCCGCCACCGATGGGTTGATTATCCCCTGCTGTGATTCTGAGTGGCGTGGCGCATGAGATGGTGGGGAGCTGGAGGTCTTCCAAATCTATGAGGGCTGAGAGGGACGTTCCCCATCAGCATATAGCAAATGTACCGGTATGCGGAGACTGCAGTGACAGGAACTCAGGCTCATCTTGGCAGATCAGGAACCAGGTTTCTCTGGGCATGAGGCAAAGCAGTAACCTGTCTGCAATGTGGGGTTCCGTCCTTCTCGAAAAATAGCTTGCAGTGCAAGTCTTTCCAGCCAATCTGAGCAGCCAGCATCCAGAATTTCATGGTGCTGTACTTGATCCCTGACACAGCTGTAGTAATATTCGAAAGTATCTTTGTTCAGTTGAGTGCAATACTCATAGGAGCCCTGTACCTGCTCATTGCTATCCCAGACAGCAGAGGCCCAGTCCAAGGCTTTGCCAGTGAGAAGTGTGAGAAAGAGTGCACATTTGGCGCTGTCCTCTCTGTATGCCTAAGGTTGGTGTGCAAAGTACACATTGCACTGCTGGAGAAATCCACAACAACAATTGTGGATCCGTCAAATCTTTCCGCCATTGCTATTTTGGGAGGCTCAGGTCTGCCGGCGGGGAGAGCACAGAGGGCTTGGAGGAGGTGGGTATTGGCAGTCTGCAGGGCCGTGAGTTGTTTGTGATAGGCCACCAGTACCTCTCCCTGATGAGCGA
Organism: Hemibagrus guttatus; assembly: GCA_033459395.1. Classification (NCBI taxonomy): domain Eukaryota; kingdom Metazoa; phylum Chordata; class Actinopteri; order Siluriformes; family Bagridae; genus Hemibagrus; species Hemibagrus guttatus. The sequence goes on from JAUCMX010000007.1 coordinate 14,766,715, forward strand.
AGAAAGCTTGTAGCTGATTTATATCCACTGGATTCCTGGTCAGTGAAGTATTCTGTGAGGGAGATCTGGAAGCAGACGGTGTGGAATCCAGTTGCAGTTTATTTAAAACAGCAACAAACAAATCCAAAACTTAATCCAAAGAGCAGGTTGAAGAAGACGGTCAAAACAGTAAAGACAGTCTGCGATACAATCAAATCCAAAAACACCAGGCAAAAGCACATAAGTCACAAAATGAGGTCGGTACACAATGAGAATCAGTAGACAGTGGCACAAAAAACGTCTCAGTAAGCAAATGAATCACAGTACTTTGCGCCATGTCTGGCATGACCATGGTTATGCGACTTTAACCAGGAGGTGGCTCAAACTTTGGGCGACAGCTCCTTCTGGGAGAAGGAGGGGGCATAGCTGCTGGAATTGTTATACATACTAAAATGTGCATAGGGTGTTGCTTGACCCAATATTTAAAATTACGTATTGCCCCAGTAAACAAAATAGTCTATAATTTCATATAAAATACACACTGAAATCACTTTTGACAAAAAACAAACTCCTGGTCACAGTGATTGATGTAGTCACTACCATCAGTAATATTAATTCACCAACATGTTATGATGGGTACACCCCGACTATGGTGGGTGTGTGTTAAGTGGTTTTGTTTGAAAAAATATGAATGATTGAGTAGTTAGGCTATTTATTACTAACAACAGTGTACAGTTATTCACAAAATGCATACAAAGCTGTACAAACTGCAACTGTATTCAATAGCCTCTATGCAAAATAACCATTTAAATCTTATCATAGGCATCACATTCTTTTAGTTATTCACAGGCCCCTAAACAGACAGTCGGCTTTTCCCTTCAGGGGTCGCCACAGCGAATCATCTCTCTCCACCTATCCCTATCTTCTGCATCCTCAACACTTGCACCCACTAGCTTCATATCCTCATTTATTACATCCATATACCTCCTCTTTGGCCTTCCTCTTTGCCTCCTGCCTGGCAGCTCCATGTCCAACATTCTCCTACCAATATATTCACTCTCCCTCCTCTGAACATGTCCAAACCATCTTAATCTGGCCTCCCTAACTTTGTCCCCCAAAACGTCCAACATGAGCTGTCCCTCTGATGTACTCGTTCCTAATCCTGTTCAATCTTGTCACTCCCAAAGAGAACCTCAACATCTTCAGCTCTGCTACCTCTAGCTCTGACTCCTTTCTCTTCCTCAGTGACACTGTCTCTAAACCATACAGCATGGCCGGTCTCACCACTGTCCTGTACACCTTCCCCTTGATTCTCGCTGATATTTTCCTATCACATAGAACTCCCGACACCTTTCTCCACCCATTCCAACCTGCCTGCACTCGCTTCTTTACCTCTTTCCCACACTCTCCATTACTCTGGACTGTTGACCCCAAGTACTTAAACTCCTGTACCTTCTTCACCTCTTCACCCTGTAACCTTACTGTTCCACTTCCCTCACTTTCATTCACACACATGGACTCAGTCTTACTACGACTGACTTTTATTCCTCTTCTCTCCAGCGCAAACCCCCACCTCTCCAGGTTTTCCTCCACCTGCTCCCTGCTCTCACTACAGATCACAATATCATCTGCAAACATCATTGTCCAAGGAGACTCCTGTCTGACCTCCTCTGACAACTGGTCCATCACTATAGCAAACAGGAAGGGGCTCAGAGCCGATCCCTGATGCAGTCCCACCTCCACTTTGAACTCCTCTGTCTGACCTACAGCACACCTCACCACTGTCCTGCTCCTCTCATACATGTCCTGCACCACTCTGACATACTTCTCTGCTACTCCTGACTTCCTCATACAGTACCACAGCTCTTCTCTTGGCACCCTGTCATACGCTTTCTCCAAGTCTACAAACACACAGTGCAACTCCCTCTGACCATCCCTATACTTCTCCATCAAAATTCTCAGAGCAAAAATTGCATCTGTTGTGCTCTTTCTGGGCATGAAGCCATACTGCTGCTCACAAATTTCCACTACCTTCCTTAACCTAGCTTCCACTACTCTTTCCCATAGCTTCATTGTATGGCTCATCAACTTTATCCCCCTATAGTTGCTGCAACTCTGCACGTCACCCTTATTCTTAAAGATCGGCACTAACACACTTCTTCTCCATTCCTCAGGCATCTTCTCACTCTCTAAAACCCTGTTGAACAAACTAGTCAAAAATTCCACAGCTGCCTCTCCCAGACACTTCCAGACCTCCACTGGGATATCATCAGGACCAACTGCCTTTCCACTTTTCATCCTCATCAAAGCCTTCCTGACTTCACCCTTTCTAATCTTATCTACTTTCTGTTCCACAGAGTTCACCCCTCTACTCTTTTTTCCCTCTCATTTTCCTCATTCATCAGCTCCTCAAAGTACTCCTTCCATCTCCTCTGTACACTCTCCTCACTTGTGAGCACCCTTCCATCTCTATCCTTAATAACTCTAACTTGCTGCATATCCTTCCCATCTCGATCCCTCTGCCTAGCTAACCTGTACAAGTCCCTCTCTCCTTCTCTAGTGTCTAACCTCGTGTACAACTCATCATATACCTTCTGCTTGGCCTTAGACACCTCCCTCTTCACTCTGCACTGTAACTCCTTGTATTCCTGTCTATTCTCTTCAGTCCTGTCCATGTCCCACTTCTTCTTGGCTAACCTCTTCCTCTGGATACTATCCTGAACTTCCTCATTCCACCACCAAGTCTCCTTATCTTCTTTCCTCCTTCCAGAAGACACACCCAGCACCTTTCTCCCTGTCTCCCTGATCACTTCTGCTGTAGTTTCCCAGTCATCTGGAAGCACTACCTGACCACCTAGAGCCTGCCTCAACTTCTGTCTAAATTCTTCACAACATTCCTCCTTTTTCAGCTTCCACCACTTGGTTTTCTTCTCTATCTCTATCTTTGACCTCTTCGTCTCTACAGACCAACAAATTCATCCTACACACCACCATCCTATGCTGTCTGGCTGCACTCTCTCCCACTACCACTTTACAGTCACTAATCTCTTTCAGATTGCCTCTTCTACATAGAATGTAGTCTACCTGTGTTCTCCTACCTCCACTCTTGTAAGTCACTCTATGCTCCTCCCTCTTCTGAAAATAAGTGTTAACCACAGCCATGTCCATCCTCTTAGCAAAGTCCACTACCATCTGTCCTTCAAGGTTCCTTTCCTTAACTCCAAACTTGCCCATCACCTCCTCATCACCTGTGTTCCCCTCACCCGTGGGAATACTCTCCATCACCTCATCTAATTCACTCCAGAATCTCTCTTTCTCCTCTAACTCACAACCTACCTGTGGGGCATAACCACTAACAACATTCAACATCACCCCTTCAATCTCTAACTTCAGACTCATCACCCTGTCTGACACTCTCTTCACCTCCAGAACATTCCTCACAAACTCCTCCTTCAGGACCACACCTACCCCATTTCTCTTACTATCCACACCATAATAAAACAGCTTGAATCCTGCTCCTATACTACAAGCCTTGCTACCCTTCCACCTGGTCTCCTGTACACACAGTATATCCACCTTCCTTCTCTCCATCATATCAGCCAGCTCTCTACCTTTCCCTGACATACTACCAACATTCAGAGTTCCTACACTCTTACCTTTCCTCTTCTCTCTCTGTCTGTGCACTCTCCTCCCTCCTCTACTTCTTCGACCAACAGTAGCCCAATTTCCACCGGCGCCCTGTAGGTCAACAGCGCCGATGGCGGTCGTTGTTAACCCGGGCCTCGACCGATCTGGTATGAAATTCGTACTGATGATTCGCATGGTTGAATTTGGCAATGTTTTACGCTGGATGCCCTTCCTGACGCAACCCTCTCTATTTATCCAGGCTTGGGACCGGCACAGAAATCACTGGACTGTGACCCCCATGGCTAGATTAGACAGTCGGAGAAGAAGAAAATGTAAAAAAAAAAAATGCAATTCCATTGATAGAAAAATACAAGTTCCCAAGTTGTATCCACAGCATCTTCAGTGTGGCCTTCAAGTGTGCTCCTGTATAATAGACTTTTTTCAGACTTTCATACTACAAATGCAGAAAAATGTCAAATCCAGTGAGATAGTTCAACAATAACAGCAATCATTGCAGCATCCCTCAGAATATCCAGCAGTATGTGTGGGACAAACTCAAAAAACAAAAAACAAAAATAAATTTCACCAGTCTCCATGGGATTCTCCCCATTTAACCTTTCTCTGGAAGGAGGCCCAGGACTTCCTGATTTGGCCAAGGAAGCTTGGGAAGAAGAACCTTCACCTTTCCATTTCACAATTTTATATGTGTAACAGTTGCAGAGCCACACTGACTGCCAGCCAGATAAGTGCAAAGACATTCAATTATGCAATATCAATCTACTAAAAATGGATTGAGCTTATAACATGGACTTGCCAGAGTTTAATTTGATCTTTAGGATTTAGGCATCAGTGGTTTAAATCTGATGCGCTCAGATACAGGAAGCTAGTATATGGAGTGTAACAATGAAACTGGTGTGGGAGGCAGATCTGTCAGGAGCAAATTGTAGGAGCCCAGTCTTAAAATTACAAGACAATGAACAAACACCTAGGTGGCCTGTGTGGATAGAAATTGATGAATCTTTCTGAAGGAGAAATCGACATGACCATATCAGATTAGAAAAGGAAACAACAGTTGATTATCCATAGATACCCCCAAGGTTGTGTGCAGTGCCCAAAGGTGAGAGCAGGGAGATTACAAGATCTTGACATGGGCATGAATCACCTGGGGTGAAGAGCGGTTAAATTTAGTTGGGATTAAGTTTCTGTTCATGATTTGCCTTCCATGTTGAGATGTTTGCCAGATATGAGCAGAAATATGAGTGTCTGACAAAGAGAAGGAGAGGACGAGTTGTGTGTCACCTGCATGATGGGAATGACCCTTGCTCTCTTTAATGCAGTTGGTATATGATCAGATGGTATGGAGCAATTGATGACAGTAGTGATAAATTGGAGGAGGTCTTGTAAGTTGAGCATTGTGGAGGGGATTGAATCCAGTGAGTGCAAGTGGGAGGATTGCAGGACAAAATGACTTGCCTGCATCTCTTTTGTTGCTAGATTAGAAAGATGTCCCAGTGAAAGAGAAGTGGGATCCTGTGTGTAGTGTTAGAGTTGGGGTAGAAGTGAAGGTCTGCCAGATTTTTTCAATCTTCTTATCATAAAAGGTGGTAAAGTCTTCAACAGTCAGAGAGGATAGAACTGGAAGACTACTTAGCTAAGTAGTGAAAAAAAGATGTTGTAGAGCCTGCAAGTATCTTGTGCAGACATTTCCAGCTTTTTCTTGTAAAAGGCAGTCTTAGCAGAAATCACTTCAGATGAGATTTTGAACAGTTCTCTCTGATTTTCTTAATTCTCTCTGATTGCTTTATATGTAAGGTAGTGTATGAACGCTATATCAAAGTGTTGATTTGGCTAAAGTAGAAGTTGCTTTCGGCTGCTCCCTGTTCGGGGTCGCCACAGCGGTCCGCACAACAACTTGGCAAATGTTTTACGCCGGATGCCCTTCCTGACGCAACCCTCCCATTTTTCCGGGCTTGGGACCGGCACTGCATCCAGTGGCTGGGGTTGAGGCATTGGCTGGAATCGAACCCGGGCCTTTCGCATGATAGGCGAGTAACCTACCACTGAGCCACCAATGCCTCATCCTTGATTTGGCTAAAGTAAATGGGTTAAATTTGAATTTTGCAATGACTTTAATAACTTGATAAAAACTGGAAATGGTTTCATCATTTGTATCTCATTATTTTATTTATTAATAAAACAATTAATAATATTAAAATAATAAATAAAATAATAATTTATTATACAATTTTGTTTATTGGAATTATTTTCATTGTTTTATACAAATTACTGTTACAATTTATGGCTCCCCAACATGCACTATATTGCCAAAAGTTTTGGGACATCTGCCTTTACATGCACATAAATTTTAATGATATCTCATTCTTAATCTGTAGGGTTTAATATGGAGTTGGCACTCCCTTTGCAGCTATAACAGCTTCAATTCTTCTGGGAAGGCTTTCCACAAAGTTTAGGAGTGTGTATATGGAAATTTTTGACTATTCCTCTAGAAGTGTATTTGTGAGGTCAGGCACTGATGTTGGACGAGAAGGACTGGCTAACAGCCTCCACTCTAATTCATCCCAAAGGTTTTCTATCAGGTTGAGGTCAGGACTCAGTTAAGTTCCTCCACACCAAACTCACTCAACTATGTCTTTATGGACCTCGCTTTGTGCACTGGTGCGCAGTCATGTTGGAACAGGAAGGGGCCATCCCCAAACTGTTCCTACACAGTTGGGAGCATAAAACTATCCAAAATGTCTTATGCTGAAGCATTAAGAATTCATTTCACTGGAACTAAGGGGCCAAGCCCAACCCCTAAAAAACAACCCCATACCATAATCCCCCCTCCACCAAAATTTACACTTGGCACAATGCAGCTAGGCAAGTACCGTTCTCCTGGCAACCCCCAAGCCCAGACATGTCCATCGGATTGCCAGACAGAGAAGCATGATTCGTCACTCCAGAGAACACGTCTCCACTGCTCAAGAGTCCAGTGGCGGCTTGCTTTACACCACTGTATCCAACAGTTTGCCTTGCACTTGGTGATGTAAGGCTTGGATGCAGATGCTCGGCCATGAAATCCCATTCCATGAAGCTCTCTACGCATTGTTCTAAATTGAAGGCCACACAAGGTTTTTAGGTCTGTAGGTATTGACTAAGTTGCCGACTTCTGCACACTGTGCGCCTCAGCATCGCTGACCCAGCTCTGTGATTTTACATGGCCTATCACTATGTGGCTGAGTTGCTGTTGTTCACAATTGTGTCCACTTTGTTATAATACCACTAACAGTTGACCATGGAATATTTAGTAGTGAGGAAATTTCACGAATGCACAGGTGGTAACCTATCAGGGTACCACACTTGAATTCACTGAGCTCCTTAGAGCGATCCATTCTTTCAGAAATGTTTGTAGAAGCAGTCTGCATGCCTAGATGCCTGACTGTATACATTTGTAGCCATGGACATGATTGAAACACCTATATTCAATGATTTGAAGGGGTGTCCCAAAACTTTTGGCAATATAGTGTAGCTGCATAAATCAAATAGATGCTAATAGAATGGAATGTTATTTTTAAATGGTATTTTCTCCCTCTGCAGTTTTTGAGTTAGCCAGACTTTGAAATATTATAGCTTTGCTTCTGGTTAAGTTCTATATACTATAGTACTATAGTATGTATAGTAGAAATTTCACTATGTTAAAGGGTTTTCCCAGGCTGCCACATATTTGGCTAAATGTGACACAATAACATTTTAGTAATTTGTTCAGTACATATCCAGAAGAATTTACACTAAAGAACAGGAGTTAAAGGCACCTACATACTGTAATGGGAGTCCTATTTGTTAGCAATAATTTTCAAAGATACAAAGTGGTGATATTTGGTCTCATTTATGATTGGTGTTTGATAAGACACTAAAAAAAAATCCAAAAGAAACATATCTTTTATGAATTCACTGTTCACTTACTGAGATATACTGCACCCAGATGTATGGACATAATTGCCTGTATACTGAATGTCACAGCGCATTATGTTATTAGTAAAGTCTGACTCTGGAACCTGATAGCTTGGATTCACAGTTATCTGCAACACAACCACATAAAATGCATCAGACTCATCAGACAGATCACACACATTATTTCATAATTAATACATGTGAAATCTCACCTTGAGAATGTATTTTCCAGGTTTAACATCAGTAATGTCAATCCACTGGCAGTCAATGTCTGCATTGTATGTGTCATAACATCCTGGGCTCAGACCCTATTAAGTCAACAAATAACAGTGTATAAAAGAAAAATATTGTATATTAGGGTTATATTAAGTGTGTTTATGGAAAAAGGCGTTCATCAGATTCATCATCATCAGAATGTTTAGCGATGGAATATTGGGGAAATCATACACCTGAGTATGTGATGTGCATGCATAACGCCTATGGTACCCAGGGTCACATGAGGTATCTTCTAGACAGAAACTGGCTTTGTGGCCTTCAGCTACTTTGCTCTGGGTAGAAGCATCCAGGAGATCATAATGGCAAAACTCATCCATGCTGTGATAGTGTCTGGATAAAAAGGGAAGGACAAATATTTCTGGGTGGAAGCAAAAGTACAGCAAAGTTTCCTTTAAGTATTGCCATGCAAAAAGAATGTTTTATATATTAGATTGTTTTACCAACACCATCAAAGTAATAAAAACTGGCTTAGTAATATAAATTGGCTTTAAATGACAAATTGAATAGCGCAACCTGAACAAGAGTCTTAGAAGTGCTAGACAAGACACTGCTTAATTTTTTCTAAAAATGTAACAAATGTGTCCAGGGTTGTACGTTGATTTCTTTGCTCGAAGTTAGCTAATGAGTTTAGGTTAAAAAGTTATTATAACCATTATCTTACAGGAAAGTCACACATAGGGAAATGCTAGCCTGCCCTAGGTGCCAACCGGCACCACCTAACTGAACAGATCCACACCAGCTTAGCTATAATCAGCTCATCCTGATCTCAGAAGACCAAGAACTCCATCCAACATTAATTTTATTTAACTGCACAAAATTACATTTTATCAATGATAATAATTTAGATTGTTAGATCATAGAGTAACTGTTTGTTTGTTGACCCAGCCTTTAACTTGGGTGTTACTCACTGGTGGCAGCTGTGCCATTCCCACGCGTATCGTGGTTTGTTGGGAAGAAAATCAGCAGTACCCTGGTTCTTCACACGCTGGGGAAACCTGAGTAGGATGCGCGTATCGTAGTCCCGCGCGTTCGCAGCTGAGCTGTCGGCACAGTAATTGATAAATATATATATATATATATATATATATATATATATATAGAGAGAGAGAGAGAGAGAGAGAGAGAGAGAGAGAGAGAGAGAGAGAGAGAGAGAGAGAGAGAGAGATTACGGTGAAGAATGAAAATATTCCTAACCTTGTCAAGCAGTTTTCCTCAGCCGCGCATCTAAGGTTGTACATTGGCACCCTCTGTATATAAGTGGACGTTTGCACATAATACGCATCTGGAATCAGATCTGGAAGACCTGTTGATAACTGCATAGTAAGCGCATCATAAAGCTAGGGTTTTTTGCATTTTTCAAACATTTGCACTGGAACATGAAGCTCAGTCACTCTCCTACCATTCTGGAAATATCTCGTCCCATAGCCAGGTCGAGCTCTGTGCCTGTTGCGCGGCTGGTAGTAAGAGTCGTAATAGTTGTAATACGGGTTATAGAGGTCGTTGCGAATGGACTTGTAAGGGTCGTACGGATTGTCTGCCATCATCACGTCTCCATGATCTTTTTGCCTGGGTTCTGTGTGCGCTCCGAAGCGACTCGGCACGGTCTCATTTGATTCCCGGATCACCAGCGCAGGTCTGTTTAGGTCCACGTTCCCTCTTCGGCGGGACGGGATATATTCAGAACCGTGACTCAGTAGGTTATATACGCGCCCGTTTCCGGTCCATCGTATCGCCAGGCGCGAGGAACTTGCCGGGTGCCTGCGTGCTGTTTCTCTGGACCCAGATCGCGGCTCACCCTGAACAGTCTGCAAAACGCAGCCAAAGGACAGAAGCACGAACACTCTAAAAACTATGTTCCTCATTTTTTCTGCACAAACAGATAATGATGAGGTCTTTACAAACGTGTCCCTTTCTGGGTGCTTAAAATAAAGGAAAGTGCGCGCAAATTGCAAAAGATCTCGTATTTTTTTAGGCGGCGCATTGGAATGATGATTTAAAGCGTTACATCTCGGGGAGAGTCTCATAAGGACTAGCGTACCTTTTCTTTTGAGAACCTGTGTGGGCTAAGGTTTGCAGGGAGGGGTGGATTTTTAGTTTCTGGACAAGTTTCAAAGCACACTTGTTACACTGATCATGCGCAGTATTTGGTAACAACCTGACAATGTGAGGGTGTGTGTTTTCCTTACGCGGCACTCCATCTACATTTAGAACATTGTAATCAAATTACAGAGGTAATCTGTAGGAGTCTTATGCTGTAAAATCTTAATTCTTTTCATTTTCGTTGAAGTGCACATTAAAACAAGTAGCAAGCCGTGCTTCATCATATAAGGAAAATTTTCTTTGTTATTTGTGGTCAACCCTTTACATTGGACAAACCTAAAGAAACTAAATGTGGTCACTAATCATGTCTGGGCTGATTGACAACAATGCAAGTAAGTGTGTATTTTGTGTATGTCTGATTCCTTCATATGGTTCAGCTGTCACAAACAAACAGTGAAAATACTTTATGAGAAATATATGACTTAATTTTACAGAGGATTTTGTGAAAACATGGATTTAACATGAGTAATAATTTTAATGTCACAAGAAATACAGTCTGTAATTTCAATTTAATAATATTACTTCTTGGGAGTGGAGTGTCATAAATCATTTTGAACAAATTGATCTGTTTTGCAAGCTGCTTCTTTTGTTGATGCACACTGGGCACATTGCAGCACAACGAGAGTTTTAAAGAAAGCTATTATGCTCTTTGTCAATTCCAAACCCTTTTGGTATTGACAAGTGGACATCATGAATTCATAAGCCTTCCCTGCTGTTGTGTTGAACAGCTTATTTTTCCCTCATCAACACTCCACAGGAAATGACATTTTGTTAAGAACAAAGCATTATGTACTCAGCAGGTTTCAAATTATTTTGGGATCTTAGGTACTTTAAGCAATGTCAACTTGCTACCAATCCAGCAGAGGCAAACACTGCATGAAACAGCCCCCAAACACCAAGCATATGTTTAGTTAAACCCTCTTCGCTCTTCAGCTGTCTTGCTACACAGCTGCCATCTTAGGAACTTGAGGGTGGTTTAAGTGTTATCATACTGTATGTAAAGATAGACCCTCATTGCATGCCCACTTTCCCCATTAAAGTCAAATAAAGGATCAAAAAAGGACCAGATGGTATTGGGGAATCTGTTATTTTAGTGAGGAGTAAGTGGGCAGTAATTAAAATGTCCAACATCATTTCAGACTGTGTAAAATTACATTGTATATGTTTGTTGTGGTGTGGTTAATAATTGTTGATGTTTTTCTTCTGACTATAAATGTGCATTTAACAGCATGAAATAGCTATAATGGTCTATTGCAATGTACATTTCCATTGACATTATGCCATGATAAGGGAATTAAACACATGACACCACTGAAATGTTTAAAATTATTTGTTTTAATAATCATACATAGCTTTGACAATTTATTAAGGTTTTCAACAGATAACATTTACTTATACAATGTAATAATCATTATTAATTATGAACAATACTAATTAGATATATTGCCTGGCAGCAATTCTAACAGCTGTCACCATAGATGAATCCACCATGTTTATTTAAATGCTAGTATCATCTACTTTATGAGACCTTTTCCTATTTCCACAGAAATCATTCAGTGTAACAGATTCAGAGAGAGTGCAGCAATTTTCTGCTCTTTGCACATGTGCATACTTTCAGCATTTTGCACCATGAAGTATAAAGGCAACTTAGTGAACTTCATTAACGATTTGGCGTAGATCTATAAAGGTTTTAAAAGGAATGAACCATCACATTTAATCAATGTTCAAATGAAATTATGATACAGCATACATTTGTCATCAATTAAATTAAATTAAATTAAATTATTCTGATTAAGGGGGGCACGGTGGCTTAGCACGTTTGCCTCACACCTCTAGGGTTGGGGGTTTGAATTCCCGCCTCCGCCATGTGTATGTGGAGTTTGCATGTTCTCCCCGTGCCTCGGGGGTTTCCTCCGGGTACTCCGGTTCCCTCCCCTGGCCCAAAGACATGCATTGTAGGTTGATTGGCATCTCTAAATTGTCTGTAGTGTGTGATTGCGTGAGTGAATGAGAGTGTGTGTGTGCCCTGCGATGTGTTGGCACTCCGTCCAGGGTGTATCCTGCCTTGATGCCCAATGATGCCTGAGATAGGCACAGGATCCCCGTGACCCGAGTATAGATCGGATAAGTGGTAATGAATGAATGAATGAATGAATATTCTGATTAACCCTAAATAAAATCAACTGTTCCTAGATTTTAAAAGATTTTCTTCACATTTTCTTGGTTTCATCCAACAGCTGAAGCCATGGTCCACAAAGAGCTAACAAAGTATTTATGTTCATGTATATGTATTGTGTAGATGTAAAGTGATATTCTTAACAAATAGAGAAAATGGAGCAGTGGCATCACAGAGAACAGGACGTCTCTTCAAAATTTACAAAAGGACGAGACAAAAATATTAAATATTTAATAAATATTAAATATCATATTTTATTCAAGAACACCATACCTATGGTGCAGCATGGCATCAACCTTAAGGGCTGCTTCTTACACATACCATTGCAAACCCTTCAGGTATTTTACTTTTCAGAATGACAACGACTCAAAGCATACATCCAAATAAACACAGAAATGGCTTAAGGAAGAGATGTTTCTAATTGACTAGCCAGGCCTGAATCAAACTAAAAATCTGGGGGATTACCTGAAGCATGCTGTGCATGGGTCTAGACATTTTTCTAAGAAGCAGTGGGAACATATAAAATATTGAGTGGTATAATAAAATCAAAAAGGTGCTTATTATTAGTTTTGTGCACACTTATGCAACTCATTGTAAGTTTTTTGTTTTTCCTTTTTTCCCCTAAAAAGTTTCTGATTGTTTTTCATTTTTATGTTGAAATTTTACATTTAGGGTGGATTTATCATCAGATAAATCATGTGGCGCAATTTATCTTGGTTTCATTTTTTATGCTACTGTAATGCTACTGTTCTTTAAAAAAACATTTGGGATTAGCTATTTGGTAATGTGCAGTAGACCAGCCTGTTCAACTGCCTTAACAGCTTTCCATGCTGGAAAAAAGGAGGGAATTCTACTGAATGAGGCACGTTTTATATGGTCTTCAAAGATCAAAGTTAAAGCAGTTTACCACACTGAATGTATTTCCTACTGAATATACAGGCATTCACATTGTGTTACAATTAGTTGCAGGTGTGTGAGATTGACACTGGCACTTTCATCTTTGTAATAATGAGATGGTTCACCACAGGGATACAGACCGCTGGGACCCCCGTAGGACATATAAAATACATGGAAACTAAGATGCCATGAGATCATTCTACCTATTAGCAGCAACTTTAAAACACAAGGGTAATGTGCCCTCCACTTCTGCTTTTATGCAAAAGCAGGGATTTTGAATGTAGCTTCCAAAGTAGACACAACATAAAAGTAGCATAATTAGCTATTTGAATTTTGTTGAAATAAACTTTAGGATATAGAATTAATTGTGACATTGTTCATGTCCATATGTTCTATATTACTAAGGACTATTCAGAATTTTCTTTTCTTTTTGAATGTCATATTTACAGCAACAGCAAATAAACTTTCTGAGAAAACTTTCACTTGTCTAATGGAATCCTTTTATATGTAGAAAACATCTCATGTACTTTGACAGTTTGCCCCATTTCAGATGGTTCTGTTTACAGTTTGGAATGCAACGTGGCACACAGCATGTACAGACCTACTTCCCAACTCTTCAGACAGAACCACCGTTGTCACAATAGTATTAAACAATGGGTGGAGTACATGAAAAAAGATGAACACTCAGCATATACAACATACACTATACAGCATACAGTGACTGACTGCTGTATGACATATCGTTATCATAAAATAAATGAAGTATATAAAACCTGATTTGCATTTGCCTGTGTTTAGTTATGTACCTGGTTCAAAACAAGTCTTGTGACTGTCTTGTATTATAGTCAGATCCTTTACACACTGAATAGTAACTTGAACTTTATTGTGCCTCAGTTCTAATAAATTAGTAAATGTAATTGTAAAGTCATAGATCGCCTTGTGTACAATATACTTGTACAGAACTGACAAAACATAAATGAAATAAATTGATTGGATAGAAGAAGAAAAAAAAATCAGTGTTGTCAAATAGTCAAGTCAAAGTCCAGACCTTAACCCCTTTAAGAAGCTGTGGCTTTAAGAGAGCTGTGTATAAACAAATTCCAAATGAATGGAAGCAATGTTTCCTAAATGAGGTGAGAGACCGATAAATTTATATAGAAAACCTTTACTTAAAGTTATTTTTGCTAAAGGAGGTTCTACAAGTTACTGAATTACAGGGTGTACTATTTTTATATAAATAATTTAAAATAGAAGTTGATGAAAACCACACCATTGTTATTTAGTCCTGATAAATAAAAACATAGATCTGATCGAGGGTGTACTTTCTTTCTCCCATGACTATGTTCACAGTACCTTCTGAGAGTATTGAAACAGCAAGGCCAATTGTTCTGTTTTTTGATACATACTACCACTATACTGTATATTCCATCAGTGATCTGCAGAGCTGGGAACATAGAAGTATGCATCACAGAGATTCACTGACAAGAACCAATTTTGGTCTGCACAGCAGAAATCGCATCTGATAGCTTTTATGAACCAATTCGGCCCTTGAAAAGTTAGTATCAGATTGAAACTATCATCCTTCTGAACTAGAAAATATACTGAGTAGAAATGAAGCTTGTACCCCTGCATCATCAGGGTCCACTAGTCTTATGTAGTTGCTGTCCAGCAAGCAATATTTTCAGCTGTAAAGTTTCCTGCCAGCAGCACCAGTCCTTCATGAATGGGCTTAACAGCACTTTAAAATGGGCCAGGTGGTGGTGGGGGTGTAGGTTGGGGTGTACCATATGGCTGATCAATTCAGCTGTGCTGGTGTCTAGTTTCTAAAACCTGTGCTTTTAGGCACTGTGGACTATGCCAACCACACTTGTGGCTGTCCATAAACCAAATTGGCAGAGAGCCACCCATAATACTACACTAGGTGTCCCACTACCAGGAGTAAGTTTAAGATCATTTCCATCACATAGTGGTTAATAATTGGACAAGCAGCAATCATTACAATGCAAGCAACAAATATACTGGCTGTTTGTTCCATATGTTTTACAGTGTATCCACATTGGGTGCTTCGGCAGTATATATCTAGCAGTTGCATTTTCTCATGTGAAAATTATTTGGTCCTGTCATCAGTGTATGCAAGTGGGTAGAGGCTAATTCATTTATGTATGCAGTTGAAGCTGGAGTTAACTGTTGGATTACTGCCAGACTGGAAATATCTTACAGATGCAGCTTCCAGATGCAGCTCCAAGATGTGAGATGTACAGTATATGAGGCAAGAAAGGGAAAGGGAACAATGGCCATATGACAACAATGTTTATATGAAATACAAAGCCATACAGCCACTTCATTAATTTGTTGTAGATCTCTGCATGTGTATGCATGTGCACAATAAGCTATCCAGGTGATTATCACCATGGTTAGAAGGAATAAAATAGAACTATAAAAAAAAAGACAGAGTGCAAATAACAATAGCATGCAGCACATACACAGATTTATATCCGTAATGAGCAGAGGCAGCTCATCCGTAGGGACGTTTATACCGGCCCTTCAGTAAATGTTAATCTTCATAATGATCTTATTCACAATGCCATGCATTTTAAATTCCATTGAAATTCAACTGACCTCCTTTGTTTGACTACTGCTTTTTTTAAAATGTTGCTATTTGACCAATTACCTTTCAATGCACTCAGTGCAGCACAGTTAATGTTATGGAAACATTTACATGACAAGTTAGTTTTTGTTATCACTTACATTATAAACCAATGCTTCACCACCATCCTATCCCATTTTCTCTATCCTGAAGTTAATGAGGTGAAAAAAAATGCAGCTTGTCATTTTACAGAGAATCTGGAACGCATAAACTCCTCTGTCCTGAAGATTTTACTGTGCTGGGTAAATTTACAAAGCACCACAACTGTTAAAAATGTGCTGATGCCCAAGATTTCTTCCATAAAAGTTACATATTAGGAATAGATTATGTGGCACGTGAACCATCTCCTTGTGCCTGTGCTGTTACTATAAAAACAATTATTTATTAGAATGAGCATCTTAATTTTGTCCTATCATTTATGCCACAGCCAATGCTGCTGTCCTTGCCATGCTGTTAAAAAGTTACAGATTTCAGAATTGAACCAGGATGTGGTGTGAAAAATGAATCCACACTTTTCGATCAATCAGATTTAAGAGTCAAAGGTGGTTATTTATTCACAGCTCTCCACTACACAGTCAAATAGTACTGAATGTTTTGAAAGGATTTTCTGTGCAAACATTTTTACATTACTCCCAGTAAAATTTTTTATTGATTATAAAACTTTTCTAGACCTAAGACCTAGCACTGAAATGTCTCACCCAATAGTATCTGTACTATTATGATAACCTTTTGTCTGCTTTAATTTGCCTTATATCAGATATCTTGTACAGATTCTTCATCAGTACCAAGAATATTGAAAACTAGCACACAGCAGATTTTTTCCTATCCCAGATAAGGAATAGCTGTCATATCAAGGTATGAGGTTCAGTCACAATCTTAATCTTTAAATTTCTGTGTAATTTTTAATCTTCTTCTTAATCTTTGTATTTCAGTTTAATCAGAAATTTTTATATTTTTATAACTTATATTTTATTCACAATAGAATATAGATAACATATCAAATGTTGAAAGTGAGACATTTTGAAATGTCATGCCAAATATTGGCTCATTTTGGATTTCATGAGAGCTACACATTCCAAAAAAGTTGGGACAGGTAGCAATAAGAGGCCGGAAAAGTTAAATGTACATATAAGGAACAGCTGGAGGACCAATTTGCAACTTATTAGGTGAATTGGCAACATGATTGGGTATAAAAGGAGCCTCTCAGAGTGGCAGTGTCTCTCAGAAGTCAAGATGGGCAGAGGATCACCAATTCCCCCAATTCTGCGGTGAAAAATAGTGGAGCAATATCAGAAAGGAGTTTCTCAGAGAAAAATTGCAAAGATCTACAGTGCATAATATCATCCAAAGATTCAGAGAATCTGGAACAATCTCTGTGCGTAAGGGTCAAGGCCGGAAAATCATACTGGATGCCCGTGATCTTCGGGCCCCTAGACGGCACTGCATCACATACAGGAATGCTACTGTAATGGAAATCACAACATGGGCTCAGGAATACTTCCAGAAAACATTGTCGGTGAACACAATCCACCGTGCCATTCGCCGTTGCCGGCTAAAACTCTATAGGTCAAAAAAGAAGCCATATCTAAACATGATCCAGAAGCGCAGGCGTTTTCTCTGGGCCAAGGCTCATTTAAAATGGACTGTGGCAAAGTGGAAAACTGTTCTGTGGTCAGACGAATCAAAATGTGAAGTTCTTTTTGGAAAACTGGGATGCCATGTCATCCGGACTAAAGAGGACAAGGACAACCCAAGTTGTTATCAGCGCTCAGTTCAGAAGCCTGCATCTCTGATGGTATGGGGTTGCATGAGTGCGTGTGGCATGGGCAGCTTACACATCTGGAAAGGCACCATCAATGCTGAAAGGTATATCCAAGTTCTAGAACAACATATGCTCCCATCCAGACGTCGTCTCTTTCAGGGAAGACCTTGCATTTTCCAACATGACAATGCCAGACCACATACTGCATCAATTACAACATCATGGCTGCGTAGAAGAAGGATCCGGGTACTGAAATGGCCAGCCTGCAGTCCAGATCTTTCACCCATAGAAAACATTTGGCGCATCATAAAGAGGAAGCTGCAACAAAAAAGACCTAAGACAGTTGAGCAACTAGAAGCCTGTATTAGACAAGAATGGGACAGCATTCCTATTCCTAAACTTGAGCAACTTGTCTCCTCAGTCCCCAGACGTTTGCAGACTGTTATAAAAAGAAGAGGGGATGCCACACAGTGGTAAACATGGCCTTGTCCCAACTTTTTTGAGATGTGTTGATGCCATGAAATTTAAAATCAACTTATTTTTCCCTTAAAATGGTACATTTTCTCAGTTGAAACATTTGATATGTCATCTATGTTGTATTCTGAATAAAATATTGAAATTTGAAACTTCTGTTTTTATTCACAATTTGTACAGTGTCCCAACATTTTTGGAATCAGGTTTGTATATATATATATAAGGTTGTTACCCCTCAATCCCCCTCCATCCTGTGGCTCAGCAAGATAGTGATGTCCAATGGTGTCCTCATGACCAAGTTACCTTCTGGGTCTCCTTTTTATTTATACTGTAATTTTAACTTTGTTGAGCTATATGTGTACTTCTGGTCCCTAATTTGATTCCAGTGTCAGATTCGATCACACTTCTACTGCTGTGGCTCATCTCTCCCTCTTGACCCACCTGATTCATCTTGATGTTTTACCACTGTCTGGAGCTTTCTACACACGTGACTCACCTTCTGCTGCTATGGATGGTAATAAATAGATACCTTAAACATTTGTACCTTCCAAAAACAGCCAAAGATTTATCTTTGCTTCAGTGTATGCCTCAACTGTATATTCTAATGATTAATGAATCCCACTATACAGTGTCACCCAAGACAGGAAGGCTTCCTTTTTGGAATCCCTCAAGGAGTTTTCCTTAGCTCTGTGGCATCTAACTTGCTCATTAGGTATTTACATCTTTCTATAAAGCTTTTCTGTGACAATGTTTACAGTTAAAAGTGCTATGCGATTTGACTTAATATGCATACCTTAATTTTATCTGAATTTCATATGCAAATATAAATTCATTTTATATTAATTTAATATGTGACCATGACCACAAATCACAAATGGAGATTATGATAATTATGTTTATTATTAAGGACCACTGTAACATTTTATTATGTCACTAATATATGTAACTAAAAACCAAAGGAATATTCTTTGCTTTGATTTACCAGTATAGATGGAAGTATATACATGCATTTCACACAAGAGGTGTGTTTGAAAGGTTGCATCTCTTTCTGCTATTACATGTAGCTTGGAAACCATGTATAAAGACTAAAACAAAACAGGGAGTATTGATATGAGAATATAATCAATGCTATTGTGGTGTGATAGATCTATGCAAAGCAGAGGAGACTGTCTTTTGTTTTTTTCCAATGTCTGTACCACTTATTCGATCTATCCTTGGGTCACGGGGAGCCTGTGCCTACCTCAGGCGTTATCGGGCATCAAGGCAGGATACACCCTGGACGGAGTGAGACTGGTTTATAATTTTGAAAAAATTACTGTCAAGCAGACAGAGAGGGATGCAAATGCAGTTCAGTTTTGATTGTCCTCAAACCCTGCTGCTCTGTGTCACCTAGAATAGGACAGTTACCTTTTGAGTCTCAAGGTTTCTTTTAGATCTAATGGGAGTTAAGTCTATACCTGAAAGACTCCTAGTCAATGCTTGTATTAACTGTAAAATATAAATATGTGATATGGTACAAGTGCCTAATTAGAGCCTTTTTATTTAGCATTTTTCAGATTAGATTAGTTGGCTGTAGATGACTGCTGTTTACTGGAACAAATGATGATTAAAGGATGTAGTTGATCTAGTTCTGCTTGAAGAAGTAAGAGCATGTGTATGTAGGTTGCCATCTTGTGCCATGTTCTCTCATTACAATGATTAAAATAGTAATCACTCTTGTTTGACCACAATAAAATGGACTATGTTATCTTACTGAATATATTTTGTGGGCTTGCAGAGTAACTGGTGCAGTGACCAAACTAAACCTTTGTTTAGTGCAGCTCAGTCAGGCAAGGTACTGTGTGACTAAATATTTAAAAAGATTAGAAAACAGTAACAGGAAATATGTTTGTATAACTCTGTGTGTGTGTGTGTGTGTGTGTGTGTGTGTGTGTGTGTGTGTGTGTGTGTGTGTACATTCTCTTTTGCTGTGCTGTTTGTTGTAACTAATTACCAGTGTTTTGTGTGGCATTAAGTTGACTAGTAAGTTAAATCTGGGAAGCCTTTGTTTAATCCAGGTGTTTTGTAATATATATACACTATATTGGCAAAAATTTTGGGACACCCCTCCAAATCATTGAATTCAGGCGTTGTTTTTCAGAGGTTGGGCTTGGCCCCTTAGTTCCAGTGAAAGGAATTCATAATGTTTCAGCATATCAAGACATTTTGGACAATTTCATGCTCCCAACTTTGTGGAACAGTTTGGGAATGGTCCCTTCCTGTTCCAACATGACAGTGCACCAGTGCACAAAGCAAGGTCCATAAAGACATGGATGAGCGAGTTTGGTGTGGAGGAACTTGACTGGCCTGCACAAACTTCAACCTAATAGAACATCTTTGGGATGAATTAGAATGGAGACTGCGAGCCAGGCCTTCTCGTCCAACATCAGTGCCTGACCTCACAAATGTGCTTCTAGTGGAATGGTACAAAAATTCCCATAAACACACTGCTGAACCTTATGGAAAGCCTTCCCAGAAGAGCTGAAGCTGTTATAG
The DNA here is from genome assembly GCA_033459395.1 of Hemibagrus guttatus. Lineage (NCBI taxonomy): Eukaryota > Metazoa > Chordata > Actinopteri > Siluriformes > Bagridae > Hemibagrus > Hemibagrus guttatus. The sequence goes on from JAUCMX010000007.1 coordinate 14,787,139, forward strand.
CTGCAAAGGATGGGCCAACTCCATATTACATTCATGTGCATGTAAAGGCAGATGTCCCAAAACTTTCGCAATATAGTGTAACTGCACACATGTGGGCAAAATTGTTGGTACCCTTCCAAAGAAAGAAAAACCTACAATGGTCACTGAAATAACTTCAAACTGACAAAAGTAATTATAAATAAAAATTTACTGAAAATTCACTAATGAAATTCAGACATTGCTTTTGAATTGTGGTTCAACAAGTAACAGGTTATAATGAGTACAGTTTAAATGTAACACATTTTTTGCTTTTTAACTAAAATCCTTTTTATTGTATTACTGATTTACTTCTGTTTTTCTTTGCGCTATATATGTTGATTCTGCTAATCAATGTTTGGAGACTTTTATTTGGAAATTTGTTTCTGACGCTGTCCTAACGCCAATTAGACGTGAACACGTGCCTCTTGACAGTTTGCATTGCATACACTAGGGGGAGGTAAGTGTTTGACAGAGCTCTTCATTTTATGAGCAAATTAAGTTTACAAAATGTATAAATTGATTTCATTTCCTCTCGTAAATAGTATTGAGATTATATGCAGTGTTCTTTTGTATGTTTTACGTGTTAATGCAGTAAGAATTTGAAGATACATTGTGTGGGTTGTATGTGTGTATGTGTTAGCGTGGTTCTATGTTGTTAGCCAGCTAACAGTGTTATACAAGAAATGTGCTGTTAATCCACAGATGGTGGCCAGTCCATGTTGGTCGTGACTGTTAATAAACCTGCCCCGGTGAATGGAAGTGGCAAGTGTCCTGCTCTTTCTTGTACACAACACAGAGGAGAGTAACAGCGGGCAAAAACAGACCGGTTACAAACAGAAGCATTTAAAAAAAACAAACTCATGTAACTGGCCTGGACAAAAATGATGGTACACCTAGAAAAGATTGAAAATAATTTGACCCTAGTTAAACTAAAGTGTGTCCTGTAATTAGCATCATTTAGAGTCTTCAAACTTGTAATCAATCAGTCTGCCTATTTAAAGGGTGAAAAGCAGTCACTGTACTGTTTGGGATCATGGTGTGCACCACACTGAACACTTTCCACAGAAAGCTAAGGAGAGAGTTGTCTCAAAAGATTAGAAAGAAAATGATAGACAAGCATGTTAAATGTAAAGACTATAAGACCATCTCCAAGCAGCTTGATGTTCCTGTGACTACAGTTACACATATTATTCAGAAGCTTAAGGTCTACAGGACAGTAGCCAACCTCCCTGGACGTGGCCACAAGAGGAAAATTGATGGCGAATTGAAGAGACAGATAATACAAATGGTAACCAAAGAACCCAGAACTTCCAAAGAGATTAAAGGTGAACTCCAAGGTCAAGATACATCAGTGTCAAATCGCACCATCCGTCGCTGTTTGAGCCAAAGTGGACTTAATGGGGGACAACAGAGGAGACCTCCACTGTTGAAAGCAAAAACAAGGGGGACTGAATTTGCAGAAATGCAAAATTGACAAGCCACATACCTTTTGGGAGAATGTCCTTTGGACAGATGAGTCAAAACTGGAGCTTTTTGGCCAGTCACATCAGCTCTATGTTCAAAGATGCTAAAAATGAAGCATACAAAGAAAAAAACACTGTACCTACTGTTAAATATGGAGCAGGCTCGGTTATGTTCTGGGGCTGCATTGCTGCATCTGGCACGGGGTGTCTTGAATGGGTCTTCCAACAGGATAATGACCCAAAACACACAGCTAAAAACACCCAAAAATGGCTAAGATCAAAACATTGCACTATTCTAAAGTAGCCTACTATGAGTTCTGATCTAAATCCTGTTGAACAAAAAGCTGAAACATGCAGTCTGAATAAGGCACCCTTCAAACCTGAGACAGCTGGAGCAGAGGAGTGGGCCAAAATACCTGTTGACAGGTGCAGAAGTCTTTTTTTTTTTTATTGCCACAAAAGGTTATGCAATAAAATGTTAAGTTAAGGGTACCATTATTTTTGTCCAGGCCAATTTCATTATTTTTTTTTTGTTTTTTAATGCTTCTGTTGAACCACAATTCAAAAGCAATGTCTGATTTTCATTAGTGAAATTTCAGTAAATTTTTATTTATTATTAATTTTGTCAGCTTCAAGTTATTCAGTGATCATTGTGGGTTTTTCTTTGTTTAATGGAAGGACACCAACAATATTTGTCCATGCGTGTGTATGTACTGTATGTGTATATTAATAAATAAATAAAATTGAACACAAATGATGTAGGTCAAATGATCTTACTTATTATAAGACTCTGCTTTGGGGTGGATATGACTCATAATAATGTTATGATGTGTCGAGGCCCCACTGTAATGGTGCAGTCTCTCGGCTTGAAGCAGTAGCAGCACAACATGCGCGTTGTTATTTTCACGTTTCCTAATTACAAGTTATACACTCTTGTGTGAGTCAGTGGTACTGCACTACCCCAGTGTCACATTAATATAGAAGAGAATTCTATATATTATTCATTTGCATTCACCACATTCACCAGACCCTCCTATCCAGAGTGACTTTTTAGTCTCCATCTGTTGGTTTGCATTTCTTTCAGCAAAAGCCTAATGTGGCAAAAGTTTATATAGTAGACATTGCTTACACAATCACTCAGAGAAAAATAAACTCAGACAAAGAGAAAGCAAAATCTATTCCAAATCTCTCTGTATTTCACATATTAAAGCAGATCTTATCCCCACTATGTAAAGACTTTGATTTGCAGTGCAAAGTGCTAAGAATGACATCTTTTTAAAACAACCAACAGGAATTTTTCTTTTTTTATGGTTGTGTTATTTTTCATTATGGTCATGTCCATCTTACTTTTATTTGGTTCAAAATATGGTCAAACTGTGTAAAAATAAATACAAATGGCCAAGAACATGTCTTCCCATATTCCCAATATTTTCATTGTTATCAGAAAACACACAAGAACCTACAGTGGACTACAAGGAAATGTTCTTACTGGTCATCTCCTATTGTTAATATCCTCAGAGGTGTAAAAATATTTATTTCTAGGGTAAATGGCTTGCAGCTGTTGCACAACATCAGAAACAATGCTGTATTTCTGGATATAGAACAGTGGTATTAGTCATCAAATGCAAATGTGTATCTTAGAGTGTATATGGGCTGTATTATAAAATATTGTTCCCATTAAAGGAGCATAATGCACAACAGGCTTGATGAAAAGTCCAATATTTTTGTCAGATTGTACACATGAAACAATTTTTTTTTAAACACAGTCACACATAACCACACCCACGAAATATACAAAAACCTTATAGACATTTTCTATATCTTTGAATAATACATAAATAAATTATGTAAATAAATGCCCTGCAGAGATTACAGTCCAGAAAAAAGAAATCAATCTTTAAAATCACTTTAAGAAATATCAAAAATATGTTTTTATATATGTATATATTTATGTCAAAATCCTCTTATAAAACATATACTGTGTTTGCACACTTAAATTTACATTTCTCTATATCTTCCAGAAATTTCCACATATCATTCAAAGGCAATATTTTAAGGGCTTTTCTCTTATTATTACATGATAGCAATATGAAATGTTCTGTGTAGCCATCAAGTTAAAGTGGATCCTATTAAAATGTTTTCACATTTTCAGCAGCAACAATATGGTACTTTTCTCCATTTCAGTCACTTAAGCTACAATTAACGTTCAGGTCATTGTAGGATTTCTGCTACAGAAATAAAACAGAATAACATATGGAATGACAAAGAAAATAATGACTCCCACATTCTCTTCAAAGATCATTTTTTTGCAATTCTAAGACTACACAAACCTGTCTGTTAGAATCACGCTTGTGTTTCTACACCAAACATCATCTTATATCCTTTGGCCATTATGATTAAACAGATTGTAGATGACTCCATTGAGTAGTCTTGTTTATAATACTTTTCTGTGAAGGGGCCATTGGTAGTGATCTAAGAGCTTTCTGAAGTGAGCCTTCATTGAACATCACACAAAATTGAGGTGATCAGACTGTCAATATGGCATTTCTTCAATCATAAAGGGACCTGTGGAGGAAAGATATAAAATATTTTAAAATAGGAATTACAACAAAAAAACTAAATTGAACTAAATGTAGGGAATGTGAGAAAGGGAACATTGAGCATGATGGAACTACAAAATTCAAGCAGGCTCATTAATGGTGGTTCTTAAATGTTTCAAGTGCTATTGATGAAATTTAGCTTTGTTTCATTTAACATTTATTCATTTTGGTAGATGCAGTGGGGCAGAATTTAGTCCAAGCATCGAGCTAAACATTAAGAGTTAAGAGTCTTGCTTACAAGCTCAAAAGTGGCTCGCTAGCAAGTGATTTAACTCACAACCCTATGCTCACTAGCACACGACCTCAACATTTGAACCACCACTGTACCTTTTTGTATTGTCACTAAGTTAGTAGCTATCAGAACAAATAATTGGTGCGAGTCTGACAGTAATTCAATTCTTATACTGTACATCTCAAACTAAATATCCTTCAATGCAGAAAAAAATCATAAAGCAAGCAACAATTCGTATTATTTTATCTTTTACACTGTTGGTAAGAACATAAATAATAATCATATCGCATTGCTTTTCTGTCTCTAGTGAGCACAGTAGGTTTTCTCAATAAATACAAGATATGTGGGTTGGGAGTGGTGAAAGATAATGATTTTTCCTCCCACTCTGGGGAGAAGTGCATCTAGAGACATACTGTATGTTGCCTCTAAGGAAGCATCTGGAGCATACAAAGAATGAGAGCCATTCACCTCAGCATTGACACATTTATTTATTTTCCATTATGCTGGAGCTGTGAAAGCCTGTCCTTTATTGGTCTAAGATTGCAAATGTATAGTAATAAAGAAAAGCAAGCGTTCTTCATTTATTTTACATATGAAGCTGAATTCTATAATGTGTATGAGAGTGATAATGTTTGTGGTACTGATTTGACAATTTCTTGAGCAATTTCTTCTGCCTGACCAAGCCCTTGTCCTAACCTGCCGAGACAGCTGTGCTATTAAAGAGCTTCTGTTGTTCCTACATTTACCTCTGGAAGAACAGCTGAGGCATCTAGTCTTCGTGGCATTATTTACAACTGATGCATGCTATACTGTCTCTATATTCTAAGCACATATTCTCATTCCATTAATTGATAATTGGCACAATACTTTCTGCTGCAGTTAATGTGATTGATTAATCAATTAATGTGATCAATTAATACATGACAAATAAGCAGAAATACAGTGTCTGCAACAGTGCAAGTTAAGTTCAAGGAATATCTTAGACAAAATCAGTAACAGTGTTACCTTTACTGACATTTATGTCCATATGGCACAGTATATTTGCTAAACACTTGTGAATATAATGGAGGCATCCCTCAAGATGAGTTAAGATGGTAAAAGTTTTTTCATGTCTTCTACAGGTACAATAAAATGCCTGTGGGCTTTTACTGAATGCACATGCCACTGAGGTGGAGCTTCTAATAAGCACCTGAACACCCAGCATAATAATCCTTATAAAGCTCATTCCAAAAGGACAAGAATAAGCCTGTTTAAGTCCCTGTTGATGTCTTGCTTGTGTGGAATCCTCTAGCTGGGATATATATAAATGGGTAAGACTCCTGTGCCAGAAGGAATACCGGGTCCTTCCTTTCAGTCTGATGATCACAACACCTCACTGCTCTGGGAGAGAAGGGGCAAAGAAGTGGTACTTACTGACAGGTCTTACTAGCCTCAGCATCCCCCCTATGTCCAGCTTTTGCACAACCATAGCAGAAAAACAAAACACATCTATCTAACGTGTGGCTAAACCTAACCACCCATGGCTCAATGGACATTCAGTATTACAGCCCTTCATGGCTGACAACCTATTTGAGGAGCCCACAGAGAGAAAGTATATGCTGACATGTCTGTTTTATAGCCCAAGCAGTCCCAGTAATGCTTTTGCCTTTTCTTTCTTCATCATAAGAGATTCCTCTGAAAAATGAACACCCTTTAACTCAATGCTAAGAAGTTCCCACACAGAGCCATGAAGCAGCAAATGCTCACCACACCAGAACTTCATCTCACCATTCCTTTCTTTTCCCCATAGGGATTTATGTCTACATATAAATTGCTTTGGTTCTCACATAATTAATGGCTGGCCTGCATTACTTTGACCAAAAGTATCATTTGTGTTATGTGCATTATTTATGTGCATCATTGCATTATGTGAATATGGTAATTAATCAGACACTCACAGAATTGCAGAACTATCATATTACAAGATATTTGCGATCTTGTAAAGTGCTCATATATACGTTGTAGCCTTCCGTTATATCCGTATTGCATTTAGATTAATATCAGTATCAATATTTTGAAAGTTGAGAAATACATATGTATGAGGCTGGCAGCACTGGAGGAAAATATGACAGTATATTCAGAACATCAATTTTACTGTATTTTTAGTTTCTTAAAAACATGGCAAGTACTTTAAGAGGAACAGCAGCCCCAAGCCATGTCAGCACGATGCCCCCCTCTATATAACAGAGCCCCACCTGATTTTCCACAAAGGTACTCATCCAGTATGATCATGGATGACTGATCTGAAAATATCACTTTTTCACATTTCTACAGACCAGTACCTATGGATTTGTGCACCTCTGAATACTGAATTGTGCATTTTCTTTCTAAATTTTCAGAAGTACAGTTCAGAAAAAAGATAAGTTTTTCCTTACATATCCCATTAATACATTTAATTTGAATTATTGCATGTACATTTTCACAAGAAATTGCAACTGTATTTCCTGATGTCTTTCCTATAGACCTGAATGTAAATGTCACTTCAGTCACTAATCCTACTTGAAACACAGCCAGCTAGCAGCCTTTGTGTCTGAAGCTTTTGCCATATGTGCCCCAATGATGAACCCACTTTCAAAGTCACTTAGATCTCTTCTTCTTGCCATCTTGATCTAAAATCCTAAGTGATGTTTTAATACACTGTTTGAGGTCTCAAGTATACCCCAACTATATATTTTAAAGCAAGTGGCTTCTTTTAAAAAATGCAGACTGTCTGACATAATAAGCATCTCTTTCTTTATTAGCTGTCTCTTTCTGGTAAATTGGAACAGCACAACTGACAAAGCAGGACTTACAATTTTTTTTTTTTATTTAATTTTAAAATATCTCTCTGTTCCTAGTTCCATTTGCCATAGAAACAATTTTGCTCTCTCAGTAAATAACATTTGCTACATTTTATGGCACAATTTCAGCTTTCTATATCCTATTCCTTATGAAAACTATTAGTATAAATTATGATTAGACATTTGAATGTGAACAATCACATAAAGCTACTAAAATGAAAAACCTTATTTATCCCACATTATTTGATGACTTGCTTATTGCATTTATGCACTTTGCATTTAAGTAATCTGTAATCTGCCTTGAACAAAAATGTCTGAAAAAGTAGGAATTGTTAAATAATAAAGTTTAAATAGATATCAGACATCCCTATGTGGTGTTTTATACTTACTAATGTGCACTTAGCATCATAATGCACATTTTACACAGCCATATTAAACTTCGGTCCCTTTAAACAACAGTAAAATACATGCACAAGAACAAAAATATCTGGAAACTATTTAGAAAACAATTCCTATTTAGGTTACTCAACAGTTGCTTGGTTGACTCAAATGTCTTTTTTTTCCATTTTGAAAACTCTGCCTAATAACACTTATACATGACCAAGTTTTAATGGATAACTTGATTACACTGTGATATTGACTTGACTTATATTATTTCATATTATCCTGCTCATAGTCACCGTGGAAACAGAACTAGAGTGGCATGGAGCAGGAATACACCTGGATGGGAGTCAGTCCATCACAGTGTACTATGCACACTCACACTCATTCACACCAAGGAAGGAAAACTGAGAACACAGAAGAAACTCCACACAGATAAACCCAAGTTCTGGATTAAATTGGGGACTCTGAATCTGTAAGGAGGTATCTCTATCTGCTACAACACAATGCAGCCTAGCATTAAAATATGGTAGCTATATTTCTGACAGGGTGGACATACATTACAAACAACCTCATATAACCTATTAAGGTATAAGGAAATAATAAAAAATATCCATCTAGCTACACCAGTCTAGTAGAGATGCACACTTAATGTATACTGCAGCCAAACGAACAAGTTAAAAATTTTTACTATCAGAAAAAAGAGCCACCTGCTCTATATAGACAAACAGCAGCATGTTGAAATCTCTGTTATGAAAGTCACTTCCTACAAATTCTCTGTAATGCTGAATAGAAGTGTGTGTGATTCACTCTTGATACCTTGACATTAGCCTCCCACTATCACATTCATCTGATTTATTTAAAGCAATCAATTGATATTTAAGCAATTTGGACAAATATTCTCAAACTTTTTCACATGCATTTTTGACCTAGCATAGGAAACTGAGTGACTTCCAAAACAGAAGTATATTCTTTCAAATGTCAAGTGTTCAGTTCATTACAGCAACACAGGCCACTGAGGATTTTTGCAAATGCTGTTGACCTAATAACATTTGAGAATATTGGTATACTTAGAAATCAGTTTTCTATTTAAGTTTGTTCTATAGTACTCTAGGGAAAGAATATTTGCAGAAAGAATACAACAGGGATTCAGTTCTAAATATAGTGATGGTTGTATGGAAATTACTTCCTTATATTCTCCAAAGAATAAACTGTGAATTCTCAGTAACTTGCTCTACTAATGTCAGCACAGATTATTCTCTTCTTTAGTGTAAGAAGAGTTCCAACAGCTCAAACCATTATATATTAATCCAGAACTGCATGCACTGAAAGATTTACCTCATAAAATAAAATTAATGGGAAATAAAAAATTTGAAAATAAAATACAAAAAAGAAGAATGAAACAAACCAGATACATGTAAGTGCATAACTTCTTAACATAAAATATTGTGTGTATGTGTGTCTAGAGTTTACACAGAATGGTGTGAAAAACAAAAAACAATGAGTGAGCTACAATTCTGTGGGTGGAAATGTCTTGTTGATAAGAACAATGAGAGGAAAATGGGCAGATTGATTCAAGCTGCTAGGAATAATACAGCAACTCATATTAATATTCTATTAAAGCAATAATATTCTGTAGTGAACAGAAAATGATCTCAGAATGCATCAAATATTGAGGTGAATAGGCTACATCAGTAAGAAGAGCGCACCAGGTTCCACACCAGGTTAATGTCATCCAAGAAAGAGAATCTGAGGATCACTGACCCAAACTGTACAGCTCTCTCTCTCTCTCTCTCTCTCTCTCTCTCTCTCTCTCTCTCTCTCTCTCTCTCTCTCTCTCTCTCCTTTCATATGAAAAGATCTCAAAAGAATTTGTAATCAGCCATTCCACTGTTCAGAAAATCATTTACAAGTGGAGAACATTTAAAACAACTGCCAACATGGCCAGGTCAGGCTGTCCAAGCAAATTCACCCCAAGAGCAGACTGCAAGATGCTTAAAGACGTCTCCAAAAACCCTAAAATATCATCACGAGACCTACAGCAAGCTCTTGCTACAGTTTATGCCAAAGTGCGTGAATCTACAATCAGAAAAAGACTAGACAAATTTAATTATTATGGGAGTTGTGCAAGAAGGAAACCTTTTCTGTCTAAAAAACATGAGGGCAAGACTGAAGTTTCCCAAAGAACACAGAGACAAAGGCCAAGACTTCTGGAATAATGTGCTTTGGACAGATGAGTCTAAAATTGAATTATTTGGACACCATAACAGGGCATATTTGGCGTAAACCAAATACAGCATTTCAGCAAATGAACCTCATATCAACTATGAAACATGGAAGTGGAAGTGTTATGGTTTGGAGATGCTTTGTTGCAGCAGGACCTGGCCAGCTCACCATCAGAGAATCCATTATGAATTCTACATTGTATCAGAAGGTGCTTGAGGAACATGTAAGACTATCTGTCAAAAAATTTAAGCTAAAGCGGAACTGAACCTTGCAACATGACAATGACCCAAAACATACCAGTAAATCCACCAAGGACTGGCTAAAAAGTAAAAAATGGAGATCAAAGCCCAGATCTAAATCCTGCTGAGATGCTGTGAGGTGATTTGAACTGGACTGTGCATGCAATAAACCCCACAAACATCACACAGCTGAAAGAATTCTGCATTGAGGAGTGGGGGAAACTTTCTTCCAGTCCATGTCAGAAACTGGTAGATGGCTACAAGAAATGTCTCATTGAGTTTATTTCAGCCAATAAGGGAAACACTAGCTATTAGGGCATAGGTGTCCTAACTTTTTCCTTAGGTGAAATATTAATTTTTGTTGATTTCTTTTGTTTAATACGTGAAAACAAAGTGATATTTTGTTGTTTACATGCAGTTACAGCACTTTCATTTACAGGTACAAATTAAAACAAGATCAGAAATTGACATATTTACATTTGAACAAAAAGTGGCATGTCCAAAATTATTCATACCCTTTGCAAACTGTCACAGTCTATGGGAAAATCCAAAGTTCTATACCATTCCAAATAGTCCAAGCTGTTCTAAAGCATCCTAATTACTATTTTAGCTATTTTAATCAACTCAACAGGTGAAAAACAGAAGCTCTCTGCTGTTGGTTTGTGGACAGTCATGGCTAAGACAAAGGAGCTCACTGAGGACCTGCGGCTGCGCATTGTGGCTGCTCACAAGTCAGGAAAGGGAAAGACCATATCTAAATGTTTTGACGTTCCAGTGGCTACAGTGCAAAGTATTATTAAAAAATACAAGACGTTCCGCACTGTGAAAAATCTCAGAGGACGTGGTCGGAAGCCAAAAGTGACACCTGTGCTGGCCAGGAGGATAGTGAGAGAGGTAAAAAAGAATCCAAGGATCACCACCAAGGCCATCCTGATGAATCTGGGCTCTGCTGGTGGCAACATCTCAAGGCAGACAGTCCAACGGACACTGCACACCGCTGGGTTCCACAGACGCAGACCAAGGAGGACACCACTTCTCCAGATAAGGCACACAAAAGCCCGCTTGGCCTTTGCAAATGCTCATCTGGACAAAGAAGAAGACTTCTGATCTTCTGTTTTATGGTCAGATGAAACAAAAATTGAATTGTTTGGCCACAATGATGTAGCCTTCATTTGGCGTAAAAAAGGAGAAGCCTTCAACCCTAAGAACACCATCCCCACTGTCAAACATGGTGGTGGGAACCTAATGGTTTGGGGGTGTTTTTCAGCCGGTGGACCAGGGAACCTAATCACAGTAAACGGCACCATGAAAAAGGAGAAATACATCAAAATTCTCAACAACATCATCAGGCAGTCTGCAGAGAAACTTGGCCTTGGGCACCAGTGGACATTTCAGCACGACAACGACCCAAAACACACAGCAAAAGTAGTGAAGAAATGGTTAGCAGACAAAAACATTAACGTTTTGCAGTGGCCAAGCCAGAGTCCTGACTTAAATCCAATTGAGAATCTGTGGAGGGAGCTAAAGATCACGGTGATGGCAAGGAGACCCTCCAACCTGAAAGAGTTGGAGCTCATCACTAAAGATGAATGGGCAAAAATACCAGTGGAGACATGCAAAAAGCTGGTCAGCAATTATAGGAAGCGTTTGATTGCTGTAATAGCCAATAAAGGATTTTATATTGATTATTGAGAAGGGTATGAATAATTTTGGACATGCCACTTTTTGTTCAAATGTAAATAAAAGATGAGTAATCATTTTTTCCACAATGATGCCTCTTGTACATCGTCTTATTATCTTCTGGGAGACGCCTGTGTCATTTCTATTCAAGAAAAAACTTGCTGGTTCAATAAAAGTAACTTTAAGTCAGAATTTGCCAGGGGTATGAATAATTTCGGGCTTGACTGTATATAATGTTATCAGTGCTGTCATTATAGTCTTTAATCTTTGGACTGTATTCTGTGTTCTATTTGGTGTTTGGTGTTTGATCTTTTGCTTGTTTTCCCTGTCCCTCAGTAAACTTTGGGCTTCTGATCTATTTGATAAGACCTTATGGTGTTTTTAATGAACATGCAGTAGTCTATAACATGTCATACATTTGGTTATTTGCTCAAGTGTCAGAAAGTAAATGTTATCAATGAACTCTGTGTTTAGATTTCCTTATTGTTTCAGGTTACTGGGAGTCTGTACTTTCACTGGGAGTGAAATATTATTGTATAAGCCTGTCTTGACATCATCTTTACTTTAATTGTTTTACTATTGGACTTAGATAACTTTGTGTTGATAATTGATTAAGATTATTGATATATGATGATCACTTGAAGTTTTACTGTTTGGTTAAGGTTCGAAATATAGTAAACAGAGTTTAAATGGAAACAGTTTGTGTCTATAATAGAGGACAAAAAACACACTTTATTAGGGTTGTATAAGCTTAATGGATTGTTCACTAGGAATCAACTATAGAACAACACAAAGAGTGTCAGTGTACATTGTGTAGCTTTACAATACACAGTGTAAAATTCCTTTACACCACTACACTGAATGCAACTGACACATAAGTTGATATTTCGGTTGACACAAAGCTGGAGTGAAACTCCATAATCAGCATTTGCTTAATTTCTCTAATTAGTAGAGGGTGCTATTTTCAGCTCCCTCCAGGGTATGCCTCTTCTGCTAAACCCACAGCACTCAAAAAGCCTCTCATCTACCTCCTTGATCTGAATGTAAAAATGGGGACATGGTGTCATCTTGATACTTGACTAGTTCAGCATGATCAGAACATACTGTATGGTACGAACACATTTCAGAATAACTCTGACATGTTTATATGCAGTATAAATTCTTAATCTTTCCTGGAGGAACTGTGTGATAAATTCAGTGTAGAAAAATGGATGGTGCGTTACTAATTAATACAATTTTGGATACCTGCCAGTCAAAGGACAACCTGGGCCAGATTTGTCTTGGTGTCTGACCTTAGAAGTAATATCTCACATTTTCATAAACCACTTGAACTGTTATGAGTCTCCATAAATATTTAACAACCATAGTGTCTGACCTAAGGTCTTTATTAAATACACCTTAATTCGGATTCTCAGGAAATTCTACCTGTTTGCACTTATATCCACCTATATCTAACATAGTTCCTATATCTTTCACCCATCATCTAACTCCTTATGCAATTTACAGTTTCCAGGTCCATCTCATAGCAAACAATTAAGGCAATATTTCACTGAAGCAATATTTAATAATGTCACCAATTTCCCTTCCAAATGAATTCAGCACATTAATCTCCACTACCTGCTGGCCAATATCTTGTTCCTTACCACAGGAAAAATAAACAAAAGAAAAATGGCACCTCAGCAGAATACAACTTTTCTATGAATTTATATTTCATACATTTGACCTCTATCTACTAATATCTCACTCTCTCTATTCAACATTTCCACAAATTACAAATGTTAATCAAGGTTTTGTTGTGAATGAACTGTTGTAGTTGGCTTATTTCACAAAAGTACTCACCAATCACTTACTTGCTTAGGACTTCCAATGAAGTAAGCCATCCCCCATAGCCTTTTTCCTTTTCAATTTTCTTGTAATCCATTTTATATTGCAGTAGAAAGTGCTTATGACATTACACAAAATATATCAAATATTATTAAGTATCTCTTTAGGGGGATTTATATATCAAACAGTTGTTGTGGTGGACTTGCGTAGTATGGTTTTCTGCGGTTTTGAAGTAGCGTGATGAGGCACACAAGGTTGAGTTGTAGGAGGAAAGCTATGACTGAGGCTCAGCCCACCGTTTTCCATCAGTACATGGGCTGGGGCCATGGAGGTGCAATGATGAATAGGGCTTAGTTTCATGTCAAAAAGCTCACTGTGTAAGTGCATATCTGTGTTTTCAATGTCGTACTGCAGGTCACAATCCGGGCAGTAGCCGTGGTACTGGACCTTTTCACTGAATCTCACACGTTCTCGAGTCACCTGGGGACATCGACTTTTTTTGTGCCGCAAAAGGGGTATCAGAGTCAGTCCTTTCTCTGTCGAGCTTTTAGGCATGCATACCGAATCTCTGCCGGGTATGTTAATGGGCTTTGTAGAGAAGCCGCCATTGCGCATGAGTGTTCTGTTCTCTTTGGCTTGGCTCCCTGAGGACAAGCTCTTGCTGTGGTCCTTGACTAGGGCTGGCATCAGGCGAGGGGGTGGGAGAGGAGGATGGGTCCTCTTTAGTACAGTGAGCATGCCAGAGGCCATGGATGGAGGTCTGAGGAAGGTGTCTTCTGGGTAGATCTTGATTCTCTCAATGCTGGAGGCAGTGGTAGTGGTTGTGGTACTGCTCGAGCTGCTGTTCAGTGTGTCAGTCTTTGAACTGTTTGCCGTCTCCTCTAGCTGGAGGTCTGAGGTCAGGGAGTCTATCTCATGAACAACCTTATAAAAGCATAAAAGACAAATAGTCATTAAAACAGTAGGTATCTAATTTGGACACCTTCCAATTAGCCATGCACTGTGATATTATTTCATGTGGCTAGTGTATATATTAAATAGTTACATAATGTATTAAAATGAGCCTAGGACACTATAAATAAACATAAATGTTTGAATTTAGCAAGTGATGTCAAAGCTTAAGAGGTCCTACTCTCTGTTACTGTTCAGAAGATTATATAAGAGCTATGAATATAATAGTAAAGTTGGGATTTTAGCAGCATATAAGGAGACTTATAGACTTATATATAGACACATAAAAGCCACAAGTGCTATCTACCCCTCCTACTACAATGTGCTGTACATGCTCTTCCCACACTCAGTAAGACTGAAACGGGTAAGCAACATCTGCATTGCAAATCAGGCTATACATATGATTATAATACAATGTCTGTTAGCACAACAGTTCAAAGACTTTTCATGCCTGAACATTGGCATATTATTGATTTTGGGCTAAAGTGTGCTGGTCATTGTCTATTATCATTTGTAAGGCTATATCTTTTTACATTATAGTCAAGCTGGACTATGTAAAGTAAGTTCGCTGTAGTGATATATTCAGTTACTGTATCAGTAGTAGGAGCGCTACAAAGACTGCAGTTCCTTTTGCTATCCACTGACCTTAATAACAACGATAGAAAAAAAATAAACGAAATAAACAGCCATGTAGGGTCGCCAATCATTAATCTACAGGGAAAGCCATTTGCCACATTGCAAATATCATCATATGACAGAGGGGAGGCCAGACGTTTGTCAACAAAAATTGAGTGCATTTAAATGTCGATCAAACAAAAAACAGTATTTGAGAGAAGTGAGCTATTTCAAAACAATAATGTTGATAAAAAATAAAAAATAAAGTAAACAATGTTTGACATACCTCTGATAAAAGGCAGTGAATGGCTATATGATATTTAATTCCCAAGCATCCAATGTAAAACCCAAACACAAAGCCTTTATGTTTATTATGTTATCATTAAGGTTATCACAAATCTTCAGTAAATAGCATTAAATATTGTATAAGAAGGCCCGGATGACTGAACGCGGTCAATGTGCTCTGATTCCGCTGAACCTCACTACAAGCCATCATAAAGACCTACCATTCTGCCACTTGATGGTATCAGAGAAACATTTATTATTGCATTACGGTACGATTTTAATTCAGCATCCAGGCCCCATCATGGATATAACCAACCTCTTTGAGTTCT
The DNA here is from genome assembly GCA_033459395.1 of Hemibagrus guttatus. Taxonomy (NCBI): domain Eukaryota; kingdom Metazoa; phylum Chordata; class Actinopteri; order Siluriformes; family Bagridae; genus Hemibagrus; species Hemibagrus guttatus. The sequence continues at coordinate 14,802,801 of JAUCMX010000007.1, forward strand.
TTCGCTACATCCTTCAAGTCTCCTAAGATGTTCTCCAAATCTTCCACGATTGTCTTGATCTGCCTTTTTATTTGAACTTTGGAGACTCCCTCCGATTCCGCATTTGCTGTCCCTGACATTCTTTGTAAAAAGACTCCGAATCAAGGACTGCAGCTAGATCCTCTCATGGCGATCGGCGCACTTTGTTCGTGCATTTTAATGTTATGTTTTCTTCTCTTGGCTCTTTATACATTGCAGAAGAATCTGGAGGGGGGAAGCGCGGAGGACGCGTCCCGGTACACGCGCATGCGCAATAAGCCATTTCATTTCCGAACGGGCAAGCATCCTGCTTCATTCATTAAAAAATATAAAAGCAACACATTGCAACACTTTTGTACAGAGTCTCTTGTATATCGCCTCCAGAAAGTCTCTATTACAATAAGCTATTCTATTAAGTCGGCGACTGAATCGTGTTTGACATTTCACTTATAAACGTTTTTGTCATGCCCAGCGCGGGCGCGCACGCACACGCACACAGGCACAAGCGCATCCACACACACACACACACACACACACACACACGCACGCACACCCGTTTGCCTTATTATCTGAGGACCGTCCACTGCCATAATTGAAGCTCCCAACCATGAGCCTTAAATCACCTTAAACAAAATCTTTAACAAAACCCCTTAAACAAACCCCCCCACATATATCTATCTATCTATCTATCTATCTATCTATCTATCTATCTATCTATCTATCTATCTATCTATCTATCTGTCTGTCTGTCTGTCTGTCTGTCCATAAACAATGGGAGTGTAAGCTCCAGCAGCCAGTCGCACATAAACTTTATGGTAGCCAGCTTTGTCCATGAACGGCTGTTAAATATATTTAAGGCATAATTTTAAAGCAGTGTTAAGGTGTAACTTAAAGCATACAATCATGTATTAATCTCTTGTGGGGTTTTTTTGTTGTTGCTGTTGTCACCTGCGGTTATATTTTTGTGTACAGAAGAGAGTGAGGATCACTCAACTGTTATTAAGGCCCTGATAAAAAAAAATATATATATTTTAAATATATAAATATATAAATATATATAAATATATAAATATATAAATATAAATATATAAATATAAATATATATAAAAAATAATATAAATATATTTTCCTATGCCTGAGAAAAGATATGAGGGAGCACTCAGGAAATGAACCAAGGTTTTGATTACTTCTGATAGTATTTCTTTTATATAAGGTGTAGATTTTAGACAATGGATAATACATGATTTGATTTTAAATAGGGAATTAATTCAGTCTTTTGGACTGAAGTAAGGCAATCTATCTGTTTGTGGTGTTTCTCATTTTATTGCAGAAAAAACAGGATCCATCATTACTGATCAAATTAAGCATTCGATTTAAGATACAAACGAAAAGAATTGTGTGCATGTTTGTTCTCATCAATCAGTTCTTTGTGTGAAAACGGTGTTACGTTGTTTGTTGTGGAGTTTTATTTGTGCTTCATGGGTAAGGAGGAAATGTTTCAAAAAATATTTAAACTAAAATATTTGCTGAGAAATTTGTTAACCCATTTTACCAACCAACAGCAACGACTGAAAGTATAGCACCACATCTACATGCTCACGCCGTTTATTAACAGCTCATTTCGAGCCATTTGGTTCGCCCTGAGTGTGAATCCCGAACAGAGCGCTGATTGGTTGGAGGCGATGACGCGATGTCATGATGTACAGTTCAGGAAGTAGGTGAAGAGTCAAGGTAAACGCTTGTCAGTGTACTTGCAGAAAGCCTGAGTGTCCGTCATGTCTGTGCCTCTGTTATTTGCTAGAAAAGTTGTTCTTGTTACTGGAGCTGGAGGTGGTGAGTTGAAACGACAGTACTATCCTTTAAACTGTTAATAACCTGCTGTTGCTAACTAAAACAGCTTCTTGTATGCAGGCTGCTTGGTGGAGAATTGCTATTAATAGGCCAGCAAATAGATACTTAGCCACCGATTCACGTATGTATTGAAACTGAATAACTCCCTTCAGCAAAAATGAACTTTATCCGAAAAAACTACGTTATCGCAACAGCTAACTAACTAGATTTGTCGAGTTAGCTCACGATGTGTGCGGCAAGCAACGGCATTGCAAGCAAGTTCTTGCGTTTCTCTGAACAAAGTAATACAATCTAGTTTTAGTACAGTCTACTTCTCTTTTGTTCTGGCGCTATCATAAAACACGACTACAATGTAGGCAGTGCATCTTGTGTTTTTGTATAAATGCGTATTTTCCAGAGTCCAGAGCTGGTTTTGTTTACAGCTTATTTATTAGATATTTAATATTTTGGGATATGTGATGAGGCTGAAATATGTGAGGGGACGAATTTCAGGCCACGTGACTAATCAGATGGAAAAAGCTTTTTGTTACTGTTTATAATTTGATATAAAAATGTTTTTAATTGTCACAGGCTTAATTGTTTAATCTGTTTCCTAATTTTATTTTCATTCAACAATGAGTTAAGTCAGTGCCCCTCTGTGCATTATGCTTACTCACAGCTCACCTTTGACCACTAGTGTATATTTGTACGCTGATGGAGAGGGCTTTATGCGTAAGCAAAGGGCCACTAAGGAACTCAATCCCCATGCTGTATATATCTGACTAATAATATGAATAATGATTGGTTGAGACCAGGAAATATGGCAAGATATTTTGACCTCTTATCCTCACAGGTTTATCAACATTTCTGAATAATATTGTGACATATTCTAGTGCAGTGTAAACAATAATTTATTGCCTTTAGTACTTTTCACCTTCCATAGGCAGGGAACGTGTCCCCAGAACTAATACAACTTTCTTCTGAAAAGCTACACTATTTTGCCAAACGTTTTGGGATACCCCTCCTATAAACCTTGTGGAAAGCCTTCCCAGAAGAGTTGAAGCTGTTATAGCTGCAAAGGGTGGGCCAACTCCACATAACATTCATGTACATGTAAAGGCAGACATCCCAGTTTTGGCCTGGCTTGCAGTCTCTGCTCTAATTCATCCTAAAGGTGTTTGTTTCCTTATTCAGCAAGACACACTCGTCATGTGGACGAGTTCTGAAGTTCTGAAGTTCTGAAGAACTTCGAAAAATTCCCTACTATTTATACTCGTTTATTCCATTCATTCATTGTCTACTGCTTATCCGAACTATTCTCGGGTCACGGGGAGCCTGTGCCTATCTCAGGCGTCATTGGGCATCAAGGCAGGATACACCCTGGACGGAGTGCCAACCCATCGCAAGGCACACACACTCTCATTCACTCACGCAATCACACACTACAGACAATTTAGAGATGCCAATCAACCTACCACGCATGTCTTTGGACTGGGGGAGGAAACCGGAGTACCCGGAGGAAACCCCCGAGGCACGGGGAGAACATGCAAACTCCACACACACACGGCAGAGGCGGGAATCGAACCCCAACCCTGGAGGTGTGAGGCAAACGTGCTAACCACTAAGCCACCGTGCCCCCTCTATACTAGAATACTATAAGAATATAGTTGAATACTGTAAGATGAATACTGTTTTAAGCAGAGTATTGCTATGTTAAAAGTGAGCATAAAAGTAAACTTAAAATTCCTCCGACATCACTCCCCCCTTTGAGACTCTTGAGTCTCACAATCGACCTGTACGTGTCTTAAGTTCACTGCTCTGTGCTGTTATCCCACATAAACTCTACATCATCCTATGTTACAATATACATATGACTTTTATACACAATGTCCTTATAGATGAGGCACACTTTTTCTTCTGACCCAGGCACTTTACGTACCGTTGAGAGTCTGTTGGAGCTCCTGGGAGAGGTTGCCAGAAAAACTTAGTGGGGTGACAAATACACCATCACAACTTCTCCACATTCCAGATCTAGGGTCCAGTACTGCTCCACGTTTTCTCCACAACTCTTTCTCCTCTACAGTGGCTAACTACTGTAATGCTCTAACATCAGCTATTGCGACCTGTGGCTGTTCCTTATTGTCTAGCTCTCCTGCTTGCATCATTACTTTGACACGTCACCTACTGCCACCTTTTTAGCTACCTCATCAGCTGCTGCATTTCCTTTACTAACCCACTCCCCGTCTGACTTATGAGCTCTACACTTTACAATTGCCAATTTACTTGGGAGCATCATTGCTCTTAGCAGTTCTGAAATTGCTGGCCCGTGTATATTAGCAGACCCATCTGCTCGCTGGAAACCTCTCTGTGCCCAAATTGGCCCAAACACATGACACACCCCATAAGCATAGGCCGAATCAGTGTATATGGTGCATGTTTTATGTGCACCCAATTTGCATGCTGCTGTTTAGTGCTTTTATCTGAGCATGGCTGTGGCACCGCCACAGTCATTACTGTGTTGAATACTCCCGATTTGTCATCATATTGAACTACCGCATAGCCAGCTTTATTTCCCTCATTACTTCGATAGCATGACCCATCTACAAAGAAGACACACTGAGCATCGGGCAGTAGGTGTGATTCTAAGTCTGATCTAGCTTTTAAATATTTTTCTGTCTCTTCAGCACACTCATGTGGGGCTCCCTCTTCTGGGAGCACCAACCTATCTGCAGGGTTTATCGTGTGGCATTTTTCAATTGTTAGCTCGGGGGCTGATAGAATTACATCATAGCCTGTTCTTCGAGCATTAGTTATCACAAATTTTTGACTAGCCAATAGCGCATGCAATGCATGCGACGTGTACAGTGTCACTGGATGCCCCATGGTGATTGTTGATGCCTTCTGATGGGCAAATGCCGCGGCTGCCAATCCTTGATAGCATGGTGGCATGCCCTTCTCCACACTATCGAACGCTGTGCTAAAGTAGGCTACAGGTCTTTTCCCCATGCTTTCTTGTTCCTGTACTAGTACTACTGAGGCAAACCCTTTTCTTTCAAATAGAACGGTTTGCCGTAATCTAGACATGCCAGTGCCGGTGCTGACAAGTCATTCTTCAACATATGAAATGCTGCTTCTGCTTCCTTAGTCCAAATTAACTTGGCACTAGACTTTGTTTGGTCAGCAGCTTTTACTATGTCTCTAAGAGTTTTTCATAGTAAAATCACAGATCCATGGTCTGCTAAAACCAGCCAAACCCAAAAATGATAGCATTTGCTGGACAGTTTCTGGTCTGGGGGCTTTTCGAATAGTCTCTACATGCTCTGGTGAGATTTTTCATGTAGTGCCTTTGAGCACTCTACCTAAGGATTCAACTTTCTTCTGGCAGAATTGCAGTTTCCCAAGCCCAGAAAAATTGGGAGGGTTGCGTCAGGAAGGGCATCCGGCGTAAAACATTTGCCAAGTTGTTGTGCGGACCAGTTGGTCCGCTGTGGCGACCCCGAACAGGGAGCAGCCAAAAGCAACACACGTAAATAATAATCCTATTGGATTTTTTCTAGACTATTATTCAACCACGTTTATGTTATCAATCAATGCTGCTGTTCCCGGACCTCTTTCCCTGGAACACTACCCTGGGTTTGACCGTAATAGCAAAAATAAAATAAAAATTAAAAAGAGAGTGGCTTACACACACATAGCGTGAACAGGAAGCCACAAAAAACCCCAGAAAAACCCCCAATTTGTTCTCTCTACTTGAAAATATAATAACCTATAACATTTAAAATACTGCTTATTACAAATATAAAAGCATAATTATGAAAGCTTAAACCTAAAAGTAAAGTCAACAACAAAAAAATATTTTGAGTCTCGAGCTACCACACAAATTATCACAACTCACACAATTATCACCCACTTCTTCAACTCTTATTCTCTCCTACACATTATATAGACACATTATTTACACATAATACACATTTTAGCAACATAATACTTCCAGCCAATGTACAGTCAATATACAATATGTATACAATATACAGTGTGTATGTATATATATATATATATATATATATATATATATATATATAATATAATATAATATATATTATATATATAATATATATATATATATATATATATATATATATATAAATATAATATAATATAATATAATATAATATTATATATATATATATATATATATATATATATATATATATATATATATATATATATATATATATATAAAAATCACACTTACCTCTCACCACCACCATCACCTCTCACCAAACAAATTATCTACATCAACAATCGCTTATCTTATCACCCGCACACCAGCAACACACCTCTCCAGCCTTTCAGCACAAACCACAAATCTCCAGTTTTTTTTTTTTTAGTCAATCAACGTGACTAACAACAGAACATGAATATAAATCATTCACTTTTAAACATACAAGGGGAGGAGTTCCTACTCCTTAGACTGACTACCCTGTCAGCCAGAGGGCCCTCTACATCACTACCAATATATTCTGTTGTTCTCTGGACAGCTAGAGGGATAACTGTGCACTTTTCAGACAGTCATATAAGACTTCACCCAGTTACAGATTCTTTTCTTTTGCGACAGATCATTTGTTGTTCTCATCCGCTCTCACATTCACCTTCTAGTTCCTGGCGTGAGGACAAAACATCTACACCTGCAAAAGGGCCACTATACTCAGACCACAGATATAAATCTAGCACACACTTTGAATGAAACAAGCGCCAATAAATGTCGGAACTCAGAGTCCCCTCCGAGTGGACATATCGCAGGATGAATGTTGAGTTTGTATCCATTTCCCCTTAGTTTTCCATGATCAATTAACTCAGTAAACTTATCAAATGAAACTCAGTAAACTAACACAACTTAGCCAAAATAATGAGAGGTCAGTCAGCAGATGGGAAGAAGCAAATCCTTTTTATTCAGCAAGACACATCCGTCACGTGCTTTACTGAAGAGAGCAGCTGGTCTGAAGAACTTCGAAAAATTCCCTACTATTTATACTCTTTTATTCCAATTCAGTTTTAACATTTCATTCCCTTCATTTGAGCCCGTCCTTACCTAATTTACATACATACATATCTGTGGCCGCCTTCAGCTATCTCTTCAGAACGTCTCGACCTCTCGCCTAGTTTTTTTTAACTATCTCTGCAGATCTACAGAGCATGTCGCGAACTCTCACCTAGTTCTTTGATTCTTTGAACACGATGTTCTCTTCACCTCCTTGTGACTTCTGACATAGTATTGACCTTTTCTAGACATTTGCAAGTTTGGTTAACCGCACGTTGCAGAGTCAGCATTACGGTTCCATGTTCTTCTGCATTATATTTACCTAGCACGGTGCAAAGCAAGTTTTGCAGTTATCTTGTCTACCATCTGTTCAAATGTAACCACACTGTGTAGTCTGTTTCCTCCTGTCCAGTTTTTATTTTTGCCTCTAAGCTTTTAAGCATTTCATAACCTGCATTTTAAGATTAAATAGCCACATGATATGCACCTTACTCATCCAATTTTCCATTATCGGCCGGTCAGCCAATCCAGTGATCCCATTGGATAGGCTGACTGACTAACCTGCAATTTCCAATGCTTCTAATAGATCTTTTTCCTCTTTCCAACCTCAGTGTGGTTATTACTCTAGCACGCTAATACTTCTATGGTTATGCTTGATTATCATAATTTTGCCTCAAGCAAAGCCTGCTCTTAAGTTATAGTTAAATACTATAAGAATATAGTTGAATACAGTAAGAATATAGTTGAATAATGTAAGATGAATACTATTTTAAGCAGAGTATTACTATGTTGAAAGTGAGCATAAAAGTAAACTTAAAATTTCTCCGCCATGTTCTCCACACCAAAATCACTCATCCATGTCTTTATGGACCTTGCTTTGTGCACTGGTGCACTGTCATGTTGGAACAGGAAGGGGACATCTCCAAACTGTTCCCACAAAGTTGGGAGCATGAAATTGTCCAAAATGTCTTGGTATGCTGAAACACTAAGAATTCCTTTCACTGAAATTAAGGGGCCAAGCCCAACCCTTGAAATACAACACCTGAACTCAATGATTAGGAGGGGTGTCCCAAAACTTTTGGCAATATAGTGTATATATTAAATCATGATATTGTGGCTTATATGATTATAAATAAAGTGAAGCTTCATACTGGCTGTAGATGCTAATAGAATGTCCACTTGGATCAGCATGCAGGTTTGCCTGTTTGTTTAACCTTTTGCAACTAATTGACTCCTAGTTACAGTTTAGGTGTTATAAACTTTTGCAAGTATTATGCATATAAACAGTAGTTAAAGTGAAGTATTTTAGTGAATGAATTACTTGAAACTGAATAAAATGAGTATGAGCTTCCTCCGTAGGGTGGCAGGGCGCTCCCTTAGAGATAGGGTAAGGAGCTCTGTCACCCGGGAGGAGCTCGGAGTAGAGCCGCTGCTCCTCCACATCGAAAGGGGGCAGTTGAGGTGGCTCGGGCATCTGTTTCGGATGCCTCCGGGACGTCTCAATGGAGAGGTGTTCCGGGCATGCCCCACCGGGAAGAGGCCCCGGGGAAGACCCAGGACACGCTGGAGAGACTATGTCTTTCGGCTGGCCTGGGAACGCCTCAGGGTCCCTCCGGAAGAGCTGGAGGAAGTGACTGGGGAGAGGGAGGTCTGGGCATCCCTACTTAGACTGCTGCCCCCGCGACCCGGCTCCGGATAAGCGGAAGACAATGAATGAATGAATGAATGAATAAAATTAGTGAAAAGAGGTTTAGAATTGTTTTTGGCACTTGTTTTTCACCACTTTTTTAAAGTGTTTATTATTGAAACATGGAACTTAGCTGTGTTTTGGGCTCAGAGATTTGTGTTTGCTTTCCGTTTCTTGTGCATTTCATGTGGTATACGCAATATTTCCCACTAGTAACACTTATATAAGTATGATGGCAGAGAGTCCTACACTGTATGGTCAAAAGTATGAGGATGACTGGCTATCATGCCCATGCGGTCATGGCCAAAAATAATAGCACCCTTGCAATTCCGTCAGAAAATGCAAGACTTCTCTCAGAAAATTGTTGCAATTGCAAATGTTTTGGTACTCACGTGTTTATTGTTTTTGTTTGCACTGGAACAAAACAAAAAAACGGAGAAGAAAAGTCAAACTTGATAAAATTTCACACAACTCAAAAATTGACTGGACAAAATTATTGGCACCTTGTCAAAATTGTAAGAAATAATTGCTTTTAAAGCATGTGATGCTCCTGTAATTTGTATTTTTAGACACCTGTTGCAAGTAATAGTAATCAAACTTACAGCCAGTTAAAATGGAGAAAAGTTGAGTCAACCTTTGTGTTGTGTGTCACACTAAGCATGGAGAATAGAACAAAGTGTAAAGAGTTGTCTGTGGATTTAAGAGAAAAAATTGTGGAAAAACATGGACAATCTCAAGGCTACAAGTCCATCTCCAGAGATCTTAATGTTCCTGTGTCCACTGTGTGCAATGTCGAGGTTTACAGCCCATGGCACTGTAGCTAACCTCCCTGGACGTGGACGGAAGAGCAAAATTAATGAAAAATTACAACAAAGGATTGTTCGAATGGTGGATAAAGAACCCCGATTGACTTCCAAACAAATTCAAGCTCATGAATGAATGAAAAGGGACGCTATGGTAGGTGACCCAGAAGGACACCACTGCTGACACATAAAAATGCAAGACTGGAGTTTGCCAAAACTTATGTGACACAACTACAATCCTTCTGGGAGAACGTACTGTGGACAGATGAGACAAAAGTAGAGCTTTTTGATAAAGGACATCATGGCACTGTTACAGAAGAAGAAATGAGGCCATCAAAGAAAAGAACACAGTCCCTTCTGTCAAACATGGTGGAGGTTCAAAGATGTTTTGGGGTTGCTTTGCTGCTTCTGGCACTGGATGCCTTGACTGTGTGAAATCTGATGATTACCAAAGAATTTTGGGGTACAACATAGTGGCCAGTGTCAGAAAGCTGCGTCTCCACCAGAGGTCATGGGTCTTCCAGCAGGACGATGACCCAAAACACACTTCAAAAAGCACTCAGAAATGGTTACAAACAAAGTGCTGGAGAGTTCTGAAATGGCCAGCAATGAGTCCAGATCTGAATCCCATAGAACACCTTTGGAGAGATCTCAAAACAGCAGTTGGGAGAAGGCATCCTTCAAATCTGAAGGACCTGGAGCAGTTTGCAAAAGAAGAGTGGTCCAAAATTTCAGTAGAGAGGTGTAAGAAACTCATTCATGGTTACAGGAATTGATTGATTTCAGTTATTTTTTCCAAAGCTGGTGCTACCAAATATTAAGTCAAGGGTGCCAATCATTTTGTACAATGCATTTTTTGGGTTCTGTGTGGAATTTTTTCAGACTTGACTTTTTTGCTTTTTTGTGTTGTTCCAATGCAAACAAAAACAACAAACACGTGAGTACCAAAACATTTGCAACTGCAACAATTTTCTGAGAGAAGGGTTGCATTTTCTGACAGAATTGCAAGGGTGCCGATATTTTTGGCCATGACTGTATATGGCCTGTCCATTAGATGAGGCACACGATTGTCTAGAATGTATTTTTATATAGAAGAATTACAATTTCCCAGGTCTGGAAATAAGAGGCCCAAATATGTTCTAGCATGACAGTGCCCCTGTGCACAAAGCAAGCTCTCTAAAATCTGGTTTGCCTAAGCTGGAGTGTAAATACTTGAGTAGCCTTCACAGAGCCCTGACCTCAACCCCACTAAACACTTGGGATGAATTAGAAATCCGACTGCACACCAGGCCTCCTCACGTGAAATTAGTACCTATTTTTTGTTAAAGAAACATCTGTGGGAGTACAGTGTAATGTAATTACATATGTAATGAGCGAGAAAATGGTAATTTCTGGATGATTAAAAATGGGCAATGGACAAGGGTTACGTTTGGGGGAGTAGAGATAAGCAGAGGTCCTTCACCTTTGGGGAAAAAGGAGCTGCTATAATTTAATAGTGGAATAAATAAATGATGGAATAAAATTTCCGTTGCTTTTTTTTTTTAGGGATACAGCCAGGTACATAAGTATTTGGACAGTGACACATTTTTATTTTGCCTCTGTAGTCCACAACAAAGAATTTGAAGTGAAGCAATAAAGATGGGACTTTCAGCTTTAATTCAAGGTGTTTAACATTTCATAAACCTTAAAATTAGCCATTTAAGAATTATAGCCATTTTCCATAGTTCCGCCATTTTCCATAGTTCCTCCATTTTCACAGGCTCAGATGTACTTTTTAAGTCACTCATTATTTCATGGCAAATTAAGGACATCTGCAGTTGATCCCAAGTGTTGAATTTGCATTTGGTAGTTGTTTATGGCTACTCTCAGTCTGTAGTCTAAATAGATGTTGATACAGGTAAAAGAGGCTATCCGAGAGATAGCAGAAAGTGTAGGGGTGGCCATATCAATGTGGGACATCCAAATATTATAAATAATCTTTATAATTATATTAGTTTGTCCAGTTACCTTTTAGTGTCTATAATTCCCAAACATTTACTTGAAGACTTTTGATACCTGCGTTGATCTTGATCGCGTCCTTTCAAATGCCTTGTGGCGGTGTACAGAGACAAAATAAAAACATTGTGTCACTGTCCAACTCTTTAAGGGCCTGATTGTATTTCATTTTTTAGTCTTTCTGTCAAGGCAGTAATCTAATGCTGTGTGTGTACTTTTGACTGTTAAAGCAGCGGGGTAATTTTGCTAGTTTAAAGGCTTTATTGGAAGAGTGAGTACAGTGCTGCATAAATAAGAATGACATTTTGCTGAGGACCTTACTCAAACATTTGCATTTTTATATTCTTAGTGTCATTGTTGCAACTGAGCCTGGTATGTGTAGAGCAAAGGCCAACAGAAATAGCAGCATTATGCTTTTGCACTTCACGTGATTTCTTTCAGTAAAAATTTATATGTTGGAAACAAAATATTAATAAGAATATTAACCAATTAACTCTGCAGTAAAACTTTTAACCAAGCATTCACCTTCAATAATGATTATTTATCTTTAACAGTTACTGAAAATTAACCTTTTTTCATAAGTTTAGATTACTGATCACATGTAATAAGGTGCAATCTGACATTTGTTTTCAGGACTTGGGAGAGAGTATGCCTTAGCATTTGCGGAAAGGGGAGCCTCTGTTGTTGGTAGGTTGTTTTCTGAGTCGATCTATTTCATTTTATTTATGCTGCATCATTTTATAGGAACTTATCTATTGTTATCTGTTCTGCAGTGAATGACCTTGGGGGTGATATAAAAGGAGGTGGAAAGAGTTCAGCAGCTGCTGATAGAGTAGTTGAAGAGATAAAAGCTAAAGGTGGCAGAGCTGTGGCAAATTATGGTAGGTAAACAGGATTATGGTTGTTCATTATTTGCTGTGGAAGGTAGTTTAATAATACCATAATACCTGTCTGATGTAACATGTTTGGGAAATTGTCCAATATCATATAATATTTTCACATGTATTTTGTGATAAAATACAGTGCTTGCTTACACTTACATGTATTTCACAGAAGAATATATGTTTACTTGTATATAATTATTTTCATTTTTACAGATTCAGTAGAAGATGGTGAAAAATTAATCCAGACTGCTTTGGATGCATTTGGACGAATAGGTGCTTTTTTTTTTTTTATATAAAAGGGGGATTCACATGAACTGCCAGACATTATATATATATATATATATAAAAAAAAAAAAGTAGATGGTTATACTCCAAGTTTATTATTTAGTTATTAATTTTAAAGCAGATTATTCAGTAATTACAGTGAGGCTAATATGAAAAGGTAACAGGATTATGAGTGCAAAAAAGGGTCTTGACTCGCCCTTATGTCATAATAATCTATATTTTTATTATATATTCAAATATATTCATAAATAAGTCTTGTTTAAGTTTCAAAACATGTTACTCATTACATATATGCTGAAGCTAATATGTTAAAGATTTCATTTGTAAATTTGTTTCATTTGGGCACCATTTTAAAAACCAAAAATTGGTTTCATTAAAAACAACTTTTTTTCTTCTTTTTTTGAACCACCATCTGCACAATCAGGTCAGGATTGCAGTATAATTTCTCACCGCTTCTAATGCAGCCTGTTGAATCTAAAAATATGCAAAAATATCCTCCAATATCAGTGAGCTAACTGGCAGAAACGGCTACTTTTCACACATTCTAGCATAGAGATTTATTATATATAGAAATTGCTGTGTTCCATGACTTATCATGTCTAGCACATCCTTGCTTCTATCTTTGGACTTCTGGTGTGGAGGAACTTGCTACTCTACAAACTGAGCACAGAGTAAAATGTGGTACAGCAGGGTAATCCTTAAAATGAATAATAACAATAACAATATGATTCTTAATCAGAATAATCAATAAATCTATATTTGAGTGGCATAAATATAGTGTAGGTGTTACTGACCCTAATTGTAGAGTAGCATGATAATTACAAATCGTTAAAATAAAGAAAAACATTAAGTAAGTAGTGCAGCACGTTCGCCTCACACCTCCAGTGTCCTGGGTTCAAATCTCGCTCCCGCTCACAGTGTGTGTGGAGTTTGCCTGTTCGCCCCGTGCTTGGTGGGTTTCCTCCGGGTGCTCTGGTTTCCTCCCACAGTCCAAAGACATGCTTCTAGGCTGATTGGAGTCTCTAAATTGCCCGTAGTGTGTGATTGCATGAGTGAATCAGTGTGTGTACCCTGCAATGGGTTGGCACTCCGTCCAGGGTATCCTGCCTTGATGCCCGATGACGCCTGCAATAGGCACAGGCTCCCCGTGACCCGAGAATAGATTGGATAAGCGGTACAGACAATGGGAAAAAAAATTAAAGTAAGTCGTGCCTACTGTTCACATGAAGAATGTTACTACACAGTAAGCATCCTTTTGGCTCGAATGGCTCAACACATTTAGCTGATGCTTTTATCCAAAGTGAAGTACAGCTGAGAGACAAAACAACTAGGAAACTGTTGGTGTCATGGGTTAAGGTCCCAACACTGTCAGCTTCATAGGGCTGGGATTTGACAGTGCCTTTTAAATTTATCTAATGCCTTAAAACATTACTCCCGTGTCCCTTTTGGGAAGATGCTGCCTGCATGGGCAATGTTTGTGCTCACATGATAAAGTCTGTCATATTTGGATAGTAGCCCAGAAACAACTGTGTCTTCTACAGTCTCTTATTTATTAAATAATTTCATGTGTCCTTGGAGAAGGCAATCAAATAATTTAGTAGTAATGTACTAATTGTTTTTAAAATATTATGCTAACATTGTAAACTGTAATAATTATTGCCCCCAATTACATTTACCCTCAGACTAAATTTAGTGAGGTTGTATTGCATGTGATTATAATGCATAAACACTACTGAACATAATTAATAGGGAATGGACTGGAAAATAATACATCTATAAAATATTTTAAAACAAATGTACATTATTCATTTTAAATAATGTTCACTAAAAAAAAAGATTGATTTAGTACAAATAAATTAAAAATCTGTGAATTGAATTGATTTAACAGAATGAAACCAGATATTCGGATTGTTGAAATCTCTTTCATAAAATCTCAATTTTCAACTGATCTTAAAATATTCTTTCTTATCAAAATCTCAAAAGCTGATATCTCCTAGTGATGCATGACATCCTGAGGATCTCCTACAAACAATATTGTGTGTTGTTGCTGTGTGTTTTAACGTTTCAATGTTTTCTTCTCAGATATTCTGATAAATAATGCTGGGTAAGTTCATTACTGGCGTGAACTAATGTGTGCTTGTATGTTTTTTTTTTTTTTGTTTGTTTTTTTTCTACTTACATACACCGAATGTATAATTTTTGCCTCCTAAATTATGGATTGTAATTTATTTCTTCCTCTTTTCTTCAAACTTTAAAGGATCCTGCGCGATCGATCTTTTGCTAGAACAAGTGACCTTGACTGGGGTATGTACTGTTAAGAATAGGAAAGAAATTACTTTTTAATCCAAATGCTTACTGTGCATGTTCTTTTTAAGACATTTAAACAGTATTTCTAAAAGGGAGCATGAGGACGGCTGATGTGAGTGCACAGAACATTATCTGTGAGCATACTCATTAAAAAAGAGCACGAGGTAGCATAAATTGGTATTGGCAAGTGTGGAGCAGTAAAGCGAATGCGCAGGAAAGTGTTCTTACACAAGTGCTCTTCAGTTCTGCAAGCATGGAGCACTGAGACCTGTACGCTTCATTTCCCCTCACTCACCATGCTCTGAACTTTGCTTGCAAGTTAAATCGCTTTGAGACTTTAGAGCAAAGATAAGAGGAATATCCCTACTGCTATGATTGCTCAACCAATCCCTTGTTTCAGAAAAGGCAGAACGTCATCTAACTCATAGAATATTTTTGAAGACGTTAAAGACAAATCCGTTTAATGCATTAATCACTCTGAAGGTTAGATACTGTACCTCCTGAAAATTGGTGCTATAATCATAACTGGGGGACACACGGTGGCTTGATGGTTAGCACGTTTGCCTCACACCTCCAGGGTTGGGGGTTCGATTCCCGCCTCCGCCGTGTGTGTGGAGTTTGCGTGTTCTTCCCGTGCCTCGGGGGTTTCCTCCGGGTACTCCGATTTCCTCCCCCAGTCCAAAGACATGCATTGTAGGTTGATTGGCATCTCTAAATTGTCCGTAGTGTGTGATTGCATGAGTGAATGAGTGTTCTGTGCATATCGAAGGGTACATTCAGCAGATTGCAAAAAGTACAGCTCATGTTATTTGAGGTCTAATAAACATTTAAAGTAGCATCCTCTTTATCTCATATCAGTAGAAGCTAAAAAGAAATGCTTCCCCTTTTTTATGAGCTAACACGCTAGCAGCGAATAACACCCACTCACGTGTGTACATGCACAGACACACAAAGCAAAGTCTCACTGCTGCACTGAGGCAGCCTTTCATGGCGGAATCAATCCGGGTTAACGAAATCACCATGGTGACTGGGAAGCTCATAGCAGCAGGTATGAGACTCCAGTATAGAATGTAGGGTTCATTATGTTTGTGCTACAGAATAACTAACAGAAGAACCAGAAATAAAGCGCCCCATGGCATGTCCCACCCCCTTGAGTCTGCTGTGTTGCCGGGGTATTTATGGCAAATTGGGCTAGTTTTGAAACAACAAATAAAAATTTGACACAGTAATGTTATTCCCAACCCAAAGAAGAAAAATGGACATTTTGCTGAAACTGCGCCAACTTTGCAACACCAGTGAATGCTCAAGCAGGAGAGATCATGTTTAATTAGCAGTGTTGCATTTTAACGCACAGATTTTGCTTCAGCGTATGCTTGAAAATGGAAGCCAGATATAAAAAGGCAGACATTTAGCTTATGCTTATTTTTGCTGTATTGAAAATACTGACACACCAAGCTCAGATTCAACATTTGTATCAGCAACCGTCTACTGAAATGCTTGACAGGTTGCATTTACATTCAATAATTGATTTTTAAGCTGAAAACGGAATTAATAAATAAATAAATCTGTAAGTAGCTCTATAAGAGCAGAAGCACATATTGGTATATGTTCAGATAAGATTTCAAGAAGTCATAAAATGTCATCAGAATAGCATTAGAGTGAGGAACATGGAAGATTTGGTGGCGATGCACTTAATTTGGTTTTAAGAAATAGTTGAGATTTTTATTGGTATTAGAACTATATGAAATTCAGTTTGTTTAGAATAAAGAACACATGAATTGGAGGAAATGGTATTGTGTGTGCTTGCACTAAAGGAGAAATTGCAGCTACTCTTGATCACCTTCAAGTCTATAGATTGTTAGATCTGAAGCTTGACAGATGTACCTCAGTCGTACATATTACAGCAAAGACTCCAATGAGTTTATGGAATATGGACTCACCATAAGTGTTAAGTTTACCGTATGAGTACGTATACCATTATGCATTGAGGGTCGATTGCTGTTGATAGACACACACCTTGTGTGGCATGGAGATGTGTTACTATCAACAGTCAAAGATGACCACTGACTGCAATTTCTTCTTCAATAAAAGACAATGTGTATTAAATTTTCAAATGTTCCTTATTTTAAACAAACACCTCTTTGATATGTACCATTATCATGGTATGAGACTTTAATCTCGAAATATTGTGACTTTTTTCCCAATTAATTTATGAAATACTGTGATTTTTTTTTTTTTTAAACAGTGGCCTTAAAATACCTTCACAGTTTCTAGAAGAAAGCTCATCATAGATGTGGGGTCTTAGCAGCACCACCACCACCCTACAGTCTAAAAAAAATCAGTAATCATGCAGTTCACATCACCTTGCACTCTCTGTCAATAAATAACCCACAGATGATGTTCTGTGCACTCCGTATCCTCACACTCTCTCTTAAAGATCCTATTTAAATGCAATTCTTTTTCTTTCAGACCTCATTCACAAAGTGCATTTGCGGGGTTCCTTCTTAGTCACCCGGGCAGCATGGAATCACATGAAAAACCAAAAGTTCGGAAGGTGATGCAATGACCATGTCTATACATAACGATGTACAGTATTCACTATTAAAAAGAACAACTTGTCATATCGTAACAATGATCTGCCCAACACTGTGCAGAATCATCATGACCTCATCGGCTGCTGGAATCTATGGGAACTTTGGTCAAGCAAACTACAGTGCTGCTAAGCTGGGCCTCCTGGGTCTCGCCAACACTTTGGCCATTGAAGGCCAGAAGTACAACATCCACTGCAACACCATCGCGCCTACTGCAGGCTCACGTCTCACTCAGACAGTCATGCCACCAGGTTAGATCATGCACAAAATAATACCGCACAGATTATTACAGCAACTAGAGCAGTATCTAAATATCTTAGTGTGTAAGGTGCATGTCAAAGTGTAATATGCATATGCAAAAAAAACATTTTATTTAATTGCATATGGGCCTGTATTTTTTTATTTTTTTATTTTTTTATTTTTAAAGTGACTCCTTATCAAACCATATAATGGTATACTGACTAGGTCAGCACTCCTTTGATTTGGAAGTATGCAACAAAATAAATCTCCAGATAAGCTGGATACTGATCTACAGGGTATGTTTAGAAATACAGCATGTAAAGTTACAACAGAACACTATACTAGCATTAGTACTCGAGGTTTGAATAGAACAGTGCAGTTGGACAAAATGTTCTGTTCCCTGTAGAGTTTAATAAGTTTAATTCATGCTGCTGCAGTCATTTGAAAGCTGTGTTCCAAACCACATTCTGTTCACTCAGTAGAATTCCTAAATAGTACATAGTACTAAAGGTCAGACAACTGAAAACAATGTTTTATACTCTAAAGCACAGTCCAGATCAAACAGCAATAATCTCTGGGAATGTGCATTTTCTTCTGCTAGCAGATACTTTCTTTGTCCTAGTGATGTGTGTTATGATCAAGTCATTTTAAGCTGGCTGTGTAGGTAAACATTGAAATCTGACTTGCATTTATTTGCAGTGTAGTTTAAAATGTTTTGAAAGAAACCTATATTTAATGAGGTGTTTACGATGCATTCTAACAGAGAAGCTCTGCTGCTTGTTGGAGATGTACTGTATGTAGTCCAGTATTGTAGCAGAGGAGACTGCATTGTAATTAATAAAGTGCATTTAATTAATCTTACCCAAAAAATTGTTATTACTTAATAAAAGGCAATCTAAGATTTCTTGAAACTGTTTCATCCGTAAGAATGTCATTGGTCAAAAGTCTGTTTAAAAAAAATTGCGTGTGCTATTTGTGTGCCAAAAGAGTTGGCTCTTATTTGTGAGCTGTCAGATTTGTGACCTGATAAAAACAGGCTTACTGCTTCATGCTGACTTTATATGTATACATGAACATTGACTGACTGGTAAATTTGCAAGCCTCAGGTTATCTTATCTTAGCCAAAGTTAGCCATGCATTCAGGAAGTAGCTTAACACCCACTGGAACAAACATAGTTCTGATCTGTGCAACTTGACAGTATGACATGATTGGGTAGTTTAGGTTTTACCAAAAAATGCTGGCTAAAGCTGAGTGGGAGAAATGGAAATCAGCTAATTATATGCAAATATAGTGATTTATAAGTAATTTGTTTTTCTGTCAACAGTCGACACACATGGTGGATTGTGCTAGCAATCCAATTCGTACGGTAATTAATGTCCAAAGATTAACAGGAAAGGATTAGGTTTCACCAAATCTGTCTGGCTCACCCCCTGACTCATAGTTGCATTCATGTTGCTGCCAAATTAGAAATAATGCATGTTAATAGCTCGGAACGGATTAATAAATATAACGATGTTTTAGTCGTCGTTACACTAGGGCGCAACGGCAGAGTATTAGGCAAGTGTGGGGAAACCCTGTTAGCACGACAGTATTAAAATGAAGTGCTGTTTTCTTAGTATTAGTTGGTAGGCTGTAGTTTGGAGGAAAAACTCTGTGGAATTATTCTGCAAGATTAGCAGTCTAATAACCTTCAAGCGTTTTATGATATTAAGTAGCATGATTGTGAGTTTGAGTTCATTTTATTTTGAGTTTCCTCTTGCTCTAAT
Source organism: Hemibagrus guttatus (assembly GCA_033459395.1). Taxonomy (NCBI): domain Eukaryota; kingdom Metazoa; phylum Chordata; class Actinopteri; order Siluriformes; family Bagridae; genus Hemibagrus; species Hemibagrus guttatus. The sequence continues at coordinate 14,822,249 of JAUCMX010000007.1, forward strand.
TGTTAGTGACAGTATATTTGTCCTTGTCAGATCTGGTGGAGTCTTTGAAAGCAGAGTACGTGGCTCCTCTTGTCCTATGGCTCTGCCATGAGCAGTGTCAAGAGAATGGAGGCCTTTTTGAGGTGTGATTCTGAATTTCACACTTTTATTACATCATAATTGATGGTTACGTTTTTATATACTGTAATCGTTCTGCAAATTCTGACAGTTTCTTGTAACTGTTCTTAGGTTGGGGCTGGCTGGATCGGCAAATGTAAGTGATTGTCTTTATTCTTATTGAAAAGTCATAAGAATGAATTTAATGAATGAATTTAAGGCTATTTTGAAGCTTTTCATTGTATGTGGATGTGCAGTGCGGTGGGAGAGAACTTTAGGCCGTATCGTCCGTCATAAAAGTCAGAGCATGACCCCAGAAGCAGTCCGGGATAAGTGGGACCAGATCTGTGACTTCACCAATGCCACCAAGCCAGCTAACATTCAAGGTAAATATAAAAATAGGTTACGATCAACTATGAGATCCTGATACCAAGCTGTTTCTGCCCTCAGCCTACAAATTATTCAGTCACAAGCCTATAAAACAGACATTATAGATGTCAGAAGCTCAAGTTAAAAATGGCACCATTAACAATTGAATCCAACTGTATTCAACCAATAAGAACAAAGACATGACTCCTTTTTTTTTTTTTCCTCTATTTTTAAGTGTGATCTTGTAAACCATGTAAATAGTGAAATATTCAGTGATGAACAGGCTTAGCCCTAACCTGATAATCACAACCCACAGTATGGTCAAGCACATATTTTAGTAACCAGTCAGAATGAACTAAAGCAAAATATTTTTAGACAGCCATTACTGCATCACATGAGTGTCTCAAGAGAAGTGAAGTTCTTATAAAAAAAAAAAACCTGATGTGGACCATTAGCTCTATTCCAAGACTAGGCCAAGCCTTTTCAATTCAATTTTACTTATATAGAACACTTGACAATTAGACATTGTCAGAAAGCAGCTTTACTGTAATCTGGATGTAGATTTAGATCCTCAGGAGGACCTTGTCCTCCTCTGGGTGACCGCATAGAATAGGATTATAAATCAGTACCCTTTAACTATTGTGTACTGTATAATAAAGTAGAACAGTACTGTGTTTGTTGAAAGGACGAACAATACGACAGCAGTACTTGGGTACAAACCTACAGTATCCAGGTGAGAGTATCCACTAAAATGTTTTTAGACAGTAATGTAGCCTTGAGTGAGACTGAATTCTGGGTGCATCTTCACTCAACGAGCTACCCAAAGATCATGCAAAATCTACTTTTTATTTATATATTTAATTGCAAAGCAGACCAGCAGTCACCGACAAAAGCAATAGATCTCTCACTGTGGTTGGCAGCCATACAAGTTGTTTTTTTTAAATGAATGAAGATAAAGAAGGGTAGTCCCTCAATTAAAATTGAAATAGTAGTAAATAGAAATCCATATTAGAAAACTGAGACTTAGTGGGTCTCTCAGTCCCCAAAGTCCTCCTGTTTGGTTTCACAAATCGTAATTTGTTTTTCCAGGGAAAAGGAGGGCTGCAGCTTGAAAGGGAGATTGTGTAACACAACATCTGGATTGGCCCACAAAGTGAAAATACTTTTTTGCCAAATATGTTAATAAGAACAAGCAATTGGTGTCTGAACGAAATATGTGTTTTGACCCCATATGAATAAATAGGGCAGACATCTGAAACCAAGCCTGAAGAATGTTTTCTATAACAAAGTAATTTAACTTTAACACTGATAAAAAGCACGAAAAAATGGTCTTATCTGTTTTGCATTAAAGCACAAATTGGATCTGCTTGGGAACATCTGTTTGTCAAACAGGAGTAAAATATATGCTATTTATGAATCTGAAATTAAACTCCTGAACTCCAAAAGAGGTGATTTGGGGAAACAGATCTTCTGGGTAGGTTGTGTAGTGGAATGTAATCAGACCTGTGGTATGTTCATTTACTCAAATGTAAATGTCAAAAGTGCCTAGATCTCACTTGTCTCCCACCACAGTCCCAAAAACTAATATAACAAAGCGTCACAACTGCAAGTATTTAAAAATATCTCTCTTGGATTATCCATATTCTTCTTGCAGCTGTAAAAACGATTGGAAAACCTTTTTAGGAAACAAACATGAAAATAGCCTGATCTCTTTCCTCGTCCAAGCCAGAAGCCCAATGTTATTTAACTGTGATGAAAACCAGGATTGAAGGCTGTATGAGAAGACACAGATGCAAATTTAGAAATCCAAAGGTGGTTCTTGACCTCTCTCCACGCCTGTACAGTGTTGTATAAAGCAAAATTTAAGAAACACCATTCCCTTTCATGATAGTATGCAAAGGTAAACTTTCAAGGGCTATGAGGAGACACAGCTCATATACAAGACTATATATAAGATTAAACAAACAGCAAAGAATTGATTGGAATAAATATACGATGGAGAACATTTATCCTACGTGGAGATATGGGATGAGGGTCCCATATATTAAGATCATACCTTTTTATATTCTCAACTAGGACACAGTTGTTCTCGTCATCAAGCTCTTCTGATGTAAACCCCAAAGTATTTGAAGCCTGCCATAGCTAACTGAAATTGTGATGTGTTGCCCCAGACGAGTCAAAAGGTACATTAAGAGGGAGTCAAAGTGAGTAAAATTTGTCTCGTAGCCATAAAATCTACTATATTATCTACTATATTGTGAAACCCACAAATTGCTGGAATGGATTTTTGGGACATATATAAAAGGACATTGTCCGCCTATAGCAAGATTCAGTGATCTGCACTTTTTTCTAAAAATAGAGCAGAGCTTCTTTCACCAAAGACCAGTGGTGAAAGAGGACAGCCCTGTCCACTTCCTCTGCCTATTTTGTGTAATTTAGAAAATGAACCATTTGTGTTAATGATAGTGTTGGGGTTTGAATATAGTAAATGGTACTAAATTTCTTGAAGGACCCCTTTTCTGAGAGAGAAAGGGCAGGGGTTCAGGCTTATCCATGGAGTCTGTCCTTGCACATGCCTACAAATGCATATGCAACTACAATAACTAAAATTAGATTTCCATTAGCAGTGATCTATAAGCAAATTTATTACAATAGAAGCTAATTGAGCTCATCCTCCTGTTTGTGTTTGTTTACCATAATATTACAGTGCACTATAGAGGACGGAGAGTTGCAAGAGGGCCCATTAGCATGGCTTTGTAGTGCTCATCACTTGTGTTGAATTTGGGTTGAGCATGTCACTGTCTTTATCTTCTGAGTGTGGACTAGTTAATTAAACATTCGCGCCCCTTTTGTGCTCTGCCATTAAGAGTCGATGCAGTTGCTGGTGGATGTGCTGTCAAAAGTGGAGGCTGAGGAAGGAATTGGAGCCAGGCCAACCAGTGCCGTGACCTCAGCATCATCTGGTATCAACCCTGTGAGTACTGTATATGTAGTTTAAATGCGCATTAAATTTTAAAATACAATAAATAAATTTAAATAAAACTATAGATTTAAAGCAAAATGAAGATTGCTTAAATTAATTGATTGGTCATATACACACTTACAGTATGTATAGAAAAGAGGACACAAGTCACTACTAAACATATAAATTACTTTTTGTGAACTAAATAATTCATCAGTTTGGAGCTTTTTAAGCAACTGTAATTGTACTCGTGCCTGCAGGCCGAGGCCGTGGGGAAATTTCTTCCTGAGATGACATTTAACTATACCAACATGCACTGCATCCTATACGCCCTGGGAGTGGGCATGTCTACTAGAGAGGCCGATCACCTCAAGTTCCTCTATGAAGGTCACGAGGAGTTCAGCTGCCTGCCTACATTTGGAGTCATCCCAAGCCAAGCATCAATGCTAGAAGGAGGACTCAGTTCTATTCCAGGGCTCAATTTTGACCCCACCAGAGTGAGCAACTTTTTAAAATACTTCCCAGTACTGAGACTTTGCATGTAATTATGCACATGTAATTATGTTATGTATCTCATTTTTGCTTTTGCTGGCTTTGATCAGACTCACTAGAATGAATGCATCTTTCTTGATTTTTTTCTATCCTTTAAGGGCACACAGTGAAATGGAAGAACATTTATTATAATAAAGTAGATTTATGTATTTTCATTTATAGCTTCTACATGGAGAACAGTACTTGGAGTTGTACAAGCCTTTGCCTACTTCAGGTATGTCTGCTTTCCCATAGGTTTTTGGAACAGTTTTTTATAAATCAGCTGGTTTAACTAACATCTGTTTTCTAGGAACACTGACCTCAAAGTCATCAATAGCAGATGTCCTCGACAAAGGGTCTGGTGCAGTCATACTCCTGGATGGTGATTTTTATTTTTTTTTTAATTATTATTAAAATATAATGACAAAAAATAGTGTTAGGCTTGGAGTTAATTAAAGATATCGGTACCATATTTCATTGATGAGTGAAAACTATTCAGCTTTAAATAAATATGTAACTGAGCAAGAAATGAGAACTGAGCATTTTCATCCCTGCAGTTCACACATACAGCAAGCAGGAGCTGGTTTGCTACAATCAGTTCTCAGTGTTCATTGTTGGTGCTGGTGGTTTTGGAGGAAAGAGGACATCAGATAAAGCTGTGGTAATGAACATTCTACACTCCAGCATTGAAAAGCTTGCAAATTATGCAGTACTTGTTTATTTAGCATTAGCATTTTAATAGTTATACCTCTGTTTTTCACAGGCTACAGTTGCACCTCCAAACAGATCACCTGATGCAGTTGTGGTTGATGAAACCACCAGAGATCAGGTAAGGGCAAGCGTGTTGATTGTAATGTATGACAATAGGTATTAAATGAAGGATAAAAGCAACACAATAGTATTGTTATACACTCTTGGTATTTTGTAGGCAGTATCATGGTCTGACCAATTTAGTAAGGTAACCGGTTTAGTAAGGTTTTTTTCTTCAATGATATAAAACCTAATTTTTGCATTGTAGGCTGCTTTGTATAGGTTGAGTGGTGATTGGAACCCTCTTCACATAGACCCAAGCTTTGCAGCAATGGGAGGTAAGAATGGACAATGCTTCCATTTTCAAAGGAGGACATTTTCAGAATCAGTGACCGTAGTAACATTTGTACTACACAATGTTAAAAAAAAAAAAGAGTGAAAATCTATCCAAAACTTTAGGATTTGAAACTCCCATACTGCACGGACTCTGCTCATTTGGATTTGCTGCACGCCATGTCCTGAAGCAGTACGCTGGAAATGATGTTTCCAGATTCAAATCTATTAAGGTGAGGCAAGTTCATACAATGCTGCCACTTAAAACCTCATAAAACTTTTCCAACAGATATTTAGCTCGTATTACACCATTTGTAAATGACCTACATATCATTATCTGCAGTTTTTCTCATATATATTTTGTTAAAAACATTGCTTTTATCTATAATAACCTACAATCTGCTGGCTCCATCTTTAATTTATTCCTTTTTTTTTTGGATAGGTGCGATTTGTGAAGCCAGTGTTACCCGGCCAGTCTCTGCAGACAGAAATGTGGAAAGAGAACAACAGAATTCACTTTCAGTGTAAAGTGAGAATGTTTTTGTTTATACCGTAGTGCATTTGATGCGATTTGTTATTCCACTGTCAAAATCATTTAATTATTTGTTCTGGCTGTTCAGGTAAAGGAGACAGGAGCTGTTGTGTTAGCTGGAGCGTATATAGATTTACATGCAGCTCCCGATGCTGTTGCCAGCAAATCTCCCGCAGAGGTACAGGCATCATTTCTATTAAATATTATCAGTATTATATCTCGAAGGAAAATTTGTGATTTGAAAGAACAAATATTTGTGGTATATGTGAATATGCAAAAATTGACTATAAATCACACTGTAACTTCATAGACCAGTGGACTTCAGAGTGACTTGGTGTTTGCTGAAATTGGACGCCGGATCAAAGACGTGGGCACTGAACTCGTGAAGAAAGTTAATGCTATTTTTGGATGGGAAATTACCAAAGGAGGAAAGACGGCTGCTCAGTGGAGTAAGACATCAGATTAATTGGGCAAAGGGTCTTTAAGTTTTGTTTATTTACCAAGCGTCAGGGGCTTACAGGTGTAGGGGCTTAGCGCTTGCATTACCTCCAGGGCCGGTATCGAACCATTATTTGTATGATTGATGAAAAATATATCTATCTATCTATCGATAAAATATATATTGCATCATTCTTAGTTGTTATACTTTTTCTATGAAAGGTGCCAACACTTCTTCAAAAAGGTTTACATGGCAAATGCTGTAACCTTTATTGCACGTTGTGAGAGGCCGTGCAATGGTCATTTTCCCATAGATATTTATGCATCCCTGTTGATCCAAGATCTGATGTGTTTCTGTCCAGCCATTGATCTAAAAACAGCACCAGGTGCACTGCATAAGGGTCCATACAGTGACAAAGCTGATGTGACCTTCACTGTGGCCGATGAGGATTTCATGGACGTGGTGCTGGGAAAGCTCAACCCTCAGACGGTACCGTCATGCCACATTTTCTATGAAAAATTTCAGTTGATTCACCAGATGTGTGAACATTAGAAGTAATCCACCACATCGATACTGTTGTTTTGTTTGTTTCCCCCGTAGGCGTTTTTTGCTGGCAAGTTGAAAGTCAGAGGGAATATCATGCTGAGCCAGAAACTGGAGACAATACTGAAGGATTATGCCAAGCTGTGAGACTCTATCCAGCACCTTAGAGAAATGCAAATGCAGACTTCATGACAGTTTTACTGAGGGTGTAAGATTGTCTCTAGAATGTTGAGATTTTACATCTAACATTTACATATCAGTAACATTAAGAGAACACTAATCGGGGGGGGAAAGAAATCGCCATTCATGGTAATGACATGATCTAGTTTTTCTGTGTGTGTTGGCCACAGATTTGAGTATATTACACCTTTAACCTTTTTCTTTAGTTAGTCAAGCTTGTCCAAACCTAAGCTGAACAGTGAAAGAATGTGTTCAAGAAAATAAATGTAAATAGTGCAAATAATCTAGAAGGGTTTTTTTTTTTTAACAATGACTTGTAAACTTGGTACTTAACAGTTGTGAAAGCTAATTTAACCCGACTAGCTCTGGAAAAATGAGTAATTACGCAGTCAGTAGAATGCCCATCTGTGATCGATGGGATGTGTTTGAATAATGTTCCTAGCAATCAAACAATTTGTGTGAATTAAACACAACAGGAAACCTTTCTTTGATTAACAGTTATGAAAGATGAATAAAATTAATAATCTGGTCTCTTATTTAACCCATTTCTTTTTGTCAAATCAGATTACTGTGCCTGTTTAATGTGTTGGTAATTTGTAATAAATCTCACCTTTTGTGTATATTCTGGAGGCAACTGCTCATCACTTAGTAAACAAAAAAACCTCACATACCCTTATCATAAATGTTGCAGCAAGGTGATTTATTTTGCCATTACATTTGATGTATATTATATATTTCAATTTACAATAATCATTAGATCCATAATAAAGTTCAATGGATTTACTTATATTCACATTTCAGAGGTTAAAGAGGGAAAAAAAAACCTGACAAGATACACACTACAACTACAGTTGATTTCTTATTCCCACCTTTTTAACTAAGTGACATTTAATCCTCAATTTGCTGTTTTTTCATTTTAATATGAAAAAAAATCCTATGAATGATTGGTTAACATTACTTTTCGAGCATGACCTGTACTTACAATACAAATGACACCAGAATGTAAAGTGTGCATGGGGATCTTATAGCAAGCACTAAAAACAAAGGAGGAAAAAAAATAGCTTGAAGTCTAAAAATAAGAATATATTAAGAGAATAATTTGCAAGATCTAATAGAATATAATGACACATGAATCATAAATATTTTTTGTTAAACAAATGTTTTAAGTAGCCTACAGTTAATAAAGAGCTTAATTATGATATGCTTTGATTTATATTTACATAAACAAAATAATCTCTTCAGTTGCTCCCCGAAATAAAGTTAATGTACATTTTTACACGCTTACGTTTTATTTTTGTGCAATGGCTGACAAAAACATCAGTCTAACTACTTATTCACCATAGGCTATTGATATGTACCCTTTACCTTTGATTCAAAGAACAAGTCATAAAATGATAAGCTGAAGGCATAGAAGTAATAAGAGTTGAACTTTGGCAGCATGAAAGAAGGGTTCACTCATTTCTATTAAAATGAACACAAGTGCTGTTAGAGAGGCAGCACTACTGAGAGATTCAACTCTTCAAGGGCTTGATAATTTGCTAAAGCATTCAATCGGAGAAAGGTAAAGAATATACTAGCTGTCAGCCAGACCCAGATGAACAAAAATATATCTTTGTTGGAGACAACAGCATTTATTTGTAACTGACTATAGCAAGGCTATTCCAATTACGAATACATAAATGCATAAAAATTCTGATTTCCCGTGGATTACCTTTACAGAAAAGTCATATCCTCCTTTTCTAGAGCTTTCTTGACTATAAGTTCAAGTTATAGAGTTTGTTTTTGGAAAAACTTTGATTGCCTGTGCTGATATACATATTTACTGTACGGGTCTTGAATGTACCCAATCAGTGACTATGCTACAAAGAACTAAACACTGTTTATCTTGTTATTATTATTATTATGACAGAATACCTTGCTCATACCATTAGGGATACAAGCAGAAACTAGTGCAGAGTTAAACTTAAGAATGGTCACAAAGCTACAGTATGCAAAGAAGTTTTACAACCCTCACTTGAACCAACAGATGTCAGAGGTCCATGGTTGTACTTTAGGTATAAATATAAGGACACTTTTCACTATTTCTTATTATTTATTATTTATGATTATTTCATCTAGACCACGATCAACACTGCTTAGCAACAGATTATTTTAAGGCTTACTCATGTGGTATACATGTTCCAATAGGATTTGAATGTAATGCATTTTAAAAAGGGGTAAAATATACCATCTAATGTGCTTAAATATAATGTTGGTTCTATGCTTGATCCGGATTGAAGTGATATGAAAGATTCAAGACTCAAGATTTCAGTCAGTGTTGGTCAGTCTTCCAAAACAATGACTGCTCAGTGTTTCAGCAGAGCTGTACTCGCTCCGGTCAAAGTTCCCCTCCCCAGTGGTTCGTATTGCTCATCTTACCCTGTGCAAAAGTTGTTCCGAACGCTTCAGTTGTGCTAAATGATGAACTTAACATCATTCTTCACATTGTTGGTGTAGGTGCTGACACGGTCAGGCAGGACGCGCATTTTCATGGTGCCGTCAGCACCACAAGAAAAGACGTGGTTGCCTGGTGCCGTCTCGATCTGCATGACGCCGGTGCCTAGGTTGCGGAAGATGGACTGCCGGGCATGTTCGTTCAGGAAAGTGTGCAATAGGCTCTGCGTTAACATGTTCCACACCTGCACAAAAGCTCATTAAGTTAACACATGAACAAAGTTTTCAATAATCATTTTACCAAGTTATTTTTTTAATGAACAGTAGTAGTAAAAGTCAAGGGAAGCAGGAAATTTAAAAAATTGTGTTTTTATAAGTCTTTTGCCCTCTTCCAAATATTTTCTGAGCATGGGCATGTAAATAAAAGATCTTACCTTTGCCTCCAGTTATTTGGTGGAATCACTGAATGGTCTCAATCAGTAAAATGTCTCATTACATAAATAATTTTAAATATCATTTTAGCATTATGCTTATACTGGTGTAAAAGAAAGAATAGATTATTCATTATTTTGACCCAAACTTGATAGTGAGATAGATCGAGTTCTGAGATTCTGGATTATAACACCACGAATGTGGCATACCTTAATGTTGCCTTCAGCCGAGCCACTGATGAAGCAGCTTTCAGTGGTATCCACAGCCAACGCCTTGACAGCTGAGTCATGGGCCTGGAAACTCTGGCGCTGGAGCTTAAGCGTGAGGTCCAGCACACTGATCCAGCCTTTCCTTCCTCCACTGAGCAGCAGCTGCTGTTTGGGAGCAAGAGCCAGTACAGTTGCACCAGACTCATGGCAGGTAAAGCCTGCAAACAGACCGAAACCCTTAGTGACATTTCAGAGCCCCATTTATATTGGCTAAGGGTGTGGTGATTGACAATGTTACCTCAGTATAAAGAATATAGCCAAAGGTTTGACCATCATACCCATATGCACTTGACAAACATCCAATTACAAATGCAGTCCCTTTTTTTGCTGCAATATAAACTACTTTTCTTCTAGTAAAGCTTTCCACTAGAAAGAGTGTGTCAATGGGAATTTGAACATTCAGCTACGAGAGCGTTACTGAGGTTGATTACTGATGAGTGAGAAGGTCTGGGGAGCAGTCAGCATTTCAGTTCATCCTCAAGATGTTCAGTGGGGTTGAGGTCTGGACACCTGAGTTGTCAAAGCCATGTCTGTGGACCTTGATTTGTGCACAGGGGCATTGTCATGTAGGAACATGTTTTGGTTCTTTAATTTCAGTAAAGGGAAACTGTGATGTTACAACACACACAGACAGACTAGACAATTTTCCCACCCAACTTTGTGGCAACAGTTTGAGGAAGACCCACATTCGGGTGTAAATGTCAGGTGTCTACCTATTTTTGTCCATATATTGTAAATTGTATTGTAACTGTAAAGACAATGCTTAAAAAAAAAACACAGCAAAATATAAAACAAGCACTACTGCCAGATGCAGTGTATCACACTTAATATGGTCAGGGCTGCTGTTGTCAATATTGCCATGGCAACACTATTTATGCATTACCCGGCAACACTACTGTTCACAGCAGGCAAAGAAGCAGTTTAGCTTGTGAATAATACATGTTTGTTTCAGTATTAAAACTATTGCCAGTAGAATCTAGTTAAATCCAGTCGTGTGTGTTTCTAGGTCATCTAGATGCAAATCCAGTGCATGCTTGAACAACTTGCAAATCATCTTTTCTCACCGTCAATGGTTCAACCGAGGTGCTCACAGACGAGTCCAAGAATTCCCATGATCTTTGAAGACCGGAGGTGAGGCACACATTTATTAGAATTTACTGACATCAGCCATTTACCTTTGAAATATCCGGGCTAGTGCCCTTATGTAGGCATAGTGAACATGACTAGCAAGTTGCTCAGCAAGTATATAAAATTTCTCTCTGTACTGACACTTTCCTATACATGGACACCACTGAAATAACTAACACTCATTTATTATTATTATTTTTACTTAGATTTTAGATAATAATAGGCAATATACATTCACAAAACTTTCTGTTGGTTTTGGAGCACGTCGTTTTGGTTTTGTGCTTTATTTTGAATAAAATGCTATAACTGATTGAAATCAAATGTATAAAGCAATTGTATTTAAAAAGTCTTTCATTGTTTGCAGTGTGTTATTTTAGTATTTATGCAATACATTTGAACTGTTTAAAAAAATATTTGTTTGACTTTTTTTTTTGTAAAAAGGGTTGTTTCTTCATTATGTTGATGAACTACTGAGAGGTAAAAGTAAAGTACCTAATAAATTGTTTTTAAAAAATACATATACATTGTTTCTTTACCAGGGTAATAAGTGCACAGAAACCTGCCATGTCTGAAGCATGGCAATGTAAACTCACCATGAACCAGGCTGTTGGATGGCATGACCAGTGTATCCCACAAACATACATTTCTGTATAGTGAAAGGCAAGGAGGAAGGGAAAGAAGTTTACTTGTGTAATAAGCTGTTGAAAGAAATTATGTTTAGGCAGAAAACAAAATAGTTTATATGCCAATGGCTTGCGGGTTCTAATGGCAGTTCTGTACACTGTACCTGTTGTCAGTGGAAAGGCCTGCAGTGGCAATGAGAGATGATGAGCCCACAAATACAAAGTCATGGGCTGTTTTGTTATGGCACTGCAATGTCTGAAGAGGAACACAAAGAACACCATCTGTTACCATTCCAAAGGAAAAAACATCTTGAAGGGGAAAAAAAATGGTGGCACATACCAAGTAGGGTTTAGGGGTGTTCCCTGATGTATTCGTTTGCCACAGACTAAGAGCTCCATCTGCATCAACAATACCAAACTGGGGGAAAAAATGGTTACTTAAAATTCTGAAAATCCAAAAATAAATAAATAAATATATGCTTTTGGTTGCTCCCTGTTCAGGGTCCGCACAACAACTTGGCACGTTTTACACCGGATGCCCTTCCTGACGCAACGGGCCTTTTATTTTTGTCCATATATATATATATATATATATATATATATATATATATATATATATATATATATATAATGTTTTATTTATTGATATTGTGAATGCATACATATGTACATTTAATCTAAATGTAAATATATTTATATTTACTGTAAAGCATGTGAGATCTGTGTTCACTCACCTTATTCCCCTGGTAGTTAAATCTGATCCTCGTAACCCTGGAGTTGCCAGGGCTCCTAAAGCAGATGATCTGCTGCGAATGGCCCCATTCAAACATCCTCACACTGCCATCCTGAGCTCCTGTCAGGTCTGTACTCGAAGAAAATTACACGGAATTATACCCCATTACACTGAAAAATACAACTTCCACATGAATACTGAATCTAGTGGTGTATTGGATAGGTTTGCCTTTCACACTGGATAAAAATTTGTCTGTTCATGTTTACAAAAGGGAACTCTTTGTTGGGCTCCATTCTGTAATATTTTATCAGCAAATTTTAATAGCAGTTAAAAAGTGGTTGCACTTACAATATGGGAGGGTAGGGTGGGATGTCATCCTCCTGACGTTGTTAATGTTTCGTTTGATTAGCTACATAGAGGACAAAGCTTTTGTAAGTTAAAGAAGGAAACTACATTTTTAAGATACAGTTGTAAGGTATAAAACAAAATTATCTTAAAAGGCAAATACACTATATGGCCAAAAGGTGGACATCAAACCGTCCCACAACTTTTAATAGTAACCTCCACTTTCCTGGGAAGGCTTTCCACTAGATTTTGGAACATGGCTACAGGGATTTGTCCATTCAGTCACAAGAGCATTAGTAAAGTTAGGAGCGAGGATGCTTGGGGTGCAGCCAGCCAATTCATAATAAAGGTGTTCTGTGTGGTTGAGAGGCTCTGTGCAAGTCATTAGAGTTCTTCATAAAGACACGATTGGTGTTGAAGTTCACTTTGTACACAGGGCATTGTCATAATGCACATAATAGACTGCTTCCATACAATGTCATAATAGACTACTTCCAAGTTTGTGGCCACAGTTTGCGGAAGGACCACATATGGGTGTGATGTTCAGATGTCCACATACTAGTGGAGATATATATATATATATATATATATATATATATATATATATATATATATATATATATATATATATATATATATATATATCACGGGGAGCCTGTGCCTATCTCAGGCGTAGTTGGGCATCAAGGCAGGATACACCCTGGACGGAGTGCCAACCCATCGCAGGGCATATATATGTGAGAGAGAGAGAGTGAGCCTATAGAAAATCTTTGAAATCCCTTTAAAATAGTTACTTTATTTGTCATACAGCATGAAATCAAAGCCCATTCTAAATAACTTTTCCAGATTTATTTACAATTTTGGGCTTACAACATCAAACCAATAAAAGAAAAAACACAACAGTTCTGCAAATTAATAAAAAAACAAAAAACTAGAATAACAGGTTTGGAAAAGTCATCAGACCCTTGATTTAGTACTTCATAGAGCCACCTTTTGCTTTAATTACAGCCATCAGTCTTTTTAGATGTGTCTATACTATCTTTTCACACCTTGATTGGGGAATATTTGCACATTTTTCCTTGCAGAATTGCTCAAGTTCAGTAAAATTCTGTGGTAAGCGGCAATGGACTGCTCTCTTCAAATACATCCACAGATTTTCAATTGGATTTAAGGTCAGGGCTCTGACTTGGCCACTCAAGGACATTCACCTTCTTATCCTTAAGCTATTTCATTGTTGTTTTGGCAGTATGTTTAGGGTCGTTGTCGTGTTGGAAGGTGAATGACCTGCCCATCTTCAGCTGTCTAGCAGAGGGATGCAGGTTTTCCTCAAGAATTTGGATATACTTGGCAGCATCCATTTTCCCTTTAATCCTGACCAATTGCCCAGTCCCAGCTGAAGAGAAACACCCCCACAACATAATGCTGCCACCACCATGCTTCACAGTAGGTATGGTGTGTTTTGGGTGGTGTGCTGTGTTTGCTTTTTGCCGAAAATAGCGCTTGGAGTTCAGTCCAAAAAGGTCAATTTTGGTCTCATCAGACCACAGCACCTTTTGCCAGAAGGTATCAGACTCAAACGAGACTGGGTGTGACACTTTTTTAGGAAAGGCTTCTTTCATGCCACCCTGCCATACAGGCCAGCTTTGTGTAAAGCTTGGGAGATAGTGGTCACATGCACAGACTGACCAGACCCACCTATAAAGCCTTGTAAGTCCTTCAAAGTTGCTTTTGGTCTCCTGGTAGCTTCTCTTATCAATGTCCTCCTGGCTCGGTCATCCACTTTGGACGAACGGCCTGATCTAGGCAACGTGCTGGTAGTGCCACACGCTTTCCACTTCTTAATGATGCTCTGAACAGTACTCCAAGGGACAGCTAAAGCCTTAGAAATGATTTTGTAGCCTTCTCCTAACTTGTGCCTTTCTACAACTTTATCCCGGAGGTCTTTTGAAAGCTCTTTCCCAACTAGTGAATTCTTTGCTGTACCATGCACTACTAACAGTGGAATCTTCAAGAAACAGCTTGTTTTATTCTGAAATAATAAACACCAGTACTATTGATGTCAGCTGGGACATTTAGCCTGGTGTTTAATATGGAAGTTGATTGCTTGCACCTGAGCAAGTTTATAAAGGTATACTCTAAGGGGCTGGTCAATCTAGCCATGGGGGTCACAGTCCAGTGACTTCTGTGCCGGTCCCAAGCCCGGATAAATAGAGAGGGTTGTGTCAGGAAGGGCATCCGGCGTAAAACATTGCCAAATTTAACCATGCGAATCGGCAGTACGAATTTCATACCGGATCGGTCGAGGCCCGGGTTAACAACGACCGCCATCGGCGCCGTTGACCTACAGGGCGCCAGTGGAAATTGGGCTACTGTTGGTCGAAGAAGTAGAGGAGGGAGGAGAGTGCACAGACAGAGAGAGAAGAGGAAAGGTAAGAGTGTAGGACTGAGAATAGGAACTCTGAATGTTGGTACTATGACAGGGAAAGGTAGAGAGCTGGCTGATATGATGGAGAGAAGGAAGGTGGATATACTGTGTGTACAGGAGACCAGGTGGAAGGGTAGCAAGGCTCGTAGTATAGGAGCAGGATTCAAGCTGTTTTATTATGGTGTGGATAGTAAGAGAAATGGGGTAGGTGTGGTCCTGAAGGAGGAGTTTGTGAGGAATGTTCTGGAGGTGAAGAGAGTGTCAGACAGAGGGTGATGAGTCTGAAGTTAGAGATTGAAGGGGTGATGTTGAATGTTGTTAGTGGTTATGCCCCACAGGTAGGTTGTGAGTTAGTGGAGAAAGAGATATTCTGGAGTGAATTAGATGAGGTGATGGAGAGTATTCCCACAGGTGAGAGAGTGGTGATAGGAGCGGATTTTAATGGACATGTTGGTGAGGGGAACACAGGTGATGAGGAGGTGATGGGCAAGTTTGGAGTTAAGGAAAGGAACCTTGAAGGACAGATGGTAGTGGACTTTGCTAAGAGGATGGACATGGCTGTCCAAGAAGATAAGGAGACTTGGTGGTGGAATGAGGAAGTTCAGGATAGTATCCAGAGGAGGAGGTTAGCCAAGAAGAAGTGGGACATGGACAGGACTGAAGAGAACAGACAGGAATACAAGGAGTTACAGCACAAAGTGAAGAGGGAGGTGTCTAAGGCCAAGCAGAAGGCATATGACAAGTTGTACACTAGGTTAGACACTAGAGAAGGAGAGAAGGACTTGTACAGGTTAGCTAGGCAGAGGGATCGAGATGGGAAGGATGTGCCGCAAGTTAGAGTTATTAAGGATAGAGAAGGAAGGGTGCTCACAAGTGAGAAGAGTGTACAGAGGAGATGGAAGGAGTACTTTGAGGAGCTGATGAATGAGGAAAATGAGAGGGAAAAAAAGAGTAGAAGGGGTGAACTCTGTGGAACAGAAAGTAGATAAGATTAGAAAGGATGAAGTCAGGAAGGCTTTGAAGAGGATGAAAAGTGGAAAGGCGGTTGGTCCTGACGACATCCCGGTGGAGGTCTGGAAGTGTCTAGGAGAGGCAGCAGTGGAATTTTTAACTAGTTTGTTCAACAGGGTTTTAGAGAGTGAGAGGATGCCTGAGGAATGGAGAAGAAGTGTGTTAGTGCCGATCTTTAAGAATAAGGGTGACGTGCAGAGTTGCAGCAACTATAGGGGGATAAAGTTGATGAGCCATACAATGAAGCTATGGGAAAGAGTAGTGGAAGCTAGGTTAAGGAAGGTTGTGGAAATTTGTGAGCAGCAGTATGGCTTCATGCCCAGAAAGAGCACAACAGATGCAATTTTTGCTCTTAAAATTTTGATGGAGAAGTATAGGGATGGTCAGAGGGAGTTGCACTGTGTGTTTGTAGACTTGGAGAAAGCGTATGACAGGGTGCCAAGAGAAGAGCTGTGGTACTGTATGAGGAAGTCAGGAGTAGCAGAGAATTATGTCAGAGTGGTGCAGGACATGTATGAGAGGAGCAGGACAGTGGTGAGGTGTGCTGTAGATCAGACAGAGGAGTTCAAAGTGGAGGTGGGACTGCATCAGGGATCGGCTGTGAGCCCCTTCCTGTTTGCTATAGTGATGGACCAGTTGTCAGAGCAGGTCAGACAGGAGTCTCCTTAGACGATGATGTTTGCAGATGACATTGTGATCTGTAGTGAGAGCAGGGAGCAGGTGGAGGAAAACCTGGAGAGGTGGAGGTTTGCGCTGGAGAGAAGAGGAATGAAAGTCAGTCGTAGTAAGACTGAGTACATGTGTGTGAATGAAAGGGAGGGAAGTGGAACAGTAAGGTTACAGGGTGAAGAGGTGAAGAAGGTACAGGAGTTTAAGTACTTGGGGTCAACAGTCCAGAGTAATGGAGAGTATGAGAAAGAGGTAAAGAAGCGAGTGCAGGCAGGTTGGAATGGGTGGAGAAAGGTGTCAGGAGTTCTGTGTGATAGGAAAATATCAGCGAGAATCAAGGGGAAGGTGTACAGGACAGTGGTGAGACCGGCCATGCTGTATGGTTTTAGAGACGGTGTCACTGAGGAAGAGACAGGAGTCAGAGCTAGAGGTAGCAGAGCTGAAGATGTTGAGGTTCTCTTTGGGAGTGACAAGATTGGACAGGATTAGGAACAAGTACATCAGAGGGACAGCTCATGTTGGACGTTTGGGGGACAAAGTTAGGGAGGCCAGATTAAGATGGTTTGGACATGTTCAGAGGAGGGAGAGTGAGTATATTGGTAGGAGAATGTTGGACATGGAGCTGCCAGGCAGGAGGCAAAGAGGAAGGCCAAAGAGGTATATGGATGGAATAAATGAGGATATGAAGCTAGTGGGTGCAAGTGTTGAGGATGCAGAAGATAGGGATAGGTGGAGAGAGATGATTCGCTGTGGCAACCCCTGAAGGGAAAAGCCGAAAGAAGAAGACGACTCTAAGGGGCTGGTCACTTTACCAAACCAGGCATTTCACTGGTTAATTTTTAATAATCCTCCAGATTTTTTTAAATGATATCTTTACTTTAATGATGAGGGTTATAACGTGTACATACAGCTCAAAAAGTTAGACTTACTTTGTTTTATTTTCCAGGGTGTAACGTGACAAAAGGTAAAGGATTTCACAGGGTGATGATTTTCTATAGGCACTTTATGTATGTATGTATGCATGCATGTGTACATTATATATATATATATATATATATATATATATATATATATATATATATATATATATATATATATATATATATATATATATATATATATATAAATTCATTTTACACAAACCCATATACTTAAACAGAATTTTACTACCTTACATAGGCAGATGAGCTACGGCAAATGAGAGAGGCAGAAACATGGTCATGGGCTACTCACCATGGCTGCTCCTCTGCCGGTCTGATGGCTGCCCAACCAGGGCATATTAATGGGAGTGCCAGGGCTGCTGTGAGTGTAGGGTGTTGTGCCATGCAAAGTGGTGAAGTCATCCCGGGTCTGGACAACCAAGAAATCATCGCCTCTGAAACACAGCATGAAACAATGCAGATCCAAATGAAAACAGAACAGCATAATGTGTCTGCTCTCTTCCTGTTTAATCGAAATAGCAAATTAAATGGCTCATTACAGTGGTTCATGGTGAAATGAATCTGAAAACAATGCATCCACATTGATGATCAGGTAATAATAAGATCCAAATATAATATCCTTCAGTGTCTGCCCAGTGAATGAAGCGGAAATAAGCTACACTGACAACATTTTTTCATTTAAACCTCATTCATATAAAGGGCTTTTGTAAAGCTAGTGAAAAGAAGATGGGACTTGTATAACCGAGAAATATATGGTATATGCCTTGTTAGAAATATACAGAAGATGCATCTCAAAAAATACAGATCTGAACCAGCACTATAATTCCTGCTGGGTGACTCTAGTAAAAATGTCAAATTGAAGCCTCCCATTATTTTGTCACTGAGAGAATATTCCTGGATTTGAAAGTAGTACTGTTTAGATGAAGTTGTTAAATTACTTCAGTTCCATCTCTGCTTCATCATCGATCCATGTAAGTATCTGAGTGGCCAAAATGGAGGACACGTCCAGCTCCTGGATGTCATGGGTGGATGCAATTACTAAGCAGTTACGGTTGGCCTGTAAAGAGCATGATACATTTCATTACACATACACACACACACACTTCACAAGCTAAAACCAGAACTTTAATCAGAAAATGCCAGGGCTTCTCTCACACAGCTCTGTACCTTATTAATTGCGAAGGCAGTGATGATGTCAGATTCCTTGTGAATGATGCGTGCTTTGCCTCCAGGGTAACCCAGATCTGCCTCAATCTGTGTGAAACAGAGTCATAATTTTCAAATCTCAATGAACCACTAACATTTGACTTCTGTCTACAGTAACTCTCACATTCCCATAATATATCACATATAACAAAGAATGGCTGCTGTTATTTGAGCAACTGTTATTTAACTTGTCTCTGATGGACAAGAAAAACAGGTGATTATGTGAATTAGTACAGCTGTTAGAACAGGCATCCCATTCCTACATTTCAATAATACAACTGGTTGTACTGTGCATATACTGTTTCTCCATAATCTGTAAAGTTTAGGAAATTTGTGTTGTGAAAACACTTCTTAAAACCTACACTAGGATGTTCTTTTACATTCTAATGAGAATAAGTGATAAATCAACAGTTTAAACTACAGATATAGATAATGAATTTCTGATAAAAGTGTGGTTTGTTTTTGTGCAGATACACTGTTGTCTTTATTTGACTAATATCAGCTGTTACATGGTCATTTCTCAAATCAGGGATTTGTCCATCAGAGAATAGTAAAAGTCTTATTAGTTTTGAACAATAAATAGATCCCCTAGCCATACACTGGTGTCTCTGTCTCTGTGTATTTCCACCTCTCACCCAGTGTCCTACGGTAGGCCTGGACAAAGATGAATGAATTAATGGCAATGAATTTATTCAAATTAACATAATATCCATCTGAGCATATGTACAAATAAGATCCAAGATGTGCAATATTTCCATTTTTTTGAGACTTGTCATTTAGAGCAAGGGAGATGGGATGCACCTTAAGACAATAATAGGGGAGAAATGTAAAATCATAACTTTAAAATCTCAAATTATTGACTAAATGTAAAGTACATGACAACATGAACCCACATGCACTTTAAATCTAACATTTAGAAGAAGAAAAAATACAATATGACAAGCAGTACCTGACTGAGACCAGGCTCCTCCATCCCTGAATACCTCAAGTTGTCAGTGCAGTCCTCAACCGACTTAATTTTTCAAAATAGTCACAAAATATCAGACGAGGAAATTAAATGAAGACATGCAAGTCAGTAGCTCACATCAAAAATGTACAATTAGACTGTTAAATAACAAACACAAATTGCACAGAAGCAGCAACAAAATTATGTGAACACTGATTCAGGCAAAACTACACACCACACCAGCCGTTACAGCACAACACTAGAAGCATACACAGATCTTTTCTATGCATTCCTAACACTATTATGTTATGTTAGCTATATGTACAATATATATATATATATATATATATATATATATATATATATATATATATATATATATATATATATATATATATATATATATATATGTACTATAATATAGCACTGAAATCTAACATATAGCTTCCACAGCTATATACTATAATTACTTATAGTAATTGATGGCACAAATCCATGCAAATAACTGTATACCTCTGTCTGATCCCTCTTTTTGGTAAAGATGTTGCGGATAAAAGTCTCCTGCACCTCTTCCTGTTTTACTAGGTACTGCCATAGTCTCTTAACTGAGAGTGAAGAATGGTGTCGGGACCTAGATGATAAACATGCACTGTCAATATAGTATCATTAATGCACAATCCTCATCTTTACAGATTTTATTATTGTCAAGTTAACAAGCAAGAATGATTTTTTTAGCCATTTATTTTATCTATTTAAAAATCTATGCTTTATCACACTCCAGAATGTTGGCCATTTGAAGAAACTGGCTGTGTGTGTGTTTGAGAAAAAATGCAATATGTCTCATCGCAGCTAACCTGAATGGTGTGTTAGAAGGTTCGAATAACGCCTTGTGTCTGAGAAGAGCTGGTCCAGATGCCATGGTCCCATCAACTGGGTGTGTGGAGATGTATTTGGAAGGAGGCCCACCGAAAATCTCCAGTCTCTTGAGTAACACCTGCTCCCATCGCTGTAGTGTTTTAATCATTGAGTGGCACAGTGGGGAGCATACAGGTAGATCTAAATAAATAAATAAATATAAATAAATAAAACACACACACACACACACACACACACACACACACACACACACACACACACACACAATGGGCATACAACTACAGCACCAACAATACCTCAGTGAACACCATCATAAAACAAAAACCCTAGAAATAGCCCGAGTCATATTTTACAAAGATAGGACAGGATTTCCAGACATACACTATATGTCCAAACGTTTGTGCACCTGACAATCACACAAAGCACACACCATCTGCTTTTTAAACATCCATTTCCAGATTAGGCTCCTCTTTGCTGTTATAATGAAACCTCCACTCTTCCAAGAAGGCTGAGAACTCTTCTAGATATTGGCTCATGGCTATAGGGAATTATCATTAGTGAAATCAGGCAATGGTGTCCAGCAAGGAGGCCTGGGGTGCAGTCAGTATTCCACTTCATCCCAGTGGTGTTCAGAGAGGTTGAGGTGAGGGTTAAAAGGGCTTGTTGTGGTTCTTGTGCTTACACACATTGTGCTTGATAATCAGTAGGTCATATACAGGCACATACATAGGCTCTCTGCAATACCACTTTTAGTATCCTACCTGAAACCCTCAGACGCATAATTTCTTTGGCAACTTCTTTGAAACTTCAATATCTTATTGTTCTGTGTTTTAAATTTAGCCAATGTTAATTACATGTTGGTTTTGGCAGGAGATGATAGAAATAACAGTGATTCCTGGAGTGCATTTACTGAATAAGGCTTTAATTCTTACCCAAGAGGTCATATCCAGCCATGGGATAGAAAGATTTCAAGTTGGCTAGCACCAGCTGCACCATGACAACACGCATCAAACACCAGCTAAGGACAGAGGAATTTGTCATTTAATCACATTGCCACAAAAACACAACATGATCTGAAAATATATGACGTACAGTAGTTCTGCAAACCTATATGAATTGTTGTTGGAATGTTCTTGAAGAGGAGAATTGGGGTCAACATTTACAAAAGCATCATCTTCATCTTCTTCCTCGTCACTCCCCTGGCTTTCTTCTGAATCATACTCAACTCCACTTGCAGACAGTGGCAGGAAAGGCTGTGGAAGTCATATAAAATGTGGATATGTCAAAAAAAATAAATTTTAAAACATGGATCAACATTGGACAGAACATTATTTGTCTTGTACCTTTGCAATAAAGTAGTCCCAGATACTGAGTTCAGGAGGCACAAAGCGTTCTTTAAAAATGGATGCTTCTTGCTCTACTATAGGGCTAGAGCTGACTAGGCTGTCTGGTACCTCCCTGGAGCTGCTTCTGGAGGGATGCAGCCTGAAACGCTTCTGCTTCCATTCCTGGTCCTGCATCACAGCTGAAGCTGACACACACAAAAGTAGAATGAGAAACAGTAGTATGCTTCCTACACCAGTGTGTTTATATTGTCAATAAGCACAGTAGACCAGCAATGAGATTTTGAAATACTTTAGCACTTTCACTTAGTACTTTCTAATGAATAAAGAAGCAATTATTCCTTACAAAACACTAACCAGGTGCTGTACTAGATTTTCCTGATACAGGAAGGCGAGCCCCCCCACCAAACACAGCCACCCATAGCTTGCTGTTGAGTGGATGAGCCACAATGTGGAACAGCTCGTTGCTGGAGTGTGTGGCCAGGCCATGCACAAACAAGCTGAGGTAAACGGCTGTAAGGATCTCACACAGAAGCACACCCACACTTGGCGGGTTCTCCTCTGCTGTTGCACCAAAGAGACGAACCAAAGTACTAATACCTGTACCACAAAAAATAAAAACAGTAAAATAGCAGCAGCAGCAATACTACTACTACTAATACTGCTAATTGGAAAAGAAAATATGTAGCCTACCTGGCCACTGTGCTGGAGAGGTGTTAGGAATGACAGCTTCATCCATACTCAGAGTTCGCACAGGGTGTTGATGGGAAAGCAGAATGCTCTCATATACAGTGCCTGTGAACTGGTTGATATGACTGTTGGAACAAAACATTACAGATTTATGGTTATCATGTTCAAAATATTATGTGCTATGGTATATTCTCTTTTATTAATGTTGCATCTATGAAGATTCACACTATTACATGGCTGTCATATTTATTTGTCTACTAGTCTCACAGCAAAACTAAGTTAGAAGTCAGTGACTGTTTGGCACATTTATACAAACTTCTTTCCTCCCAATTGCTCTTATAAACAAATATTTGTGAAATATTAAATTATAAATGAGTCTAACCTACCTGTAACCATGTCCGTCACAGAGACACTGGTAGATGCAGGCGGATAGAGAAGCTGCCAGAGTATGCATCACATAAATCTGTGTGCAAAGCAGCCATTATTTTAGAAGTGAGAGTCAGAATAGATAGTGTAACAATAAAGAAAATATATAAGAAGAAGCACATTTCTTTATCTACACTGTTTTCCATTTAGAAACAAGCAAAGCAAAATTTGTACCAACAAATAATAAAGGTTTTATTTTGCAGACATTACTCAAAAATAGGCTAGAATTCAGCACCACTGTGTCAGAATTACTGTTGCAGACTTTACTTATGAATTAATGATGTGTACATTTTTAATGTCCCATCCTCTTGAAATGCTCCATACCTCATTGTTAATGACATCTGGGTGAGGAGGAGAGTCCAGTGCATTAATGGTGTTCAGTATGTCATGTGTCAGGTTGGTCAGGTGAACTATAGGATTGGCCACAACAGTTTTAGAGCTTGCAGTGCAGGCCAGCAGGAGAGGAACTGGTGCTTGCTGTTGAACAGGAATCTGAGAACTGTCACCCTAATACAGACAAGAGCAGATTATTTCATAAAAAAGACTACTAGTGCCAAATAATGTGCTAAAATAATAAAATACATATTTAATACATCTTCAAATAACAACAGAATATAACTCAAACAATCTTCAGTCACAAATAGGAGACAGAATCAGAATTTGGATTAGACAAATGAGGCTACCAATCCGTGACAGCCTTTTGCTGTATTTCCTCAGCAGAGCTTGTATCTGTTTGAGGATCTGCAGAAAGGAGGACAGGCTCTTCAGAGCCCTGTGCTTCAGCTCCACCTGTCAGTCACTGCTTGAAACATCACTTTTGCTGCATTTTTTTCTAGCACTGCAATTATTTTTCAGCTGATGTTTCCAAAACAATCAAGACCAATTAACTACAGTTTACATCTATTGTTCTGTTCCTTTCACACTATAAATAAATATTTTAAGCTCTTGCTTATTTATGCTTTAACAAACTAACTACATTACTGACATATTTACTTAAATATTTATTACTACTAAATATTTTACCATAAAAGTATATCTTTTGAGTTTTATTGCATGTTGAGTTTAGTTACCTGTTGGGATTCTTGCAGAAGTAAAATCAGCTCCATCCTGACTGATGCCAATCCTCTGCCATGGGAACCATGTAGGCTGCAGTAGCTTAGGAAGATGCGTAGCAGAGGCTGGTTTCTCTGGAGCCACAGTCTGCGCTTGTGTTGCACCTCTCTGACCTGCTCCTCAGTCCCTTGGTACTCGTGCTCATCTCCAGAGGCACCACTCACTTGGCCAAGGTCAAGTGAGATGCCCCCAGCCACCTGCTGAAGGTGGGGGTTGTAGCCGCAACACTTCTGAAGGGCCACAACCTCACGCTCCAGCCAGTGGCACAGCTGGTGGCGCAGCTTCCCACCATCTAGCTCGTAACCTGTAGAGAGAGTCCGCAGCTCTGCGGTCAGCATCTTCAGACAGGAAATGAACTTGAACCGAGAAGCTAAGATGTCCTCTAAAAGGACAAGGGAGTTGTCTACAGTGCCATCAGTAGACAAAGAGGCAGAGTCGGGAGCTTCACAAAGGCCAGCAGGGCTCTCTGGTTTTATTTTTTTCATCGCTAGGCCAGCTTCTTCATCTTCAGATTCTTCTTGGTCACTGTCCCACTTCAGCTCCAAATTCTCATCTTGCAAAGTCAAGGAAGGCTGACTCCAGTCAAAGCTCAATACAGAGTCTGAATGGCTGTGGTCTTCTTGTGGAGAAGATAAGCAATCTGAGACAGACCCAAAGCCATTAAACATAGGTTGGGACCAGTCAAGTGTAGAGGCCTGGTCTTTTCCACTTTTGCCGTCTGGACCACTAAGTGTTGGTGAGGTCTTCTCTTGGTTTTGCAGCAGCTTAGGTTTCTTAATAACTTTGGGCATTTTGGAAAGAACTTCTAGAGCTAACATAGGGCAGCCAGCTTGCAAGTGAGCATAAGCAGCACTGAAGAACAGTCTCCGTTCTATAAGACTAATGGAGTCAGCCACGCTGCCTTGTCCAGTCAGCCCCGCTTTTGCTTTATCACGTCGAAGGAGCAGTGGATGGGTTCTGAGGTAGGTGTAGAAATTGAAAACCTCTGGATTGCAAGGAGAGGATTCTGTGGACCCTGCAAGGCCACCAAAAGAAATTGGCAAAGACACTAACCAAAATATTTTCTGTCAAAACGTGAAATTGCATGTGGGTTACATAGCATCACTGCCTACCTTGCCGAAAAGCATCAGCATTTGGGTTGGGTTGCTCAAGCAAAGTATCCAATGCTCGACTGTAATCATCTAGAACCCAATATGCCATACTACGTAGAAACGGATCCTGGTGCATTGGAATCTGGTGGTCATGACCAAGGACATACCTCTGAAGAATCTTCTTATAAGTGGAGGATGTCTCAAACTCAGACTCATATAGTCTGCTAATCACTAAGGCCAGCTGCAGGTCCTGCATCTTCTCCAGGCAAACCTAAATATACACTCAGTATTAGCATGCTTGCAATTAATATATACAGAAAAGCACAAAGGGTCTTTTTGTTTGTTTGTTTTTTTAAAAAGTTGACCAAATAAAATACTTTGTGTCTGAATTCCCAAAAGTGTAATTGCATTCCTTAAAAACTGGTCATTGGACAATTACCTCAACAGCATCCTTGAGGGAACCCGCCAACAGAAAGAAGGCTGCCGAGTGCTGAAATCTCTGTTTTCCTAGCAGAGAGAATGCGTTCTTCAACGCAGCCTTCCTCCATCGGTCCTCATTAAAGTTGTTACTGAAGAAAGCTGTCATCTTTACATTCTTGTGGGACCTTCACATGACAGAAGTTCCTAGTTAAACCAAGCCTGCAGAGAGGTGTTTTTAATCCTAAGGCTCAAAACATAAGATGAAAAAGTTCACACCTGTACAGTCCCCAGACCACCGCTTTCTTCTTCATAGCCAAATAAAACAGGGCTGCATCCAGGGGATCGTTATTTCTTTGAAAAGAAGCCTTTGCTACCTGGTAAGAGTGATGGCAGCATGAATAACTGACTAGCAGAAACAATCAAAAAAAAAAAAAGAAAGAAAAGAATATCTGGGACCATAAAATGCAAATTATGCACATTGGGGGACCTAAATACAACTACATTTCCCTCTAGAAAAATAGTTTTTTAATATATTCAGAATTTTTAAAAAATGTTTAGAAATCTGTACCAACACCAACCTTTTCTATGCATCTGCGGAGCTTATTGGTGCTCCTTAGCCACCATCCTACACCCATGGCTTTCAGTTCAGGCCAGGTGGGTTCTGCTTTCTGCATGCATGGCAGCATGTTGAGTAGTTCCTCCTCAGCTTCAGAGTGAAATGCCCAGGTGTAGTGACATGTAGACAGTCCTGCAGACCAGGAACCAGAATTAAAGCCACAAGCAAACTCAAAGAACCAAGAAGAATAACAACAATTGACAGCATAGCTAGCTTTCAAGAATGTGATCAAACCAGGGCAAGGAAACATAAAAGCCCATATTTCGATTTTGGGAATGACATGCCATTTTGAACACTGATAACTCGCACTTTGTAACTGTACCTTGACAGAGGAGCTGTGCACGATGCACTGGAGGTAATGATGTCAAAAGGAAAGTGTGCAAACGAACAGCAAGCAGAAACTTCAAGCCACATTCATCCAATGTCTCTCCACCTAAATTTTGGTTACAAGATTTAGTTAAGAATCTACCGCATCCATGGAGCCAGTCATAAAAAAGCAAACAAGTAAGCAAAATATACTGACCTTGATCTTTTCCTTGACTATCCCTGATGTCTGTGCTGGTTGAGGCAATGGTGTCAGCCAAGGCCATAAGTGACATCTGCTCCATTCGCGTCAGCCCAGGAAGGCTAGAGTGAAGCAGGTGGCTTGACAAAACCTGGGCATGCTCAGGGCCAAAGAAAGTGGGACTGTATTTTGACAGATCAATGACCTTAGCTTTAGCATCCTCGTCCTCACCATCTAAGAGATCCATGTCATCCAAGCTCTCAGGGCTGGTCTGGAAAAGCTCATCGTAGGTGTCTACTCGGCTGGAACCATGGCCACTGTCCCCACTAACACTGGATGTTTTGCCCTTTGCACATGTGGCTGTATCATTATCTGCAGCAAGCAGAGCATACAGGGGCAATGGTGGGATGGAGTCAATCTCTGTGTAGTCAGAGCTCTCAGTTTTAGTAAACATTTTGGGATCCCTGGAAGTACTACCGCTGGCACTAATAGTGAGGGATCGTAAACGACGTTCTTGGTTGGCATTGGTGTCCCTTAGAGTCACAATTTCTCCAGCTATACACTTAACCAGATGGGACAAAATGGCTTTGGCGCGTCTCACCTTGCCTAGGTCCATTAATTCCAAAAGCTGCACTGGATGATACTGGGGTAGGGTAGGAAACAAGTGGTGTGCAGCCTCGAATAAGCCGCAGTCTTCCATTTCAGCTGGAAGGTCATACATTGTCCTTTTACCACTAAGCTTCTGAGCAAGGCTGGTCATGGACCTGGTAAGAGTCTTTTTAGAAGGTTGAGGAATCTGTCCTTCCTGCTTTAGAGCTGTGTTAAGTGAGCTCATGCTGCCACTATTTGCATCACCTGCAGTCAGTGCCGATTTGGGTAATGCTGCAGGCTGCCACTGAGAGTAGACATGCATTTCACAGTCCATACCAACAACAAGAATGCCATCTCTAACCCAAGACAGGGAGACTGGGATTGGCAAAGAGCCCTCTACAGAGGACACCAGGTCCACTACACGCAACAGAACAAACCGTGAAGAGCAATGCTCCCTGCTGTTGTCTGACAGCCCCAGCTCTGGAGGTTTTCCTGAGAGCAGCCCATACATGTATAGTTGGGAACCAAGCCCTACAGTCAATATATGAGAACCATCCTCTCTAGAAACCCAGTCCAGGTGAACTAGATTTTTACCACTGCTGTGTAAACAATCCCCAGTACTCACTAGACCATCCTGGTAGCTTGGAAGATGCAGATGTTTATCTGAGCCATTGTTAGTCAAACTATTTGAAACATCCAGTTCAAGTGTCTGCTCCAACATCCACTGGGACCCTCCAGTGGATTCACACTGGAAAATGCTCACACGAAAAAGAGGATTCTTGGCATGTCTGGAAGGATTTGAATCCTGAAATGCCACAGCTACTCGGCTAGTGTGGCAGCAGCTAATGGCCACGGGTCTGTCAGAAATGTTCACTGCACTGCTATTGTCAAGACCTTCTTCTACTAGCAAAGGCCATTCCTCCCAGATGTAAGGAGATGTATGAAGAGTTTTGTCATCATCAGATACTACCCTACAACTCCAGAACCTCACAGTTCCATCTGTACAAGATGTCGCAAGAAGATATGGTGCCCGGCCAGTTGGCTGCAGAGATGACGAGCTTAAGTGGCCTGCAAAGAATACAATCAGAGGCATTTAATAAAGCGTACGAAAAATGGACTCTTCTTAAAATGTTACTTAATTAAGCAAGAATGACAAATAAAATGTTCAGTTAAACACTAATAGGTTAACAACAAATAACAATTCATGCAAATCAACATTTGATTATATCTCTGGAAAGATATTATTGCCCAGAGTCATTAAGCATTCTACCTGCTGCTGGTGTGGCAGATATAACCTCTACCCCTTCTGGAAGGTTCATCTCCTGACTGAAAACTCTGTCTTTGACCAAGGTGAGGCGACAGGCACTTCGCAGGTTAGACCTGCTAAGTGGTGATTTATGGGATAATGGTGAGTCTTTTTTTAAGTTGCAAACAAATGATGAAGCCACAGTATCTTTATCAGCAGAACTTGTGGTGTCTCCTGCAAAAAAAAAGGGATAAATATGATAAATGAAATGGATAAATATGAGCAAACAAGCAGGATACTCAAACTTGTGCCAGCATAAAGAAAGCATGAAAGGTTTACATACATTTATGAATACTTCATGAGATATCTCAGCACAAAGTACAAAAACAGGGTGGAGATATTACTACCCTGGGTGCTTGGGACAAGCAGATTTTACCACCGTAAAAGCAAACATTAGTTTCATATTCATGGTTGCCCAGCTAATAATAAAAAAACAAACCAGGGAAAACAACAACAACTAGGGAAAAAATTTAAACCTCTGGGCAAACCAAACTTGGGACTGAATAAGTGGCTAATGAATTCATTATTTGTACTCCCATGAAAACAAAATGTTTGTTTTCTTTGAAAAAATCAGATACAGACCCACTGTAACAGGTGCTGCTGACAGCTGCAGATGCCACATATGCAGGATTGATCTCTTGCTCTGGGTAAACTCAATCACCACCAGAAAGAAGCGAGCCCAGAATAGTGTCAGGTCAGAGGCTAATAAGGAGGACAACATAAAATTACATTTAACAAATAAAAACTTGACAAAGATGAGATAGATTTCCTGTAAGGCACCCTACTATTCTCAACAGAGGGGAGATCCTGTGAGGAATCATCTTTTTTCTGGTTTCCCAAGATCAAGTCTTCCTCAAACACATGTAACATCTGGGTCTCCTTCCCTTGCTGTGGAGGCAGAAACAAGAAGTGTGAAGTTCTGACACTACTATTAGCATGTAATATGCTAATTTACTGTTTGTAATCTGAAAGGTTAATCTAAGAACATATACATACAAAGTCTGTAATAGCATCAAGCTCTATGATGCAGCCTGGCTTTGCAGTAGATTGCTGACTTATGATGTTGAATACTTCTCCCACATATTTCTGAGCCACACAAAACAAATGAAGTGTTAGGTTCTGTTTTTACCTAAAGACAATTTTAGTTATTTAAAAAAAATTATCACCTTAAATACACTTACTGAGATTTCAGGATTAGAGAGTTCACTCAGCAATTTCTTAGCTTCGATAACTGCCTGGTACAATCTCAAGGAATGGCCATCACTTGCTACAAAACAGGCGCTTGGTGAGTTGCCATATGCACCTTTGAGAGAAGAGAGTGAATTAATAAGTAGACATAGCACAAAGGCAGAGATGCATGCAACAATATCCAAAGACATAACCCAAAAAAAACAAAAAACATAAACCTTTACCAAGGCAGTTGCTTGGGATGAGAGTTGGAAGCCAGGCTACATTGGAGAAAGCTGATGCATGGAGTGAGTTGATTCTGGCCAGCTCAGACACACCCCCTGAAAATGAGAGGGGTCCAACTGGATCCACCCTCCATAGTATTAGTTCACTATAAATTGCATTTGGGTCCTGGGGAACAGCACCCAGGGAAGACCGACTTCTTTGGCATGAAGAAATTGGCCCATGCCCTGAGTGGACAATGGGATTGCACACCTTGGCATTGTGGTGTGAGGTGGTTAGAAGAAGGGGCAGTACAGAGTGGCAGGCCAGGTCATTAAGGTGGAAGCGATGACCACAGTAGCGTGACTTGTGTGAAACACTGAGCACAGTTGAGAAAGCTGACCCCTCAGCAAAGCTCACGGACCACTGGTTGAGTGAGCCATCAGAATGCTTAGAGATCATTAGCACATTGGGCGTGAAGATACTCAGACGCAGCCCGTTCGGGCACTGCTTGCCTTGGCCCACGCCAATTAGAGCTGAAGAACTGCGGTGTACCACTTGGGGACGCTGGCGACCATGCTGGATGGCCAAATCCACATTTTTGTTACAGGCATACATCACTACGCTGCGGCTGAGGGAGATGGCGTCACCCGTAGGGAAGGCAACAGGGATTCGGGAGGCAAATGACACCTGTGACAGAATAACATATAATATAAAATATTGAGATCATTGTGCTCAATATCTTGTGCAGTTGGTAATAAGAAGAAGAAGAAAAAAAAAAACACTTGTCTGCAATACGAATGCAGACAAAATTCAAATACTAACAATTTAATCATTTGATTTCATGTTTTTAATTTTGTTATCAAAATGAATACAGAATATTTAATTTACATTAATAGCTATTTGAGAAATAATCTAAATTCAATATTTCTAAATATTTTTGCTTAGTTTATAAAATCATGCTATATATTATTTTCATTTTATTCAAATATTTATTCTAGCCATACCATACAAGGCTTTTTCCTAATCACAAACAACTGATACTGGCCTGTACAGTACATCCTCTATATATTATTGTTCCAACTGGAGATAATAAAAATATTTTTTGAGGAGGAAAAAAAAACATATCATAAGCATTAAATTTGGTTAGTTAAATTCTGTGGATCCCATGGCACATTTTCTCCCTACCTGTGCCTGTCTGAACATTCCAGGCTGGTATTCGTCCAGCCAGTCAACATGCCACACCAATAAAGATCCATCCATGGGGTGGATGCTAAAAAGCATGTCTGCTCCTTTGTTCCAGTCATTCAGTAACACCTCCACCTGGTGATTCACAGCAGCTTTAGGGAGAGGAATTGAAGCTCCATCTTTGAAGCTGGGCTCTCCTTTTCTGCTTTCAGGGCCTATAGTATTGCTCTCCTCATCATAGTCTGTATCAATGCAAAAAGGAAATACCTTATTTATATATGATTCTTAAATAATATAAGCAGCTAAATAGTCATAATTAGACAAAAGGTGTCAAATGTTTAAGATGAGGTCAGAAAATACCATCATCCGCCTGGCTAGCATGT
The DNA here is from genome assembly GCA_033459395.1 of Hemibagrus guttatus. NCBI lineage: Eukaryota > Metazoa > Chordata > Actinopteri > Siluriformes > Bagridae > Hemibagrus > Hemibagrus guttatus. The sequence goes on from JAUCMX010000007.1 coordinate 14,854,082, forward strand.
GGTGGGTTCTGAAGTTCCAAACTGCTCCTGAGCTGCTGGAGGAACACCTCCATAGTGAGTGTCAGGTGCAGCTCTTTGTTGTTGAGCCAATGAACATTGAAGGGTCCACCAGGCTCCTCGTCATCTGAACCACTCAGAGATGATATGGAGGGCAGCAGAGGAATATCTGGAATAACAGTCCATTAGCTGTGAGAAGAATATAGTTCAGCCCTTCAGATTTAAATATCTGAGATAACGTAGCCTTTCTGTGAGATCAAACCAGTCGTCATTCTCTATTGACCCCTCTCATCAACAAGGAATTTCCTTCCAACTGAACTGCTGCTCACAAGATATTTTTCCTTTGTTGCACCATTCTAAGTAAACTCTAGAAATAGTTGTTTATGAAAATCCCATGAGATTAGCAGTTACAGAAATACTCAAACCAGCCCATCTGCCACCAACAATCACTCAATGGTCAAAATCACTGAGATCAAACCCCACCCCCAATTCTGATGGTTGATATGAGCATTTATTGAATGCTGATGTCCCCGCTTCATTCTGCATGATTTCATGCACTGTGCAGCTGCCACACAATTGCCTGATTAGAAAACTGCATGAATCACCAAGCACTAATAAACTGCTTGGTGTGTAATTAAACTGCTTTAATTACACAGGAAATAAATTGCATCATTCTCATGACTTACCATCATTTGACACAATGTCTGTGTGGTTACAGTAAAAAAAAAACACATCAAAACCATGACAAGTAAATTCCTCCCACACACTTGCATAACCTTTCCGGCTTTATGTCAAAATGCATAAAGCCTCAAATGGTACAGAGATAAACAGAGCACTGTCTATGTAGATTGGCAAGTTATTCTAAAACCTCAGCTGTTAATGTTAAATTAACCAAATATTTTGCACAGAAAAATGGATGGAGAAGCGATTACCTGTGGCCGGGTTGATGCTAGCAGCAATGTGAAAGTGGCACAGTGCATTGGCGTGAGTGATGGGGGCTCTGTGGGTTAAATGCTTATTCTGCTGCTGAGGGAGAAGCCTTGCGTGAGCCAAACCTCTGACTGGTCCCCGACTCAATTCTGGCAGGTTCAGCTAGGCATCATATAAAGAAACAGTTACAACAATTAGCCTATACTTGATTTAAAAGGAAAAACAATAATTTAATTACTAGTCATATCAATATACAGCAAGTTGCTAGTTTAATAAAGGCAGCAAAAGGTACAGCAGGCATAACACACTTATGCCAGCACACATCTTCCATCTTAGCTTCACAACTGTGCTGAGAATGGGCCAACATCCAGTCAGCATGTGGTAAGCTGTGGTCCTATAATGGTCCCTCTCCAATGATGAACAGGTAAGATAAGTTGTGCATAGGTAAAAGTACAGTTGGTGTACCTAATAAACTGACAATTTTGTACATGATTGTTAAATCACTTGTATTACGTCAATGTCATCATGTTTACATTGCTGAGCAGAAACTGGCTACACCATGTTATTATCTGAATCTCAGTTTTTTATTTTATATGATAATCTACTATTGTCCTTTCATAAAGATCTTTTTGAACCCGTTCTGCTGCCTTGCGACACTGAATTCTAACATGAAAGTGAGATCTCAGCAATGGAAGAATGAAAGCACATCAGAAGGCAGCAGGCATGAAAGGGCATGAAACAAACTGCACTATGCTTCTGAAACTCCACTTCATAATTTGAAGTGTATAGATAAGTCATAGAAAAATCAAATCCACTATACAGGTTTCCTCATGAATAATCCAATTTCTCAGTATATTTGCAGTCTTTTCATCAAAGGTGGAACTGTTACTCACCTCAGGCAGGTTTCGACTCTGGCCTTTGTTATTACAATGAGCCTTTTTTATGTTACTGGACTTGAGTGCATCATTGCTGTTGCTGCTGCGATTTTGTCTTAGTCCAGAGAGCAGGCAGTCACTGGGCAGCAGTGTTTCAGACCATAGCCGACACACACTGTCTTTACAGCAGGTCAGCAACACATTACACACGGCACCTCTGGAAGCAGAGAAGACACTGTTTAGGTGACAATGTTTAAGTGGCAATGACAATCGTCACTGTACAATTGTTTTCGGAACAAAACATAGTGGGTCGCACTGTGAGTCAAGTTACACATGGATAATGAGTTAATACCAAGATTTCACACATATACAGACCTCAGACTTAACTACAGACCTAACCACTATTCAGACAGTTACACAGGAATTAGTGGAGGTGGAGTTTGCCTAAACAAGGCATTTCTCAGTTACGCATGATACTGACCCAAGACCTTTTTTAGTAATGGTTCAAACAATGAGCAGTTCAGTGTCACTGTCTGACAGTTTAAAGTCACCATAAGTCTATTTTGGTATTTTTCCTTAACTGTCTAATGCTTTTTTTTTTTTATATCGTATTATATTTGACAGCATATTTTTCTTAAAAAACACAATTTTCTTTTTTACCCTCTCCAGATATTTTTTACTTTGCAGGACAAGCTGGATGTCTGGATGTTATTGAGAATTTCCATCTTAGACCCCGCTATACAAGGAAAATCTGGCAACTCGGAGGCAGGAAGTACAATGCAGGAGATTTGCATATCTGAATGGGAGTCCAGAACATTGACTGAATATCATAAACATTGATATAACTTCTTGACTGTTATGCATTGTCAATTGTAGCACATGCTATAAATCACATGATATATCATAGTCTACCCAAACAACCATGAATGTATGTTTTCATAAAAAGGTTCAAGGTTATATCACTCTCCATATCAAACAAAATGCAACAAAATAGTTTGTTTAATTTTTGAGAATTTGGATTAATTTAAGTTATTCATTTGGCCTTTGTATTTTGTTTAGACTGTTTACTTTTTATTTTATTAATATGGACCTTCTCATAAGATATTTAAGAATATTTGCTGATTTTTTACATGTTGGTCAAGTTTCTTCTAGTATAATTTTTTTTATACTTTCCATTTTCCATACTTGTTTCATTTATATTTAAGTTAATAGAAATGCTTTTTTTAATCACATTCGTGAAAAAAATGTATATAGTGAACTGGATGATAAATGAAATTTTCACAGTCATCTTTTCAGGGATCAGAAGCCTTTGTTAGCCTCACCTGGGTAAGTATTTGCTGGTTTTCCTCCAGGAGAAGCCAGTGACTGAGCGTGGATGAGCTAGATAGATGAAGGAGAAGTCCAGCTTCCCTTGCGATCTGAGTTCAGGTGGCGAGAACAGCTTTGTGGCATCCAACTGCCATTTGCATGTGCTGTACCACACTTTTACCAAACAGTCATCCTGAGGTCACACAAGATCACGCTTATGTTTTGATACAAACAAAACATACTGCATCTGCAGCAGCAAGCCAGATATCAAAGTAAGCAAGTACTGAAATCAATACGAACCTGCCCTGCAGTAGCAAAAAACTCCCCATCTGGACTAAACTTAATTAGGTGAACAGATGAGGCAGTCCTATGTTAAAAATTGGAACAAAATGAACTGTATTAGCTCTGTGACTACAGATACCAAGCAAATTAGAGCTCAGTGCAATCATCGGCAAATTCCAAGTGCCTCGATACATAAGCAAATCTTACTTGCACTGCCATATACACCTCCAAGCAGATAGAGGGTCACTGTCCATCTCCTCTTCAGCAGCACCACCAACACCACAATTCACACTGGACCATAACTGAAGGCAACTTGTCCCTGTCAAAAGACTAGTACCTACACACACACACACAAAGTGAGTTACATAAATGGACACAATCTTATGAGCAAACACCGATCTAATTAAATAATATAGATAATCATGTACCTGTGGGGCTCCACGCAATGTTGTGTGCTATAGACTGTAAAACAAACTGGCCTGTTGTTTGCCAGTGATAGTTTGGTTTCTGTCGAGGTAAACAGTATGTGATTACAATGACAGAACACTAAACGTAACAGAAGTGGGATGCTGGGGTTTGTAAAATAAGCTCACCATTGGCATCTTTTCCTTTGGGCTCATCAGTACAGGCTCAAATATGCAAACTATATTTCCATAGGATGCAGCAATCTGTAAATGACAACATGAAATGGTCGCACTTTCAACAACAGCACATAGTTACACAGCCTTGACCTTTCGGGGGCACCTACAGAGGTGTAAAAATAATAATAATAATAATTCTAACTGCAGACATGCAGCTTTTATTACACTTGATAAAACAGGTGGTGTTACCACTGCCTGGCCAAAAATAAGTTGCTGTTTAGATTTACATAAGCGAAGACTTAAGTGCCTATGATTAAATCATCATTGCAGTGACTAATGTTTCAGCATGCAACAATTCTTTTAACCCTAAATGATGCAGTGTATTGCTTTTCATTTCTTAAATAACCATGTTAGAAGATATATCTCATGGTTGTGGAAAAGTTGTTACTGTGAATCAGAAGGGGCAAATTAATAGCCTTCATCAGGATAGGAACTAAACAGCTGTGAATTGGAAAAAATTAGTTCAGTGTGCTAAGGAGCATAAAGATTGGACTATGGAGCAATGGAAAAAAAGTCATGTGGTATGATGAGTCTAGATTTACCCTATCCCAAAGCAATGGGTACATCAGGGAAACAAGAGAAACATATGAAGCGATAAACCCGTCATGCACAATGCTCACTGTACAAGCCTCTGGTGGAAGTGTTATGATCCGGGGTTGTTTCAGTTGGTCAGGTCTAGAGACTCAGGAACAATATGCTGCTATAAAATGAAATCAGCTGACAACCTGAATGCACTGAATGACCAGGTAATCCAAGCAATGAATTTTTTTCTTCTTCCCTGACGTCACAAGCATGTACTAGGATGGCAATGCCAAGATTCACAGGGCTCGAAAAGTGGTTCAGGGAGCATGATTAAATCATTTTCACAAATTAATTGGCCAGCACAGAGTCCTGACCTTAACTCCATTGCAAGTCTTTGGTCTTTGTGCTGGAGAAGACTTTAAGGAGTGGTTTAGCTCTATTGTCCTCAATACAAGATCTCAGCCAAAAAAATAATTAACTCTAAATGGAAATAAATGTTGTGATGTTGCATATGTTTATTGAAACAATGCAAAGACAAATATGCACCAAAATCAAAGCTAAAGGTGGTCCAATTAAATATGAGGAGGATTAGACCTTAGGCTTAGGCCAATCGGAGTTAAAAGCTAAAATTTAAGCCATGCACAGTATTATTTTTCTTTTCAGAATTGTGTGTGTTGCTTTCGGCTGCTCCCTGTTCGGGGTCGCCACAGTGGACCAATTGGTCCGCACAACAACTTGGCAAATGTTTTACGCCGGATGCCCTTCCTGACGCAACCCTCCCATTTTTCCGGGCTTGGGACCGGAACTGCATCCAGTGGCTGGGGTTGAGGCATTGGCTGGGAATCGAACCCGGGCCTTCCGCATGATAGGTGAGAAAACTACCACTGAGCCACCAATGCCCCATTTTTCTTTTCAGAATAACCCCCCCAAAAAAAACCTCTGATGTTTGTGGCTTATAATCACAAATATGGAACTGGATACACAGGAAACCCCTCAACACTTACCTGTCCTTGCTGAGAGCAGTCCACACACCCAACTTGGATATTCCCATGCTTGGCACCAGGGATGATCTGAAGCCTCTCAAAGTCACTTCCCAAGATTACAATGTCACAGCCAGAGGCATAGGCCTAACATACAAGCCAAGCGGACATGAATATGCATTTAAAGACGAATTATAAAACCGGAACTGTATACAGATATTGATTGCAGAGTGAGTGAAAACTACTTTTAAAAATGTGCAAATGTTTTTGAACATTTAAAAATTGAAATTACTTAATATTATTCCTCTATTTTTCATTTACTGTTTCTTTACATTTCTTGTAATTTTCTCAATTCCAGCATGTTTAGTGATACCTCCTATCAGTGGTTCAAAACAGAAATTACCCAAAATAAACATTATGAATTTTCCTGTACATTTCATCAATAAATCTGGCAAGGAAACACAAAACTATTACAAGGGCAATGTATTGTGAAGGAAGTAGCAAGCTTGTTCCTTTGAGACATCAGTAGAGGTTTGTTAAGCGAATACAGCGTGATTGTCACATTCTAGTCTGCATTAACCCTGATATCAGATTCAAACCACCCTGAACCAACAAAAGCCTGTCTGAGTAAAATGTCTGAGTAAATACAAAGTAGAAAAAAAGAACAAATAAATAAAGAACACATAATAAATGTATGAAATGAAATCTCTCTATAATCAGTTTTGACACTTTAAATATTTGTGGCAGCCATTTTGAGGATTCCATAGAAAACACTGGCTAAAGGGCTATATAACTGATCAACAAACATCTGCCCTTGAGACAATGACTGTGTATAAAATGTCATGGTAAAAAAATCAGATACAAGTTTTTAATCTGTGTAGGCAAATGAAAGCAGCCAAAACAGTGAACAGACTTATTCTGGATACCTGCTGCATTTTTGTGAGACGTATGGTTTTCTTACCGTGAACGGCACGCTGTTTATTCTTCCAACAGAGAAACAATTGTCTCCGGGGTTGACGGCCCCAGTGAGGACTTGGTGTAGATTCATTGTTCTTGGTGTGCCTAAATTTCCATCCTCAGAACATTTGATATTCTGTAGAATCATACAATGTCATGAAGATTGTAATGTCTACATCTTGGTCTATGTTATTCACCTAGAAGATAAAACACAAGGATCAATTAACATTCAGAAGCGACAAAGTGACAATACATTACCCAAAAAAAACCCCAGTATTAGTGAAACTCGGAAGCCATCTTAACCTTTGGAAATCCAAACTGCCCTTCAGATTAAAAAAATCCACCATGAACGATTTGCATGTTAATCTTTAGAATTAACCCGTGATCATCACTGGCAAATCAAGATTAGACTTTGCTAGTGTAAAACTTTTTCATCAGCATTTCAGTTAACAGTTTCCTGCCTTACCTGTTGCTGTTTACCTACCTACTGATAATGATGCAAGTGGGGTTTAGCTCTTAATTCAATTTCACCTAAAGAAAATGATACAGCAGTGCTTTAGTCCTTTATCTCTCGCACCTCTTCATCTCCTCATCCACTTTGCTCCAAAAGATCAGGTTCAACTTTTATATGCTAATTCCACTGTGTACATTGTGCTTGTCATCTCATAGATCTCTAACAAGCTGAGTCCACTATGTGTTGTAACTGATGCTCTTGCTCCTTTTTTTGAGATAGCACTGAAACCTGACTGTTGCCCCACTGTGGCACACAACCACTAACCTCTGAAAAATATGGCACCAACTAACAAAGTAGTACTAAAGTCTCTAATCAGATCACAAGTATTAAAATCTAAACATATTTAATGTGATTCCGGCTGGAGTTTTACTTTAATACAAACACTTATGCAATAAATAGTGAATCTGGGTTACTAGACTCGCTCCAGATAAAACTCACAGTGTCCTGCCTGAGAGATAGAAGATAGTTCTTCATATCCTAAACACTGTATACAGGGAGAAGGAAGCCATTTATCACTCAGCCTATCACTGGCCACAGGGGAAGTTCCGCGCGCTGCCTCACGTGATGACGTGACCAATACGTGGAGGTTCTGAGTGGTGTAGCATAGCCGCCAAGTCATTTATACTGCTTTGCAAATGACTCAGTGCAAGGCTACAGAATTAAGTAATGCTACACACAAACACCACTTGCTAAGACTAGCTGTTAGCAACTAAAGCATTAGCTAACTTTACGCAATTGTCAATTTCTCAGCAATTTAGTTAACCGTGGTGCTAACTAGCAGGCTAGTGCGCTAAGGCAAGCTAGCTGTCAGTGTCTACGCATCATTCAGGTTAGACAAGTAGCGCTAACTATCTTAGACAAGTAGCGCTAACTATCCTAAATACCGGCTATCTGCTATAGAACTGCCAAGCCCATCAACTGCTAAAGCAATTATCCCTGTAATAGATACACTCCTCACTGGTTGTCAGTTGTTTTAAGGTAGTGACCTAGCCAGTTGATGCTTGTCAGCTACCTAGTTTCTATACCAGACCAACAAACTCCTCACATAACTTAGCAAGTTAAGAAAGACTACAAACACTGCTAAACCAGCCTAAAAAGCAAATTCTCCGATGTGTGCTAGCATTCACCTGAGCCGCTTGTGGACATGTTATCATGCTAATGTTAGCGCCTCTGCTGACACACTTCTGACTAAAAACAGACTTTTGCAACGAAGCACAGCTGACGTTAATAAGCTCCTCACAAAGCATTAAAATGGTTTGAGATGTTTAGAAGTTACCGCACATGTCCTACCTCATGCATTCAGTGAAAAGCAGATGATGTTTAATAGGAATACATTTTCCCCTGTTATGGGACTGCCATATCGCTTGTTCGCGTTTGTGTAGAAGCTCCACTGTGAACAAAATGTTTGGTGAGGTGTTTCCAGCGCGGTGCATTGTGGTCGCTGTAGTTCACCAAGGCAGTGCATAGGCCAGCTATCGAATGCACACTGAAGACTTTACCCTTCATCTCATACATTCCACAAATGCAGATTGAAGACAATGCACTGAAGACAATTGCGTTTACATCACAAGATGAAGATGAGATGATAGAATTTCGGGTTTAATTTCCTGATTTTACATTTACATCTAGACGTACTAAAGAAATTAGAACACGACACCTTTGGTGGCAGAACCATCTCAAGTCAAGTCAAGAAGCTTTATTGTCATTTCATCCACATATAGCTGATGCAGTACATAGTGAAATGAAACAACGTTTCTCCAGGACCCTGGTGCTACATAGACAACATACAACATATAGCTACAAAGCCAAACAACAACACAGAGCTAGGGGCACAAAGTATGTCCTAGCTACATAAAGTGCAATGTGTGCAACCAAGTGCAAACAGTGCATCTGATTGCCATTACACACACAACAAAAAATACTATTTTGGATCATTTTATTCCAATAAACTGAATAACTAATTACTGATTGACTAAATTGTTTCTCTTTATGTGGAAATAGTATCAACAAAATAAAACACTGAGACAAAAATGTCATCTGATGGCCAAACACTAATTCACAGGAATACAATGTACAAGGGAAAAAAAATAAGTCTTTGTGGTGTGCAGTAAAATGGTAAAAGTGACAATAACATGGCAGTCAGTTTAAACTCTAGTAGGCCAGTCACACCAATAACCAATTATCTTGGCTCAATATGCTAACACTCACACAGTCACACAATCCTGTGTCAGCATCCAAATCACTGTAAATCATTACACACATATCCCCTTCTGAACTTCCTAACATCCACTGCACCATTCACCACTATATATTTTGCCTCCTCAATCAGATGCATTCAACTAAAATTTGGTGAAGATCCAGCTGTATAAAATTTCATGCTAAAAAAAGCACCTGAATGACAGAATGACAGTCAAGTTTTAATGCTGTGTGTGTGCGTGTGTGTGTGTGTGCGTGTGTGTGTGTGTGTGTGTGTGTGTGTGTGTGTGTGTGTGTGTGTGTGTGCACCTGTCTGTCATCATCTATGCATAATTTCTGTTTATATGCTGTAAGCTATAAATCACAGATTAGCTGATAGTGAGCCTACAGTGATACAAGTGCTACATAATGAAGCTTCCTGTTTGTGTATTAGGAATGGATGCATCAGGAAATATCACATCCTGATCAGATGATTCCTCTATGAGCTCTATGATATGTGATACCTGTTCACTTCAAATCAATTTGTTTCTGACTGTACAGTTGAAAGATTAAGTTTCACTAAAAGTCCACAGTTTATCTCCACAGTTTCATGCTATCCTTTTTCAGTTTAACCCACCAAGAGGTGGACTTATTTAATTTCTTTCACTGTATTTCTTGACCCTGTGTGTCCTATACAGGGTCAAGGGGAACGTTGTGCCTACCCCATGCTACTCAGGTCAAAAAGCCAGTCCATCATAGGGTACACAATCACGCAACACACTCATTCACACACTACAGAGAATTTAGAGACGCTAATAAGCCCACAGCGCATGTCTTTGGACGGGTGGAGAGAAACCAAAGTACCTGAAGTTAACCCCTGAAGCACAGGGACAACATGAAATGTTCGAGGTAAACATGCTAACCACTAAGCTCTCTCACAGTTAAATCTGCATTAAACTCAATGATTTTTTATATGTTGCTCTGCAAAAGATTAAACATTATCTAATTATCCAGTGGTAGGTTTCTTTAAGGTGCTCTAGTTACTAATGATATTGAGTCTATAAACATTGTGTTAATAAACACTGGAAGAAAGACTAGTTCCAGCTTAGTGTACAATAAATATCGTGCCATACATGAAATAATGAAAGAATTAATTTAATTTCATTAATTTGATTTGATTTGATTTGATTCTATACAAGGAATTCTAAAATATATAACAAGATATAACCAATAAATACAAAAGTTAATAATACTTTAACATACTCTAATGAGTATTTGAGTAGTGTATTTTCATTCACACAGTTAAATACCATGTAGAAAGTGAGTACAAGTACTGTTCTAGTTCTAAAATAAAAGATATACTTTACAGAAAAGTATAATATTACTGCAATATCACTACCAATAAGGAATTTGTTATATATAAAATCTAAATAAATGGGTGATTAAAGGTATTCCTGTAAGATAAGAAAAGGAGGATAAAGAAATAAAGTATTAGAAGTAGAAAAGAAAATTAAAATAAGACAAAAGAGGAAGAAAATATCATTCTATAATAATATAATAATAATAATAATAATAATAATAATAATAATAATAATATTAATAATATTAATAATATGAATCATCCAACATACAAATGTTCCATCAGATCCATCAGAGTCACAAAAACAAATAATGGGAGTGAAAGGAAGCTCAAATGGAAAAAACAAAATCATATACTGTATATACATTCAAACATAACATTCCGCAGGCTTGTCAGGATTATACATTGATGCCAGCTACAGATTATTTCACTGTCACACAATTTTTATCTCACACACAATAATATGAAGTGCATGTGTAGAGGCATTTCGTTGTATGTTTGTAAGAGAGTGCAGTGTAAAATATTTCTGCATTTGCAAAACATTTATTTGCTTACTTATTATAATTCATTCATTCATTGTCTACCACTTATCCGAACTATTCTCGGGTCACGGGGAGCCTGTGCCTATCTCAGGCGTCATTAGGCATCAAGGCAGGATACACCCTGGATGGAGTGCCAACCCTTTGCAGGGCACACACACACTCTCATTCACTCACACAATCACACACTACGGACACTCCCCCCCCCCATTATAGTTCCTAATATAATTCCTTATAAAAGTGTTTTATAATTATAAACACTTTTCGAAATCATTCTGACAAAAAACTTTTATTTTTTTGAGTATTTACCATTTAAAGGTCTCAATAACAAAATTCCTTTGACTCAATGGGATACATTTTGCTGCTATATAAGTAATAATAATCATCAAATTAATGGCATGTTGGCATTCTGTGGCTGAAACCACAAAGAAACCATGAAGATGGCTTTGCACTGCAAATGATTTGAACACTTCTGCACTCAAGTCTCCTTCAGTGAATAGTTTATCATGTCAGAAATATAGACTTTACGTTAAAACTAGAATGAATTTCTTGGTTACACATGTCATGACCCGCCTGAGAACTGACCGCGAGAGGGAGCTCTTGCCCGTGTTTTGAGTTACTTACGGTTCACTTCGGGCTTAAATACGGATGCGCACTTCCTGCTCACCGCAAAGTATTGTTTTTTATGGGACCTACTGAGCGTTGGCATTGTGCTTTTCCGGGACTGTCTTCTGTGTATGAACTGGATTGTGTATTGTTTCTTCTCGTGCTCTTCCTTGGACAACCCCGCTATTGGATTATCGACCCCGGACTGTGTAATCACTTTCGCTTTTGGATTTACCCCTTGGAATATATCGCTTGGCTTATTGTTGCCGACTTTCCGCCTGTCCCTGACTACGCCTACTGCTCTCCCCCTATCGCCAGCTCGCCAGCTCACTTCCGCCTCCGGCGGCCAGCCATTACAGAATACTTCGCCGATCACGGATCCAGCGGAGCTGCACGAGATTATCCTGCGGCAAGGAGCGGTCGTACATTCCTACCAAGATCAGGTGGAGGCGCTGCACGCCCAACTGCGCAGCGGAGCACCGCCGCACCGCCAGATCCGCCACTAGCACGCGGTGAGTCAGCCCAGCTGGCTATGCCAGAGAAATTCGATGGGTCTGCGGACCGCTGTCGCGGGTTTTTGCGGCAGTGCGAGGTGTTTTTCTCGCACCAGCCAGGGATGTACCATGAGGAGGGGACTAAATGTGCGTTTCTGATATCGCTGCTGTCGAGTAGGGCCCTTGAGTGGGCCTTGGCTGTTTGGGATGCCGACCCTCTGGTGCGATCGTCTTTTTCATACTTCGCGGGAATGATACGGGAGGTCTTTGAACACCCCGTGGGCGGTAAGAACATCTCGGTCCAGCTTATGGAGTTACGCCAGGGCTCTAAAGCCGCCGCCGACTATGCCATCAGGTTCCGCACCCTAGCGGATCAGTCAGGATGGAACGACGCGGCGCTATGGGCCGTGTTCCGCGCTGGCCTAAACCCCGCCCTACAGACTGAACTAGCATGTTATGTGGAGGCTACCTCTCTATCCCAGTTTGTGGCCACGGGCATCCGGCTGGACAATCTGCGGCGCCAGCATCGGGCCGGGACCTCAGCCTCAGCTGCCGCTCGCCCACGGATGCGAACGGACTACCCAGGTCGAGGGGAGGGGGACCCCAAATCCATGCAGCTGGGGAGGTCTAGGTTGGTGGAGCAGGAATGCCGACCCCGCGGACAGATGAGGCTGTGCTACAACTGCGGGTCCTCAGGTGTCCGGAGGACCCGCAATTGTAGCACAGCCTCATCTGTGAGTTGATGAAGAGGCCTTCATCAACTCAGGTGGGTGGCAGCTCCCTATTTTTTAGCCTCACTGTGCCGGTGTCACTGCATTTCACTGATCGCTGTGTTTGTGTTCCAGCACTGATCGACTCAGGAGCGGCCGCCAACCTAATCAATTGGGCGTTGGTGGAGGAGCTCAGGATCCCCACCTTTCCCTGTGTACCATCATTATGGATTACGGCCATCGACAGTCAGCCGATTGGGGAGGGCTACCTTAAATGCCAGACTGAGCTGCTGGAGTTCCAGGTGGGCCTCTTTCATCATGAACAGCTGTTACCTCCTCCCCGGCGAACCCCGTGATTCTGGGCTTCCCGTGGCTAAGACGCCACGACCCCCAAATCTCCTGCCATACGGGAGAGCTGGAACGCTAGTCACCCACCTGCCTGAAGGAGTGTCTAAGGGAGCCGGTGTCCAGGCCCTGCATTGAGGAGGCAACCTCCGTAGCGCACGGACACCTCCCCCAGCCATACGCAGACTTCTGGGAGGTTTTTAGTGAGGAGAGGGTGGCCCGCCTACCAGCACATCAGGTCTGGGACTGTGCTATCGACCTGCTGCCGAACACCTCTCTCCCCAAGGGTCGGATCTACCCCCTGTCGCTTCCGGAGTCCAAGGCAATGGAGGACTACATTGAGGGAGCCCTGGCAGCGGGCCACATACGGCCGTCCATGTCACCAGTGGCCGCGGGGTTCTTCTTCGTCGGCAAGAAGGATGGGGGCCTATGCCCGTGTAGACTATCGGGGTCTGAACGCTATCACCGTTCGGTACCCTTACCCCCTGCCTCTGGTGCCTGCGGCGCTAGAACAGCTGAGAGGGGCAAGGGTGTTTACCAAGTTGGACCTCCGGAGTGCCTACAACCTGGTGTGTATCCAAGAGGGCGACGAGTGGAAGACCGCTTTCCACACGACACACGGTCATTACGAGTACTATGTGATGCCCTTCTGCCTCACCAACGCCCCCGTGGTGTTCCAGGCCCTTATCAATGGGGTCTTTCAGGATCTCCTAGGAAAGGGTGTCATTGCGTATATTGACGACATACTGGTGTATTCTGCCTCTATGGAGGACCACGTACGTCAGGTCCGGGAGGTGCTCGCCAGGCTGCAGCGGCACCACTTGTATGTTAAGCTGGAGAAGTGCGAGTTCCACCGGACCACGGTGACATTCCTGGGGTACGTGATCTCCTGCCAAGGAGTGGAGATGGACGTGGGCAAGGTTCGGGCAGTGACTGAGTGGCCTGCCCCTGCTACGGTGCAGGAGCTGCAGCAGTTTCTGGGTTTCACTAACTTCTACTGGAGGTTTATCCGTAACTACAGCTCGGTGGCGGCCCTCTGACGTCATTACTGAGGGAGAAACCCAAGAAACTGACCTGGATGGACCAGGCCCAGGCGGCCTTCCAACAGCTCAAGACCTGTTTCATCCTGATCCTGACCGGCCGTTCATGGTAGAGGTAGACGCCTCCAGCAGCGGGCTCGGGGTGGTGCTCTCCCAGCGACATGGCGACCCTGGGAAGCTTCACCCCGTGCCTTCTACTCCCGGAAACTCATGGCCGCAGAGGCCAATTACGACGTGGGCAACCGAGAGTTACTGGCGATCAAGGCAGCGCTGGAAGAATGGCGCCACTGGCTGGAAGGAGCGCATCACCCGTTCCAGGTCCTTAACGATCACCGCAACCTGGAGTACCTACGCGGAGCCAAACGTCTGAACCCTAGACAGGCCAGGTGGGTCCTGTTCTTCACCCGCTTCCTGTTCACGGTGTCCTCCCGCCCCGGGTCCAAGAAGGGCAAGACAGATGCCCTATCCAGGCAGTTTGAGGCGGCCAACGAATCGGGACAGCCCGACCTCATCCTGCCGGCAACCGCCTTGCTGGCGCCGGTTCAGTGGGACCTCGTCGAGGAAATTCGGCGGGCCCACGCTAAGGAGCCGCCCCCCGCCGGCTGCCCGCCAAACAAGCTCTTCGTGCTGCAGCAGTTCCGGTCGCAGGTTATGCAGTGGGTGCACGAGGCGCCCAGCTCGGGTCACCCAGGGACCCGCCGATTGACCCAGCTCATCCGCCGCCGGTTCTGGTGGCCTTCCTTGGGCTCGGATGTGGAGGGGTACGTCCGGCAATGCCCCACGTGCGCACAGGCGCGGACCAGCCGTCAGCGTCCAGAGGGCCTGCTGGTTCCACTCCCTGGTCCCCCGACGCCCCTGGTCACACCCATCTGTGGATTTCCTGACAGATTTACCGGACTCGGGGGGCTTTACGGCAGTGATGGTGGTGGTGGACCGATTTTCGAAGGGTTGCATGCTGGTTCCCCTAAAAGGGACTACCCACGGCCATGCAGATGTTCAGCCACGTTTTCCCTGGAACTTCGGCCTACCCGAGGACATTGTATCGGACCAGGGTCCGCAGTTCACCTCTCGGGTGTGGGGATCGCTGTGTGCGCGGTTGGGCATAGGCGTTAGCCTGAGCTCGAGCCACCATCCCCAGTCCAACGGGCAGGCGGAGCGCCTCAATCAGGAGATCGGGAGGTTCCTCAGGACCTACTGCAGCAGGGAGCAGCAGCGGTGGAGTGAGTTCCTACCGTGGGCCGAGTACGCCCAGAACTCCCTCACTCACTCCTCCACGGGCCTGACACCGTTTCAGTGCGTGCTGGGGTATCAGCCACCTTTGTTCCCTTGGTCGGGGGAACCCTCCGACGTCCCAGCAGTGGAGGAGTGGTACAGGCTGAGTCAGGAGGTCTGGGAGCGGGCCTTCCTATCAGGCCTTCCCGCACCCTTCCTATCAGGTGGGGCAGAGGGTGTGGCTATCTACCCGGAACCTCCGCCTCAAGCTACCCTGCCGGAAGCTCAGCCCCAAGTACGTCGGTCCGTTCGAAATCATCCGCCAGGTCAACCCGGTGGCGTATCGACTTCGGCTCCCGGCATCGTATCGCATATGCCCCACCTTCCACGTATCCCTCCTTAAGCCGGGGCACCCTTCCACTGGGGAAGCTGCGGCCGGTGAGGAGCCGCCGCCACCCCTAGACATTGAGGGGTCCTCTGCATACCAGGTGCGGGCTCTTCTGGACTCCAGATGGGTTCGTTCGCGAACGTTCGTGGGTGGACGCCGCCGACATCCTAGACCCTTCGCTCATTGAGGACTTCCACCGCGACCACCCGACCAGACCCGCTCCACGGCCTAGGGGGCGCCCCCGGCGTAGAACCCCAGGAGGTGTTCCAAGGGGGGGGGCTATGTCATAACCCGCCCGAGAACTGACCGCGAGAGGGAGCTCTCGCCCGTGTTTTGAGTTACTTCCGGTTCACTTCGGGCTTAAATACGGATGCGCACTTCCTGCTCACCGCGAAGTATTGTTTCTTATGGGACCTACTGAGCGTTGGCATTGTGCTTTTCCCGGACTGTCTTCTGTGTATGAACTGGATTCTTCTGGATTTCTTCTCGTGCTCTTCCTCGGACAACCTCGCTATTGGATTATCGACCCCGGACTGTGTAATCACTTTCGGTTTTGGATTTACCCCTTGGAATATATCACTTGGCTTATTGCTTCCCTGTTGCCGACTTTCCGCCTGTCCCCGCCTACGCCTACTGCTCTCCCCCTATCGCCAGCTCAGCGTATGGATCCGGCCACTTCCGCCTCCGGCGGCCAGCCGTTACAACACAATTGCAGATTTTGATCATACAGTAGACAGTCATAGAAGGAAACAGATTTATAATCACTGTATCTGGTGTCATCCAGATGAGGATGGATTCCCTTTTGGATCTGGTTCCTCTCAAAGATTCTTTCTCATATTGTCTCAGGAAGTCTTTTCCTTGAATAAGTGACCCCTGGCTTAATCATTAGGGATAAACTGACAAATTTATCATCTATATCCTCAGTTTGTATATTTCTATGAAGCTGCTTTGTGACAATGTCTATTGTCCAAGTGCTGTACAAATAAAATAGAATTGAATTGATTTGAGATTCTAATGAGGAAGCTAAGAGTGAGGATTGTAGATCTGGACCTATTTATGAGTCCTGGACTATAAGGGGTTAAGATTTGTATAAAAAATACAATATAAAATATAAACAGACAGAGCTACAGATAAACATGGGTGTTGGAACAAGCACTACAACAGGAGTTTTGCAAAGATAATTCACTAAAACTGCAAATATTGTGAGTGAAAGAAAGCTAATATGCAATAGTAATAAGAGCGTAAAAGAAAAGGTACATTTAGCATACTAATCAATAGCATAGAATATATTATATAAGGTTTTGTCCTATACACTGAAAGATAAGTAGAAAAAAGTAATAAAGTACTTAAGCAGACTTGGCTGTAATGCCAGCTATAGCCTAATTTGTGTTAAAAAGGCTATGAACAGTTAACTAAGGGTTAACTAAGCCTATTAATTTTACATTCTAATAGAAAAATAAATACCATTAGAAATAGCATTTTAATTGCATCACTTATAATAATAGCAGCCTAGATTTCTGCAACTACTCACGCAAGCACAACAAACTAGTTCATCCTTTTCAACTAGTTCATTTTTGCTAGTTATTGAACAGGTGGTTGATATAATACTATCAGCTACGTGAGCCTATTGTTTGCTGTATTAGTTGGCTTACACAGTTATTATATAGAATAACAATGAACTACTTCAACCTTTCTCCCATAGAAAGTCTTGTACAGCAGCTTGAATAAGAGCAAAAAAGTAGGTCAAACAACTTTTCTAGCAATTATGAGGAAAAAGGACTCATGTGGTTTTATTCCTGCAAACATTGGCACTGCAGCACACCTATAATTTGTCTGCAGTGGGATGGCGGAAACAGAATCAGTTTCATCTAGGGTTAGGACTCATCCAGAAGCTCATTAGAGAGGATCTGATCCTCTCTGTCAATTAAATGAATGCCCAACATGCAGCATCCATAAATGTTTCTCAGTTCATATAAACCATAGTATGTATTGTTGAAGCTATATTTATATCTTTTTCTTTATTCTTTAATATTGCAATAAATGTAGTCAAATTTAGCTAAACCACAGAGCAGTACATTACATCATTACATGATAGTTGAGGAAAGAACAGAGAGTCATGGAAGGGAGTAAATGCTAAAACACTTACAATTGATAAATGATACTGTTAAACAAACGATATAGCAATATGAGACAAAGAATGCTGCATTTTAATTCAATTCAATTTTATTCGTATAGCGCTTTTAACAATGGACATTGTCATAAACAATGGACATTGTCACAAAGCAGCTTTACAGCTAAGTAAATTCCAGAGATAAATTCTAAATATATCAGTTTATCTCTAACGAACAAGCCAGAGGCCATGATGGCAAGGAAAAACTCCCTCAGATGATATGAGAAGAGTAACCAGACTCAAAAGGGAATCCATCCTCATCTGGATGACACTAGATAGTGTGTTTATAAGTGATGTCCCTTTTATAACTATGAACTTTATCATTTTAAATTATAATATGCTGTAACGATGCACACAACCACAAACCCTATGAGGATTCCAACAGTGGAGGCTCTAATATAACAGAACCTAAGTAGAAGTCTTTCAGGAAGCTTAACTATCCAAAAAACCACTGAAGTGTTAAGAAACCCTTGCACAGCACTAGGGTTATGGGATAGTGCTTAGTGTGTAACTAATAACTAATAAATCAGGAATTCATTCAATCTGTTTATTCTGTTGACTGTTAAAGATAAAGCCTTGAGATATAAATATGAATGTTTAAGTCTAAGCCTGATATTATTAAACCCCTTCTCCATATGTACGTTACATTGAATTCCTATTATGTGCATGGGTCATTGCGTCCAAAAAGTACATAGTTAAATTAAATGCTGAAATGAAATTCAATGATTATATCATTGGGAGGAGTGGTGGCTTAAATTAGCATGCTTGCCTCGCACCTCCAGTGTGGGTAACTCTGACCTTTTGTGCATGGAGTCTGCCTCTGAATGTACTAAATGTTATCTAATGGTGTTTATGTCACCAGTATTATTTTAATATAGCAAAAAAAAAAAAGCCTTGTTATTAGTTAAAACCCCAGATATTTCAACTTATTAAATATTGCATGCTAGCTGACATTATGCATGTGCTTCAGTGTGGCTTTGATATGGGGAAAGGACATATCAAGTTGAATTAAGATGTGCTGAGATAAGTGAGAAAGGCAGCTTTCTTATGAATTATGAAGAGCCTGCCATTGCCATTACAATGGTTATAGGGCATTTTCTCTGTGGCAGTGATCTCTGTGTTAAGGTTGTTTGTTTGAAGTAGGTCACAATGTTATATATACATCATATGTGTGGCATGTGTGGCTATTAAATCTTTCTAAATCACTTCCAACATTGAAAACATGATTCTAAAAACATTCATTTAACTATTCAAAAGTAAAACTCAGCAACAAGGGTCCACTGTCTGGCTGGCTACATTTTGTTGTTAAGTAAGCAATAATAATCATGCTAATGGCATGAGATCATTCTAATGAGGACTTTCTAATTATTTGGTTTAAATTGGTTGATTTTTTTTTATTCAAAATTAAATTTAAATTTAATTTAATGTAATCATTTGAGTAAAAGAGTTGTTTGTCAGTCAATACACTGAAAATAAAAAAAAGAATGAAGCATTTTAGAAGAAAGGTAATTGAAAAAGACAAACGTTAAAAATGTGATGTGGAATATTCCACATATTTCATGTGTTTTAGATACCTAGGTTGAGTGAATGATGTGGGACGCAGTTAAAATATACAATTTCTGAAGTGACATACCCCATCAATCACAGTGACCATAGCTAATCATGGGCATCTGTGAGCTCATGCATGTGTAAGGGGCGGATTTTTCTCTGGGTGTGATACGACCACCCCTTAATGAAAAAAGATACAGTTGGCTGGCTTCATGTGTATTGGAGGAAGCACATTATAGCCTTCACACTCTCCAGTTGGTAGCTATCATATAAGAGGGGAGACCTAAATTGAGAGCAGGATCTGGCCAATAATAATTTAGGGAGAAAAAAAGTACTTTTATATCCGTAATCGATGAGCGAGAGAAAGATTCAGATATTAATGCTAACATACTAAGATAATAAGCACAATTAATACAATTTTAAACATATTTAAATGACTAGATTCCAAAGTGGGAGGATGATGTCTTAGTGGGTCGCACATTTTCCTTGCATCTCCAGGGTTGTTGGTACAGTTCCTGCCTCTGCCCTGTGTTCTTGGAGTTTGCATGTTCTCCCTACATTGGGGGTTTTCTACAGGTACTCCAGTTTTTCCAGTCCAAAGACATGTGTTGTAGGCTGATTGGCATCTCTAAACTCCATATTGTGTGAATGGCTGTGTGTTTGTGTCCTGCAGTGGATTGGCCCTCATCATGGTGCCCTGAGTTCTCTTGCATGGGAACTCAGGCAAAAATCTGGGACAGGCAAAAATGGTTTTCTAATCACAGTCAATTATTATTCATGTTAATTTTGTTAATGTTTAATGTATCTAAAATATGTACTTATGTTTAAAATGTTTTCTACCATTACTCTAAATGTCTATTTGTAAACGTAATATTAATGAGACACAAATTTGTGGACTCACCCTTATACCATGCTATTGTAGCTTGGGTCTGAACAACCACACAAGGGGGCAGTATTGAAACGTTTAA
This sequence comes from Hemibagrus guttatus, assembly GCA_033459395.1. Taxonomy (NCBI): domain Eukaryota; kingdom Metazoa; phylum Chordata; class Actinopteri; order Siluriformes; family Bagridae; genus Hemibagrus; species Hemibagrus guttatus. Next base: position 14,874,643 of record JAUCMX010000007.1, read on the forward strand.
GAAATGTGCAGAGAGACCTCCAATGTTACAGTTTGACAAATGACACGCTGCCACAGGCTTAGAATAACATACTCCCTTTATAGATGAAGGAGTTGTAGGAAAAACTGATCGTGTCAGAGGACTCCTAGAAGTAAAACAGTTTACATCTTGAACTTACATCTTCTGGTTCTGGAACAGCATTTAGACATACAATATCTAAATCCACAACTGGTAACTGCGTGGAAGCCAGAAACTATTTTTCATGCAATTATACTTGAGATTTGTATTCATTTGCCTGTGAGACGTGAGCTCTCCTTGAAGTGTGTTTCTGATGTTATTGTATCCTGCCCCGATGACTTATTACGTTAATGTCTCTGGCAAGCCATAATTACAGGAATGGAGGGTGGAAAGCAGTGCCAGAACTCTATTGTAGCTCTGGTGAGGCCATTCCTTCTGATGTTTGGTGGGGGGAAAATTCCACTTTGCCATAGCCATACAATCTTTGCAGCAGACGTATACTGCACCAAACCACAATGACACATAATGGCACACAAATCATATGCAGCTGAAGTAACACTAGTGTTACTTAGCACACGGTATTGTTTATCTGAGCTCTTGTATTAACAGGCCATCTACATTTTTTTGCCACCCAGCTCCCTTTTTATTCACTGAAAGAGTTATTTTAAATATTCACAGGACTTTGGATCGCACTGGCTGTTTGCCAACACCTACAATGTGTGATGCAATTTCTTTTGTTTTAGCTACTAGATTTTTAGGGTTGTTATTTCTATAGAAACCCACACAGACTGATGCTGTATAGCTCATGGCTTTTACTTTAATATTTAATTAAGATTATTTTCAGTCGGGTAATAGTTGTCTAGTTAGAAATAGGTCACTGCAGTATGAAACATGTAGTTTACAATATTACACTGCATCCACACCCACCTATACACAGGAGTACAGTCTAGTACAGGCAACTGCAACCTAACAAGACTGCAGTTTTGTACAACCTTGAAGGACGTCTTTTTATATTTCACTATACAACCGAGTAATGTGACATGTGATGTATTTGCTGTTTGAGCAGTTAAACAATGAAAGACAAATGACTGGGAAACGAAAGAGAGTTCCTAATCGTACCTTGTATCAACAGTGCTGTGACTGTGAGAGCCCAAAAATCTGCATAAGCACTCAGCATGTCGCATCCTGGGGCTGTGGGAACAATACAGCCGCAAAGGAAAGGGAGTGGCAGTACCAGGATATCCCATCCCATTCACTGCACCCTCTTCCTGAAGAGTTTTCCAGCAGCATCCAAGGAGAGGGTGAGTAGGTCAGGCTATCACATCCGTCCAAACTCTTCTATCACCTGTAGAAGAGCAATTTATATGTGACAGTTTATGCATTGCCACCAACAACAATGCAGTGCAACATTATGTTCCAATAATAAGCCTAATCACAGAGTAGACAAAACAAAGAAAAAACAATGAAAGCTATTTATATATTGCATATAAATATACACTGATATGGAAAGTGGCTCCTCAGGAGCTGTTCAGAGAGTGAAATTGAAGGGGTTCTGCTTAGAATTCTCTCTAGGTAAACCTTCAATTGTAGGGGTATTCTTACCGAAAAAATGTTCAATTTTCAAGAGACAATACCTCAACTTCAACCATCCTCCCATCCTCTCTTTAAGGGTGCATCTCATTCAGCTCCCTAGCTCCCTGGGGAATCAGTATATCAGGTACATGAGTTGGGGCACTGGCAAGGACCCTGGCTCACTACACATAGGGACCCTGATACTCAATTTCTGGCAACATGATTACTTGCCCGCATTGTTAAACCTCTCAACTGGCTTTTATCAACATCACACTGGGCTGATGTCTTTCTGCTATCACATATATTTTTTTCTGGTATTTAAAACAATTATGAAAAATACTTTGTTCTGTTATATTTTCACTAAACATTTAAAGTAATTCACTACAAAATCTGCTATCCAAACCCTAAAAAATAAGTCAAACAAAACATACATAGAACATCGAAAAAAGTTCAAAATTGCTAACATAAGTAATCATTTGAAAGATTCAACAATGATAACAAGCTTCGTACATTTGTAGATATTGTGTTTGTCCAACATTTTCTTCAAGTTGAAAGGTTTATTTTCCTGTTAGGGAACATTGGTTTTTGTGTTGCATTGCGAGATTATTTATCGATGCAAATGTTCCAGTGCACTGGAAGGATTGAGACAGCACTTAAAATATATGACTGCCTGATCAGTGCCCTAACTACTGAACTAAATTTGTGACTGGTTTTGATTTTCTGGTCAATCAGTTTTTCTTTAAATTAGTTTATAATCTGTCCTCTGTATTGACTGTATCCCATGACAAGTCACCTATAATAAGAATAGGTGAATATTTTTCGACAATTTTAGGCTAACAATTTGCATCTTCAGTCATCTAACTGCTTACTGTATATGGCAGTGACAACTCAGCATTTAAGGTTTTGTGTTAGAGACTGCAAGGACAAGAGATCAAATCACAGGACCGCAGAAAGGAAGCAGAGTTCTTGAACCTTCAGTGCCTTTCCTATAAGACGGAGTGGAGTCATGAAGAAACCAGATTTTGCTTTAAATATAAATATCAATACAGATCTGAAAGAGGTAAAGAAGACCTGCGAGTGCGGGCAGGTTGGAATGGGTGGAGAAAGGTGTCGGGAGAAAATTGTCAGCGAGAATCAAGGGGAAGGTGTACAAGACAGTGGTGAGACCGGCCATGCTGTATGGTTTAGAAACGGTGCCACTGAGGAAGAGATAGGAGTCACAGCTAGAGGTAGCAGAGCTGAAGATGTTGAGGTTCTCTTTGGGAGTGACAAGGTTGGACAGGATTAGGAACGGGTACAGTTCATGTTTGGGGGACAAAGTTAGGGAAGCCAGATTAAGATGGTTTGGTCATGTTCAGAGGAGGGAGAGTGAGTATATTGGTAGGAGAATGTTGGACATGGAGCTGCCAGGCAGGAGGCAAAGAGGAAGGCCAAAGAGGAGGTATATGGATGGAATTAATGAGGATATGAAGCTAGTGGATGCAAGTGTTGAGGATGCAGAAGATAGGGATAGGTGGAGAGAGATGATTCGCTGTGGCGACCCCTGAAGTGAAAAGCCGAAAGAAGAGGAAGAAGATCAATGCAGATCTGAACAAGGGTATTTTTTAAACAATAATGAATTTCGAGAGTTCTAGACATTAGTTTTGCCATATAAATGATTCTTTAAATGTGTTCTCCAGTGTATATACCACAGACCTCATTTAAAAAAAAAAATCCTTTAAGAGTAGTAAATAATCACAGTAAAGATAGATTTTTATTTTGAATGGTCATAATAAATGTTAGGTATTATTCTAATTTAGCACAGCACAGATTTATAGTTAAGTGCTCATAGCTAAACTCTTAATCAAGCTTCTAGTTGGTTATATTATGTTCATCAAATAATGGTGACATATTGATTTCCTGACTCATAAATGAAGTAGCTGTAGAATTAACTGCTTTCTATATGATTTACTGCATGCCAGCCTCTTTCTAGAGTGCCCTAAATTGCTTTTACTTGACACATAGGCCAAAAAGTGATTGAGTAGCCTGTAATGACAAGAAGAAATAGTTTCTGACCAGAGGAGTAAGACGGATTTACCAAGACAATAAATTTGCTTATTATGACTACCGAGGAAGAGGAAGGACACATGTTCAGTCCTGTACCTTTGCCAGTCACCTAGCTGAACAAATCATTTTTAAGCACTCTGAAAGGATTTCCTTGGGAAGTTTGTGCTGTGATTCTGACCTCCAGAGTGCTATAAGGGCACGAATTTCCCATACAACGAAACATGTGCCTTTTTAATTAATCAGTATGTTTGTACAGTGTATTTTGCTATTGCCATGTGGTTTTGCATACAATCATTCTCCAATTTTTGAGCTGTGTCACTTCTGGATGATTTCATAGATGAGCACTTACTCAGTGTCATTAAAAACATTTAGAAAAATGAAGAAACATACATTTGCTGTTAAAAGAATCAGAGTTTTACTTTTTACTAATGTAAATCATGTTATCATAGTAGAGTTGTTTCAAGGCTGAGACATGTGATACATTTGGAATCAGTGAGGAGAAAATGATAGTTTATATTCACAATGTGTGTGTGTGTGTGTGTGTGTGTGTGTGTGTGTGTGTGTGTGCATGGCGATAGCCCCACACCCAGTGTACCTGGTATAGGCTCCAGATTCATTGCAGCACTGAGCAAGAGAAGTGGTTAGTGAAGAGGAATGAATGAATATTCATAATTATCTTGGTGAAAAGATTTTAATCAGTTACCTGGTTGTCTGTATTCCTAGTCTTCTGTCACAGCTTATACAGTGATAGGTTGTGTTAAAGTAACATCTCACTGTTTCCTTTCCTGAAATCCACTGTGCACTGATTTAAAATCATCAAGCAGTCAACAAGCCGTCTCAGACAGAGAAGCCCAGTGGGAGAGGATGAATGACTCAACCCTGCTGCTGGAAGCATGAAAAATGGAATCTTTGAATAGGTAAATAATGCTTCACATGCACATAGGCTACTCTTGCACTTTTAGAAGGAGTAACTAAAATGAACAAGCTAAAAAATTCATGAATTACCATCATATGTGTGTGCAGGCAAAATGATTTATTCAACAGACGCTGTGTATGGCTGCTGTTAAAATCCACAAGTTTACCTGCACCTAACCAATTAACCATGTCATGTAAGGGAAGCAGAAGACTCTAATACATCTCACACTGCAAATGTGCCTTGTTACACATCAGATATTGTGTGCCATATTTGGACTGATTTTTAATCAATCCCTAAAGATGTTTCCAGTGACATCCTCTCTAGCTGTCACTGTCTATAAGCGTCTATCAGACAAAAGTCTCTGACTTATTCATTGCTTCCTGCAGTTCAGTCCCGAGTCTTGAGTTCACAATGAAGATCTTCGAACTAAACCAGGCTGATCTACAGTTTTTCATCATTATAGAGGAATAGCATTATGCATATGCAGTCGTATGTATGAATTATAACTGAACTATTAAGGACAATAACAGAATATAACTGTATCTTATACCTGGCCTAATAAAGGCAATAACAGAAAATTATTAACTACAATTACCAGAGAGTTAAATAAGTCAAAATGATAGTGTGTACCCTTAATAAACATATTAGTTGTAGTTTAAATGCACACAACTTTTTGGCACATCTAAGTTTTTAGAATATACCTGAAATGTTGCTGAAAATTATCCGGTATTTTTATGCTTCACATTTAATATTCTCAAAGGTTCACAAAAAACAGGAAGAGATCAATGTGAGGGGAAAAGCTCTAAACTTGTGAACAGCAGAAAATCACAACATAAAGTATACCAAACAGGACAGACTGGCATTATTAGTAGAAATCATTAAATAAGTGGGCTAAATAGTGGCCTACAGCTTGTGCCTTTCACATCTCACTAAATAATGGAAGCAGTATGAGAGTCAAACCGTATGTATAATATTGCTTACTACTTTCAATAAATATAGCACCTTTTATGCACTAACAACAACTTAGTGTAGATCTCAATAGAATTTGCAACACTTTAATCCAATATATTTGATCAAATAGGTCTATTTTGCCAGTGGATCCCTAGGGGCCCCAAACTGTCCAGAGCCATGACAACTCACCCAGCTGCTCCCTGAGATGGTGGGGCTTTCTTAACACTAATTTTGTCATTTCCCAGTTCCCACACACTACCTAATATTCATAAGTCATATGACAGCTACCAACCAGGGTGGGTGAAGGCTAGCAGGTCAGCATGTGGTCCCTCTAAAACATGCAAAGTCAATTGCTGCATCTTTTGCGTCTCATTCTATGTGGCAGGGCAGCAGAACACAATTGGAAAAATTCATGAGCTCATAAACACACCAGATTGGTTACTCTGTTGTACTGATTGACAGGGGTGAAGGTCGTGCCATTCCTCCCATTCAGAGATCATGGCCAACTCTTATCCCATGTTCACACACACACACACACAGCGACTCAGAGTGACAAAGCGACCAGACACAATTCATTTTTAAATGAGAGCTAGAGACTTCTGGTGACATAAGCAACATCGACTACTGATGACTAGAAGTGGGCGTGTCCATTGATGTGACAATGTTCGATTCGAAAAGAGCACACAATATTTCTCCTTCATCTCATATGATATGATGCCATTTCAGCCACCCACTCTTAAACGTTATTACTATGGCAACCAGTAGGGATGCCTACTGCTGATTTGTGTGAATGTAGCTATGGACTCCAGAATGGCTGCAGCATCCTCAATCTCCTGAAAATCTCCCAAATGCTCTTTCATTGCACCACTCAGAGCCATGGGGCTTTGGCTGTTTTTTAACAATACATTTTGTCTCAAAGCATGTCTTTAAATACATATGCCTTATTTGTTGAAGGGTATATTCGTAGCTCTGCACAGCTGAAAAACTATGGCTTTGTGGCTAGGCCACACTGATGACCTCTTAAATGAGTTCTTTTCTGTAGGGTTAAAAGAGAATGAGTCCCACATATGGTTAAGGGACCCTTTAATCACCACAGTGGGACTATTGCAGATGAATTAACCAAGCCCTGAAAGAACGAGAAGTAAATGGTAATAAGCATGCAATTTGCTCTGTAGTAAATGTAATAACATATAATAACGGTGTAACCCATGATAAGTTCCAGGTGGGAACAACAGCTACTGTTTAAACTGATGGATTGTTAGCAGGAAAGCTTCGGTTTTCCCACAACTATGAAGCATGTGAGAAGAAGTAAGTGAATTCCTTGAAAGCCGTTGGTTTGTGTGAAGATGAGTGTGAATGGCGATTAGAAAACAAGTGTCTGGAGATGACGAGACCACCGGAGTGGGTTTTTTCTTTCTCATTTTTAAGAGACAAAGCCAGAGAGGCCTGGGTTTTCGTCTCCAATCACAGCGTCTCCGTCTCGTTAAGGGTCATCTTGGACAGCCTTTTTCATTCAGGACACCGCCTCTATTGTCGAGCGCGCTCACCCATCTTCGTCCCCTATAATAAAGACACCGCACACTTTAGAGACGTGTTACAAGTGACAAGTGACGGATAATTTTTAAGCTACACTACGAACGAGTAGCTAGACGACTCGTGAAAGCTTGACGTTGAGAGGTCCGGTTTATCAGCCGCACTAAATAAAACAAAAGCTCCCGTTCCATGTAGCTCCAGTCAGCAGCTTAGCGCCTCCCTATGTGTGGAGCGAGTGACAGCTGCGTGCGTGTGTGCGTGTGTGTGTGTGCATGCGTGTGTGTGTGTGTGTGTGTGTGCGTGCGTGCGCGCGCGCTAGTGAAGGAGGCTTCATCTCCCAAATAGGATGAGCAGCCGATTTGCTGGTGGCACCGCGGATGGTCCGGACCGATTCGCTGTTAGTTTTTGGAGCTTTTCTTTGTTCAGTTTCAGTTTGTCTTCGCGGACTGTTTCCACACTAGACGGATTTCCAATGGATATTCCCGTGTGAAGAAGGAGCGCGCGTGTACACGGTACGGTTAACCTTATTAAAGCGATTGGCTGGGGAAAAAAAAAAGTCGCTCACATTATCCGTGTTAAATCCTGTGCTTTGTGGATTTTGATTTAAGGATCCGATTGGAATCATCAGTGGCACGTTGAGATCTACCAAACGGATCATTCAATGAAAACTTGCTTTGGTATTAAGTTGGCTTTGTGTGGCAGATTAGACACAAGTGCGCTTCTATTGCGAGCTATAGCCTCAGCTGACGTCACTCCAGTAAAACTTCTACGCTGATTTTTTTTTCTCGTAATAAGTAAAATTAAGTCTAATAGTCATTGAGTAATATCTTTCCTCTCATTGAACACCTCGAGTTAGTATATATGTGTGGGGGGTGTTATAACGCTGAAAACACAACACTCCGATTCGGACGTCAGTGCACATATGGACATATTTGACTTACAGCCCAGATCTCACAGAATAAACTATAAAGATTTCATTCCTATGCTCTGATTTCGCCCCTGAATTTCTAATAGCTAAACAGCATGAAAGCTGAATGATTTTACTTTTAACGAAAAGGATGTGATGACTATACACGAGAGCTCAAGTTGTTATTAAAGTAACATGGCGTTGTCTTTGTTTCTCAAATAAATGGCACTTGTTTATATTCCGCCGAAGGCAAAGAGTTTTATTTATCAATAAGAGGAAAGATTAATGCGCAGACATGAAACCAGTCTCATAATCTCTTTAGTGTTTTACATCCGTTAATCAGTGTTCATTATAGCAGCCTGGGCAAAATGCTCGTTTTTATTCTATACGAACAGGCTCCAGCCCTTCCGCCTATATTTAGCTACACTACTGTAAAGAGGCTCTTGAATAGTGACAGTTTTGTGGAGATGAATGTTGCTTCCCAATTTTTTATTTATTTATTTTTAACAGAATAAAGACAAAACAAAAGGTTTGGACACAAACCACACCTGTGTTGAATTACAGGTACAGTAGGCACACAACTCATAGTGTTCACACAAATGAACACTATGAGTTAATTAAGAGTTAACTACGCTTTGTTGAATCATTCGACAGCAGAGGTCTGACCAAACTGGTCTCATGAGAAATTAGTACGCATTTGAGCAAACGAAGGCAATCCAATTGGATTTTGCTCAAGTGGTAAGTAAAGGTATGAGCACTAAACCACACCTCTAACCTCAAGCTTTTGTATCTTTACATGTGACTTGATAGTTCCCAATTTGTGAGTGAGACCATTTTGGTTTCATATAGCTATGTGAGCTTCTGTGCTAAAAAGGCACAAGAATGCTGATAGGTGGCCTGGGAGAAATTTGGAAACCCCATCTCTTGCTCTTGACCCTTAAAGTCAAGTAGGGTGTGACTGTGTCAGCTGTGTGTGCACACGCTTGTCACTGCATCCAACAATACAGAGCATCTGTTTCTAGACAGTGAACAGAATGACAAAGCCAATCCAAACCGCTCAATCTCTCATGATTCACCATGTCTCAGTGCTCTCTTATGATATTAATGGTAATTGTTAAGACTACTGTCTGCTGTTTCTTTGATGGAAAACTATCCCTTGGACCATACCAATTTTTGAGTACTTTATATTCATGTGACTTCCAGGAGATTTCATTATTTTTATGGTCGGTTTGAATTTCTGACTGATTTTTTATTTTTATTTTCCTGGGGCAGTTACATGTGTTTAATAATCGCAGTGTGTTATTGGTACGTCTCCTGTGTCTTTTCGATCATAAATAAGAGAAGCTCATACAGAAGCCTGACTGAAATTAGCCTACATGCACAAATCATCAGTGTGGATGGATGAAGTTTATTGTGATATATATTGTTTTCTAGCTATTTATAAAGACACTTTTGAATGTTTTTTTTTTTTTAAATAACTACACCACAAGGGCTGTATCGATTGTCTTTAATTGCAGATATTAGAATGAGTGGTTCATGTTTCATCCCTGTGTTTGTGCTTGCTGCTGAGTGTGTATTTCATTGCAGCACAGCACTTCACAATCTGTGCTATTGATTTGTTTGGGGGCCTGGAATATTTTTTTTTTGGGGGGGAAGCAGGTTCTTGGTCATAACCTGCAGTGATGATGCATCCCACCTATCAGCTTGCCAGATGGCTTTCAGCATCGCCACCTACCAACATGGTTATACTGCAAGTATGAAAAGGGCGTACTGTGTGAACTCAGAATCTTATGATGCTCTGTGAACATGCAGTACATGTGATCAGACAGTGCATTTCAAATAGCTTGAAAAAGGATGTGTTGTAAGGGACAATAATCAGCAAAAGAGTGGAAATTATATTTGAAGTGATTTTTTTTGTATTGATCTGATAAAAAGTGAAATAGAAAAATTGAATAAAATAATTCATGCATGTTACATGTTTCTTATATTTAGCATCATTTGTGCTTCTAAATTTCTGCAATCTGCTTTTCCAATTGATCCAATACTCCCGCAAATTTCGCAAGATAGAAAAAGAAATTGTATTTTTACAAGCCGCGACTCACTGGGAGGCATTTGGTCTTCACACCCCAACAATGGCAGTGAAGGCTCCATTGTGTGTGACTGATGTGGATTTGTCACACCGGTGGGCTTGAATTGCTTGTAGTGTGGTGTGTTTAGATCTTCATTGTCAAGAACAGGTAGATTTGCTCAGCTTGAATAATTGATGTGGGTTTATGATTTCAACTCAATCATAATACACCCTCGATGTGTGGCATGCATGATGGACTTCATGTGATTTCCATGATCATGTATTATTAATGAACACACATAGGGGAGGTGATAGTAGGGCTGAGTTGCCTTATAATTGGGGCAGTTTCAGATTTTTCTATGTACTGCCTAAGCAAGTTGCTATTGTTTTTTGCATTTAAACTATCTGTTCGGATTCTCATATTTTTTTTTTAGTGGTAGTATATTTTTCATTGTGTGCTTATGTTTATGTGCGCTTATGCAGTGATAATGTTGATATGACCAGAAATAATTACTGTGTTTCTCCATATTCTTTTTACATACTCTTGTAACTTATAAATATAGTTATAGCATGATTATGTCATACCAACCCACTTACTATCATTCTTCCTATGGATTCTTCTGGACCTGGTGATTCTCCTGCTTATTAATGTTAATATTTAAAAAAATATATATAATATGATAAATAATAGCGCTAAAATCATGCCCAAAGAAATTTCAGTTATTTCTTATTAATGATTTTATTTTGGGTGTCCAGGTCATTGTCCTTAGTGTTTTAATCAATGATTTTCTTTATGCCATTGTTTCCGCAGTGGAGTCATACGGCTATCTGACATTTATTCAATTATTGCCCTTTTTATTGGTGTGTGTGCTTCTGAAATATTTTTTTCCTCTATAAAACTGAAAGTATCTTTTCCTCCTTCAACACCTACATGTTCACATCATGTAAAGGACTGATTTATTATGGCTCAATTTACTTGTTTCCTTGGCGAGATGTCAAATGGTAAGAGAATATCCTTGTATTAGATCACACTAAGGTAAAACACAGCCATGGATGACTGATAGCATCAGGCTTTGTTTTTATTTTCTTGTTTGTACTGATGCTTTGCCAGGATTGATTAGATGCTGTTGCTTATGCAAGAGTGTGTGGCATATTCTGAGATTTTCATTGGTGAACCGTGGTTGCACGTTCCACCAGGATTTCACATGCTGTGGTGGTGTGTGACGCCGAGGACGGCATGTACATCTGTCCCATCCCCAGACCCAGTGTGACTGGCACGGCTTTGCTCATCTATTAATCATGGAGAGCGCCTTCTTATTCTGTTGCCATAGTTTCAGGGCCTGAGACGGCGCCGGGGCTGGAGGGGAGATGGCAGGGGCCAGCAATTCCAAACAGCCTCTCAAGGAGAGAGTATGCTTAAAGGGGCCACTATGGCCTGTACTGGCATTGAGCAAAGACTTATTGTGCATGCATGCCACAGATGGGCTGAATGAAATATTGGGGATGCAACAGTGACACAGAGAGGGTGCTGATTTTTTTAATCATGCTCAGGCCCTTTGGATGGAAGTGACCCATTCATAGTGTTGATATGTGCAAATGAAACCGCTCTGCAGAAATCAGATAGGAGACTGATGACACTATTGTTTGAGATGATAGTTGTGTACTGAAAAGCTCCATCTCAGACTCCGACACAAATGCACAGCAATCTGTGGTTAGATCGGCTCATTCTTTGGGACGTTTTAGTAAAGTAGATTATTCTATAGCGAAGAGAAAATAAAAATACTTCCATGGAGCTGATGGGTTTTTTTTTGTTGTTTTTTTAAAATCTCTCTGACAGGGTGATGAGGCTTATATAGCTTTTTCTGACTACACAGTGTGCATAACTTTTCAGAGATGTGTTAAACTGAGCCTGCTGATTAGACATGAGAGGCTGAAGTGTAAATAGTAAATAATTACAGCTATACAGTGCAACATCTGGTGCTAAGCATGCATCATTTTTTCAGTGGATAAGGTTGTCATAGTCATTGTTTATACTCTGTGTGATGCTCTTGTTTCAGCCAAATACCTGTTATACACTATGTCAGTTTATGAGTCTCAAATTCTGAAGCAAATTGAATTGCTAATTATGGTATAAAAGTATCAGTTGTAATCCAGGGGTGTCCTTGTCTTGTTTTAACGGTCATGCTACCGCTGTAACTCCTCATCATGTTGCTTTTCTAGCGAGTATTTTAGGACACAGAACAAGCAGAGACATAAGCACTGTAATCATGAGTCTTTCTCCTGTGCCTTTCATGTGGCTTTGGTTCTGAATAAAGAACCTTGTCATTGTCAGGACTGTTGGGCTGCAGTCCAAGCCAGCATGATTTCCACTCTGCTTCTCATATCTATGACCTTTCTTGGATGGGCCACCCATAGCAGTTACAAAATAAGGGCTGTGGTGTTTTTTTTTCCTCTGGGCTGTTGGAGATTTCCTGGTGGTTTTGAAGTTGTACAGTTGTGTTACATCATCCTCTGCCTTCAGCAGGTGGAGTTGGAAAGAACGATGTGGCTCCTAGAGGATTGTCAGGTTTTTTAAGGTATTGCATCACATTAAAGGACATCTGTTGTAACTGTTCAAGCAGACTTGGTCACCACATTTAATATCTATCTTTGCATATTATTCCTCTCACCTTTCAGCAACCGTACACTAGCAAATGCCACTAAGATGTTTATTTGAAATGAAGTGCTTTTTGTTAGAGGGATTACTGTACATAAATTACTTACACGACTTAAATAACCTTAAGAATTACTAGCTATTCATTTTGGGTGTTCGCTTTAAAGTTCTCTTAAGGTATTCCAGATTTTGGAGCTAACTGAGCACATGCTAAAATCAGCCCTGGGGAGGTTTTAACTTTCTGAGCCTAGTCAAAGAAAGTTTAACAATAAAGGTCCTTTGTGTACATTTATTACATATCTAATGAACAAATTGCAGCCATGTGGCGTTGTGTGCCTGGTAACATAAGCGCGACCACAAGGCCTCCAGTGTTCAGTCCCTGCTTGTCCATCAGCCCAGCGTTGAGAAACGAGGCAGGCACACTTATCATCACTCTCAAAGGACCTGCTCAACAGCCCTAACATTGTTTCCTTCCTCTGCCGCAACAGGAACCACACGTGAAATATCAGGAGGAGATCTAAAACAAGTCGTGCTTTGTTGAACAATTTCATGTTTATTTTTCTTTTACTTTTATTTAATAATCTTGGCAGTCTGCCTTACATATAGAGAACATTGTATAAACACTATTTATGATGAATGACAGCCAGAGCAAATATACATTGTTTTTCTTTCAAACGTACCAAAGGGATAGATGTTTGAGGTCTAATTGGATTTGCTGGGCACCGTGTATGGAAATAATTTGTCACCACTACTGAATTAAACATCGAGCTATGTTATTTGGATAGCTGGTGCCTTGTTTGTTTTGTGTAAATTAATATATTTGGAGGATTCTGCTTTCCTCATACCACTCATAACACTCAGACTGTTCGGCCAATTCAGAACACTCGTCTTCTTTCTAGTGGCATCGCCGATAGGAGAAGCAAGGAACAAGTCCTTCGTCTTGAGTTTCTCTAGGCTTGTTTCAACTGCAGGATAGCATATATCAGCTAATGCAAGGTAACTGGATAGAGAGGAATGAAATGCTATCCAGATGCATTGCTCCTGTGTAACAACTGACCTATATAAGAGAGCGTGAGAGATCCAGGTGTATTATTGCCAGAGCATTTCCTCCTCGTCTCACTTTGATCTTTGTCCCTTGGAGCCGAATGGATTTTTATCCCTCCCCCAGTATGGAGGTGCACTTGTCCAGGGCATGTTTCATGTTCAAATGAGCGAGAGCGTATCTAAAACAAGCATCGCATCCTGCGCCCAAGCCAGTACGATGGCTCATTTGAGCTGAATGCTGGCGCCATGAGGCAGCGTCCTCTCTTTGACATCATCTACAATCTATGCCAAGTTAGTTGCAAATGTAGTGTGGCAAAGGCACAAGTTTTGGTGTGAAACATCGATTTCGGAGAAAGCTTTACAGTGTTGCTCTATTATTGTAAACTTTTTTGATTGGCACATTAGCTACTTTAACTTGTCAGCTTGCCACATGTCAGATTTTCATTACAATGCTTGTTTTGACCATCAGACAAATTTGTCAGTAACACAGGCATAAATACAAGCTCTATTATGTGCCTTCATTCAAATCAGGAGGAAGATGCACAGCACCCCATTAGAGTGAATTGATGTCACACCAGGAGAGATTTTATTGCTAGTTTGACAGTGCAGTCTGAGTGAAATTGGGCATGAAGCTCCTTTACTTTATTACTCATGTCTGATCTGTCAGGCTTCACTGATGATTGTAGCCATGCCTTTACCTAAATAACGGCTGTGGCTATTCAGTAATGGGTTGCATTTTCTCCACAGTTTGTGATATGCCATCCTTTTAGTAGGCTGTTGCCCTGTGCAGCTTCTCTGTTCTTCCTCCTTCTGGTTGCGTGGACTGAAGCTGAAGCTGAAGGAGACTCTGTGGCTTGGCAGTATTGATCTTCTTCAGCTGACTATGAAGGGTTTTTTATAGCCATGGTTGATGGTTATTTATTCACACAGATGCATTGTATTACACTTTGGAGGTTATTGAGTGTGAACTTAGTTTCAAATCAATGAAACCATTAATACTTTGTTTGTCCTGTTTTGCTTCCATTTAAAAGCTCATTTCTCACTTGGTATTCAATGAAATAGCCAGAAAGGTTATTTTGGAAAATGGCCACCATAAGCAAGCAGAGTGCATTATTCTAATCCTTTAAAACACAGTTCATCAACTGGCAGACCAAAGTTCAGATACTGACCCAGCAAAGTATTTCAGCAGACAGAACTGAATACATGAAAAAATACTGAAGCATACTCACTAAAATTATTGAAAAAAAAACCAACCTTCAGCGATTCAAGCTTTCAAGCCGTGAACTATAGTGGCTTCAGTAACAGATCCTCAGTTGTAGCAAATCACATGCTTTTTTATGTAAATTATTTGACTTAAGAAAGCTTATCGAACGAGAGACTAAGCTCAGGAATGGGAGAGTTTTCACAGCTATTCTTACATTTTTCATTGTGTTTACTCTCTCTTTTCTGAATTATGGCCTGTTTAAAGCAGACAACAAAAACAGAATGGTCACAGAAGTATGGGCATCAAATTCAAAACACATGCCTGTTGAGATCGTGCTACTGCTCAAAAGTGCAAAGTGTGAAGCGTCACTATGAAACAAAACAAAACCGCTTCAAACTGTTTTAATTATAGTCATAAATAAATCACAGTAAAGTTTTAGAAGTTAACTGTTGTTGCTGTTCAGTCATGTTTGTTATTTAAGCAAGGAATTTGACAATAAAATTGACCTTTAAAAATGTTTATTTAAATACCCCTGCTTTAGAGTTTGGTCTTTTTTCTTTACGTAGTGATGCCACAATGCTTTCAAGATGTCAGTGTTAGAATCTTAAGGCACACACAATAGCTGGACAGCTGCTTGACTTTACTTGCGTGCCATGCTGGGTGGGATGTGGCATCAGTTGCAAGTCTGGCATCTTAATGCTGCTTTAACAGATCATATGACGCTTGAGCATGTGTGAAAGGTCCAGTGTCCCCTTCGACCAGTGGGTGTCTGATTCAGGGACCTTGGGCTGATCAGATTTCTTGGGTTTTTCTAGTCAGGTCTTGTGGTAGGGACCTAATGAGCACCTTTTGAGGTTTCATGGCATACTGAAAGTCTGAAATACCAAAGACTGTGAGCATTTTTCAAATATTTAAACCAAATAATTGAATATTTTTGTTGCCATTGAAATGTTATAATCTGTTATACTATACATTATACTATGAATTATACTAGGTTATATATACTATGAATTCTTCATACCGATTCATTTGTATGTGATTTCCAACTGTCACATTGAAGTGCAATCATTATTCTGTTTATTCAGGAGTTTTAGATTTGGATGAGCTACTGTGAATTACATGAACAAGATGAGTCAGAGGAAACAGTTCTAAACCCTTCTTAGTCCTGAGTAAGTAGGACTTTCAATAGATTTGCCTCAAAAGAACAAACTGCTGAATGCAGTAGCTCAAGCGAGCACCGATGAAGCATCCTCTATCCCTTTAACAGAGATTGCACTGCTGTATATTTTATATTTAAAGTAAGGCAACTAAATACGAGCCATCACACAATCCCAAACTCCCGTTTTAATAAAGCTGAGAACGAGGCAGTATTTTAAGTCAGGAAACAAGGATTTTTACTCTGGGACCAAGTCACAGTTGCCTTGGCATAAAAGGATTGACAGAGTCCTCTGATACTGTGATTCTGAGGCCCAGAGCTCTCCTCACTGGCTATGAGCAAAGAGTTTACTGTACTTTTCAGACTAATGTGGGCTGAATGAAGGCCGCCAGAGACCAGGGGAGGCCTGTCTAGTTTGTAAAACATTCAGTGGTTTTCATATGGTAATTGTTCCTGAGCTCTGTTTCTTCTAGCTGATTTAATGAAAGTAGTCATTCAATGTGTGGTCCCCCCGCCTCATATGGAATGTGACAGGGTGTAGTATTTAGGTGGCTTAATTGACCCTGCAAAGAAAGAGTAAAGAAGAGGGAAAGAGAGAGGAGCGAGGAGGGCTTTTTATAGTGAGAGACTGTCTGCTTTGCTGCCATATCTAGTTAATATAAAAGCCATTGTCTAATGGTTAGGCAGATAACCAGAGGTGGATTCATTTTGAGCTGCTCTTTATCTATTTAATGGATGGCAAGTCAAGAACAATTATTGTTTTGCATTGAAATATTGTCAACAACAAAATAGGAAAAGTCAAAATGATTCTGCTAAAGAGAAGAGAATTATGCAAGCAAAATGCAGTTCCTATATATATATATATATATAGTGTGCATAGACCTAGTGTGTTATTCAAGTGGAAAGTTCTGGCATAAAAAACACTGGGTTTAATAACTACACAAATATCATTATACACATTTCAGTAATGTTCATGAACTAAACTTACACTTAGGGGGTTAGTGGAATTTACTTTACACTTACTTCAAGGAATTTACTTTAAGACATTCCTGGTTGCAAAAGGTTTGAGACCAGCTCAGCCAGGCGACATCTAATTTGTAAACGCCAGATTAGACGTGTGTATATGTTAGCGCCAAGTTGCCTTGAGGTCACGGGAAATACAGAAGACTGGTCTCGTCTGAGCAGCAGCTTAATCGTTATCAAGACCTTCATGAACCTTGCTGATTAAAACATTTCCTGTTATTTGGACTACAAGTAAGTCTTGCTGTTTTAAGCTTCCTTCACTCTGTTAACTTGGAGTCATTAATCTCTGTCAAGCAGCACTGAAGTTGAAGACCAGTCTCTGACTGTGAGGAGGACAACTGTGTGTTTGAACTTTCCGGCAGCTTAAGTGAGTCATATGGGAAGCTCTCTGCATCCTTCATTTTGCGGTACCTGCAAATTCTACATTGAAGCTTCAATGTATGGCTCAATTACTCAACCAGCTATCGCTTTTTAAGTGCATAGCCAGAAGAGACTTGAATCCTAAACCATCACATGTTTTTCATTACTGTAAAAACACATAGGACTGACTAGTCTTTAAAGGATTTTATCTTAACCTTAATGTTTCAAAGAAACCCAGTACCATTCATCCAGTTAATATTTCTTCTTAACTGATGTGTACATCATACAATGGAACTGGATGCTGTTTTCCTGTATCTTCATCAACATCAACCAAGAAGCAGTAATCTCATGTTTAGCCCCATTCTGGTTCAACTCACATTAAAAATGAGCAAGCAGTTGAAAGCAGAAAGATCAAGGTCAGCACGCAACAGTGTGTGCATCTGTGCTAAGATCCCTTTACTCTTTATTATAAAAATGCAGGAGTTAAAAAAGTGAAATAAACACTGTTATAGTGTGATGTGTGAAACATCTTCTTGTCAGGTATAAGCTGTGGGTGATGTCTGAATGGAAAGTTGTATGCAGTGTGTTTGTGAAAATATGAATTTCAAGTTTGCATGAATTATACCAAACCTGGTAGAATCATTTCAGATATGTGTGTGATGTTGGCCAAAAGGTTGCCAGTTTTTTTGCAAATGTGAGCTGGTGAGGACTGTTTTATTGTTTATTGAGGACTGTTTTTATTTACTGGTCTATTACATTTTTTCAAAATTACAGTGCATCAGCTAGTATTATGATATAAGACTGCATTACATCCAAACTATAATGCCGTGCACACAAGTATTCAGCAACATTCCATTCTGAACATTCTACACATTCTAGACCTTGAGTCTTTCCCCATCTTCCTCCAACCTCTTACGTATCCTCTTACTTTTATATGAACAGCAGTCATATAAATAATTTGCTAAAGCTGAGCTCAAATCTATTTAGCTTATTTGATATACTCCAATAATTTCTTTAGTGACGCATTGCCTTCAATACATATAGCACTCAGTGAAGCCACAGAGGTGTAGTTACAAATATAGCCTAGTTAGCTAATACTGAGCTTGGTTATACACTATAGTATTGAAAGAAATGCATTTTTTTCTTTTGCTTCTGCTCTTCAATAACACTGTAAATAAAATTATGTGCTGCTTATGTCGTACAGCACTCACACTCACACTTGTTGTTGTTGTTGATGATCATGAGCAAATCCAACCGTAATGCTCTCATGCTCCAGATGACAGAGACAGTCATGTAGGTCTGTGGCATGTGGGTCAGCTGAACTTATTTCCCTTTTGTGCATGCACTTCCTGTTTTGTTAGTGTGTATTCAGCGATTAAGCATCTCATGAAGGTGAAACAAGGTAAAATTTATCTTGTGGTGTGCTGCTTAGCAAGCTGTTGGGGGATACTCTTTGCTGTTGTACTCATTCAGTACGTTTAGCAGTACTGGCTCCAGACTGTGACAGATAACATGGAGCTGGTTGTGCAAATCCTGGAGGATGTTGTAGGTGCAGGTCTGTTGTAGTCGCTCTATTCATGCGGCTTACCACCCGATGGGGATCGACTAATTGGTGACTAGGGCCCTTTTTCTAAGGTTTTCTCACAAAAGATCACATGTTGGTGGCACCAAAAAGGGGGGGTCGCGAAGAGGAGAGGTTTCCCCTCAAAGAATGTCTCTGTAGAAAGAGCCCCTTTGCTGACTGCGGGAGCGAATCGTCCCTCAACAAGTTATCTGTGACCCACTTGCCCATCCGTGTGTGAAGACCTCTCTTTCTCTATTTTCTGGCTTGCAACACTTAATCTCTATTGCTTTTCACATCGAAGAACTGTTGTTCATGTTGGAACACAAAGCAAGGCTTGTCCTGTAGATCCCATGCCCTGTCTCTACATTCTCACCTCCATACAAGGCCAGTGACATTGTCAGAAGCGCTCCAGGAGCTTGATATTGATTCTCTGAGTGTCTATTGCTTAGAAACTGTGACAAGAAAGGTCATTATTTCTCTTTAATCTTGTACTCTTGAATTGTACTGGATCTTTAACATACTGTCTATTGATTTTTCTCCCAATTTCAACCCTTTTTTAAGCTAAGGTTTAATGCTTTGTGCAATAATTAGTATTTGCCGTTCAAAGTCACACCCATGATTAAATAGGTTGGCTACAGTATAGAGTTGAGAAGGAGAATGGAATTAAGGCAGGTTCATTTTCAGCCAGATCTTTCACTTGCTGTGTGGTTGTGAGCCAAAGCAGCTTTGAGTGGGCTTGGGTAAAAAGGTGTTATGACTTCTAATGATCAAAATCTGCCAATCAACCTGGCCACGTAATATTTCTAACACTCTTCTGTTTGTCACTTCAAATAAATTACATGGTTTACTTTCTAGAATTTCAGATGCATTTATATGGATTAAATTGCCACAGCATGCTCTATAACTGACACGGATATAGATTCAGTTTATTAAAAATTCCCTTGTGTCTACTGTTGAGATATTAATGCCTTCAATGCCTTCACGGTCCTCTTTTATTGTTTTATTTAACGAACAGTAATATCGCCTACAAATTGTTCCCTGTAGAGTCTCTCTTAAGTTGGCTAGAATCCTATTGGATTCAAGTGGCATCTAGTTCATCGCAACTTCTCCACTGATGTGTTTTAATATGTCAAACTCAACCCAATATACACATAGGCTATGAGAAAGCACTTTAACTAGATGTTGCTGGATCATTATTTCAACAGAGATCAGTAGTTTTTGTGTATCAGATGTAAAAATGTGAAATTTTATGATCACAGAAAACCCAGGAGAGGGATATTCTCAAGTTTGACAGTCTGATGCAAATAGCCAATTCAGCTTCATTTTAACTGAGCTTAATCATTTTGGAGTATATATGATGTAGATACACAATATGCTTGACTCTTTTGACTTTCCTTTCATTAGAATGGCCAAGTCGATGAGTCATTTCTCTGTAAAGCATTACACTGAGCAGTTAAAGGCTATATTGAATAACATTTACATAAGAGGTATCCATAAATCAGCTGTTAAAAATATTCCTTCATTCTCAGACGTATTTGCCTCAGAGGATTTTTAAAGTTTTATTATATTCTTATGGACATTTTCGTGGTGTGTAAAAACAATCTTGCACAGTTGGAAATAGGGTATGATGTACACCATCTTGTGCAGTCAGTGTTATTGAAGTAATATCAGCTTTAACTCATGATGAAGAAAAGTAGATATTCAACTGTTGTCCCAACATTTCTGTGTGACGGCTGTGTAACATATTAAACAGCAGTACTCCATCCTCTGGGCCATTTGCAGGCTAACTTTATCATAAGACTTGTGCCTTGTGATTATTTTTGGCCGCAAAATGATTGTGTCACCTGACTGGTTGTGGAAGCCTGTTACACTGGTATTGGTCTGTGTGGGGGTTGAAAGGGATGCCTTGTAAAGCTCAATAGGGTTTTCCCTTTGGACCTGCTACTGAGTAGTATGGCTCCTGTGACAAACCCAAGAGAGCCATAAACCCAGTGAGAGCCTCCCCTTCAATACTCCCCTGTTTTATAGCAGAGTCAAGTAGGATGTCAGCCATTTCACAGGAATCGTGTCAGCTCAACAAAAGATTTCCTTTGAACATAAGACAATCATGACAACACACAAAAACAGCTGTTAAATTAGCGATTTCTTCCAGTTAATTCGGGTGGTCTTTAACTGCCTGCTTTCTATATCTTTATTAAATGGATTTCAATGTGTTCTCCCAATTTATTCATTGTCTCAGGCTTTGCTCATGGGGATTCTATGTACATGTGGTATCAAGGCATTAAATTCAGTGCGCCCCATGTCCTCCTAGTCATTATATGGAATGGCGTAATGAGTCTTGAATGAATGAATCAGAGGCTGGGCTGCTGCCGGTGTTGTGTTACAGGTTGGCTCGTGCGTACTCGTGTGAGTGGTTTGATTGTGCTGTGGAACAGCCCTCAGTGAGCCTTGAAGGCAGCCTTGATTAGAGCCAGAGTTCTTTCAAGGAACAGGCCATGTCACCTCATTTTGAAACGGTTTAATCTGGCACTGAGGACAATGATGGCTTTAAATTCACATAGATATGCACAGACACACAAACACACACACATGCACATGCACACACGCACACACACACACACACACACACACACACACAAACACACACACACGCACACTATTCTCTCAACTGGCTCAGCCACAGACTTCTGTCTCCCATCAGGATCAGTTGCTAAAACCACTATCCCTTTGATTTGCCCCCTGGACGACAACCGAAATTGCGCGGTTTCAACTTGAAAAGATTTGACTTCCTCCACCCGATGGACTCAATTATTTCTCTTTGCTTGAGTCGGTAAAATGTCAAGTTGTGTAGGATCATTTCACATGTGGGGCTGTTACATGGTAACTGGCTTCTGTATGGACAGAACACAAGCAACCTCCAAAGTAGAGTACTATCTGGTTATGGTGACTACGGTGGTGGCCCTAATCGCATCGAGAGGAGTAAAGAAAAAGAAGTGGGATTTGCAGGGCTGGTTGGAGGGGGGCTCTGTTCTCAGCAGATAAAGCTGTTTCTGAAGGCCCCCTGAGTGTTAAAGCCGTATTAAATCTCTAACGAGTCACTCTAATGAGTATTTACCTGAAATACTCCATAATCTACCTTACAGCCATTTATAGATTGGGAGTGTACTCCCAGAATTTAAGTATTAATAATATATTATTATATATACTGTCAGCGCTGCTTTGACTAATGACTGATGTACTGACTATCTTCTATGGTCACCACACAGAAAAAAGGAGGTCTTTGGAAACAAAAAATAGCAAAATAATATCTATAAATATATATAGTGATCTTTAAAACAAAATCTCATTTTGTTTCCAGTGTATTTTCCCTGACAGATATTTGAAATGGCCTTCAGCATCATGTTAAATATTGCATATTATACATATTGAAAAAGCAATATGTTTTCAGTACAGTTGTCTGATTTCCATTTTTCATTCCATTTTTCTGTTCTTTCACTTATTTTATGACTTATTAAGAATGTGAGACATTCATTTCCTCCTTATTTTTTACATCACAAATACAACCATACTTCATGCAAAACATATTTGGATATTTAAGTACATTTAAGTACATTTTTGTTTGGGTTTAATTAGGTTAAAAAACATATAGAAAAGAATGATTATTAACCTTTTTTGTAAGTGATCATGGCAAAGAAACTAATATGCTTCTTTAAAATGTGTCAAATGTAGCCTTATGAAAAATGCTGTGTGGACCACTGCTTTAAGTTAAGACTAAGCAGGAAATGAATTAGACAGGCAGCATTAATCTTTTCTTTACTTGAGTTTACTGTTGGTTGCCATGGTTTCACTATTCAGTTGCAACATTCAGCTTATTCAGTCAAAATATTCTGCCAAAATAATTTTTAATATTTTAATTAATATTACTCAGCCCTTGTGTTCACATGGTTAGCTAAATTAACTAGTTTTCAAAGCTTTACAAACCAGGCATTGTAAAATGCTAATAAAGATCACCCGGGATCACTACGGTGTTTCTTCAGGCATAATTTCTTTTTAAGAAATTACATTTACATCAGTAAATCTTCAGTATACTAAATATAATATAGATAATGGCCTGAAAGAGGGGGTTGGTATGGCAATAGATTTGATGATATGATCTGTTGCCAGTGACATATTTTATGCTGTAAATGCATGTGATGTTGGCTTCCATGACATGAATTATATGAGAACACAGGAAACAAATTGTCTTAAAGCACATCAAATGGCTTGTGGACAGTTGGCAGTCAGTATCAGGTATCAGCCTGGATTTAAATTGAAAACAAATGCAAAGTTGGTGCTTTCATAAATATATCCATCTGTTTTCTGTATTGCTGAACCTGGAGCTTATCCCAGGAGACACAGGATGGGGGACTACCTGGATAGGGTGATAACCCAGGACAGGGCACAAATGCGCACACACACACACACTCATATACCCATTCACATGGACAATATCCCCTCACTATGGACAATTTAGATATGCCAGTCAACCTACAACACATGTCTATGGACTGGGGAGGAAACCAGACGAACTAAAGGAAACCCCTTAAGCACAGGCAGAATATACAATCCCCATGCACACAGGCTGGAATTGGGACTCAAACCCCTGATATGAGAGGCAAACGTGCCTCCATTAAGCCACCAAGCCACTATCATACATATTTGTACAGCGGTTATTCACAACAATCATTTTCCCCTGCATTTTGACTGCAAATAAATAACTGACAAAAAAGATTTAAAAAAATATATTTCATGGTGGGAAAAAACATTAGAAATTCCACTGTTCTCATTATTATTAGTACTGGTCACACTGTGTTGTGTCTCATTTGCATAAAGCCAAACTTTATTGGATCACCCAGCCCTTCAACTTCACTTTGCCAACAGCTGCTACACCTCCTGTTGCTGTTAATTGCCAACTCTCAATGAAAATTAATGACTTCTGGCTGCTTTGTCACATCACATTGGTGCCAGCTTGAAGGCAGGATACAAAGCAGAATCAACTTTAAGAGAATGCTAACCGACAATCAGAAGAAGTTTAATTCTTTTTGCTGTTTTAGAAGCTTGCTGGCAGTGTAAGTCTTATGGGTGGAGAGTTCATTAGGTTGGAGAACAGAAATTGGAAGGCAAAAGAAAAGAGAGAGAGTGTCTTTCATACCTAGGTCAGTATGGCAGCAGAGAACAGCTGATGCTCTCTGGCTGGACTCATTAGTTGAGTGGATATTTGAACCTAAGTACTCGCTAAGAGACAGTCGCTCTTCAATTCCATTAAGGCATTCTACATTATTCACCTGTTTCATTAATCGAATTTCCTCCTAAATTTACAGCACTTGACATCCTGAAACAAATAGAAAAAGAGACAAAAATTAGCTGAGGGAAAGCTTTCGATTGAACCTTTGTGAAAATGACAGAGGACACTACAGTTCATTGCAGCTGAGCTCATCTTTGAGGATATTGTGTCTGCTCGAGCTGTCTCAAAGACAGCCTGCTTATCTGAAGGCTGAGATAGCGAATGAAGTCACTGATGACAAATTGCCTTGACTGAACGAACAGAAACAAAATTGTGTGTGTGTGTGTGTGTGTGTGTGTGTTTTATAGTGGGGTGGTCACTTATAGCTGTGGATCATTTGGGGGCCTGCTGTGGTAAATCTTCCTCTGCGGTGAGCTTTGTTTTGGAAGATAAATGCTACATTTTTAGCTTCATGTTGCTACCACATCAACTGTAAAATTGGGTTGGAAAATGAGAGTGGGTTGGGTGACTTCACAACTAGTTTTCATGGTGTTGTTATTCAGAATTGTTGTATATTATAATGTTTTTTTTAATTTACATTATATTTTTTAATACTGTGAGATATCTGCAAAGCTGAGATTTTCATTCTGTTATATTTTAGCAATAGTAGCAGTTTTGAATTTTCCGTTCTGTGCTAGTGTAATACATATTTATACTAACACAATTTTCACAACTTAAACCCCTGGCTTATTATTCAGTTATGTGTCTTAGAGTATATTGTTCTGTAACCACAATCAAACCAGGTAATGATATTTAGACATTCAGGAGGCTAAATAATTGTTGAGTTCTTTAAAAGAACTGCTTTTTTCATCAGAGACGGTTTATGAACTCTCCCAATCTGTTCAAAGTGAAAACTTCCACTTTGCACATATCAGGATATAGCGGTGGAGTCTGCAGTATAAGCTCCTTTACTAGTTTTGTTTATTTTGCACCCGGTGAAAGTTTTAGCCGAAAGGATCCCGTAATCCTCATGCCGTGCAATCTACACTGAGTTGTTGCTGACAGCTCTGAGTTTCCTTTGTGCGTGAGGCACGGTGCCTGGAAGAGATAGGTTCCTCATCAGGGCATAGCTGCCTGTTTATACCATTCTCTGTTTCTCCAACACAACCTCAGTCAGATTTGTTTCCAACCATACAGGCTTTTATGCACTTGTGAGCCTCAAGGAACTGACTGCCATTAGCACCCTGAAAATGTTTGCATGACAGAAAGGTAATAACACAACCACTAATTTGCACACTGGCACATTGGAAAGATCCGGAGCATGTGACTGAGCAGCATGAGGCACGTAGTTTAGTGCTATACACTTCCTAACTCCAGATTTAAATTTATAGAGAACAATCATTAACACTCTTTTATTTGCAATGAAATCTTTTGGAGAGAAGAATATAAATGAGCCTGCACATATCATGTATTTACTATTCTCTTCAATGAGCACAAGGCTTTCAAATTAGTGCCAATTACTCAAAGGCTAAAACTGAATTACTGAGTCTAATAAATGGGTTGCGGTGTCTTCCTTTAACTTTGGCTTTCTGCTCACGTAAACCCCTCCTGATTCAATTTACATGCTTGTTACTGCTTTGTGTTTTTCCTCGCAGTGAGACAATAACTTTACCCATAACCTTTTGAAAGGAATAGATACCAGTGATCTATAGCTCCACTGACTAAATTAATGAGCAATTTCCATTAGAAAAATTACACGACACAACTGATCTAAGGACCTGGGAATCAAAAATGTCCTCTGACAAAGCACCTAAAATTAGATATTGAAGAAACGTCATGAGCCCTTAGGAGAAATTACTCCGGGGGAAAGTGATATATTGAGACTCAACAGAGGGAGGAAAAGATGCGAATGAGATGTTTTGAAGCATGATTTCATGTAGATACCAAGTCATCTTCCTTAAGCAAGCTTAAAATAAGCTTTTGTATACTTCCTTTGCGGTTGTAGATCTTGGGTTTATGTTGCATGCATGTGATTTGGTGATAGCATGTGTAATTAGTGTTCTGTGTGGTTATAGCCAGAGTGTGTACAGTTGTTATGTGTAATAGGTTCTTACAGTGCGGTCAAGCGTGCAGCACAACACCTCTGTGTAGTACAGAAAACCCTGGTGTACACAAATAGCCAAAGGTTTGGACACACTCAATTAAGTATATGTTTAATGTATGTTTCAGAGTGTTTTTTGAATTGTCTTAAGGCCGTATTTATAAAGGCCTGTGTTAGAAAATTGTTCATAATATAAATTATAGTGTTCATGTCTTTATTATTATTCTAGAATAGTAGAAATTGGATGGATGGATGGATGGATGGATAGATAGATTGATTGATGAAAGAAAGAAAGAAAGAAAGAAAGAAAGAAAGAAAGAAAGAAAGAAAGAAAGAAAGAAAACCTTTTCTATGTCCAAAACCTTTGACGTCAGTTAGCATTTTGTCATTTTCAGTGCTAAGATGCTTGTATAGTTGCATGATTAGCAACACTGCACATCTTTTTCTTATTCACCCATTCCCAGTTGTACAGTGGTCTACAATATTCACCAGGAAACTGAATGTAATTTTGTGTAGCTTTGGAAATTGACTGACTATTAGATGTCAAGCTGATGAGTTCTTACAGTACTCTGTCCTATTAGGAAAGCTCTGTCTAGGCCATGTTTCTGTTGTTGTCTTTAAAGGATCAAGAAAACTACTTATAAAAGAGCATACTTCTAAAAGGATTCAGCAATTTGGCTTGAGGCTCTGCAGAAGGCCATTGCTGCTGGACTGTTTAGTCATGTCCCACCCACAGGAGCAGTGGACTGAATGCGGATTGGAGAATCAGGAAGCGTTTAGATTCCAGTCACCATTCGTCTGAGAGGAATGACACAAGAACTCTCTTACAGCCTATCAGAGGATTAGCATTCGCCTTGGATTTGGCTAGCATAGAAGTTAGAAGTGGATTGAAGAGAGCCAAGAAACAGATGCAAAGCCAAAACCACATGCATTTCGAAAATCCAACAAATCAGAAACAATGATGCTTTTTGAAAAGAAGAAGCTTGACATTTATTCAGACATGCTGTACAATTCCTCTATACATCTGCAGTCTATAGTTCGTAGGTAAAGCTGTTTGTTATTTGTATGCACCAGGATTAAAGGAGAAGTTCTTTGTAGCATTGCTTCTTGTGAAAATCCACTCACAGAATATAAAGTGTCAGAAATACATGGGGTGTGTTTTTTTTGGTACAAAGATAGTAGTGTCACTAGACTAAAGGAAGGTGCAGAAGGGCTCTAGAGCTGCAGAGTTGATATGATGGTGGTTTATTTACACTTTCTCAGTGGGTGTGTTCCACTTCCAACTAAATACAGCTTTTCATGCTTTTTCTGGCCATAAATGGTTGAAAATATGACAAACAATACTTTCCTTAGTCATTATTGCAGTCTTTACGACATTATGCCCTGCACCATGATATTGCAAGAATATTCAATTTACTTCGTAATTATATAGTTGTGAACACACTGGCTATGAAGTGCCTGACTTCAGTGATTTCATTGGAAAAAACTGTCAAAATTATTAAAGCTGACTGCAGTTCGGTAGATTGTCACAATAATTTCAGTTCAACACAACATTCATTCTTTCTTAAATATTGTTTAATGTAGTCACATTAATATTTATTAAGGCTTAAAAATTGTAGAAATTGTATTGACTAAAAATAGTGAAATGCCGCATGGACGTCACTGCACCACTTTTATGCTTGT
The DNA here is from genome assembly GCA_033459395.1 of Hemibagrus guttatus. Classification (NCBI taxonomy): domain Eukaryota; kingdom Metazoa; phylum Chordata; class Actinopteri; order Siluriformes; family Bagridae; genus Hemibagrus; species Hemibagrus guttatus. The sequence goes on from JAUCMX010000007.1 coordinate 14,902,684, forward strand.
ATTATAAAAAATCTGAAAAGACAAATCAATAATCACTATGAGGCAGTCATTTTAATGATTCTAAAATGATCAGAAATACGACTGGCTTAGTGCCAACAAGAATTGGCTTAAAGTGGCTCAAAAGTATTCTATAATTGAGATACAGCTCACATTTTGCAGCTGTTATTTTTTATGCCTTCTTTTTGTGTGTATATATGGAAGTGGGAGCTGATATAAGGGAGCTCCAGTCTCTTTTCTCTGCTCATGTTAACAGGAAATTGAACGGATAAGCCACTCGGCCAGCTGCATTTGCATGCGCGTTATAATATTTGATTTTGTCGTCCATTACTTTGTGCTGAAATATTGAAAGCAGATGAATAGCAGTGGCATGAATGGAGCATGAGATATGATAAACGGATCAAAGTGAAGCAGGATATGGTTGCCAGCCTACTTCTTATCTTTAATAAATTTTGGTTCTGCTCAGTCTGTCAGCTGCACTTGGCTCACATTTGGGTTGTCTCCATCCGGTCCCTGATGATTGACAGAAATGAAAAAGGTTTGAACGTATGACTTTATTCTTTTCTCTGATGACTGTTGGAAGCAGCAGTTGGGGGTCTTCCTGCATATTCTGCACATAAAACCCTTAGAAGTGACTGTTTTTTTAAAGCACGTTGAAATCGCTGCTTGGTATAGGTTTTGTTTCAGTTTTCTGAAAGCTACTTCACCTTAATTAAGAGCATGGTTAATGTGAGCTACTTTTCATTTCACATATCATTTTCTCCACTGCGTCAGTATCACCTTCAGGCATTATTAACAAGCGTGGCCTCTTTGAAAGGGGGCAGAAAACTTCAATTATACAGCATTTCATTTACAGGTTATGTTGTCTGGAGTTTAATTAACTCAGCCCATTGTCACTTCACAGATTTGTGAAGATCTGATTAAAAGTTATCATTAGACTGCTTTGATATTTGTTTCGAGATATTTTTCTAGTTTCTCTAAACAGATAGTGTTTGTGTATGCTAGGCTACAGAGTGCTAAATTTCTCCTCTGACACTAAGAAACATGCTGCTTATCCAGGTTGGTCTTCAACATGCTGCGTTAAGGAGCATACTGCATAGCATCACTTTATGGCTGTATCCTGATTGCATTTTGGGCCTCTTTGAGCCAGTGTTTGGTGAATGTTGAGATGTTTGCTGTGTCTGATAACGATCATTCCACCACTGTGTGAGTGGTGTAAACCTGCACCGGCATATGGTCTCCAGTGGATGAACAGGCAGTTTGAGGTGCGAAAACAGCGTGCGCGTCTACGTTGCAGACGCAGACTCATTTCCGCTAAGCTTTATTGCCTGCCACAAATTTCCTTCCAGCATCTGGGGTAATAAAGGTGTTGGCTTAATTTCATACTGAAACACTGTGGTTTCTGTCACCGGCTCCTTGTTCACTGTGCTAAAACTGACATTAATTTCATCTTTGGTTTACGCATTTGAATAACATTTAAAAACACTACAGCAGTCTAATCCTGCTTTAGGAGAAAATCCCATGCTCTTTTTTCATCCACTACTAAACCCCCAGCCCCCACCGTAACACACACATACATATACCTCCACATAGGAGCTGTGTTGACTCAGACAGGCAGCTATCACGCTTTAATCATTAATCTTTGGATAAATAGTAAGCAACAGAATGGCATTCCATTTGAGGTAATTCATACACATTGGAGCCACAATGCTAGATTTTTACAAATTTACATAATTACCATGGTTTGTGGCCATAATTTATGCTTTTAAGTCTGTGTTTTACCACAGTGTATCCTTTTTCGATGAAACGCTATTGCTTTTCAGTGAGCAAAGACTTACTTTGTTTTTAGAAGTGCTAACTGTTTTCAAAGTCTCGCTACTGTGTCTCCTGGTTATAAACCCATTTCATGAGCATGCAGAGTTGATGAGAAAATCACATATGGTTTTGTTTGGTTTATATGGTTAAATGAATGATCATAGCCCATGGTGTAGGAAATAGTATGTCTCTGATTAAATAAACAGCAACAAGGGCTGAACACGGCTGTATACTCAGTGACAGGTTGTCATGTCAGATTGAGACCATATTAGTCATGTCAGCCTACGCTGCTGACACTGATTTTATTTACAGTGGACAGTCTTGCCTGAGGTCTTGTATTTCATCCAGGTCATCCATCATGCAGTCAGGAGGAACAAACAATCCTAGCCACCATGCTTTTTACTGAATGATGTCTAAACTGCTACCGTCAGCTTGGGTTTGTGACAGAGCGGGGTTTGACGAGCCTTTTCAGTGTATTCTGGTATAATACAGTCGAGATGCACACACTTAGAAGTGGAGTGCATAGACAGTGTGTTTGGAAGAGCCAGTGCCTCCACCATCAAGGCTGTTTCCTAGGATTTCAGTTGCATGCCCTATGCTATTAAGGGAATCTGAGTGGAGAATAGTGTTTTCACAGTGCTCTGAATGGGATTCACAGGCGCATGGAAAGAGCTCTCTCGCGCTCTGTCGCCTACCCTCCCTTCGTCCCTGTGTTCCTCCCCCTCTCTTCTTCACCTTCTCTCTCGTGTGAGGCACCAGTGTGTCGCCAAGATGGCTAGCAAACATGGGGGGAATTAGGGATTGCATCGAGGCCTTAAAATTCTAACTGAAAAGCTGACGTACAACCAGCAATGCGAGTCGCTTTAAGAGAATTAACCAGTCCATTCTTATTGTGCTCCTGACCCTGCAGTAATTATCAGCCATGATTTGAGGGGCTGATTTGTTACTACATTGCCCTAGCAAAAACAGAGGAATAAAAATGTCAGCAGTGCTGCGGGTTGCCGTAAATCTTCTCTGTACGAAAGAGAGCAGCTTTCAGTTCAAGTAAGTAATGGATGGCAGACCAATTGGGGAATCATTTCTTCCATCGATCTAATCATATGAGCTGCTCCAATTAATGAATCATAGTGAATGGGATGTATGCTGGTAAAAAAAAGGAGAAGAAAAAAAGCAAATGTCTGATCCTCTGAGTGAAGCCGGGTCCTCCTCTGACTCAGCCATCGATCTGTGACGCATATTACTGAAGGAATCCAATTAATTAGTTTCGCTGGCAAGGCAAGATTGTAAAATCATGCCCTGCCCTGCATATATGTACTATGTTTCTGCAGGTGTCTATGTTGGAACTAATGAAGGAACTAAAGGAAACAACATCTCTCTTTCTCTTTCTTGCAGACTGAAGTGAAGGCATAGCGAGGAACCAGTGCAAAAATGAGGTCAGAGGCCTTGTTGCTGTATTTCACCCTGCTGCAGATGGCTGGGGCTGCCTTCCCAGAGGACTCAGAGCCAATCACTATTTCACATGGCAACTGTGAGTAACCAGGAGCTGCTGGGAGAAACGTCTACACCTCTTTGTTCTTTGCTCGTCTCTCTTCCTTTTTCTTCACTGTCCATCTTTCATACACATCCTTCATTCTCTCAGTCTCGCATTGACATTTGTTTCCTTCTGTGTCACCCTCTTTTACTTTTGCTTGTCTTTCTCTCATTCTCATGCACATTCCTCTCTCACTTGTTTCTCTTCCTTTCATGTCTGTCATTTTGCCGGAAATGCTTCTTTTTCATGCTAACAAGATGCTTTTTTCATAACCTTTCTCTTCTCTTTTATTTCTTTCACAATTTCTCTCACTTTCTCTTTTTTCTTTCACTAATATCCTTTGTCTGTTTCTCACTCATTCTCCCGACACTTTCCCCTCAGTCTTGCACTCTCACCTCCTCTCCTCTCTTCATTCTCTTGTTCTCTGTCTCTCTCTCTCTCTCTCTCTCTCTCTCTCTCTCTCTCTCTTCTCCTTGAACTGTTTGAAACATGATTCAGTGCCGAAGGAAGCACACAAAAAAAAATGTGAACTTTAAATGCTATTTGAAATGGAGTCTTTCTAACATCAAAGGATAATCCTTTATTTTCCCCCCGTCAAAGCTTAAAGCCTTATGTTGAGGTCTAACTGCTATGTGGGGCAGAGAGATTTAGGGTGAAATTTATCTCCTTTTTTTCTTTCACTCTCTCAGTGAAACCAACTAGCCTACAATATTATTTGTTTATGTGCTTGGAATTATTCTGCCTGTATTTCATTTCCACCTCATTGCAGATACAAAACATTACCCAGTGTTTGTTGGACACAGACCAGGAAGGAACAGCACACAACGGCACAAATTGGATATTCAGCTGATCGTCATAACGAATCGGACTCTTTATATAGCAGCAAGGTCAGTTTGCTTACAGTCTACATGCATTGGGCAAAAGCTTTTTGTGTTAGAATGCATACCACAAGACTTTAAGAGTGCCTCATTCTCACGCGACCATTGCGGCTTCACCAAAATACACACCATCTCTGGCATTTTGAGTGAATAGCATTTCCATAAAAGTGGCTTATACATACACAGCATAAACCATAATGGATTGTACAGACTAATATCATTCATATGATCTGTTGTTAAATCAGAAAGTTCTTAAAAAGGGCACTAACTTTTCTCATTATAGCTAGTTAAACATGCTGTGTAGAGTAAACGATGTTCTAGTTACTATTGTATAAGTATTGTCAAAATACACTCATGGTCACAAATGATAAACATAATATTTAAGAAATAACAGTGGTGTGAAATGATAATCGGTTTAAAAAAAGAAACAGATTTATGTGCTTGTGTGAACCACAGAAACCCTTTTATTAAAAGAGTCCATCACATTTATGTGTTTAACAAACTTTTGATGTAAGGCAGTTTGCTGGGAAAAAAAACCAATCCAAATACAGAAAGTCAATCAACATAGCTATTCTACTCGAAGTAATTATATGGTATGATCACACAAATGGGAACAACCTACTAGAAAAACACTAAAAAGCAATACAGAAATTCAAACTGATGGGACGGATGGAGCTATTGGCAGTTGTAGAATGAATAACGCTGGTGTGTGGTTGATATCTGGGGTGCACAGAATTGGAAATAAATCTTATTTTTCCTTTTTGTGCTTCATGGGGCTTGTGCAAATGAAACTCTATCCAGCTGAGCCAATATCACCTTTGGAATATATGAGCAAACTGGAGTCTGATGAGAGGAGGACTATGTGCACAGGACACAGTACAATTTGCATGTACGGAGCCAGCTAGGTAGGAGATTAGGGACCTGTGGACTGGCGAGCCATCACACATTTCCTGGATGTTGTCTGGTGTCTGTCCAGACATTGCTTCCTGCTCTGTCGCAGTCAGGAGTCATGTCAAAATCCATGCAAAAATGTTAGAAATTCTCTTGTACATAGTGTGTCAGAATAGTCATTATAAGCTGTACTAGTATATAAATAGTACATAAAATAGTATTTTTGGATTTCTATTTTAAAATGCTAATTAGTTCAGGAGCATGCAGTTTTTGACAGAGCTCTGCTATGGCATATGAGATTGCTTTCATTCAGTTTGCTGTATCTTGGCCCACAGATGGCCGACAGAGATGCGGTCCAAAAGCTGGTGCTACTTGTGAATGGCTTCACATCATTTGGCTCATCATGAGGTCCAGTGATTAAAAGGTTAGCCAACTCGATAGTGTAGCACAAAGCATAGTATTAGAAAAGTGGATTTAGAATTTTTTATTTTTTTTTTAAATCACTTTTGGCAGTCTGGAAGCACCAGCAGATGCTGAAAATAGCATTTAGTGGGAGGATGGAAATATTTACCCACAAAGAATAAAATGAGGTTGTTATTACATAATTATGGAACAGTGTATAAATTTGGTTCATATGCTCCATGAGTTGGTTTGAAATACCTCAAGGTATCGTTTAGCTAGCATTCACCTAATCCTTGAATCTGAACATAGCCTTTGGGTTTTTTAAAGCAAAAACTCCACAAGGATTTATTTATTACAGAAGATTTAAATGATTGCGTTTGGGCTTAGCAACACCCCCAAATCATCTGAGCTGCAGGTTGCTTTTCTAAAAGCAGTGTGTGAGTCAGTTTGCTGTGGTGGCTACTTGGGAGTGATCACTGACTGCTGGTAAAACCCTGTGGCAGCGGTTATCATCCTTTTTTTCCTCTAAGGCCCTGTTTGTAAAATAGTAAGTGAATAAGTGTGTGTCACTGTAGCCATCCCAGAACTCCACAGCTATGGCTGGCCTGCACATTCAAGAGACATAGTGTTTTGACATTCTGATGCCATTACAGATAACAGAATGGTCATGAATTGTTATTGGCACCATATTAAATTTGAATAATGTTAAATGTTATTTTTAAACACGTGCTACTCTTTTCTTTGCAAGCCAGTTACCATTGGGCAAACTATTATGTAAAAGCAAGAGGTGGAAATGGTCTATTTGGATCATACACTTTTCTTTCTTTCTTTATTTCTTTTTTCAAGCTTAGTTGTACATGTTTCTCTGTTGAAAAATCTAGTTTGGTCTGAGCAGCTACCAGCTGCTAGGCTGTCGAGCTTGTAGCTCATCTTTGTTAAATGGTAGAACTGAAACACTTTCTGAATTACAGCAACTAAGACTACATTTTAAGAAACTTTTAAGAAAATACCACAACTGTAAGGCAATTTAAACATTTTATTTCTTGACTAATTGAATCATAAAAATAAACACAGAAATATTCACTATAACCACAAACTTGGTTTACACTCTGACCTGTATGTCTTTATGACTCTTTCAGTACAGCTTAAATGGAGGAGGTGCTCTAATTGATAAATAAATGCTAAGCGCTAAATCAGCCCTAAAGTCTTTATAATTGACCTAACTGATTAGCAGAATTGTTTCGCAGTAGCATTTTTCCAACTCTAGAAGGAATCTAGGGAAAAGCAGCAATTTTGTGACCCTCACTGCTACTGAGAAGTTTGTGCAGATTCATTGTTCACATTCCCGTTTCCCTGTCTGCTTTTTGCCAGGGCAACTGTTCTCATCATTCTTGTGGGAGGCCTTCGGCATGCTATGGGAATGGTCTAGTGGTCCATGAGGTATTCAGGTTCATCCCTTTCAAAACAGGGCAGAAAATGAGGTCCAGGAGGTTTGGATTCATCCAGTGTTTTCAAATCCCATTAAAGGTCCACTAATGATGAGGATTGTACTTCCTCCTGTGTGCTTTTTCAGGTGGTCTTAGAGACCAGGCAAACTAACCAGATCTCACGCCCCCCATCCCACCCAAAATATACGGTAGAGATATACTTGGTGGAACTGCGCTTGAGCCATCTTGCCTTTGGGTACAGCACCTAATTCCTGGTGTTGCTGTGCATTTATGTATGTCAAGTCTAAGGTCGAGCCAGACAATATACAATGTTGCCCTAGCCATCCACGATGTGGTTATGAAGGGGGTTGGTGTTAACAGGGGGTACTTTACTAGGTATGGGGTGCATACTAACGAAGGCCCCCATCCTTCCTGTCAGAGAGTAAGATTGTTTTACAAAAGGCCACCAGATGGACCACAGTGGCCCTCAGTCACCCCTGAAAAAAAAACTGGGGTGTTATGAAAACGACATTCCTCAGCACAAAGCCTCTCTGTTCTCCTGGTGGGCGGCCAAGTCCTCTCCCCCCTCTCTGCCCAAGCACAACACACACCGATATCAGATCTTCAAGCAAATGGATACACTTGCAGCGTATCAGAGTTTTGTAACACCTCAGGCACTGCGAATAAAAGAAGGCGCCCGACTCACAAAGCCAAATGTTGGGTTTTGTTTGTTTGCTTGTGGTGAGCTCCATAGGTCTTTGTTTGCTTGGCTGGCCTAGCACTCACGCAGCATGAAAGGAACTTGCCGCTTGTTACACTCACTACTTTTGCAGCTGGATGAAGAGCCAAAGTGTTCAAAAGCTCTGAGGCTGTCATAATAGGAAGCCTGGGGAGCTTCATCCAGCAGGCTGCAAGTATGGAGTCAGTGATGTGTCCACAGGTGCAGCTGGAGTCATGTTTGCACAATGACCGCTGCAGTATTCTGCTGGCAGGATGCATGCCTACCGCATCGCTGATCACTTACTTATCTATTGCTTTGTGGCTGAAAGAATTCAACAGAGAAGGTGCTGTTAAATGTCAACGAATGCGGAAAGACTGGGTTTTAAAAAACAGATCAGGGTCAAACCATGTTATGCTCTGAGAAAAGTTTTCTATTTAGCCTCTTTAAGGGTTTGTCACATGTGGGTGAAACCGTCAAATGTTTTTTGTATAACCTTACAACAGCGGACCCATTATTCTGAGTGGATCCTAACAAAGAACGTAGGAGCCCTTATTGCATGTATGAGCTGTTCACATGTGTACTGCTCTTTGTATTTATCGTGCACTTTGAAAAATGAGTGCAAAGTATTTGCACAATAATATTTAATAGCCCACTGTGTAGATTTTAATGTTGAACTTTACGATGTAATGACCTCTGCAGTTGTAATTATTCGGTAGAATAGAGTTTCATTAACGGACTGTAAGACAGTCAGGTGAGATGACACCTTACCCATGCTAATTGAAATGCATTAGGAGTGGAGCTCAATTACATCTCAGAAGTAATGGTATAGGATCACCTGGGGTTTAGCTTTCTGTAATCTAGAAGCGTGTCAGTGATCTTGAACTGCGTTTCAGCAAAGAAGTATAACCCTGTTACGTTCCTTTAACACCAACAGAGATATTGGGACTTTGTAGCTTGTTTGCAAGCACAGAAATGATTTCTCTTCATTAGCTTTTGACTTGTATATTCACCCAGTGCTCTACAGACAATAAGCAAATATTAGGAGCTGCCAAGAAAACACTGACCATCATAGCCGTATCAGCATCGCCAGCCCTAATCATTTTGAGCACCGTGTAATGAAGCTGTTTAAAACTAGATCATTTCTTGGCTCAGAATCATGCAGGACTTGCCATTTATCCAAGGCAACTAAGAGTGAGAATATCTACCTTTTTTCAACAAAAGCCACTACACCATTCAATAGAGACCGGAAACTGTGAACTATTTGAAATTCGACACATGTATGATTAATTACCAGCTTCTGACGGAGACTTTGGATAACATAATTGGAAAGAAGTTTATCCAGCTGGAGATTGCCAAGCCCCAGGAAACTTGTATAAGTGGATTCATTTCAGAAATGGTTTCTCTTCCAGACTTTATTAAATTTGTATAATGAGAACGCAAGCCACTGTGCAGGTTGTTAGATATAATTAAACTGAACTCAGCGGATGTTGACGAGGCACTTTGATTAAACACACATTTACAAGTAGTCTCAAACAAATTAAACAGTTTACAGTGCAGCCAGTCGGACAATTCCACCTGCCCAAAATGAACACTATATACTCCATATTTTGTAAAGTATACAATCTGTGGAAGTTTTCGCATGGGTTATTTAACCCGAGTTCATCAGCACCACATGACAGTGGAGATTTTGATAGAACCAGTCGAAACACATAACTTCTGTCTCGTATTTTAATGAGTGTTGGTATCGATTTCCTGTGGTTGAGTACTGAACTTAATTGACCTGAACATCGCAGAATGACTTGGCACTCTCCCAACAAGCAACCTTCCACCAGAACAAAGGCGGCTTTGTGGGTGCTGAAGCACTTTTAAACTTTTGTTGCCTGTGCCTATTCCCTGAAGTGGTGTTCATATTCAAATAAAAAGCTCACTCGACATTGGCAGGATGATCTCTAATTCCACATCCACATGATTTCTTTTTGTCATCTTTCCAGAGATCACATATATACAGTGGACATCGAAACAGCAAACACAGAAGAGATCTTTTTTAACAAGGTAAGTGCTCTGTGTCAATCTATCTTCTGGGATACGATCCTGTACTCCATTGTAATTACCTGGCAGCGCTGAAACCCAAGCATGAGACACTCCAGCCCTGTGACGCTGCTAAGCACATTATCCTATCAAGAGTCGTCGCTATGCGTCATCTATCCTAAAAAGATGGACCCGGGAGGCTGGAGATTTATGCGTACATGTAACTGCTCCAGATTATGCCAATGCTCAGAACCATGCAGTTGAATATCAGCGCAACATGATTGATCCTGGGTCTGAGAGGGCGAGAGAGATTGATTAATGAAAGAGTGCAATTTAGCATCAGTGATTTAATCAATTAGTAGTTTGTAAATGCGGCTTAGAGCTTATATGGTAGGTTAGAATGACTGCTGATTTGACCTCAAGGGTAATAAGAGACAGACATAATCTAGTCTAATGTGTTGTATTCATTGCACAAGCCTGTCTTCAGTGTAAAGCCTAAGCAGATCAGCACTGATTCAGCATCGATTTTCTCTCCACAGAAACTGACATGGAAGTCCAGGCAAGCTGATGTAGATACCTGTAGAATGAAAGGAAAGCACAAGGTATAAGAACCATTTTCTTATATTTTTATCACGTCATCATGACACATGATTGTTTTTGCTCATCTAGATAATATTTTGAAATCTAATAAAGGCTTTTAGAACTAGGACTAATGTATTTTTGTAACATGAGACATCATTATGTATTGGAAAATGGCTATAATAAAAGGTGATAAGGTGGAAAGATGGGAAGGTTTCAATTTTAAGCAACACAGTAAACATGTGGACTAATCACATTACTGTGAAGGTTACGCAAGTCATGTTTGAACTTTGTACTCCTGTGCTCATCTGCAGGATGAATGCCACAATTTCATCAAGGTCCTTCTCCAGCAAAACGATGACACCTTGTTTGTATGTGGGACCAACGCGTTCAACCCTTCTTGTCGAACCTATGAGGTATCACCACCTTCACTATGACCTCTCTTCATACAACTGGGTATGCAGCAGATTTGGCATTCAGGCAGCTCAATAGGAGATGACATACAATAGCAGGAAAGTCAAGGAACTATGAACAGTGATGGATTATTGCAGGTGTGGGCCCACAGTGTTGATAAAAAGCAGTGGCATCCAGATGTGCATTGATAATTTGCTTTAGTCCCATGTAAATGCAACAAGTAATCAGATGTTTTATGTTTTGACACATTCATCACTGAGTAATGCCTTTGGGTAGATAACATGCAAGAGCCTGCACTGTCCTCTGCAAGAAAGTTTGAAATGTCATTTAAAGGGCACACCAACTAGAGAAATAGCCCAAATGTAGGAAGAAGCCTATACATTTTTCCTTGTTTTTTTTCCAACCTGGTATCTGATGGCATTAGTTGCCATCATATATCAATTGACATAATACAGTACACTAAATGACACCTAACTATCACAGTCATTTTGAACAGCATCCCATTACAGATTTCATATCCCCATTGCTGTGGTAATAAACCTGCACTCTTCTGAGAAGGTTACCACTAGGTATTGGAGCTTGGTTGTTGGGGTTTGTGTTCATTCAGCCAAGAAATCATTAGTGTGGTCAAGCTCTGATGTTGTGTGAGGAGGCCTGGGGCTCAATCATCCCAAAGGTGTTTAGCGGGGTTGAGGACAGGGCTCTATGCAGGACATTAGAGTTCTTATGCACCAATCATCGCAAATCATGTCATCATGGTGCTCACTTTGTACATGCTGGAAAAGGTTTTGTCCCCTTAGTTTTCGCAAATGGAGATAGTAATTCAACATACAAAGACACCCTGTACAATGGTGTGGAAAGAGTTTGGGGATGATCTTCATATGGGTGTGATAGTCAGGTGTCCACAAAATTTCCATATAGTTTACTTTGTTTTGTTAGGCTCTGAGCCTTAAACATGCTAGTGTCTGTACAATTGGCCCCTTTGAAGCAAGCCATTTTAAATGGTTTATGGAAGAAATTACACTTTGAGATGTTTCTCTTAATGTTTTGTATTTATTTACATAATAATTACGCATCAATTTAATGTTTTCCAGTGAGTAAGGCACAAAGCCTCTGTAATAAATGTCACAACAAAAAGTCAGAGCCTTTTATAAAGAGAGTGAAATCCTTTTGCCAAGAACTGCAGTATCTGTTCACAGATTTCCCAACCCCAGGGATATTTGGCCCTCACTGGGATGTGTGACAGCAGAGTCAGGCGGTGCATGTGCGCGTCCACCTTGGCCACTCTTTCACCTTTCTATCCTCACAGCGTGATGACTTACTGAAAAAGGGGCCTCTGTTTCAGGTCCAAACTCAGGCCACATTAATCAGAGAGAGACTGAGAGAAACAGAGAAAGAGAGAGAGAGAGAGAGAGAGAGAGAGAGAGAGAGAGAGAGAGAGCAAAGTGAGAGAGTCAAGGAGGGGGGTGGGCACTGTACAAATGTTCAACAGACAGAACGACAGCTCTGCTTTGTGTATGCACACACACACACACACACACACACACACCTCTCACTCCCAAAGGCCCATCTGTAGCCCACTTAACACTTGTGTGCCCTGGGATCACTCAGACACAAACCTTGGACTTGAGCAGTTCTTTGTGTGTTAATACCTTCCTTATATACAGGTGGTGTGGATTATGTCACCTGTTGCTGGATGGAGCTGTGGGGAAATAAGGGGCGGTGAGGTGATGTCCCTCACCATGTAATTACTGACAGCGTACAAAAAAACTTCCCATAACCATTTCAAAGAGAGGCCCTGCCTAGTGAATTACGGAAACCATAAGTCCATACATATGTGAATGATGGGTCTTTTGGGTGTAACATGATACACCTCCTACTGTAGACTACTGAATTGTCTTTGGCTATGCTCAGATTCATGGCAAAAGTAGATCCTTTGATGGAAATATATCCATCAAAGTCATTCTTAAAGGGAAATCTACAGGATGCCAGAGTAGAGGAACAAATCTGTCATGGTCTTTATATGATTCATCTGGTCTATAAGATAGGGCTTGACCTCATATATCCCGCTACTGTTTAGCAGTCTCTTCCTCCTTTTGAAAATCAGGAAAAGCGTAGCAACTTGAGAGACAGAATAAGCACAGAAACACCCTTACACTGCTACATGCATGAAAAAAGGTTTTAAGTATTATGTATAGAGTAATGAAGATTACTATTTAGTTCTACTAATTCCAGTGGTATTCTTCAGCTTCTTCTTCAGTTTAACACATTTTGTAGGAAATGTTAATTAGGCTTCTGGTGTTGGCTTCTGATATTTCATATCCTCCAGCAGAAATTCTAAATACGCCGAGACGTGACCTTTTTCACTCGGTAGATAATAGCTCTTTCCGCCAAGAAAAAATAGAATACGAAATGACCTGTTTGGAAGCCAGAAAGGGTGGTGTAAGCAGTTAAACTTTTTGGCAAGCTCTAACCATTGTCAATAGCAAGAAAGGCTGTTAAAAATAACTCCTTCAGAGTGTATTACTGTATGTACTCGGAATCATATTTCAAGATGCTATGTAATACAGTTTTTTTCTCACTTCATTTTTTTCCCCTTTCACAATCATTATGTTTATTTGTTTGCAGTTGCACTTTTGGACCTGAATAAATCATCATAGTTGTACAGAGTTAAGGGGCTCCCTTGCTGCTCCCTTGTGTATAGTTGACCCCTGACCTTTGGCTTCCTTTCTCTAGACGGACACACTGGATGCACTTGGGGAGGAGATTAGTGGAATGGCCCGGTGCCCATATGATGCCAAGCATGCCAACGTTGCCCTGTTTGCTGGTGAGGCATCTAATGAACTGTTTTTACATTCACACTCCTAAAACACTTGCTAATTTGCTCATTATGGAAGATTGGTTTTACTTGGATTTGTTTATTTCTAGACTGTTGATACTCAGTAATAGCTGCAAGACATGCTCTAACTTTTAAATAGTGACGCAGACTGTCATCATTAGATGGCCTATAAAAAAAGCATGCGAGGAACACAGGGAACTCCGAGGTGGGCAGAGCTGGTGGCAGGCATTCTGCGACAGTTGCTCTCTGTTTCTGGGAAGAGCATGCTGCTTGGCAAGATTTTGCCTGTGGTCAGTTTGGAAACACATGCAACTATTGTGGTACTAGAAAAAAAAAATGCAGAGTCTTCCCTGAAATATAAGGATTAAAAATAACTCCAAGATGGAAAACCCAGATGATTCATCTTTTCATTAGTGGCTTGAAAAATCTGTCCAATTTGAGGTCTGCTAAAGTGATTCATGTGATTGTCATAGTTACACTAATTACATTATTGCCATCATATTTTATTTGTTTTGCCAATGAAGAGCAAACATTTGACTATGAGTCATTAACTGATACTTATTGCCAGCCTCATCTCTGGCCTTGGTTTTTGGTTTGGGCTTCTCTGTGCATGCTTGTGTAGCAAATTTCACAGAGTGGAACCTTTTCGTGTGTGTTTTTAAGCTTTGCATAATGTTTGTTTTGTAGATGGAAAGTTGTATTCTGCTACAGTCACTGATTTCCTGGCCATCGATGCCGTTATTTATCGTAGCCTGGGAGACAGTCCGACCCTGCGCACAGTAAAACACGATTCCAAATGGCTGAAAGGTGAGTAAACAGAGAAATTGTGTGGGATTACGTTCTCATACAGAGAGTGCACATCTCTAAATATTACCTAGAATTGGAGTCAGGTTAATTAACACTTCCTTTAAATGTTCGGCTGAGGTAAAGTTTACCTTGCACTAGTAGTTTACTTTTATTCTTTTATGCTTTTTATTATAGTATTATAATACTGTGACTATAATACTGTGTCACTGTTTAGTAACTGCTTGTTGAATGTAAGGAAGAGCCCTGACAGAATGTGTGTGTGTGTGTGTCTTCTCTTATTTTGCAGAGCCCTACTTTGTTCAGGCAGTGGATTATGGGGACTTCATTTACTTTTTCTTTCGAGAAATCGCTATGGAATACAACAGCATGGGAAAGGTCAGAACCCTAATCACACCATGGTTTTGAATGAAAAAGCTTGTAATGTCTCGTCTTTCCTCCTTGAGCACCACACGCAAAAATCAAAGGTCTTAGGAAGCAAACAGGAAGCTGGCTGAGTCTCTGATATTGGATAGGGTTTTCAGGAAGGGTCAGCCTCTTTCAAAATAAGAAGACATTCAGGATGGAGGACCTAAAAATAAGCAAGAGCACCACAGACATTGTTGGAATTATTTAAAGTACTAAAATAGTTTACTATTTCTGCCTAAGCACCTGTTGCATTTTGAACCCTAAGCTAAGAAAAGAAGAACTTAAGAATTAAAATGGATTCATGTAATTAATCCGGTTTGACCTTGTTTTTGTAATTCTTTGTTCATGGCATTTTACACATTGCGGTTTGTATGTGCAGTGCTCTGTAGCTGATAGTTAATTGTAGTGTGAGCACCATCTGTGAATGAAGCCCTGCGTTTACAGTATGAATGCATTTGAAAGAGTACTGTAATTACACATGCCTGCTGTGGTAGTGCAGAGTCTGTTGCTGCCAGCCTCAAAATCCCTAACAGATGCTAAATGTTAGATAAAGCTTAAAACTAGAAGCGGGATTCGATTGTACAGTTCTTGAAAGAGGGTCAGATGATTGAACACTTACATGTGCTAGATGAAGACTTTTTGCTAAGAGTATTGTGATTATCAATTAGTACATTCATATTAAATGGTATTCATATATGTGGATGTGGTGCAATATATATATTATATATATAACCATCTTAATATGCAGAAATACAGTCTAAAGAGCCATTGCATCGCAGATAGATAACTCCTGTAGCCACAATAAATGCCTTTATTGAATAGACAAACCAGGGGTGAACAAGTCTCCTCCTACTGCAGCTACAGCCGCGACACACATAAAAAACATCAATAATAACCTCATAAACTTGCAATATTATTTAGGAAAATCGCAACGTTTTACTCACCAAAAATTCGGATTATTTGTAAACAAAATCCATCCTCCTCTCTTTCCTCAAAAACAGTTCAATTACTCTGTTGTACAGATTATCCGTGCGCTCCAATCAACGGGTCTGAATACGGTGACGTTGCCGTACGCCTGCTAGAGGGCCCTAGTGACACCAACTCAAAATCTGATTGGTTGAAGCAAAAGTTTCATCGACATTTATTTTGTGTTAGATGGCCTGCAGAACGGATTGTGAAGGCCTCCAGGCAGACTTCTTTGACTTTGACCCTGCCTGGCAACAAATGATGGCTGAAATGTGATTGGTTAAATGCTTTAATACGAAAATACATGTCTGGAAGCACCGCAACCATCGGAAAAGCTATGAAAGGAAGCTGACAGACCATTTTGAATTATTTAATAAGTATTCATGGACAAAATATAGTTAACATCAGTTTGTGATTCAGATATTTTTTTAGGCCAGCAGAGAAGGCCTTGCAGGCCCTGACGGTCCGCCACTGATATGTATATATATATATGTATATATATATATATATATATATATATATATATATACTTGCTTGAACTTCATCACGGCAACGGGAAAACAATGTAAGTCAGTAGCGTATATGGCCCCCATGTGCCTTTATGCACTCCCAACAACATCTTGACATGCTCCTGATGAGATGGTAGATGGTGCCCTGGTGGATTTCCTCCCAGACCTGAATAAGGACATCAGTAAGCTCTTAGTCTGTAGAGCTACTTGTTGGCTTCAGATGCGCCGATACATAACATCCCAGATTTGCTCAATTGGATTCAGGTCTGGGAAATGTGAGGGACTGTCAGTGGTATCAATGTCTTAGACATCCAGAAACTGCCTACACACTCTGGCCACATTTTCTTGCACCAAGAGGAACCCAGGACCTTCTGTATCCATGTAAGGTCTGACAATGGCTCTGAGGATTTCATCCTAAGCAGCATAATGTTCCCGAAGGCATCCCCAGACTCTTTCACATCTGTCACATGTGCTCAGTGTGAATGGGGCGCCAGCTGCAGACCTGCCAATTCTGGTGTTCTCTGGCAAAGGCCAGTCGAGCTGCATGGTGCTGGGCTGTGAGCACAGGTCCCACTAGAGGATGTCTGGTCCTCGTGCCACCTTAATTAAGTCTGTTTGGGACAGTTTGGTCAGAAACATGCACACCAGTAGCCTGCTGGAGGATATTTTGTAGGCCTCTGGCAGTGCTCCTCCTGTCCCTCCTCACATAAAGGAGCAGATACCGGCCCTGCTGCTAGATTGTTGCCCCTCTATGGCCTTGTCCAGCTTTCCTCATGTAATGGCCCATCTCCTGGTATCTCATCCATGCTGTGGAAACAGTGCTGGGAGACACACCAAACCTCCTTGTGACGACACATATGGATATGTCATTCTGGTGGAGCTGTGCAACCTGATTGGGTTGCAGGTACTACCTTTTGTTACATGTAGTGACAAGGAGCCTAACAAAACACAAAATTCCCTTTTTGGGAATTGTTTTGAAGTTGTTTCTCCAGTGCAACTGATGTCACTTTCATTTGTACAAAAGCAGGTGAAATTCACAATCACTTATGCTCCCTAACTGGACAGATTGATATCCCTGAAGTTTAAGTGACTTGTTGTTACACTGTGATGATTAAGTGTTCCCTTAATATTTCTTAGCATTATGCAGTTTTCTCAAATTCATGCACTAGATTTGTGCTAAAAATATCTGGACTTGTGTTACAAACATGAATAGGTTTCATTAGTGTGTATGACCTACTTTTTATCAGGTGGTCTTCCCACGAGTGGCCCGTGTGTGTAAGAACGACCGCGGGGGCTCACAGCGCGTACTGGAGAAACAGTGGACATCTTTCCTGAAGGCTCGCCTCAACTGCTCCATCCCGGGAGATTCTCACTTCTACTTCAACATCCTGCAAGCCGTCACTGACGTCATCCACGTTAACGGTCGTGATGTTGTCATGGCCACCTTCTCCACACCATTTAACAGGTACGTGCGTTTTTATTCAGAGGCAAATCTAATCCATTGGGAAAGTTTGATCCATCAGTAATGACTAGAAAATAGACTTGGCAGCTAATTTCTTTATCTAAATTAGAATCACAGAGCTGGTATAGTGCTCACAGTATTTGACAATTCCCATGTTGTGGCAGTTTGTAACAGGGCAATTGAGCTTGCGTAATGGGCCAAACAACTACAAAATTTCAATAAGGGTTTCAGTAAGGTCCATATTCAAAGTTAATCCAAGCATGGAGAATGAACTGCTATTGACTGAAAGTTCCAGCTATACAGAGGGGATGCATTAGTCATTGTTTCTGGGCAACTGCTTCGACAATGTGCCAGTTCATATTTTGAATTTATTGCTCAGATTTACAGTTTTGGCCACAGAGGTTAACAGAATCCCATCTCTGTAATTATCACAATTCTGTCCTTGTGTGCTCTATATTCCGCTGAAACTGCCTAGTTGAAGAGACAAACGAGAAGGAATGATTCAGAGTTTTGTTATGTACACAGTAGCGGGTATCCGCAGGCGAATTACTGCATGTCTCTTGGCTCCTCTGTAGCATTCCAGGCTCGGCCGTGTGCGCCTATGACATGGCGGACATCGCCACAGCGTTCACTGGCCGCTTTAAAGAGCAGAAGTCACCGGAGTCGACCTGGACGCCTATACCTGAAGAGAAAGTTCCTAAGCCCAGGTATTCACTAGTCTTTTTCTGATGTTTTTTTTCTACTTCTCTCAAACTTCTCAAAAATATGTGGGAAGCTCCTCACTTTCAGCAAAACAGACAACGATGCACTGAACAACAATGCCATTGTGCTCTTTCATCAGAGATGATGTTTGGGATTCTGTGATATGGCGCCAACTGCAGTCATGAATATTTACAATTGACTTAGGGAGATATTATGTAGGTCTTATAAATAAATCATGGCCACACTGGGCAAGTCTCTTTGAATAACATTGTTACCATGCCATGAGAAAAAAAGTCAACGAAAAAAAGAGAAGTGCGTATCAGCAAATGAGGCATGAGCTCATTTTCCAGATGGCCGAATAATTTTCCAAAAGCACCAGCCAGCCTGGTCAATTTTTGTCCTCTGTCCCTCTAATTATCACACCAAGAGAGAGCTACATTTCCCCAGAAATAGCTTTTTACAAGAAGGAAAAGATCTGGGGAAGACAATGGAGAGCTTCGTCTAGGATCCATATGGTGTGTCACCGTGTCAAACACAACAGGAGTATCGCTGGTGCTGATTAGCATCAAATTATGTGTTTGTGGGAAACAAGGTCAGGTGTTAATGAGGAGGACTTGCTCTTCTTTTATGTCATTCTTATTTTATCCTGGTGCAAGGGTGCTAACAGATTTTTTCCCCCTTCATGTGCAGTTAGTATATTCAAAGCTGCACTTAGAACAGTGATAGGAATCACAAGAGTTTAGAATACATTTACATTTAACAAAAGAAAACGGTTGCTTTGTATACTGGTCTATGAGTTTCTGTTGTTTTCATTCATTGTATTTAGGCCGGGTTGCTGTGCTGGAACACCGTCAGCAGAGAAGTACAAGGTGTCCAATGAGTTTCCAGACGACACTCTAAACTTCATCAAGATGCACCCGTTGATGGACGAGGCTGTGCCATCCATCGCCAACCGGCCCTGGTTTCTCAAGACAATGGTTCGGTGAGCACTCGCATCAGATCCATGTGCTAATGAGGCCTGGTGGATGTTTTCTAGTACACATGTATCTTTAATAGCAGACCCAGAACCACACAGCCAAGAGCAGATAAGGAAGGCTTATGTGAAAGTATTTAGACGATCAGAGTCCTGTTGCCTGAAATCCCATTCCATAATCATTCTTCCCTAATGATATGTGTGAATTAATGGTTTCTATTCAGCATGATAATTGTTTCTCAATTGACCAGCGGAGAAAGACATTTGCAATGCAGAACCATGACTGGTTCAAATTCATAGTCAAACAGATTAATCTAGAATGAGAGCAGGGAGAATATCTGCACCGCGTGCAGGAAGTGAGCTAGAAACTCAATCCAGAATAAGATTCTATCTCCTCTCTAGCCTGAAGGGAAGACATTTGAATTCATCTGTTTCTTTTTTTCAACAAATTGGAGCAGCAGGGGTCATTTTCAAGCAGTAAAAAAGGATGTTCCTCCTATACAGGGTTCTCTCAGAACAGGAATCAAAATTTGGTCATTAACGTTGGGTTCATGACCAATCAAATTTACTTAGACAAGTCTCACATTTGCAATCTTTTTCATTAACACTGATTTTTAAAGGACTGTATAAATTTGGTTGAGTAATGTCGCACTGGGACGGCACTATGAAGCAACAGGAAGTGTCACTGCCTCAGTTCCAAATTCAGTCCTGAGCTCAGGTTACTGTCTGCACAGACATGGTGTCCCCGTGTCCACCTGGGTTTATTCCTGTTCTCCGGTTTCCTCCCAAAAACATTCCAGGAGGTGGATTGGTGACACGAAATTGCCTCGAGGTGTAAATGAGTATGTGTGCAATGTCACGTGATGGACTAGCATATCGTTCAGGGTGTATTCCAGTGGTGTACTGAGTGCTCCTGAAATAGGCTCTGGATCCACTATGAGCCTGACCAGGATAAAACAGTTAGTGAATGTGCATAAACAATGCTTCACTATTGAAAACTCAATCCTGTAGTGTCTAATCATTTCCTAATCACTCCTTTAGGACTCTATATTTGAAAATATAACAGAAATTTCCATGAAAACATATTTGGCTCAACATCTCACCAGCCTTAATTATGTTGAAATTGTATTTACATATTGATTTGAATATTATACATATATTTGATTAATATGGAGGTCAGCACAGTAATTGGAGCAGTAGACACCAGACAACAGTTTCATTTTTATAGCAAGAACAGAGCTGAATGTTATTAAGTCATAGAATCACAGCGATTTCATTATCTCTACTCTGCTGCCTCACACATTTCTCTCTCTCTCTTTTTCTCACCATTCCAGATATCGGCTTACTCGCATTGCAGTGGATAACGCCGCCGGGCCCTATCGCAACTACACCATTGTGTTTCTGGGCTCTGAAAGGGGCATCATCCTAAAGTTCCTGGCTAAAATAAGTAGTGGCTTTCTGAACGACAGCCTCTTCCTGGAGGAGCTGAACATCTACAACCCAGAGAAGTATGTATTCCATTAAAAACTCACCACCACCCTGCAGATCATTTAAAAGTGATCTATCAGGTTACAGCCCCTTGAATGTGGTGAGCAAAATTAAAGGGAGCAGAGTGGAACTTTTGCAGCTGGGCCATTGCCCTGAAGCCCTGCTGAATGTATGGCAAATGATTAAAGAATTCAGAGCTGGTTTAAAAAGGGGGTATTGGATGAATGTCTCAAAGCCTAGCTGCGATCCTCTCCCTTTCTAAGATGTGATAGAGGTTTGGATCATGCTGCTGTGGAATAAACAAAGAAACAGGGGCTAAAGCAAATATTCAGATGAAAACTGGAATTAATGACTGGTTATGAGAGATTTCAGGGAGCTACTGAGCTGTGTCATGTGAAAAAGTGGGGCTTTTGGAGCGTAAGCAATGAAACCTCCCAATATACAGCATGGCACCATGTATTCTCTAGCTGAGAACCATATGGCTTAGGTTTAGCAGTTAGCATAAGTGACTTTACAGGGAAGGATCAGAGTAAAGATGCTTCAGATCGCATAAGTAAGATGGACCGCTTGCTTTAATTAAGGAAACCTACAATAGATATAAAAAGTCTGTGGCAGGTTTTTTTAGTAAAAAAAAAAAAAAAAACAGGTTAAATCACGTCAGCACTATTTACACCCACAATGTGAAATTGTGAATTTACAACGTATAAAAATGAAGTGAAAAACAATCAGAAACATTTTAGGGAAAGGTACAATAAACGTGTTGTCTACGTGTACACACCCTTTTATAACTGGGGATGTGGCTGTGTTCAGAGTCAACCAATCACATTCAACCTCGTGTTCCAAGGTAATCATCACACAGCTGTCATTAAAGAAATGAATCTGATTAACCCCAAATAAAGATCAGCTGTTTCTGTAAGATTTTTTTTCACATCTTGATTACATTCGACTGATGAAGCCATGGTCTGCAAAGCACTAACAAAGCATGCATGGCATCTCGTTGAAAGGCATCAATCAGGAGAGGGATATCAAAGTATTTACAAATCATTAGATGTAGAATGGGACATGCAAAAGTCATTACCAACAAATAGAGAAAATGGAGCACCAGAGGGATATCACCATGAACAGGACATCCCTCCAAAACTTACAAAAGCTGTAATAATTCCATAATTCCAAAAGGTATGTTTTCTGCAAAAAAAAAACAACACATCACCAAAAGAGCACTATACTCACAGTAAAGCATGGTGGTGGCAGCATCATGTTGTTGTTGTTTTTCTTTAACAAGAACTAGGGCTTTTACAAATGTGGACGAAATCATTAATAGCAACAAATTCCAGTTGATGTTAGTTCAAACCCTTCAGTTGTCTGCTAGCAAGCCTGAAGATGAACTTTCAGCATGACAGTGACTCAAAGCATGAATCTAGAATGTTTTTGCAAGAAAGAGTGGGAACATATTGCCAAGTCAAGATGAACTCTGCTTATAGACTCTTACCCAAAATGACTGCCTTTTTTTTCCACTTAATTTTTATACGTTGTAATTTCACATTGAGGGTTGAAAAAGCATTTTTCATATAACAAAAACCTGCCATTTTAACAGGGGTGTATAGACTTTTTTATATTCTTTGTATGAACACAGCCGAGCTGTCATTAAGTTGTATTTAAATATGGTCTTTAGATGTGGGGAACTGGGGATTAGTCTTAGGCTCTATGCCCTTCAAGCCAGCCATTCAGTTCTCTTCAGAGCTAATTGCTAAATGATACATAATTATTTCAGTACGCACATATACTAAAGCAGTCTGCTTGGTTGTACCACATTGTGGCATGGCACAGCCTATAAGAACTGAATATGCATTGTGGTCTAAAAGTCTGAGACCACTAGTGAAAATGCTTCTGTTTGGCATTCTTGTTGAATTTAACATAAAAATTTCATTACAAATGATATTTCCAGCAATAACCTGAGAGAAACGTAGAATTTTAGAAATATTTAAATTAATTTAAATGAGTTTCACAGTGTGTACTCGAGCTGACAAAGACTCTGCAGGGTTGTCTGACACAAACTCTGTAAAACTTTGTGTCAAACCAGTTCAAGACTTTTTTTTTGTTTTCGAATTTTTCAAAATATTTAAACTTTCTGTTTATTTCCAGTTAAAAAAAAAAGAAATCCCAGATTTTCATTCTGGTCTCAGAATTTACATCCCACTTTATATAAAGAAATGGTGATGAGCCCTTTTTGCATTCTTTCAGGTGCAGCATTGACGGCGTGGATGACAAGCGCATCATCAGTATGCAGATCGACAGCAAGAGTCACTCACTCTTCGTGGCCTTCACATCTTGTGTGGTTAAGGTGCCACTGTCACGCTGTGAGCGACATGGGAAGTGCAAAAAGTGAGTCGAGCTCAGCTCACACAGTAAGGCTGTCAGCAATAATAACAATAGGGTTTTCTTTTTGAGAAAAGATGTGAGAGGTATGAGAAGAGGTTAGAGAGCATGTTATTGAGCTCACTAATCCTGGTTAAAGACTTCAGAATAGAGCAGTTGTGTGTTCTCCTCTCGCAGGTCCTGTATTGCCTCCAGGGATCCGTACTGCGGCTGGGTGTCGGAAGGCGTGTGCCGAGAAATCACAAGCACAAGGTATGTTATTCGGAACCATACACCAACACCATTCTTATGCTCTGTAAAGCTGCTTTGAGACAATGCGCTATACAAATAAAATTGAATTGAAATTAATTGAACTATACGCTGATATTGTGCTTGTCTGAGTTCTTCTTTTCTATATTTTTCTAACTTGGGAATATCCTTTTGTTAGAAAAAAGGGTGAGAAATCTAGAAGAAGAGAGAAAAAAACTGGTATAGCTTTGAATGAAATACTTTTTTCTCATTCATGCAGCCTCATCTACTTCTAGTTTGCCTTGTGATATTCTCTAACATTCTTTGTTTTGTTCTGTTGAAGGGACAGTAAAGATATACATTTATTGGAAAATTGGAAAAACCTTACATGGACATTTTCCAATATTCAGTTGCCAACTTTAGGTGAAATTGAGCCCACTGTAGACCCAGATTCCCAGCTCTTGGCAGGCAGCAGTGGAACTGGTCTTTTGCTATTGTGTCCCTTCTCCCTCAGAGTTCAATGTGTTGTGCATTAAGAAATGCTTTTCTGCCCACCACAGGGGAAAAGAGAAGTTGGGTTAACATAGCTGTAAGCTTGAACCAGTTTGGACATTCTCCTCTGATATCTCTTATCAACAAGACATTTTTCCTTTAGAATTGCCACATAGTGGATGTTTTTTGTTTGTTTGTTTTTTTTGCCACATTTCGTATAAGCTATAGAAACTGTTGTGTGTGAAAATCCAAAAAGATCAGCAGAATCTGAAATGATCAAAACAGCCTATTTAGCAGCAACAGCTGTCACAGTCTGTCCCATTTTTACCTCATGCTGATGTTTGATATGAAGGTGAAATGAAGCTCTTAACTACAGATTGTATTCATTTTGCTGCTAATTGCTTGAACATGCAGGTGTACAGATGTTCCCAATAAAGTGGCCGGTGAGTGTGTATAATGACCCTGTTTTAAAATTTCAAGCTTGTTTACTCTGCTGGTTGTAACGTCTGATGGTGGTTTCTTCCTGAACAATCGAACAACATTTCTACAGTAAAAAAATAAATCACTATCCAGTTGAAGTCGTTATAGCAGTAGCGGGTCTTGCCCTGTGGAAAGTGATCAGTCATTGCATGCTATTTTATTCTATCCTGCTATTATTTTCAAAGGCTTGTCTACTATGATAGAGCTTTTCACTTTGGAAATTGAGTAGAGAGAGGCATTAAGAGGTTAGATGACCTCACTCCACCTGAACAGTGCTTCTAAAGTGACTGAGTAGAGGATTACACAGTTATGATCTGTTGGCTTTTGTGGTTAGTGATTGAAAGGCATTTGGCTCAACACTTTGTGCAACATTTAATGAAAAGTGTCAATATAAAATGAGCCCTAGAGAGATATGGCTGAAAGTTCACACATTCATACTTTGTCACTACCTACTGCAATACCTTTGAGTTAGATGTGTTTTTTTGCACTTAGAGCAAAAGAACTGAACCGTCACACTTTCTTGTCTCTCTGTCAACACAAGCTGTAATAACAGAGAAAGACCCTTTTCTCTATAGCTGGTGCTCTGTTGTGTGTACAGCTGGATACACTTAGTCAGGTTGACTCAGTGTGACACTTGGATATTTTACAACATATACTGGACCCATGATATTGTCACTGGTTCACTGGCTGTTCTTCTTTGGACCATTTTTGGTACGTAGTAATCACTGCCTACTGGATATGTGCTAATCCTGCTGTTTTGGAGATGCTCTGTCCTAGTCATCTAGCCATCACAATTTGTCACTCAGATCCTTTCACTTGTCCATTGTTCCTGTTTCCAACACATCAACTTTGAGATCTAACAGTTCACTTGCTGCCTAGATATACCCCACTCCTCAACAGGTGCCACTGTGACAAGATACAGTTATGGCTGATTAGTGAATGTACTGCATCCCAGTTCACAAATGAAAGAGTGAATTGCAGAGTACATGTAACTCTATTTCTGCTGGAGAAATGCGTTAAACATAACTTGTGACAGTTGTCCTGTCTCCTCTGTTTGCATGACTGAGCGTCCTTCAGGAATAGCAGGCTTAACCTGACAAAGAAACAATAAGTCCTTGTGAGAACAGAGTACTCAATTCAACAGCTACATGTCTGTTTTCCCTTTTTTGATTGCATTTGGGCTTTTAGAAGAACAAGTTTCTTTGCACCGTTAAAAAGGAATAAGAGAAACTTACAGAATTATATTACGAATAACACTAAGAAATCTTTTGCTATATATAATTAACCAACATTTTGTAAACCTTCTTTTAATTAAAGGATTTCCATCTGTTGAGATATATAATAAATTAAATGTAAATTGTAGATCATATCTGAGATTGGACACACCTGTGAGTAGCAGGGTTTTCTTAATTGTTAGATATTTTTTATGATTTTTTAATAATGAAGACACAGAATCTAAAACATGACACAAAGAAAAAGACATGGAATTATGCTGTGTCCATGAGAACTAATTAAAACGGCTTCATATTTCTGTATTAGCTTTCATTATAAGTCGCTAAGTTAAAAGGATGATGATTTTAAATGAAATAATGATGGGTTCGATTTAATAATTGCTGTCATTATGCTGAAAAGCTATTTTAATTTGCAGATTATTGAATGAAAGAGCGTACCTCTCCACCAATTTGACTGGTCTCTTGGCGCACTAGATTACCCTAAAAAAAAAAACAGTGATTTTAAAAAAATATATTATTTATATAATGAGGTAAGCTTGATTAAATAAAATGGATTTATGTACTTTTTCATTTATATCAGTTTTAAATATGGGAAATACTCAATAAATTACCAACAATAATTTTTCAAACTCAGCATTGAAAAATTGGTCAAACATTGCTAATTAAAGATAAAGTGGAATATTGCCATTGAGGGCAGGTGTGTTTTGTTTGGACACTACTGCTTTAATCTTCTTCGAGGGTATTTGGCTTCTGTTCTAAATGTTTAATACACAGGTAGCTCATGTCCCTTTGCTTTTAAAGGCCACTATTGCTTTCACTCTGAATAAATGTTTGGCTCTTTACTTGTTGAAAGCTCTTCAAACAAATCTGAACATCCTGGCAGAGGCAACCAGGTTTTGAGTTGAGCTATCCTGGCAAATAACAGAATTCATGATGTCATCTATATATTTATTATATACTACCTTGATATTATATTATACTGTTTTTCAGGTTGTGTCAGTGTGACACTTGGATATTCTATATACTGCATCTGCATCTTATTCACAAAGTGTGCAAGAAAATGGTAGACCTAGTCTACAAAACACTCTGGGGAAACACTCTGTTACTGCTGGGGAAACATGGTTAATTCTAGTCAAATTTATCCTTTCCCAAAATGTAATGTGCATGACAGTTGGACTATTTCCTCTGATTGCATAACTGAGCGTCCGTCAGGAATAGCAGGTTCAACATGACAAAAAAAAACAACAAAAAAAAAAACAAGTCTTTGTATGAGAACAGAATACTCAATTCCACTGTGACATGTCTGTATTTCCTTGTTTGATTGCATTTCAGTTTTTAGATGAGAACATTTCTTTGTACCTTTACAAAGGAACCAAAGAAACTTCTAGAATTCTATTACAAATAAGCATAAATAAATAGAATAGATATATAAATAGAAATAAATAGAAATAAATTTTCTAAAACCCTTGAGTAGGTCTACTAGAAATTTATAAAAATAAAAAATAAAAACTCTATTACTTCTGGGGGAAAAATGAGTTAATTATAGTCAGAAACTGATCCTTTCCCATATTGTCATTTGTGTGACATTTGACCTGTCTCCTTTGACTTGTACTAAGGTCTTGGCCTTTGGGTCTAAGTCAGTAATTCTCAATGGAAAATGGAGGGTGTGCCCCAGGGTTCGATCGAGGCCCTTCCTCACATGGGCTTGTTTGAGGCAGCAGGGCTGCAGCAGCTCACCACCGTGTGTCTTGTCTCTGTTGATTATGCAGATGGCCGTTCGAGCAGGACGTGGAGCAGGGCAACACAGATGGACTGGGAGACTGCCAAAGTAAGCAAGGGCCTCTTCCCTCTCACTCTGCTTCTCCCTGTCTTTCTCTTCACTCTCTTTTTCTCCCTCTTGTTTATCTGGGCTCAGCCTTGACCCCGTCCTTCAGCTGCAGAAACACACTGAACACAAGAACTTGCTTTAGACACAAACTCTCTCTCTCTCTCTCTCTCTCTCTCACACACACACACACACACACACACACACACACACACACACACACACACACACACACACACAGACTGACAGAAGCTTTCATTGTGACCTATTCACTCAGCTACACTAAGCCTTATAGAGGCCTGTTTTCAGTGGACTGCATTCATTTATTTCATCATTTTATCTGCTGTGAATAGTGAAATGATGTAAACTGCTTACCTTTGGATATCATGATCATTTACATTTTAATTAAACATTTAGTTACGATGACACTGAATTTTTAAAGTATTGCGATTTTCATATTAAAAACAAATGTTGAATTAGTACAACGTGCATGCAAACAACTAATTGTAATACATTAACACTTTTTTCCACTTGTTTTTTTTTCCAGACTCCTTTGTGGCTCTAAATGGTAAGTGGTGTAAGTCAGAAGCAAACTGCATGAAGCCAGACTTCATTAATTCTCTCGCACATTCCCTCTTGTATTCTCAATTCACTCCCTAATTTCTAAGCTTTTCCCATTTTCTTTATCTGACTCTCCATGTTTGTGAAAAAAAATAGATCATTTAATTCCTTTGGTGCCTTTATTCCTTTACAGACTTTCAGCCTATTCTTGAGCTACCTTTAAATTCATTACCTGCTCATTTTTAAAAAAAAATATATATAATTTTTTTTTCCCCTGCCTAGTGCAGTGATCTGTAGCGGCTCAGCTACATTCACTCGATTTCTCCTCAGTTATCTAGATTTGAGAGACGCTCCTCCTCCCTCTCCCATAATTTTCTTTCCTCTCTATTCTGTGAAAGCCTTCACTGGTCCCATTGATTCGCTTTGACCTTTGATTTCCTAATTGGATGGATCTAGCTGCTTAATAGAAGGCGGCTTTGTGGGTTAGAGATGTGGCCAAATGCAAATGGTGGAAGCTGTTTACAGAGGCTGAACAGCGGCATGTTCTCCGAAGCTCCTTTAGAAATTATTCATGAAATACAATCCGGCAAAAGCGGGCCACATCAGCAAACACACACGCATAAACCCACATGCTGACACACACTTGCATGCACTGCTTGGTGCTGTATGATGATACCGTTCGAAAGAGAAAGGAATGTTAACCATTCAGCTGGAGGGAGGTGGTGAAAATGTCTACCTTCCTGACCTACATATCACATTATTACTTACCCTGGGTGGAAAAGGTCTGATTATCCTTAGCATTTAAAAGATAAAAATAGGAATCATAAATCTCATCTTTGACACATCTCTGTGTGTTCTTTCCTGCTGCTCTTGTCCTCTTGTTATTGGCATCACTCTGCACCACAGGTAGAGAGAAATTTATAAAGAATCGTGATATGTTAGCAGTGTAGAGAGCTAATGCTCAATTGCTTCATCTATATTATCTATTTAACTCGAATGAATGCATTTGAAATATAATAAAACATGTAATGAAAGAGTGACACGTGATAGCAATGCAAAATTTAGCTGCAGACGTGATATTGGTATACTTGAAACAGCATCATTGTCACCAGCTTCCATTCTAAATAGCTCCGTTTCCAACACATGCATTAATCAGCGTTCATTTAATGCTTTCAGATATGGTCCCTTTCCAGCACAGCCTATCTTTATTCTGTGAAAACAGTAAAAAAAAATATGTTCAAGTTGGCATTTTAGAGATTTTTTTGTTTTGTTTCCACCAATCTCAAACCTTCACTGGTGTATGTGTGTCATCTGCTTCCATCCCACTTCCCCTGGCTGTGGAAAATGAATTATAAAATAGCTCTGTCACACTAATCACAGCCTCCAGCACATTTTTAAATAAATCATTTTAATGATTGCTACTGGGAGATCATGAAGCTGTTGCACATGACAGACCAATGGCAAACAACTGCAGATTCACACCATTCTGACCACAGCAAACAGGCATGAAAGGAAAGGCTGTGTTTATCACTTAATTAAGATACAGTGCTCATGCTGATGAATTAACTGCTTAAGGATTGTACCTATAAAATGTGTAGAGAAGCCTAAACTACATGTGTGTCTCAGTGGAAAAAACGAAGAAAGAGAAGATTTATTTAAACCCTGTTTTTGGTCTGTCATGTGATTTATTGTGCACAGTTGCCACAGGCTTCAAAGAAAGCTCATTTTAATTGATAGAATTTGTGTGAATATAAGCAGAATATGTAGAGCCACAGATATGAGTAAAGCCATTCATGATCCAGTGTGATAAGGTAAAGGAAGATTCATAAAAAGCAAGTTTGTCAGGCCCTGAATTGGATGTGAGTACAATGAATACGTCCTGCAAGGTCACAGGCCTCACAAGGCCACGGTAAAGCCATGCTCGAGTGACACATGGACAATGCTCAGCGCATAATTCAGCTCATACATCAGGAGCTGTGGCAATTCTCAAAAGGTCATAGCTTAATTCAGCTGTTATGTTCTTTATGACTCAAAACTGACTCAATTATATGTATGGAACAATATTAAAATGATTTCCCCATAAAATAGTTTTTTTTCTTTTGAGTTTGGAGAATGACAAGATAAGTGATAAAATGGTTTGTTTTTTATAAATATGGAACAGTAAATTGCAGAAGAGTTTAGTTTCTGTCACATTCTCAGGTCTCATTTGACAGACCAGTGTACATTCTTATTATCAGGAGGATGTCTAGGCATGTGAATGGCTGTTGCATAGTTTCTTTTGCTTTGTGAAGATTTATTAGGTATTATAAAACTTTACACTTATGTTGTTGTAAACCCAAAAGATTCAATTAGACATTATGGATAACAGCATGTGCTTTCAGGAACTTTTCCATTTCCCTGGAGAAAGCAATCTAAAGTACACCTTTTCTACCGTTAGTATGTCATTTTTGTTTTTTTTTGTTTTTTTAGAAACATGCAGCTAGAGTCCCTTTGCTGTGCTGTTCAAAAATTTTTCAACAGGAGTGATAACCAAAATGAATGAATTCTGCAAAATGCTAAATATTTACATGTACAAAATGTTGATTATATTAATTTATTAAATTACTTTTGGACCTTTAAAAGTAAATGGACAAACTAATATACTCATAAATAAAATTTAATACTTCCTTGCAAATCCATTTTAGTTAAGAATTCTTTTTTTAAGCATTCTTTTTTTTTACAAGCTTAGTGGTCAGAAGCATTGCTACTTAATAGTTCCTTATAGTTCTGTTAGTTCCACATAGTTCCATGTTCTGTGTCTTGGTTGCTCTGCTACAAAGGTCCTCTTTACAGGAGAGCTTAAAGCTGCTTCAGTTTCTGTAAAGGAAAAAGGCTCTTGCAATTTAGCTAACTGTGTTAACAAAGTCTGATGCCACCATCAGGTGAAAAGAAAAATTGCTTCA
This sequence comes from Hemibagrus guttatus, assembly GCA_033459395.1. Taxonomy (NCBI): domain Eukaryota; kingdom Metazoa; phylum Chordata; class Actinopteri; order Siluriformes; family Bagridae; genus Hemibagrus; species Hemibagrus guttatus. The sequence continues at coordinate 14,933,654 of JAUCMX010000007.1, forward strand.
AAGCTTATTATGTCCCATTTATGTCTGTTAATTTTAAAGATACATAATAAAGTTAGAGTAAAGTACTCTTGATTGAAGGTCAATGAAAGGTATGAGTTAGCACTATTTTTTGTGGGATTCTGACCCATGGAAGGAAGTGTATTTCTGTTCGTTAATGATGATTGTGTATTAATCTGTGTTGTACTTTGGCAGGCCACGCTACCTCTTCTGTCAGCACTGTGCAGCCCAAAGATCCCCCTGAACCCACTGATAAGAGGGACCCTTATATCGCAGTGCCCTCTTTAACCCAGCACGAGTCCACCGGTAAGCCTTGGAATGGGAACGGGAGACTCCATTTTTGCTATTTTAGAAAATTGTTACAGTTTCATGCTGCTTCTAGTCGACCAGCACACAAAGCAAGAGATGCACTTATACTTGTAATAAATTATTGTGCTCCTGGAAGAGAGAGAATTATTAAACAAAGACCATAATGGCCCATGAGGAGGGAGGCAATATCCAGGCTATTACAGTTTAAAAGAGAAGATTGCACTCTGTTTATTTGCCCATCCAAATGATGGCTTAGTCTTTATTTTGTCCTCATGACATGACATTGAACACTCCTTCTTGGCAAGAGTCACTGAATTGTTCAAGGTCAGTGTGGAACTGCCATTTATACTGAAGCTAGCAACACAAGCAGCGCAGTCCATTACATTCACCAAATTGATATTAATATGTTACACAGTGAGGATCATCATTACATGTATTATTACAGTAAGCTTGGGTAATCATTTTGATAAAAGTATCATGAGCTAATTAGAGCTCAAAACCGGAAAAAAAAATGGACCAACAAGCAAATTAGATTGTTTCGTGTTATTTATCAGTGATGGCTATAATTACTAATTATTAAATCTCTGCTTCCCTCCTGAGCCATAAAACTACCAATCTGTATGCATGGAGTTTTTGCTTATTATCTCTCTGTATTGGGATTCTTCCTGAGAGCCAGCCTTACAAGTTTTATGAAAACACAATTGTTAGGTTTTGGCTTAATTTAAACTTAATTTACACAAATCTACCCGGTACAGGTCGTATGAGTTATATTAAGTTAGAAAACGAAATTAAATGTTCCCTTGAGGTATTTGCATAACCTTAGCATGAAATATATAGTGTCTCAGGACATTAACAATTTGAAAGTAAAATACACTCTTGCATTCAAACTTTACTCCCTCAAGGTCTTACTACTAGGTCAAACGATGATTCTAGCGTTCTCCTCAGGAAAAGGTCATCCTCTTCTGCACATTTCACAGTGTTCACAATTTGTATTTGTGTTTTTTTGTAAAATGTCTGCTATTAAATATACAAGAAATGCTGAGACTGTCAACTAGCAGATAGAAACTCAACTCCGCTTGTGCACTGTGTAGCAGTTCTCCAACTATCATATTATTTAAGTCTTACAGTAAGATTCACAGGATGTAATCTTATTACTTACCTGGCACTATTTTACTGCTCCACCTTTGTTTGAATGTGGGTAGTGATGTGCTGCACAGACTTGCTGAATGTTAAATCATTATCATTTCTTTCATTGGGTATATAATTTGTAGATGGCAGGATATGTGCAGTGTGCAATCAAGATTTTGTAGACAATAACTACATTGTTCCTTTTCTCTTGTACCTTCTTACTCTCAGATATAGGAACACAAGAAAGTCAGTATAGCCGGAATCAAGCCAATGGTCGAGCAATGATTCAGGGCTAAAAATATAATATTTATTCATGAACTACACAATAACATAACGATAGTGTGTAGTAGCATGCAGAACTGTTTTTGTACTCAAAATAGACTCCCAGTCTTCAAACTGTGAAAGGTGCAGAACATAGACCTTTACAAACAGACTAGAGCTGGGTGGTATGACAATATATTATCAATATCGTGATCAATTATGTCATAAGATTTTCAGAATAAAGATATTTTCATCCTGAATGTTTGTTTTTCATACAGGTTGACATATCATTGAATTCCTATTACTCTTAGCTGGTACTGATCTCTTTAGTATAATAAGATAATATTTTCTGGTATATCGCCCACCTTCGCCAGAGAATAGCTTAGTCACAAGGACATTTCCTACATTTGCATGGTCACTGGAAGCAGCACACCTGTTGAACCTTCACAATGGTGGCAGAGACGTGGCATGCTTATTTGGCATCACTGCTGTGTTGCTGCCTCTTTTGCCAATCCCCAGTACTGCCATCCAGAACACCTGTGGCGCTGTGGCATAGGCAAGAGGTCCATATCTAATTGCTTCTTTTTGCTGATGTTTCTTTTCTTTTACTGCATTATTATTATTATTATTATTATTATTATTATTATTTTTAAAACTGCCTATTTTATCATAGTCAGTTACACATAAGCTGCTTTAAAATGAGTATTGATGTTCACTGGCTGTCATGCTGCTATCATGATGTTTGCTTCTTGCTCTTGCATGCCTTTGGCTTTGGGACATGTTTTTGTAATAAGGGCTGTTTCCTCCATTGCAATATTATTTCTGCTTAACATATTATTAGCACCTTCCTTCATATCCACGCTTCCCTCTTGCCCCCTGTGGACACCTTCATGCTGGGTTACACATCAGTTCCAAAGTGACCAAGTGTACTCTGAAAAACAAAAAAAGGATGTTTGTGCTTTGATATCATTTTGTAGGTCACGAGGAGATTATTTGTTTTAAAAACAATACCGATTTTATTCCTGTCTCAGAGTGCATATATTGCATAATAAGTGTATGTAAGCATTAGTTCATTTACACAACCTCCTTTCTGCCTTTTATTAGGTTTGCGATGTCGCTGCACTCTGGCACATTAGTACAACACAGGCAAAATTTGAATTTGATGAATATTCAAAAAGTGGTATTTATGAGTTCACCCCAGTTCCTCCGTGCCAGAGCTGGCTGGTGGCAACATTTTTCGCAGTACATTTGAGCACTCTGTGTCTGGTCTCATTTGTGTCTATGTGTGTGAGTGTGTGTTTGCATGCACACACACAATCCTACCCACCCTATCTGTACCTCTGCCATCTGCTGCCATTGTAAGTAGTCTCCCTTCCCCAGGACCTTTCATCTCCCCAGATGGAATGTTCCAAGGCTGGACCTTAATGTAGCCACCACCAATTACTAACCTTAATCTACTGTACAGCGCATCCTCTCTCTTACCAAATGGAGATATACCTCTCATACCCTCATCTGGGGAATTGCTTCTGTTAGCCCCACCCTTTCTCTCTGCCCTCTCTTTCTCTCTGTACACCCCAACCCCCAACCTGTGGCTGTCTCTTTGTGCCTCTCGAATTTATAGGTCAATTATAAAAGCTATATAGATACTGAGATAAAAATCGCTCTCTCTGGAGTTTTCTCGCCCTATATTCCATGTAGAATACTCTTGTGCTGTAACAGCACAAAATATATGATAATCATTAATGCCTACCCAGCATACTGCTCGGAGCCAGGAGGTGCTCTCTAGCTGTGAACCCGAGTGCCGACACGTGATAGCCGTGTGCAGATCGAGTGTGAAGCGTGCACATGATTACACCTTCCATTTTAATGATAAGTGCCATGCAGTGCACTGGTTTCTTTGTTTTATGGTTGAAATCCTCTCTTTTCCCTCAAGAGATTGGATTTCAGCCAGTGTGTACATTTGCTAATGGGGTTTCCCTGGGCTGCCGTGGTTAAAGACGTTAAATCTGCAAAGTGAGCTTTCATTATGGAATGCTCACAATTTTATAGCACATTTGACACTGTTTTACAACTAGGTCTTCCATCACACTGACAGTTATGGAGAGAGGCGGATTTAGACTAGATCACTATTTTCAGCTACTCGTATCCTAATGATGTTCATATTAGTGGCCCTCATCTCCACTGTAATTTAAGGCTGCATTTATTCAATGTAAAATTCGGCTATAGATTTAGCCCAGTTCTGCTTCTCCTCGACCCCATTGAACCTGGGACATTTACTTTAAATATTTAATCCTCACCGATTTCTTTTTTCTTATCGACTTTGTATGATTTATCATATTTACAGACCTCATATGTCAGAGTTACATTTTATATGTCTGAGAATTGACATTTTATAATATTGCTTTTGATTAGAATGTTAGAAGTCTAGCTGTATTCATGTAGACAGGAGGCAATATAAATGCCAGCTTGACATTTTCTAAAAGGGGAATGTGCACTTGTAAACAAAGTGATGTGCACATCAGAGATGTAAATAAATGATTGCTCACTGTGGCATATGCCAGGCTTAAACCTTAACTATTATCACCTCTGCGTGTGCACTGAACAAGCATTTGATGGCCTCAATCAGAAGATTTAGACACCAAAGCTTTTAAAATCACTCCATAGATGCACATCATCAGACGTTAAGGGCACTGACAACAGATGCACCATTAAACCTGCCACAGCATTCAGTTTAATGTTGAAGTTAAAGTTTTAGAATGTAACTGTGGAAGAAATAAGAAATGAATGGCATCCAAAGTATCATCTGTGTTCCCCAAAACCAAGTAACTTATAAAATTATATTAGATAGATTTATTAAATGCATTAGACATTTATATAGTACAGTTTTAATTACTGAGGAAAGTATGAACAAGTATGTTTTATTTATGACAGTCCTGAGGCATTGTAGCTTTGGAACACAATATCTTATCTTAATACTCTTTTGTAGTGTACAGCATGTATGCCAGAGGCAGGAACAAGTCCATGTTTCTTGTTTCTTGACAATTAAAATCCAAGTCAAGTCCCAAGTAAACACAGACGAGTCCAAATAGAAGTGCTGTGAGCAAGTCAGAATGAATTCCTCACCTAAATTACTGCCATGCCAAATTTTATGATCAGCCAAGTTACTGTAGTGTATTAAATTTACATAAATAATGAAGCCTTGTTTGTACTGAGTGACCATAAATACATCACTTGATGGATTGAAAACATTTACATCTTGCATTAAGAAAATGAAATGATGTAGAGGTTTTTTTTTACACATACTCTGCTATTTAGAACATTGAACAATGTACTCTGTACAACTTACTTTATGAAAAGTAATGAATAAACTAACTTTCAAATAGTTGGTGGCCCTTATTACTGAAAATGTAGCTACAGGATTTGTAGGCGTTTATTTTAAGTTAAACAAAAAAAGTTGCTACCTTTAACTTTACGCAAGCATTAAAAGTATTAAAAAGGAAAAGCATGTCAGGTGACAAAGACAGCAGCAGTTGCAGGTAATGCTTTTACTGAAGCTGGCAAAAAAACAAATAAAAAGGATATCAGAGGTGAAAAGGACAAAATCAGGAAAACACTGAAGAAAAATATTTTATTGTTTATCTAAAACTTTTAGAAGACAATTTTTGTTTACAGGAAATAAATCATTTTGCCCAGAAACATCTTTCAAACTCTGTCAAAGTAACATTTTCCAATTGCTATCTAGTGAATTATGAATCAAGGCTAGTCTAACCTGTTCATTAACAAAGAACAGCAAAAATGAGAGACTCATTTAATCCTTAATTTTTACTAGTCTTTGCTTGACAAGTTTGACACTGCAGTCTGGTGGTTTATCCATCGTCAAACCCTCATGGATAGATATAGCACCAGCTACACTGTGTAGGACGAGAACGTCACGACCTGGGAAGGATCTGCACCATGCTTGTTTTTTTTGTTTTTTTCTTGATTGCATAATTTGAACTGAAATGATTGAAGGCTAAACTGAGCTCATTCTGTTGATGTATGTCTTGTAGTTATCAGTTAGATAAGAGTTAACCCTAACCCTTGAGAAATATAACAACAATTATGAAGGTTTAAATAAAAATGAAAGGAGTTAAATGCAATCTTTTTTGTAATTATAACTAGTTAAGAGTACATATATTCTCTTTCAAAAATTTTCAAGAATAAATATGACAAAATAATACTTATTATAGTATTAATGTAATGAAGTACTACTCAAGTATTGTCTAGCCTTGTCTAATCTCATGACTTTAGCATTCTAAGATTCTATTTCACCCAAGTAGAACCTTATATTATTAAAGACACACTAATGATATTAAAACACACCAAATCATTTAAGAGTTAAGTTTTAAGCTCAGATTCAAAATCTATTTTTATTTAAAATCATTAAATAAGTGACTTAAATCCATACCTCTGTTGTTTGCCATATTAGATACACTAGAGAACTAGAACAGCAGTGTTTTTCTCCAAAAAATAAAAAAATAAAAAAATAAAAGAAGGATTAATGCATTTTGTGCTAGTACAACATGAAACATTAGAAAGCCCTTAAAGAGCACTATATCAACCATAGAGAATGTTAAAACAGACTCCCTGTTCACTATGCAAACACAAAAAGGAGCTTTCAGAGGAAAGGAGGATTCGATTATTTTGCAGAAAAGTAAACATATTAGTGATGCAGTGGCAGAACAATTTTCCGAGCTGGTCGCTTGGCTAAGATGTCATTTTTCTCACATGAGAATCTGAACAGAATCAACAGGAACATTTGTCACTTGAACTGGAGCCCTCAAAGAAGCTTCACACACCATCGTCAGTCAACACACATGTTCATGCTTCTGTAAGTCACTCCGAATCCTCCGCAAGCTGTTCACGGACCTGCGTGTCTGACTGTGAGGTCCAATTGCCTTCTCTTTTACATCAGACATCACCATTAATGTCTGTCAAACTGTCTCACGGTTTGAAACAGACCTCTTGTACCTCCGAAGCCTTTTTTAGAAAAAAAGGAATAATCTCATAGGAATTGACTATTTTTTTCTGTGTGAGCATTCATCACTTCTTCACACAGGATAAAGTGTAGTGAGAGGCTTTGGATTTGATTTAACTCACTCGAATGCAGTGAAGCGTTTTCCAAGATACCTAATTTATCTGCGATTGGGGCCTCATGAAATTCAGATACGAGGATTCTCAGCTTGAGCTTTGTTTTTTTGGGGGGGACAACTTTTGTAAACAACTCGTGTCAGAAAAGATTACATGAATAAGTTTTAGATGCATGAATTTTTAAAAGAGTAGACTGTTTGAGTATAATTAGTCATCGTGAATATGTTTGCACTTAAAGCTATTTAGAGCATCAAGAAGAAATCAAGAGAATTTGTTAAAAGAGAAATAAGGTCTTAAAAGTAAGTGAGATCTTGCAATCATGTGCCTTTAACTAATAGAGCTGCACTTGTCTGAGACCAGGGTTTCTTTACAACCACGGGTCCTTTGAAGTCAATTCAAGAAACAATTTCGTTCATACATGAAAGTTGGGTATCTTCAAAGGTCTGATGAAGCCCAGAGGCTCTGTTTAAGTAGGGGCCCTCAATAGCCTAGCAGCCCAGTGTCAAGGTCAGAGCAAGTGGCCCATAGAGGCAGAAGAAGAGCACTTTAACTTCTCTTCCTCTCGGGGACTGAGTGAGCTTCTGTCCCTGCGCCTGATGTTCAATGAAAAGCCTGTTTTTTTTCCACTCCACTTCAAACAATGTTCACTGGCTAGACAGCATAGATTTAAGGGACAGTGTTCTTCCTGAAGGTGAATCTCCTTTCATCATGTAGTTTAGTTCAAGGTGAATCTTGTAGGACACTCTGGCCACAATTAAAAAGTTAACGATCAATACTTTTGTTGTAAACATGCTTACACAATTTTTAGAGAGATGCTACATTAGCTTTAATGCATTAGAACAAAATTTCCAAGGGAAAAAATCCCTTATGGTAAAGCATAAGTAAATTTGGAAAAACTACAGCTGTTCTGGACGTGAAATATTCGTAAGGGGCTGATTGATTTTTTTCCCCCTAGCTCCCTCTCTAGCTAATGCAGAAAGCAGCTAGAGATTAATGGTACAAACAGCTAAGAAGCTGAATAGCAGAATTTAAATTGTAGGCTATAATTTTGCAAGCAGAAGCAAGGACAGAACACATTTAACCCTAAGTTGATTTAAAAGATAGCACATCTAAGGTATGTGGTTTTTATTACATTTAATAAATAGCAATATTACAAGCCGAAGTCCAAAGTTAGCACATTATCTATCCATCTCATCTCTTTATGGGATCTGGTGAAAAAGATTACTTTCACATTTCATACTTAGCACACCAGAGCTGCACGCTGCAGGCATTCTTCAAATCAAAAGTTTGCAATGCTGCATTGTTTGCAAATTGTTTCTTTTTTCACTTTTTTTCTCACAAATCCCTCATGTATGACCATAGGCCATTATTTTTATTACTATGCCACTATTACCTAGTCTTCCATTTTGGCTTACACTATTCCGTTCATCTTAACCTGCTCAACTACACTACTAGATAATCACATTTTAACAAATGTTATTCAACAGGAGCATAACTCAGTAATAGCTTTCAGAGCTGTAACAGACAGCAGTAACACTTGTTTAAAGTCATGCATACTAAATCTAGGTTCAGAGCCCTCATCTTAAGCGGCCACTTTTAAAATTCTCTTTCGGGCAGATCTGTCTTGCTGTAGGCAGTATGGTGTTATGAGTGGGAAACCCATCAAAACATCAAATACAGAGCAGTGAGGAGGGAAAATGGTTCACTTAAGCAGAAAAAAGTCACAGACTAGGTTGAAAGGAAAAGCTTCTCAGATCTCTCCATTAGGGGAGAAGAAGCAGATGTGTACTGTATAACCGGGTCTCTTTGTCATTCAGGGTCTCAGAAAACATGTCCGCAATTCATCTACTTACAACAAGATAAAACATGTATAGTAATCTACAGAAGTCTTGAGAAGAAAAAAAGATGCTTTCTCAGATAATGGAGTTGCATAGTTAGAGACAGTGAAGTTTAAAGCCATCTCTGGTGTCGAGGATCAGAGCGACACCAGGCTAGCTGGGTGGATTTCACGAGGCCAGTGCAACTTGGTTCACAGTCTGCTCACTAGACATGACTTATTGCACCTTAGTGTGTCTGTGAGGATGATGGAAACCATTTGCCTTAATCCCTACAGGAAACAGATGAGTCTGTTCTGAGTGTTGTCACTGTGCACTGTTCTACTCTACCCAAGATTTATGCCTTCTTTTTTTTTCTCTTTTTCCTTCTAGCCAATTTCTTCTTCCGCTTCTTTTTCTTCTTCTACTTCTTCTTTCGTTTTTTGTTTTTTTTTCGTACTTATGCACAAACAGTTCTTCAAATACATGATGAACTATTTCACAAAGTGTCTGCATCTGATGATGTCATGTCAAAGGAAGAATAATCAACTATGGATGATGTGTTACCTCCCCAAAGTTGATTATTTTACTTTAACAGCATGTCCCAAAGTGTTTTTTTCCTCTCATACCACAGCAAATTGCCAGCGATTACAAAAGGTTTATTTATTAATGGGCACATTGTAGTTTTTTCCATTTATAATTGCATTTACTGTCATGGAACATCACCAAACTTATGTTAAAGCAGTTATAAACAGTTGTTCCATCATTAGCCTGTCTTTTTCGACTTGTCATGTAAAAAAAAGTGGTCCAGCGGCAGGATCCCGTGCTCTCATTGCTGCAGCCCGGGTCCGATTCCCGTGCAGGGCGCCAACCCAGCCACTGAAGAGTTAACTCTCAGTGCCTGTCCCAAGCCCGGATAAAACTGGGAGGGTTGCGACAGGAAGGGCATCTTACTCTCCGATTCATCCAGAAAACTCTGACATTATTGAAACAGGACATAAGGAAGACACATAAATATAAATTGCAAATAATAAAGGAAGGAAGAAAACAAATAAAAATATAAGAAAAAATGTGGAGATGTGCAGTGCAAACGTTGAAGACGTGCTTGTGTACAGGCTCAGAAACGGTACACAATATTATTCTCATTGTAAATGTGAGTGTGTGTAGGCAGGGTGGGGTAAAGCTTATTCGCAAGCTTTGCCCCAAATGGGGTGGGAGTGGGGTAATAGTGTTCTAGGTAATAGAGGGGTGGGTGGTAGGGGTGGGGTAATCGTGTTCTCATGCTAGGTTTCATGGACTACTTTCAACTGCCTACACAAATTTCCACTTAAGCCATTGTTCTATCATGTTTTATATTTACATTATAACATTAAACTCGAAAGATTTTAACATTTAAACATTTTAAATGAACATTTTAACAGCTGGTAATTATTGCTAGTTCTACATTTTTCAGTCTACATTACTGCTCTTAGGCTTTCCAGTGAATTTATTTTAAGAGTATACATATGTATTTATTGTTACTTTGGTTCTCTGTCTAATTAGTACAGTTTTATGGCTGCTGAAATGTGTAGCATGGTATTTCCCAAAAAACACCTGCAAGAGTAAAGCAACTTTACACTGTACTATACATTGTATTTGTCTTCACTGTTTTTTTAAAACATATTTTTTACAACATTGACTACACTGGCAATCACAGAGATACCTTGCTTCTATCTGAGCTTAACACATACAACTATATGACAGCTGCACTTTTATCGATATTTCACCTGCCTCAAAATTGAAAGGTCTTCTGAGTGATTCTGGCAAATCCTGATCAGTCTAGACTACACTTGTAGCCAGTCATGCTGGATATTTTTTGCTCTATTGAGCTGGTCCATCTTTTTTTGAAAAACTCATTTCATAAAACTTATTCTGTATCGACAACGGTATGCAGCTGTCTATGCATAAATTGTGAACGTATTAATTTAAAACCACATTGTGGATTCCAGGTACTATTATAGTGAAATATAGACAGTAAATGGCATATGGTCAATATCAATTTTCCATTGCAAATACTGATTATAAAGTACACTAAGAAAAAAACATTTAAAATATCTACATTCATAATACACTGTGGACCTTCTCCAGTTGGAGACACAAAATTCTCTAGAATATCTGTTATATATGTATGCTGTGGCATTACAATTTCCCTTCACTGGAAATAAGGAGCTCAAGCATGTTCAAGCATGACTATGCCTATGACTATGGTATATGGAATGGGATGTTCAAAAAGCTTATATTGTGATTGGTGTGGTGTCCGCATACTTTTGGCCACTTAGTGTATTTGTGGTACAAATACACCATATTCTGTTCAGAAAAAAACTGTTTTATTTGATTAATTAATAATGTATATTATTATTCCAAACATTAGATGGTATATCTTCTTTTGGCTTGTTTCACTGGACAAATCTTTAAAGGCTTTTTGTCAGAACCGTATTTCTTATAGTACATTGCTTTAGTACACTCTAAGGTCCAGACTCTGATATCAGCTATAGTGTATAGGTAGTTTTCTTTGTGGGGCTGAACTTTAAATCCTTGGCATGTTTTTTTTTATTAATCTCTGATATAAGTGCAGAATTGAGAATCCATATTTTCATGTGTCACTGTTAAAGCAACACTAGACCAGTGAGAAAACCTCACAAATGAATTAATTGAAGAGATTTATTACTGGCAGAATTTAATGTTGCACTCTATCTATTTAAAAAGCCTGACATAACCAATTAAATGGTCCCTGCTTGGTACTGATAATTAGTGCTATTTAGTCCCTGTTTGTTATTAAGCTGTAGCATTGAATCAATTTGATGTGTGCAAATGATTCGTCTCATGTAAAGAATTTTCCAACTCTCACCTGCAGGCGTGATTCGTGAGAGCATCCAGAAGGGTCGGGATCAGATGGTGCCCATCACTCTACTGGCTGTGGCTGTGGTCCTGGCATTCATCATGGGTGCTGTCTTCTCTGGTATTGTGGTCTACTGTGTATGTGACCATCGGCGGCGCCATCTCGAGCACTCTGCACATAAAAAGACCAGAGAGACTGTGAACTCCAGGCGCGGCTCCATGAACAGCGTCACCAAGCTGACGGGCCTGTTCGAGACTCAAGCCAAAGATGGCCGGCCCGAGGCCATCCTCGCTCCTCTGATGCACAATGGTAAAACACTTATCAAAGCCGAGGAGCAGCAGCACCTGGACCTGGTGGCACTTCCCACACCCGAATCAACACCCATGCAGCTGCGCCGTAAGCCCAGTCGTGCCAGCCGGGACTGGGAGAGAAACCAGAACCTAATCAATGCCTGCGCCAAAGAGCTGGCCTCCATGGGCTCACCTAATGTCCTGATAGGCACTGACCTGCCACTGAGGGCATCTCCAGGCCAGATCCCCAGTGTGGTGGTGCTACCTTTACAACAGCACCAGCACCAGCAGGTCTACCAGCACCAGCATGAGTATGTGGAGCAGCCACATCGCACAGATTTGCCTGATGATCAAGCAGCCACACTAGAGTACAAAACAGTGAAGAGCCCATGTCACAATGTCATGGTGGATTCAGATGGGGTGCCACCACGCGTGCCACAAAGGGAGGCCTCATTAGCAGCTGTGGTACCTCCAGCTGTTCCTCAGATGGGCAAGAGGCTAGATATGTACTGCCGTGGATACCCAATGGGCATGAAAAAGCAGCAGCACAACACCAATTCGTCCAACTCGTCTCACCTGTCAAGGAAGCGCAGCATTAGCCGTGCCGAGACGCCTCCCCCAGCTCCACAGAGGCTTGACTCCATGCATGTTTCTTCTCCTTCAGGCCTTTCACGTCACTCTAGCTTGAGCTCATATGGCTCGTTGCCTCGCTGCAGCTCCAGGCACCGCAAACCAGACGTCCCACCCAAACCATCACAGTTCGCCCTCTCTGGCAAAGTGAAGTGCAGCGACTCAGGGACATAATCAGCACCAACTGGGGCAGGAGAACAGTCTGTGGAAAAATCTGTGTTGTACAGCTGTGTACAGGAAATGCTCACTGTTTTTTTTAAGAAAACACACAAAAAAACATTTTTCACATAAATGTACGTGTTTAACTCAGGCTGTTGATTCCCTCATGGTGAAAGATATAAACGCCTGGTACCGAAATGAGAGGAACTCTCGAATCTTTTGTCACTGAGCCACATTTTGCTATTTCGCTCAGTTTTTGTAAGAAGACAGTATGCCAGGCTGGGGACACGACCACGTCGCAACTGGCGTTTTCTTTGCAGCCTGCCAAAAGCACATTGTGGATCACAGAGAGGAGTGTAATTGCATAGATCTGAAGCTGGGTTATACCCCAGTTAGAAAAACAAAAACACATGGACAGCAGAGATCTCAGCCTGGAACAGCAGCTGGTTTACAAAGGAAAACTGTGAAGTAAGATTAAAAAAACGATGAAATGCCTCTCTCAGTGTTGCAGCTACTGGACACAGCAATCAAGTTCTGCCTTTAGCGAGGTCTGAAGAATTGTCTACTGTAACAGGTGACTGAATAACCCGTGACTGTTAGTACTAATAGCTGGTTGTATTTATTTTTTAATAAAGTGCTTTCGAAGAAAGACTGACTCTTTTTAGATTCAGAGAGAGAGAGAGAGAGAGAGAGAACTTTTTAATTTTTAATTAATTATGTAAAATTATTTAAAGTCATTCAACTGGAGCCAGTACAACTCATTGAAACAAAGTCCTCTAACTTTTTTTTGGATGTTTCGAAGTGAGCTACAGAGGGAATTAAAGCTTCCAAGGAGCTATTTATTGAACTTTGCCAGAGGAGTTTGAGAAAGATTAAGATCAAGTATCACACACCAAGATGAATTTCCCTTTGTGAAAAATACATTGAAGAGGAAATAAAATAAAACAATCCTTAAACTGGAACTCCTTAAACACCCCTTCATGTCTCCATGTGCATCCTCATTCAGCACTGTGGATTGTGTCAGCAACCTCTAATCCTAATGGCCATAGCTTCACTGAGTGCCATTCTGGTTCACTTTTTGCATGAAAACGTGCAAAGACTGAGCCGAGGAAGAACAAAAAAATCCCCATTTTATTTGCAAAACCATTGGATGGGTGTTGGCTCATAGCCAGCATGGCAGAAATGCTTTTTTTTTTTTTTTTAAATTTAGCAGGTATTAAAAGGTATCGTTTCCGAGCCTCATCTTCACACAGACCCTCTTATTGAATTATATGTTTGATAGCCTGTTTTTTGTTGTTTGTTTCTTCCATGTGTACATTTGTGCCTTACACCCCTGAGTAGTGAAGAGTTTGTTAGCTGTTAACTGTTACCTAGTAGTCCTTATGATTATGTATTTTCCTTGTTTGTTTAAAAAAAAAGCAACTAAAGAATGTAGGTATTCTTGTTGTTCATTCTGGTCACTTTGGAAATATCGGGTGGGCGGGGCTAACCACACAGCATATTTTGTGATTGATTTCTAATTGTGCCAATGAAACACTTGAAAAGCAGCCCTTTTGTTGTGCTAGCAGTGCTGTCAGTGTTGTTGTTTTTGTTTTGGGTTTTTCTGTTGTTGTTTTTTTCAGGGGCTGATGATGTTCTTACTTTTGTTTCACAATTTCAACATTAACTGTATATTCCTGGGAAAGTCTCCTTGGTTCTGGCTGGTACAATGTAATTAAATGGTTAATTGGCCACATAGCTTCTTAAAGCCTAATGTTTCTCATCAAATGACACTAAGCTCTTAATATACATGTTGAACTCGAGTTTCTAGGCAGGAAATACAGGCTGGCTCCTGTGAAAAGAAAATCACTTGAATAATATTAGGGAACAATTTAATGCTTTTTGATGTTTATGACAGATGCCAACTAATATAATTTCCTAACTATAGCATAATTATATACAATGAGGGTTTTAATGATCAGATTTGAGTATTTAACTACTTTCCTGAAACAATTTAGAGCTCAAATTTGCCACAAATGATCAAAGCACTCACCTGGTCTAGTCTCTGTAGACTGGTATAGTTTGGAGATTACTACGTTTCCTGTTGGCAGTTCCTTCCGATATGGAAGTCCCTCATTAGTCAGGGTGAAGGGTAGCAGGATTTGTCCCTTCCTCTTATGTTACTTGGACTAACATGTACATAGATTCAGACTGGCCATCTCGGATCAGATTCGGGGGATATTGAAGGGCCACTCAGACTCGTTCACTCGTGTTCTGAGTAATGCATCTCAGCCTGTGGTTTTTGATGCTGATTGTGGACAGTGGGCTCTTTGGCGTGCCTTTTGTTTTCTCACCACATCTACTACACACTGCTAGAGGTGAACAGAGCTGGACATTCCAAAATGGCTTGAAGTTTATACTCCTGTAAGATACTGTTCTTTCACAAGGGATTTATCCTTGTCCTTCTCCAACCTCCTTAACATCTGATCCATAAGTAAATGTATGTTGTAAAGACATTCTCTTTAATAAATGAAAAAAGCTAATAAAAACATTTAAATTTCTTGTCACAAAAGCTCTCCTGTGTTTCTTTAATTGTTAAGTTTATTCCATAATTACAGTCATTGTACAGCTACTTTAATAGGAACACACGCTGACTCATGCATTAACCAATCATGTGGCAGCAGTGCAATGCATGCAATCAAGTTTTAGCTCAAGAGCTTGCTGATGTCTTGGGACATTCACATGAATAAGAAATACTTAGCATTCCCATGAAATGGTGTGAAGAACAAAAGAATTAGGTGGAAGGGCTACAACAGAAGAAGAACACACCAGGAATCTGTGGGATGCCTGAAAAAGGACAGTTGAGGATCTGAAAAACATTGGGGGTTTTTTTCAGTTGTTTCTGAAATACTCAAAGCAGCTCATCTGGCACCAACAACCATGCCTTTAAAGTCACTGAGATCACGTTTCCCCTATTCTGAAGTTTGATGTGAATGATAACTGACACTCTTAAGCACGATCATCCTCAAATGATAGGCTGATTGGATAATTACATGATTGATAACTGCATGAATGAAGGAAATGTGTTTCTGACATCAACATTTAGAAATGTTCATATGTGCTGTGCAAGATCTGTATATTTTGCCGTAATAATTTTATTATGTTAATTAGAAGGTCTGCAGAAACGAGGAGGAGAGTAAAGTGAAGTGAGATGATGGTCTTCAGTAGAGCAGTTCAAATTGTAGACACGGCAAATATTCATTTTTTTTCTTTGCTTAATAGAATTTTTTTATCTGTGCATAACCCTGGTCACATTGTACCAATGAAGAAACCAATGACAAAAAATAAACAGGTCAAAGTTAAGCACATGCTGTAAACCACTGATAGCTTGTTTTGGCAGATTCCTTGCATAATAAATAGTTGAGCTGTAGATAAGGAAGCAAATGCTTATCTGGGCATGTGAATACAAACACCTTTATACAAAAACATCATTTATCAGTAATTTGTCATGTCTTCTGCCATGAATAAGCAGGACGATAAGGATCAGTCTGGAGCCTTCAGCAGACACGGTAAAGTGAGTTGTCAGAGACGTTGCTAATACACGGCAGAGGTGAGGCAGCGGTGTGGAAAGAGAAATAAACCACTTGTGCTCTTCATACCAGTCGCTGCAACTCTTTGCTCAGTTATGTCTTTTTTTCAGCTAGTCATAAAACCAGTGTTAGAATAAATTATGTCTATAGCAGGCTTGCACAATGGTATATAATTGCGTAAGAAATTATGCAGGAATTAACCAGAAGTGAAAACTGAAACATAAAGGCAATCATTTTTCTTAGCCGTAATGTAATATTTACTGTAATAGAAAATGAACTGTTAAACATAGGTAGACAAGTTCTTCACTCAAGTGTAATTACTTATTTAAATAATAAATAAAAATGTAAAAAATTTTAAAGTTCAATTTGTTTAACTCAATTTAAAGCATGTGTGTAAGTAAATGTACAGAAAGATTTCTCAAAAGTCTAATCTCACTAACATTAGTGATTTTTTCTTTTTTAATTATTCTTAATTGTTATTAATTTAGTGCCACCAAGAAACTTAATTGTTATTAATTTAGTGCCACTTCCTCTAAGGATCCAAGGAGTTTGGGAGAACATTTGCAGTGGCTAGCAGACAACTTTATTAGCTTTATTCCTAATTTCCTTTATTTAAAATGTTATATGATAGCATTATAACTGCTATTTTTTTTTAGGAATTTAGAGCCACCCCCTGAAGCTGTCATTTATATATATATATATATATATATATATATATATATATATATATATATATATATCCAATGCCCAATGTACTAGAAATTGTCCAAGATAACAAGATCTATTAACGTCATTAGGATGTTGTAACCAAAATCTCTTTGCCCACCAAGACAATTTTTAGACCCTAAAAACCATTTGCATTTATTTAAGGCATTACAAGCCAGAAGAAAGGATTTGCGTTGTTTACATTCAGTCTCAGTATAATTCCTTTTTATGTGCCTAACCAGACAAAAGCTGCAAATCCTTTGCCTTAATTTTTTTCATCTCTAAACTGGCTTAGTCCAGTAATCCCCCAACCTTATTCCAGCAATCCAATCTAGCATCTGATATCTTCTAACGGCTGCCAACTTTAGTCTTTCCCTGCTTCTGCCTGTTTGGCTAATTCAGCCTTGCTCCAGTTGTGCAGCTTAATTTAATCATTTCCATTGTGGAATAATATTGCAGTTGGTCGATAATGAATCAGAATAGTGGTTGAGTTGATTAAAATGTCAGATGGCCAGCAATGAGCTGCCACTGTGATTCAGGGCACAAGAAAATGCAGTGGAAGAGCCAGTAATAAATGTCAATAGCATGTAAAAACCCCAAAAAACTTTTGGATTCTGAAATGTTTTTAGAGTATTTACTTCAATATAGCATACAGTAAAATGATTAAGACAGAAAAGGCATATGGTAGACTGCTCATAAACAACTTTGTTACGCTTGTACACTATGTGATTATTATGAAGTATCCGGTATCTGTTAGAAACATACAAAACCAATCAAACTAAGTCTAAGTAAAATCCTCTCACTGGCTGTAAAGCAACCTGCCATAGACTGAAAATTGTTATTATTACCTAAATTGTTATTTATTGTTATTTTAGTACATTTATTAAGGGGTGGAAGAAAAAAAACAATCTACATAGCTGAAGCAATGCATCAGGCAGCAGGACAGAACATCCTTTATTTATTTATTAAATTATTTTTTACATTTGTTTGTTTATTTATTTATTTATTAGTTTGTTTATGTGTCAGCTTGTTGAAACTGACATTTACTACTTAGCTTTATGTGTGTAGTCAGGATTATTGCAGAAATGTGTTTAATTATATATTTTATCTAAGTGTATAATTAAATACATCAGACCTCATTGTGCTTACTTTTTACACCACCAGGATGTTTAAATACCAGGAAGTGGGATAAAGGAAAGAGGTGTAAGCTGCAGAGCATTACGGTAAGGGGAATATTGGCATGGCAGAGGCTTTGCCTGAGCTTGTAAACTCTTGGAAAGCTTCAACAGTCTTGAGGTATGCAGTCCCCAAAGCCGGGTAAATACATAATATGCATTATGCAGGCAAAGATTCCTCCTAAGAGTTACTTTTTTTGCTGTTTTTTTCCTAGACAGGAGTATTGTTTCAGTTTAGCAGTGATTTAAAACAAAACACATCACCCAAGCAGATGGGTGAGAAATTTAAGGGATAAAAAATATTTACGTTTCTTAGTAAATTGTTAGGCCATCATGAGCCCTCAGGAAAGCTTGGATACACCTTTGCCTCTGGAGCTGTACTAGAGGGATAAACAACATCCTTCCTAAATATATTCCCTCAACTGTTTTTTTGATGATGGTGATAGTGAGTGCTGTGCAACATTTCAGCTCATAGGTGTACCACTGCGTTGCGATCTAGTGACTGTGAAGTCCATGGCATTTAGGTCATTTTCATACTCATTAGTGAACGCTTGTGCACTGTGGCTAGGAGCATTGTTGTCCTGGAAGAGATCATTCTGATTAGGGCTGAAATGTTTCAAAATAGAATAAAGACAAGAGTTTTAAGGGAATAAATTTACCCAAACCATGCCAGCAAAATAGCATGCAGCATAACAATCATTGGCTTTTCCTTTGCCACCTGTCCATACACCCAGCTCAAAATCACAGGCTTTATTTATATCCTGCAGGATATGTATTTGAATACGCTACTGTGATTGGTCTATTGCTGAAATTAACATACATTGTTAGAGAGTGCATAACACAAGATACATTTGAATAACACAACCGACAGACAGGGTGTGTCAAAAACTGCATTTTATAGTTCATATACAGTCATGAAACACAACAGATTTTAATATGTAGTCATTTTATTTTCAAAAAGTGATCCAACGTTCAGAAATCAAGTGTAATTAACAGTCAGAGTAATTAAGAGTAATTAACAGTAATTAAAGTGTTACTCATGAAATGAACAAGATTAGATATTCATTAAGAGGTGTGATCAACTTTATAAATACAAAACATTTGGCAGTTTGCACCATGACTTATGTTTGCAAAGCTGCATCTGAACAAACCACAGACATCCTGTAACAATGTCCTTTGGAATGAGACCAAGGCAGAATTGGTCATCATGCACAGCACCATGTTTGGCAAAAACCAAACACAGAACATCACTGAAACACCTCATACCTACTGGCAATCACCATGATGGAGGGGTGATAATTTGGCCTTGCTTTGCAGCCACATGACCTGTGAAACTTTCAGTCACTGAGCTAACAATAACCTACACTTTATATCAGAATAGTCTTGAGACATGTCCACCAGCCCAAACCCACCAGCAAAAAGACATCTGAATCGCTATCTAAAGAAGAAAAAAACAGGTGTTGGAATGGCCAAGTCCAGACCTCAAACCCATTGAAATGATGTGGAAGGATCTTAAGAGAGCTGTGCATAAACCAATAGCTTCAGTTGTCTCGAAAACGTGTGAGAGACTGCTAAACTCTTACAGAAATTGATACTTTGCGTTATTGTTGCTGAAGGTGGTTCTACATGTTACTGAATTAGAGGGTGCACTTATTTTTTCCTACCTTATTTCTGATTGTTGGTCACCTGAGGTTCTTTGTTTATAGAAGTTGGTGAGGACACAATGTTATTAAGGGCCTGATAAATAAAAGCATAGAACTAAACGAGGGTGTACTTTCTTTTCCCCATGACTGCAGAAAGCTTGTTCAGTATATGAGGTTACAATTGGTAATGCATTTTCACATACTAATTAGCACATTAATATGTGGTTAGAGAAAATACACACAGCTTGTGCCTAGCAAACTCAACAGCTGAAAATGATGAGTGAAAACAACCACCAGAAGCATACCATTTCTGCGGAAAAGCAGTGGGTATGTATAATTGTTTATTTTGCAAATGCAAAACTTTTTCAGTTTTGGGACACCTGAGACAAATGTTTTATTTTTTGCAACATTTGTCTTATCTTGAGATTGAAACAGCAAATCACTGATTTCAAAGAAGTGTTTGTATTGACATGCAAAATGCTTCTTGCTTCATTTAGCGTGCTGATTTGCCAGAGTAAACTAATACTGGATGTAGTATAAACTCACTACTCAGTTAATGAATTTTAATGCACATTTGTGATCTGCTTTATGTACGTTAATAACTAGTAGGCAGTCTCAATCAAAACAAGTGGTTAGTTAGAAAGGCAGAAAAAGGCACTCTATAGTCATTTATTTAAAAATTTATAGATAAAAATAAATAGGTTTAAAGTAAAAAAAAAAAAAAAAAAAGTAAAAAAAAAAAGTAAACGAAAAAATTTAGGTTTTTTAAATAGACATGCAGGAATAATCCAAAGACGCCTGTAAATAATGTAAAAATAATGCCATGCTGGAATCTGTTATTTAATGTTCAAAGTAAAATTATTACATTATTCAGAAAAAAGTTTAAACATGTAGTGATTTGATATTAACATGCAGATTTTATATTGACAAAACCTTAGCTACCAAGATTCAATTCAATTCAATTTATTTGTATAGCACTTTTAACAATGGACATTGTCTCAAGGCAGCTTTACAGAAGTATAGAAACAGAGAAAAAAATCTAAAGTTCAAATTTAGGTTTTGAACTATTAATAATGCCTAACATTTATCCCTAATAAGCAAGCCTGGCAAGGAAAGCAAGGAAAAATTATATGAGGAAAAAACATTGAGACAAACCAGACTCAGAAGGAAACCCATCCTCAATTACAAGATGTTTGTTCACAGTAAAGCTTTACAGTAAAGGTTCAAATAATTATCCCTTATCTTAGATATTAGAAATTTCTAATGGAGTTGTGATGAAATAGGCATCCTCATTATGAAACTCAGTGTACTTCATAACAGCTCAGTGGAATATGATTCATGTGTGACTCTGATGATCCATTTGTGTATTTTCATGAACCATCTGTGTAGTTTTATGATCCAGCTGTGTAGTCCCAGTTTGTGCATACAAATATTCATTGTTTGTGTTGATAAAATGTTAGTATTTGTGTAATTGTTTCACAGCAGTCTTTCCTGCAGCCATCCTTGTGCTTACTTATTGTTTGCGACCCTTATACTCACGCTAATGGTCCATGGTCATGTAGGGAGTCCAGTAAGGAATCCAGCTTTAGCTTAGTGGTGGCTTAGTGGTTAGCACGTTTGCCTCACACCTCCAGGGTTGGGGGTTCGATTCCCGCCTCCGCCATGTGTGTGTGTGGAGTTTGCATGTTCTCCCCGTGCCTCGGGGGTTTCCTCTGGGTACTCTGGTTTCCTCTCCCAGTCCAAAGACATGCACTGTAGGTTGATTGGCATATCTAAATTGTCCGTAGTGTGTGATTGCGTGAGTGAATGAGAGTGTGTCTGTGCCCTGCGATGGGTTGGCACTCCGTCCAGGGTGTATCCTGCCTTGATGCCCAATGACACCTGAGATAGACACAGGCTCCCGGTGACCCGAGTGTAAATTGGATAAGTGGTAGACAATGAATGCCAGCCAAGAAATATTTTGTAGTCAGTAAATACATACAGTCAATCCAGGGTACATTCCCACCTCCTTGCTGGATTTATAGAAACCCTAACCAGAATAAAATGCTGCTATTTAAAATAATTTAAAAAGTTACCAAAGATGAATGAATGAATGAATGAATGAATGAATGAATGAGTTGTTCACACAAAAAAATCAGTGAATACGACGGATGTTTCATTGCATCAACCTATCACAAGGCTTTGCCAGGTTCATCTATTTTTCTTCATTTTCCTGTCTAAAATAAGCAGGGCCCAGGTGGCTCCCGTCCAGCAGGGTGCTGGAGACAGCCTCTGCTAAATGACAATTTTGTTGCGGTGCTGAAGGTCAGCCATAGCAAACAAGCTGCCTGGGTCCATCTGATTGATTTTTCTGTCCACTTACAAATTATTTTTACTGTCTCTAGCATATCATGGTAATAACAGCAGTTTAGATGAATAATGTTGTTATTAAAAATGCTAGTAATGTAACAGATTATGTCTTACAGATTAGACATTTATTTCTTTTGTTGTAATGCAATGAAAGTCAAACCTATTCAGAAGTATTTATAGAAGAAGAGCAATTTCGTATACAAAAACGTATACACATTATACTACCCTTTTCTACCCTTTTTATACTACCCTTTTATTACCCTTAAGATAACTGAAGTGTAAATGGTAACCTTTTTCATTTTTTGGCTGTTCAAGTTGAGGCTGTGTTCGGGACGTGGATAATGTGTTTCATTTCACCCCATTATGGCAAAGGTCAAAATTCCAGACGCATTAACCATTCATCAATCACATTTGGCATTCAGTATTGAATATCTCTGGAGACCTGAGAAGGACATATGAGGAGGAGGAGCAGGATGAGCAGGAGGAGGAGGAGGCCACTCTAGTCTCAGGTGATGATACCAAGTAACAGAACCTATTCAATTATGTTCAGTCATGAATGGGGCATGAAAACACAGATTTAGCAATGAAGAGGATACCTGCCTTTACAGTTATCTCTTCAGTGTTAAGGAGAAATAATATTTTTTTAAAAAGCAATCGAGGGATATTTTAAATGATAGATAGATAGATAGATAGATAGATAGATAGATAGATAGATAGATAGATAGATAGATAGATAGATAGATAGATAGATAGATATTTAATAATTAATAATAACTATTAATGCTTCACATGTAATTTATGTTTGTTTTCTTTGAGTTTAACTGTCAGTTTTAACTGTCCAACACAGAAAGCCTAAAGATCGCTTGAGTGTTTATGGCACTATCATGTCTTGTGCAGCCTACAACAATCAAGAAATGAGCGATTGGACTACCAAAGCAAGTCTGTCATCACCATGGCAACACTCACAGCGTCTAACCACACAGACAGCAGGCAGTTGTTGATAAGACATATAGGAAATCTCCCTTGTGACAAAAATAAGTCAAGAGCTTGGCAGTGTTTTGAGTTACATATTGGAATATTGAGACAGATATATTACAGACCCATCTGCAGTTATAGTTTATACAATTTACAGCATTGCTAATGTACTGTGTAAAAAAAAAAAAGAAAATACATATAGCAAAAATATTCTGCTTAATAAAAGAAATTATACATGAAATTGTCTACCAGCCAAGCAGACACAAGAAAAACATGTCTTTACTCAACTACTATCCATCCATCCATTTTCTATGCCTGCTTATCCTACTACTGGGTCACAGGGAACCTGGAGCCTATCCCAGGAGACTATGGGCACAAGGCAGGGTACACCCTGGACAGGATGCCAGTCTATCTCAGGGCCCATTTCAACTACTATTTAAAACAAAATGTTAAATTGAAGTAGTTTCCTTTTATAGTGCAGCTTGTTAAAATCAGGCACGCACTTTGTGTCTGGTGGATGCATATCTGCCTCAAGATATTAGTCTGATATGATTATTACGATAGTTAAGATTAAGTTATGATAGTTCCATATGATGTCTTACGACCTCAACTATTTTTAACTGCTTCATAATGTGTTATGAACTTTCTCTCCTCACAAGAACGGTTTTACACCATCATAAGAGTTTCATAAGCATTTGTTTATTCAGATAGTAAAAATAAAAATCATAAAATAAATAAATAAATAAACTTTACCTGACAGTTTTCTTCTCATTACCAGATTACATCAGATTGAATCAGATCCAACTGGCAACTATGGTGTACAATCCTCACATATTATGCACAGTATTCTATTTATCTATCTATCTATCTGTCTATCTGTCTATCTATCTATCTATCTATCTATCTATCTATCTATCTATCTATCTATCTATCTATCTATCTATCTATCTAATACTGTTCAAATATATATAATACTTAAGCTAGGGAGGTAACCTTGGCTTGCTCTGTTCTGCGAGTTGTGAGCGAGTCAGCTATCTTTAGCTTGCTATCGAAAGCCACAACAATACTCACATATTTAGTGCAATGTGTGTATATTTATTACCAATCTGTGTTCTCTGTCCTGAATTACGTTCTCTAGCCTATCTGCTAGCAAAATGGCTAGCAGCGTACAGTTTCAAGATGTAAGCATGATAGTGTGTGACACATAATATATCTGTGCTGGCGTATGATATACACTTTTGAAAACCTGTGTAAACTTATATTACAATACCTTAGGAACACATTTTAGGCTATATTTACTTACTAATTTGCTATTTTAAATTAAAAAAAAAACACTGCAGCTTCAAACAGAAAATACAAAGATCGTTTAACAATTGAAAATGGGAACTATATTTATATTTTTTATTAAGAAGAAAATGGATTATTTCTGTAAATCCCTCCAGCTGTAAATAAACAGAAATAATGTAAATAACAAAACATGACCAATGCCCAGTGCTCAACTGCACCACCATCCATTATAGATGAGTGAGGGAGGTAAAGCAATCCCATGAGCCGTCCCCCAGCTGTGTTCCAGCAGTGCCACCATTTGCATGCGTCCCCACCCATTTTTCATAATCATCCTGACAAAGCGAGGCGGCTTCGCCCGGCTGCAGTGCAAACACATCCCACCCTCTTTCAGCAGGCTTTTTCTTTATCACACACAGCACTGAGCTACTGTCCCCTTCAATAAGTGAAGAACCTCATTTCCAGAGGGGCGGCCATTTTCCTAATGGAGCTGCCACCATCCGTTTCGAGCCACTCTTTAAAGTGTGTCTCCAGACACATCCCCCATTACTGAGCCATTTTTTGTTCGCTTCTGATGTTTAATGATGCAGCGTGGCTCAGCTACTGACCCAGCTATAATCCAGAGGAAGACTCCGTGCAATGTCATTAATGTGATTTTTGCTCTGTGTTGTGTCCAGACAGTGCGAGTGAACGAGTTGTACCTGCCCAGACAGGGGCCAGAGCTCCCTCGAGGATTGCTCACTCAGGAACTGCAGGATGAAAGAAATCCCTCTGAATTCAGCTAAATAAATGAAAACCACTTCAATTTAAGCATTAATAATGCATGTACAGTGCGTGTGGCCTCAGGTTGCTTTTACCAAGTAATTAAAAGTAATATGGTTGAAGATCATCTTTCATGCTTTATTAGACTGTTTTGTTGTTGTTGCTTTTGTGTTTTTTCTCACCTAAATTGCTTGTAACACTCTATTGAGAGTGTCTCAGCTGCATGCTACAATAATAAATTAAATAGGGATCTCATAAACATCATGGGATGATCTTTGAAATATTCAGGCTATGAGCTCAAGGTGTGTGTGTGTGTGTATGTGTATGTGTGTGTGCAAGACCGCTGCATCCCAATAGTGTTTATACAAATTCAACAAGCCTTTACTATATTTAGCTAATTTAAAACTACTTTTATAACTAGAGACAAAAGAAAAATTGTATCACCGTGATTTAAATTTACAAGGTAAATTTACTAGTGTACAATCCAGCCTCTTCATGACATTCAAACACTCATTCAGCTCCACTGCCATGAAGAACATTTTAGGAAATCCTGTTTACCTTTCAACGTAACACTGTATAACAGCTCATCTCTGTGTGATAAATAATAACACACCACTGCTCCTCCATCTGTGCCTACTGCTTATAGCATACATATGTTATATACATTATTCAATTATTTTTGCACACCTGTTATATTGCTCCTTTTTTCGTTTGTTTATTATTGTTATTTCCCTTTTTTGAAGGTTATACATATCTTTTTTTTTAATATTCACTGTGTTTTGTGATATTCATCTGTATTTGCTTTTAATCTTAGTGTTATGCTGCTGAAACATCAATTTCCCTCAGGATCAATTAATCAACGAATCCATGAATCAGTCAGTCAATCAATCAATCAATCAAATGATCAATCAAGAAGTCAGTCAGACAGTTGGTCAGTCTGCTCCTAATAAACTAATATATTTAAAAGTATAATATTACACTCACATAAATACATTAGCATATAACTGAATTGCTGAATTATTAAGCTGCATTTTTTTATTTTTTAGTGCAGTATTTTTAATACTAATTAAATACGCACTTCTGCTTTATATTATTAATGATAATTTGGAAAAAGAGAATGTATCGGTTATTCTATCTTGATTCTGAATGTAACTATTTTGATATCATGACACACCCAATAGAAAGGATACCGCTATCTATCTGGAGCTCAGGTTACTGTGTGTTTAGAGTACCACATGTTCTCCTGTGTCATGTGGGTTTGCTCTGTATTCTCTGGTAACCTCCCATTAACATACCAGTAGAAGGTTTGACTACATTTAACTGTCTCTCCATATAAAAACATCCACTGCAACCTTTACCAGGATTAAGCAGTTACTGAGGATGAATGAATAATAAATAAAATACATGGGCCTGCACCAGGACATCAAATCCACAACTTAACATTCATTAGTGAGCTTATCATGACTGATAAATACATCGGGTGTCTTGAACGTCAGCATTAGTGGTCAAGCTGCTACACAGAATAATACTGTTCAACTGAACAATATTCCTAAATATCCAAAAATGACTATGACAGTTTGTTGTGACTAAGAATTTAGGGTTAATCAGAAGTAAGAAAGCAGAAGAAAATGTTATCCAAGCCTTTATTATATAAGGATCTCTTAATTTCCCTGTATGCTGCACATCAATCTCTAATAATCTCTTACCCGTCTATTAAAAGAATTTATGGATGTGTGTGCACCGATTAAACTCCCAAAAATTAAATCTACAATTATTGAACTGACAGATACAAATCAAATTAAATGTACAGTGGGGTTGGGTGGGAATCAGAGTCATCCACTGGGGAGGTGTTCTGAG
The DNA here is from genome assembly GCA_033459395.1 of Hemibagrus guttatus. NCBI lineage: Eukaryota > Metazoa > Chordata > Actinopteri > Siluriformes > Bagridae > Hemibagrus > Hemibagrus guttatus. Next base: position 14,960,569 of record JAUCMX010000007.1, read on the forward strand.
AGGAGTTGCCATGTGCGTCAGGGAGTGTGAGCAGCACGACTCTTAACCAATCTCATTATCACGCACATGCACACACACACACACACACACACACACACACACACACACACACACACACACAATTAGAGGCAATGACAAACCTCCTTAATCTGCTCATCATATTTCTCCCGCACCCCTCCCCCCACTGTTAACCCATACTCACAGATACACACCCATCCACATAAGTGTCATTGGCTGTCGTGGTAACAGCCGTGTTCAGAAACAGTATCCTCTGTTTAGAATAAACTGAATAAAAAAGTTACTATAAATGCAACACTTTATGTTTTTTCACCTGATGCATACACACACACACACACACACACACACACACACACACACACGTATATATTTGTATATGTGTGTGGTGGGGCTTCTCGTAACAAATAACGGTCCTTGCCTTATAATAGAGTCATCGACTCGAGATGCGAGGGACTGGAATTAAAAGAGACTGGAATAAAAAGCTAAGCAGATGGAGAAATGTGCATCAGCAATGGGATTTTCTCCACAGAGCCGTAGGTACCTGGATTTGGGAAACAGGATTAGCCAGTGTGTAATTATTCGGGTGGGTATGCCTGCCATGCATTGTGTCTGTGCGGGGAACTGAAGAGGTTGTGGGTATTATGAGGACAGCTAGAAAATTAAATTGTTTCTTAACAACTGAATTTAATCATGAATTTCCAAACCAAATTTTGCTGTGAAATATGTATGATGTTTGCTAAGCCATGTCCTGAGCACTTAAAAACAAAGCTTGACTCAAGACAAAGATGCAACAGATGACATCCCTTTTTAATCCGCTTGCTGTAGCAGAACGGATTCAGACTGACACTATAGGAGGCTCCCATGCTTTAAGATAAGAATAAAAATAACCGCTAAATGAAGTAGGGTTATGAAGGGGGGTATGAAGTAGATTAGAGTTAATTGACAGCCCGAGGAATAAAAAAGTTCCATATACCTCTATACAGCTCCTCAGATGGACCTCCATCTATCGACATTGTAATATGAGATAATCCACAATGAAATAATTCAGTCTGGTGCCACGGTGAGGTCACAGACTTGCTAAAACAATATAGCAACACAAGCTCCATTCTGAACCACAAGAGAACTTATCACCCAGAACAGACTTGTCTTTGGGGCAACAGTCACTAGAAGCAGCCTCAAGACAAGACAGAGTCAAAGAACAGCCAAGTAAGCTAGAAGAGAAAAGAGACAGTGTTTCACTAAAAATAGCGGAGCACCCGCATGAACTTCCAAGAAGACAGAGACCTCGTCTCTAGATACAGGCCAGACTTAAAGAGTCTCATTGTGAACTCCCAACAATGCTCATTCTTCCCCATTGGCTTTTGCTTAATTTGGTTTGATGAGTTATGGAGATAGCAGGTGCAAATGTGTTCAGCAGTCTCTGAGCTGTGTGATATGAAAGACACACTCGACTTGGCTGTAGAGGACAGAATGGAGTGATGACAGAATGTGTGTGTGTGTGTGTGAGCAGGCTGATGAGTCTGGCTCCAAAGAGGGGTCGAGATTGTAGGGACCCAGTGGCACCCACCACGTCAGAACTGTCTTGGCACCTGTTTCCATTTCACAATCAACACAGACACACAGACACACACACACACACACACACACACACACACACACACACAAGAAATGTGTTGAATCAGGTTGGCTACAGACTTTTCACTGATCCTGGATTAACAGATGAATCTCAGCTATATGTGGGGGGGAAAGAAGAGTATGGTTGGCATTGATAATACTGCTCATAAGCAGAAAAAAACAATGCTAATTCTATTCTAAGCTCAAAAACACACATTTGATCAGAATGAATAAGGCATTTTAAGTGTTTATGTCTCAAATACTCATATGCTTGACTGCTTTGATTTCTGTTAATACTGCAAAACACCTAAGAACATTCAGAAATAACAATTAGAAGGTTATTTCAGTACAATATCCACAATTCTGGGAGTACATTTGCAACTCTGCCCACTGATTGCTATTTTTGGACTTCCAGATGAATCAACTTAGTTAAACTCTATGCAAAAGGAAGTTATTAGTTTCACATCATTGTTGGCCAGACGTCACCTTCTTCTTCAGTGGAAGTCCTCTGTCCCACCATCTCACTCACAATGGCTAAAAGATACAGCGTTTTTTATTAAGCTTGATAAAATTAAATATACAATAAGAGGTAATACTTACAGGTTTTTTCATAAACGTCAACGATTTATTTCATATTTCACAGGCCTTCAGGTTTTGCCGGATTAGGTTTTCTTTTCTTTTGTAAAGTTAAAAATGTCCTATATTTGTAAATTGAAAAGGGCCAGGACCCAGGAGGGTGGCTGGGACTGCTTGTGTTAGTTTTTTTGCTTTACTACTACTTTTTTTTTATCCTCTCTTTTTTCTTTTCTTTTCCTTTACTGTCTGATTATCGTTATTATTATTGTTGTTGCATTTCTTTTACGTTACTCCTTTTTCATGCAAAACCAAAATGGGATTCTGTAATGTTAATCATTATGTGACTTATGTATATTTCCAATAAAAAGACTTTGCAAAAAAAAAAAAAAAAAAAGGAATAACAATTAGCACAATGCTGTTGAATTCTCATATTGTGAAGTGAATATTGTTCACTTTTTGTGCATTATGTACTGTTACTACATGTGCAAATTGTATACATAACCTATTGCACAGTCTGAACAATATTCTATTTCTTTTGTATTATTTCTTTTCTTTCCATTGTCCATTGTCTGTACCGCTTATCCGATCTATTCTTGGATCACGGGGAGCCTGGCGTCATCCGGCATCAAGGCAGGATACACCCTGGACAGAGTGCCAACCCATCGCAGGGCACACACACACACTCTCATTCAATCACACTCTACAGGCAATTCAGAGACTGTTTTTTTGTTTTCGTTTTTTTTTAAATATTCTGTATATATTACAGCAGCCTAGCTAGTCTCTGACCATGTTATGGAGAATTATTTGTCCCCAAATTCTTTTTGCTTTATTTTCCCTTTTCTGTTTAGGACAAATGTCTACTGCTCCTCTGAATGGCCACCAAGTCCTCTGTAGGTTAATCTTCTTTAGGTGGGATGACTGCAGGAGCCAGTGCTTAAATGCCTCTTAGAAGCAAGCCCTCGTGTCAGTGTTTTTGGTCCAGAAGGCCTCTGAAACAACTCTCCATTACAGAACTCTGTGTTCTGTATTTTGCTGATTCGCTGCTGGAGTCATTCAGCACCAACCGCTTTCACCATCGCGAGGCACCGAGCTGCCATCTGTTCTTCATGCTGCGGGGCGCACTTCTTCCTCCGGCAGTGGCTCTTATGCTTCTTTCATATTGCAGAGAAAGAGCAGAAACTGGGTACAATGGTAACTTTCAGTGAGAACATGAATGGATGTTGCTCAAAGTACTCAAAAGGTGGACTTCAAACAGGCGAGAGCACAGTGTGTGAACAGCCAGGAGGAGGTACCATTAAGCTGATCTTTAATAGAGGACAAACTTGTGTGTTTTACAGCATGTCATTATCCTATTAGCAGCAGTGGAAGGTTATGGGGGTGCTTCATTAGACAGCCTAAGTAGCTTTAAAAAATCTACACTTTGGGAATGATGTTTCCGGTCACTTTCTATTTGATCCTGTTTCACGCTACTGCAGATCCTACAATATAAGTGCACTGTTACAGTTACAAATAGCAACTACAAAGTGAAACTGCAGTCAGGTCCAGGCAAAAGAGCTTACAGGGTTATGGTACACATGTACACTCACTGAACATTACCTATAAATATCGAAGCTCTTTGTAAACCTAGAACCAATTAACTGGCCACTGAAAATGTAACTATTAATACTATGACCAACATAGAACAATGTAATATTTTCCCATTTTGCCTGTTAATACAAAACACTTGTTTTTGAACGCTAAAAAACAATGCTCAATTAGCACTTCAGTAATTCTGAAGCTGAAATGAAACAGGCGTGAAAATTGTCATAAGATGACCTTTCATTGCAGGAAATCATTACACATTTATTAGAAATACACCACTGTTAGCAATTCCATTATGGATTTAATTAAAATTTAGGTCAACGTTGCAGCACAGAAACATATGAAAATATAAGATACAGCTTGTTTTTTTAGAGGACTAGTCATCTGTTCTTATTGAAACATCACAGGCCTTAGAGACTGGCACAAAGCATTTCAGTGCACATTTGTTTCAGAAATCTCAATTAGCACAAGTTGAATGCACTGCCACATTTTATGACAGATTTATGAAAGTTAAATCTGTAAAGCCATCTGACACACAGACCCTTGAGTACACTCAGTAGCTGATCAAGAGTGTGACTTCACACTCACACTTTTAAATGTTAAAACCTCTGGCTAGATAGATTGAGAAGAAGCTTAAGATAAACAACTGCTGTCTTCCTAGTTTCTGTTTCCCTCTGAGTTCATTGTCTTCATTCAATTATACAACAAAAATTCAACCAGTAGCGACAGTATTTATAGCAATAACGTTGTACAGGGTACAATAGGAGTGACATTTGTGTTTTGAATCATTTCTCAGTCATGATATCTGACGAGCGCACACACACAAAAGGCAAAAAACCACAAATGACAAATTAGACAGACATTTAGACGGTGCAGGACCCTGGACTCGGGAAATGTGGCTGATACACTGCACGCTGGCCCTTATGAACTGTGCCATAAGCATCAAGTCAGTGAATCCAGCTGGGCTTGAATCATCTCTAGCTGCAAAAGAAAAAAAATACTAATGTTTGACAGTTTCAAGAGTGGTACCATGCCTGGTCTTGTTGGCCAGGCAGTCAAGTGGAAAACTTAATGAATTTAGTCTGACCTTGTTGTAGAACTCCAACAGTTCCTGGTGGCTGAATTCCACATGAACCTTCTGTAGATGCTGGAAGCAATCGCAGTTGAGGAGGAGAACAGAAAAAAAAAACAGTGAAAAACACAACCCCAATCAGCAGTCTACATAAAAGCCTCTCATCAATTATTAGCAGACATCTGTCCAAATAAAGTCAGTTCCATCAAGAGGCAGATACACTGACCTAGTTTTGCCTGTATTAATAAAACAAAAACAAGTAAACTTGTTCAGTCGGATACAAATACTAATGACAAAATGATTGTTTTTTTTGTTTTGTCAAATACTATTTTATTTTTATTAATAATGCCTGCAAACTGTAACACAGAACTTTATAAGTTTATTACCAATAGTAAGAATGATCCAACATACTCCAGATACCCGAAAAACATGTCATGGATCAAACTTGTTAATAATTCTGCAATAAAATATTCCTCTCGCTTGTAATGTGGGAAGTTGGCGTCGCTGAACCAGGAGAGCTGTTCTGTACGTGTGATGTTCTTTGAACACCGTGAATGAAAGCAAACGTGCGTCAGAAAGGAAGGGTTAAACCCACTCCGGAGCTGCAGCACAAAAGAGCCAGGCTTCATCTGACAGATCTAGGTTAACAATAACGCACACCCAAATCACAGAGGTGGTCCTAAGAACTCAGATGATAGGCACTAAAACTAAAAAAGTGCTGCCCTCTTATCCTTACCCCCACTTTAACAATGCTGTGCTGAAATCTACAAAAAAAAAAGCTGATGGCTTTGAGAAACCATCACAGAGGCTTATTTCTAATTTCTGAATGAAAGTTTAATGACAAATGTTGATTCATGAGCTGCTGCAGTATGACATTTCTCATGGCCCAGCAATGGTTGACACAAAAAGGCACTTCTCATGAATCATTTGGTTATGTGAAATGCTTTTTTGCTTCCTGTCAGTGAAATTCAACATTTTTTGAAAAAAGCATTTTGAGGTGAAGCTTTCTTATTAAAAAGTTTTCTACTTTCCACAACGAGTACTTCACAAATTGACAAGGGTACAGACATCTTACTAGAAGCAGGTGGGTCTTTTTCTAATGAATTCTGAGCTATTTTGCAAAACATTTAGAAGGTTTCTTGGGTATAGAGAGTAAAATAAAACAGACCTGTAAATAAAGAGAGAGTATACAGTATATTATTAGTCTACATGTGGCAAGGTGCTAGCTGAAGTGCAGTGCTATTACCATTCAGAAGTTACAGAAGTGTTCTCGCTTTGCTTGAGTACATTCAAAAATAAGGGGAAAGAAGGAGGGAGAGATTTCTTCTTACTAAATTTGCATGGAACCATTATATTCAGCTCCAAGAAAGAAAAAAAAAACATTTTAATCAGGGGTGTCAAAGTCAATTTCTACCTGGGCCAGAGCTGCATTTTTGTGAGTCCATGGAGGGCCCTAAAAATGGTTATTATGTTTTTTTAATATGGGCTTATACACCTATCAGCTAGAATATTAAAACCAGCAGCTTAATACTGTGCAGTTCCCCATGTGTCACCAAAACAGCTCTCAATCCAGTGAGGCATGGACTCCACAAGACCTCTGAAGGTGTGCTGTGGTATCTGACACCAAAATGTAAGCAAGTCCAGTATGTTGCAAGCATGGTGGTGTCTCCATGGATCAGTACAGATCGTTCAGTACATCCCGCAAGTGCTTGATCACATTGAGATGTTTGGAGCCTGTATCAACACCCTGATCTCTGTTTTCAGGAATGGTTTGAGGAACATGAAATTTTTGTAGTGGGACAGGGCACATTATCCTGCAGAAAGATAGTCAGCATGAGCAGCCCTATATGCAGCAAGCTGAGATGCACTGTGTGTTCTGACAGCTTTCTATCATAGCCAGCATTGACCTTTTCAGCTACACTAGTGCTTCTGTGGGTTTGGACCAGACAAGCTAGCCTTCACTCCCCACATGCATGACATTGGGCATCCATGATCCTGTCACCATGATCCTGTCAACTAGTCATCACTGGTTGTCCTTCCTTGGAACACTTTTGGAAGGTACTAACCATTGCATACTGGGAACACCCACAAGACCTGCTGTTTAGGAGATGCTCTGACCCAGTTGTCTAGCAATAAACAATTTAATCCTTGTCAATTTTTCCTGAGTACATCAGCTCTAGAACTAACTGTTCATTTCCTGCCTAATAAATCCCACCCTTGGCAGGTGCCGTATACTGAGATCACTGATGTCAGGTAGGGTGTCTGAATCACAGGGCTTTTCTTATTCTGCTGTTAGCTGTGCTGTCAGTGTTGCATAGCTCTCTATAGCCATAGATGTGTTTCTGAATCCTGCTCTTTTCACTACTGAATATGAATGTCCCAATCAATGTGCTCATTTCTTTAGCTCAAGGTTAATCAGTTTGTGTATTGTACACATATTGGGCAGATTGGATTTGGATTTAGATTAGAGCTTTAATGTTGACTGGCCATCAGTGCTATAACTTATGAGGAAGCTGTTGCTTGGGGGAGTTTTCAAGGTCCGGCATTCTGCTAAACACTGACGCCAAAACGTTAGTATGCTAGGGTATTAGCTCATAGTATGTTTCCTGTAAGCTTGTCTGATTGTCTGTGCTCTTTTTGTGTCTGTGTGAGTTTCCTCTAGGTTTTGTGGTTTCTTCCCACCTCCAAAAACGTGCTGCTAGATGGAATAGATACTCTAAATTGCCCGTAAGTATATATAGGAATATGTCTATGCACTATGATTGACTTCTGTCCTATTTATAGTAGGCTGTATTCCCGCTTACTATAGTTCCAGTTCCAGCACAACCCTAATCAGAATACAGCAGTTACTGCATGAACGTATACATTCATATTAAATTACCAATAACTATGCAAACAATGACTAGATGCATCATATGAATTGAAATGAATGAATGTGAGCAAGTGAGTCATAATATGCAGTAGAATGCCATTACCAAGACAAGATTTTCACACACAAAGAGCTTATTAGGTGTTCTTGGCAAAAGAACTGAAACAACAACAAATTATTTAATATTGCTGATTTCCTTTTAACTCTGGGAGGACACACTGTCTTGGCATCCTAAAATGATTCGTGTTTTATAAATTAGCAGTTTTTTGGAAGGCAAATGTGCCAGTAAATGTTCTCATTCAATTGCAGACAAGAATTTAATAAATATACATACTGTTTCTTACAAAATTGATCAAAGGATCCGGAGTGATCAGTTACCTCAATTCAAAGCCGAAAAATGTTTCAACAATTTTACGAAGAAATAAACCAGGACAAGGATATCGATTCTGGTATTAAACTATATATGTCAGGTGCTTCCACACTAGGGGTCGAGATCTACAAATGGGGTTGTGAGAATCACAAACTCAATACGTTAATATTAGAAATATTGGAGTGTGACGGAAGTGCTGTGTCGCAAATCTCATTCTTATGTACTATTCTAGACTGTTAATGAGTACTAACACTAACCAGTTTTACCTGTTAATGTTTGGAACTTTAAAAGTCTCAGGAAATTTGCGAACCTACCAAAATGTCTGGTTTGCATAGCAGTTGACTGGATTTTCTAGATTAATAAATAATTCTGAATGTACAGTGCCTATAGAAAATCATCATATCCTGTGAAATCCTTCACCTTTTGTCACATTACACCCTGGAAAATAAAACAAATTAAGTCACATTAAGTGCACATTATAACCCTCATCATTAAAGTAAAAATATCATTTTAAAAAATCTGGAGGATTATTAAAAATTAACCAGTGTAATGCCTGGTTTGGTAAAGTGACCAGCCCCTTAGAGTATACCTTTATAAACTTGCTCAGGTGCAAGCAATCAACTTCCATATTAAACACCAGGCTAAATGCCCCAGCTGACATCAATAGTACTGGTGTTTATTATTTCAGAATAAAACAAGCTGTTTCTTGAAGATTCCACTGTTGGTAGTGCATGGTACAGCAAAGAATTCACTAGTTGGGAAAGTGCTTTCAAAAGACCTCCGGGATAAAGTTGTAGAAAGGCACAAGTTAAGAGAAGGCTACAAAATCATTTCTAAGGCTTTAGCTGTCCCTCGGAGTACTGTTCAGAGCATCATTAAGAAGTGGAAAGCGTGTGGCACTACCAGCACGTTGCCTAGATCAGGCCGTTCGTCCAACAGAGCCAGGAGCCAGGAGGACATTGATAAGAGAAGCTACCAGGAGACCAAAGGCAACTTTGAAGGACTTACAAGGCTTTATAGGTGGGTCTGGTCAGTCTGTGCATGTGACCACTATCTCCCAAGCTTTACACAAAGCTGGCCTTGTATGGCAGGGTGGCATGAAAGAAGCCTTTCCTAAAAAAGTGTCACACCCAGTCTCGTTTGAGTCTGATACCTTCTGGCAAAAGGTGCTGTGGTCTGATGAGACCAAAATTGACCTTTTTGGACTGAACTCCAAGCACTATGTTTGGTGAAAAGCAAACACAGCACACCACCCAAAACACACCATACCTACTGTGAAGCATGGTGGTGGCAGCAGTATGTTGTGGGGGTGTTTCTCTTCAGCTGGGACTGGGCAATTGGTCAGGATTAAAGGGAAAATGGATGCTGCCAAGTATATCCAAATTCTTGAGGAAAACCTGCATCCCTCTGCTAGACAGCTGAAGATGGGCAGGTCATTCACCTTCCAACACGACAACGACCCTAAACAACAATTAAATAGCTTAAGGATAAGAAGGTGAATGTCCTCGAGTGGCCAAGTCAGAGCCCTGACCTTAAATCCAATTGAAAATCTGTGGATGTATTTGAAGAGAGCAGTCCATTGCTGCTCACCACAGAATTTTACTGAACTTGAGCAATTCTGCAAGGAAAAATGTGCAAATATTCCCCAATCAAGGTGTGAAAAGATAGTATAGACACACCTAAAAAGACTGATGGCTGTAATTAAAGCAAAAGGTGGCTCTATGAAGTACTAAATCAAGGGTCTGATGACTTTTCCAAACCTGTTATTCTAGTTTTTCGGTTTTTTATTAATTTGCAGAACTGTTGCTTTTTTCTTTTATTGCTTTTATAAGACCAAAGTTGTAAATAAAGCTGGAAAATTTATTTGGAATGGGGTTTGATTTCATGCTGTATGACAAATAAAGTAACTATTTCAAAGTGGTATGATGATTTTCTTTAGGCACTGTAAGGTCAGAGATTTTGATTTGCAGCTATGACAACCACAACAGCAGCAGAAAGTTTTATAGTGAAATAGAGCTTGTTACTGTGTTCATTGGGCATAATATTGATAAATGCTTTAAAGTTTGAATGTAATGTACAAGGATATTTTGTCACCAACGTGCCATCTAGAAAATTTCACTTCTAAATTTTCTGGATGTAGATAAGATACTCAGCAAAAGTATGAACAATGAAATAAGAACAATGTGGCTTGTGCTTACACTACACAAAATCAAGCTTCATATATAAACCAGGCTCCTAAGCTTTGGGTCAGGAGCCACAGTACACCACCATGTCATGGATTACTTTCTTATAACAAACAACTTTTGACTGTACACAAAGTCAGTGCAAGGAATAGTCCTTTGGTTTTCATCACTAATACTACACATATATACGACAAATACAGTATTTTTTAGATACATCATTTTAGATTTTATATCATTTTCCATATACATCTTCCCTTTCCCACATGTATAGTGTATTCTATTTTAATTCTAATTTTATTAGAATTTATTAATTCGTAGTATAATGTTATTGTTTATTTTGTTCTTTATTTCTTATAAACCATTTCACTATATTGTTGTACTATGCATGACCGTGTATGTGACAAACAATTTTTGACTTCCTGACAAAATGGTACATGTAAATTTCCCATTGGTATCTCTCTCTCTCTCTCTCTCTCTCTCGTCCTATATTATAAACCTGAAATATTATTAAAAGAAAACTTGACTGGGCAAAGCCCATGCTTGCAAATGAACTATTACATTACTAACAATGGCAATTTAGCCTTCTGCCTTGCTCAATAATATCTTACAATTAATCAAGAGGATTCGAAAAATTAGAAAAAAAGGATTAGAAAGCAAATTCACAATGTTCCTTAAATGTATGAATAAACCCTAATGCATAAATAAATAAGTTTACATCCCAATACTGAAAGCGCTTTATCAACAATTTATACAACATATGGCATGTTGGGTTGCCAGATGCAGCAACAGCTTCAGACTGAAATATATCCATAATTAGAGTTTGGCTTCACAGTGTTGTTAGAATTGGAAAACTGACTAATCAATATTAGCAGGAGAAGCAGCAGACAGTAAAATCTGATGCACAGTGTGTGTGATATTTTTAAATACACTAGAAAACGATTCATTTACACATTAAACATAGGCAGCGGAAAAATCAAATTAGGCTCTTTATTTAATCATAAACCAGTATTAAGACTTATACAGTATGCAGAAACAGAGTGATGTGCGCCCTCACCAAAGTCTGGGGGAAAATAATCAATAGACAGGAGCCGACATGGTCTTTGTTATATTTTAAATGGACGTATATTGACCATGTGAATCTTCAACTCAAGTGTTGACCATAGCAGAGCTCTACCCCAAACATCCTTAATTATGGATAAGCCCCCTCCTCAATTCCTAGGTTAACTGGTTGCCATGGTCACCGAGCTCTTGGGAAGGCTTTTCCGCTGTACCGTGCTGTCTGTCTCCACACAAAATGTCAGTCTTCTTTTGTGCACTCATAGCATTGCTCCGAGGAATACATTGTAAAGTTTTGTGCCCGTGTCAGTCATTTCAAGATGGTGGGAGTTTCTCAGGGACAATGGAGAAAACTGGGACGCCATACTGGCCCAAGCAACTCCACTTAAATGCAATTTTCCATTATGTACGGTCTGATCTTTCACATTCATCCTATCTGGCTGCAAATATAAGGACAACTACGAGGGAACAACGCGTTAGAAAAGAGCACTGCTATGAAAAGCTAACGAAACATGCTGAACAAATTAAAGACAGTTTCGTTTAGAGACACATTGCTATATACGTGTTATACATCCAGTCTAGAAGAAATTAGTTTCAAATACTTTGGCCATGCAGTCTGAACTCAACAAGGAACAAACAGTTTTCAAATCGGAGTTCAAAACAATAGCTTCAATCCAAAAGATATAAACAAAAAAAGTTCAACAAACTTTACAAGCATTCAGTGTTTGCTGTGAGCTGACGCCAGTGGTGGAGTTGTTGTGTAACCCAGACAGTGGTGGATGGGAACAATATTAAATCTTTGTCTTTGTCTCGTCTCAAACTGTAAACATATTGAAGAAGCTGAGCCATATGATGGTGGCTGAAAGATGCTAAAGCCTCTAAAGAATTGGGATCAGACGCACAGCAGTCAGCAGGATGCACTGAGTGACGTTATAGCAACCCTGCATGCGCACAGTGTGAAAGAACTACACTGTAGGCGCATAAACAGGAATGGGGTGGGTGGTGTATCTTTCCTTCCTGTTGATTTTATACAACTCCCCCTTCCCCCAACTTAAATCCCATTCTGAGAACTGAAAAGTCATTTATTTTAAAAAGAAAGTACATGCTGCTGAAAATCAAGCTCAGTTGTTGCTCACACAGCAGGAGCACTTTAAAGTAAACAGAGCCCAGATGTGATATCAAAAATATCCATTGGATGATGCGGCAGCAGTGACTGCGTTCCCCTCTGTTTTTCACACTTCGTCCTCTGCTTCTAAAGCACCCTAGAGGTAGCAAGTGTGGTTTCATGTGTTTTCAGCACTCAAACAAAGAGAAAGCCTAAGCACAGGCAAGTTATCAGAGAAGCATTCATCCATGGTGGCACACAGATTGGCATTTATGGAAAGCAAGATCGAGTCAGGCCCCAGGTGAATAGCATGATCCAATTAAGGTGAAATGCAGTGCATGTCGACATGACCGGCCAGAGGCTCAGGTCGCCAAAGACAGCAAAAGAAAATGGCAACCATAATTGGAGAAAACAGAGAAAAATATGGATGACTACACAACACATGGACATGATTCATAGTGGAGCATTTTCATTTCAATAATGCATTCTCTTATGGCCCTCTCTAGGATTTGTCATCTCATAAATCAGGCCTCTTCATGATTAGAAGCATTGATGATTTTTCTGTTATAATTAGATTTGCTCATTTCCTTTTAGGTTTATATCCCATACGAGTCTAATGAACGCTGAATGAAAAGTGCAAGTTTATATAAAGGCACACAAAGCAAACGCCTTTCACTGACATTTACACAAATGAGGAGGCAACGAGTAAACCAAGCCAATGCCATAACTTTTGATTTGTTTAATAAAGATGAGGTCACCTAGGACATTTTTTCTTGTCCATCATTACAATAAACCACATCCTCTGTTGTGGCTTCGAGTGGGTGGAGCTGGGACCGGAGCTCTGCCCCAACAAAAACAAGCAGTGCACATCCGACTCATGACCCACACAGTATGCATCACTCACAATACAAAACAGCAACCCCAGAACGTCGTATTAGTCTGAGCTCGAAGCCTTTGGGGCATTAGTCTGGGCATTTTCTTTTTGTTTGGGAGCAACAAGAATAAGAAAAAATGCCTCATTGTTCCAGTGAGGGCCTGGTTCCCCCAAAGCTGGCGGAATTCATGCAGGCCCGGGGGGATTTTCACATGGTTTTCACACTGCCATTCAGTACAGTACACAGCCAGAGTGCAATAACACCACCGAACAATGGCTGGGATTGTTCCCCAGAAGCCCGATGCTCAAAGGCGCATAATGACAGAGCTGGATGTACAGAGCACCCTTTCAGCGCTCGTCACATCGCTAATCGTGGGTAGGCCTCACCTTCCCTATTGCTTAGCGTGGAAAAATGAGGATTGGTAACAGTTCTCCACTCAGTCGAATAAGTCTGAATAATATGCAGAGAGGCTCCCTCACTTTAGCTGGCATGAATGGTATGAAGCAAGAATGGAGTGCTAAGCTCTGGTTTAGCATAACAATAACAAAGGGCAGAATCAGTATCACTGCTTCAGTTCCATCGTATGAATCATGCAAGGCATTTGCGTTTGTTGTAATGTCTCTGTTCTCTAAATTGGTCAGTGAAAACATACCTGTGTTATTTAATGCCGTCTGCTTGCTGGGGTTGGGGATTCTCCATAAAATGTGGGACATCTCACAAGACACTGTGATGTGATATGATATATCCAGTTGATCAAACTGAAGAGATTTCTGTTCTTTCTGCTTTAATAGAGACCATAAACCATATGCATTCAAGCATAGGTTTTCGCATTCCTATCGCGCAGAACTTTAGCTAAACCCCTTTCCCCACTCTTCCATAAGCCTGTGTGGTCAGCACTCATTCTCAAGTGTTTGCTCATCCAGGCAATTACTGTTCCACCACATCAAAACCAGGCCAAGCAGAGACATACGGTCTCAGGCTGCTTTTCATTTGCCGTGTACCCAACTGCACTTAGCCAGCGCTGTGGCATTTTAAACAGGGCCTTAAGGAGGTTCAGGGCCATGGCACGTTCAGGAGGACAGAGAAGGCTAGGGGCCTTCTCACACTTTACATGCTAAAAATTTATATAGACATGCAGCCCTCATCATATCTGCCTAGCTTAATTTGTGAACGGAGGTACTGATATTCCCTTAGGGCAACGAAAGTTGGGCATAAATGAGGCACAGATGAATGCATTTGATAATGGAGTTTTCTTATAAATTATCACTAGAATACTGTGTTCAGTACAGTAAATATTGCACGTATGAAATATATGGTTTATGGAAATATTAGTTATTTAAAGCAACAGCTTACAGAATTAAATCACTTAAAGATCCAATACAATGGCTTGAGAGCTGTGATGCTTTTCCTTCCTTCCGAAACAGGAAGTCGAGTGACAGCCATTAGCAGTTTAGCAAACTAGTTCTTGATGCAGAAAGGCAAATCCCACCTTCCTTTTGAGAGTATTTACAACCAAATTGGGTGAACAGAGTGTAATAAAATACAACACTTTTTATACGTGGTTCCCAAGAGTAATTGGACAACTGGCTATGCTCAGCTGTTCAACGCTCAATATGAAGTCCAAAGAGTTGTTACTACTAGTGAAGCAAGCCATTGTCTTAAACAAATAAATACACTGGTGAGCAATGGTCAAGAGCAATGAATGTTCTGCAATGGCCAAGCCAATGACCTGACCTGAATGCAATTCAGAATAAATTACATTTGCTGAAGGCAAAAGACCTCCTAGAACAAGCAGAAACAGCTGCATTAAAGGCTTGATATAAAGTAACAACAATGGAGGAAGCTCAGCATCTAAATTTAATTCAATTTGCATAGTGCTTTTAACAGTGGATGCAGACACAGAGCAGCTTTAAAAAAATAAATTTATCAATTCAGGATATAAATTTTACATTTACAAATTTATCCCTAATGAGCGAACCAGAGGCGACGGTGGTAAACACAACCCCCTTATACAATATGAGGAAGAAACCTTGAGAAATCCCTCTTCATCTGGGTTCTATAACTGTCTACTATATGATCAAAAAGTGCAATTATGTAACCAGGAAATTCATTTAAGTTTTGAAATGAAGTTGAAATTCATTTAAAATGAAGTCTATTTTGTTGAAGTTATCAACTGGTGAATGATGAAGACTTGAGTGCAAAACTGTTCGTGGCCATTGCAGTCCTAAAGCAATCACAGCAAAACTGATCACATCAATTGCAGTCCAAAGCCATCTTCATGGTTTCTAAGTGGTACCATCCACAGCAATCTCCTGTATCTTCAGCCTGTCTATGTGGAGCCATCCTCAGCAACAGTGAGGGATTTTCAGGTGATGAGATCTCTAACCAGAAGTAGGGCACCAGCATGAAAGCATTTGGTTTTATATATGGACTCCAGACCTCAGGAGTCTAAAGGATTTGCAACCAAGTATTAAAAACGACAAGTTAAAGTAATATAAAGTGCTATAATTCCTACGCTGTTCACCAGTTTTGAATGTAAACACACTTAAAACTCATTTTGTATTTTATTTCTACATATACAATCGTATTGGTATCTTTAACACAGAAAGGTTGCTTTCCAGGGTATTACATCAAGAAAAATCATTATAGTCCTCCAAACTCTGTCAAATAACTCGACATGTGCCCAGATGAACTTCTACACTTAATATAAAAATTCAGTTTTGTGTATCCCTCTGCATTTATAGAAATAAACGCACATAAGCCTTCCACCCTTCGTTGCCCTCGGAGACTCTTTATGCACTCATACACCCAAAGATATCTTGCAGTGCCCTACTTCCTCAATGAGTGAAGGTTCTTTCCTGTACCTCATTAGCGTTTGTTTACAATCCAAGGATGGCCTCAGAGGACAACGAGCCTGGTTTGAGACGATTCAAAATATGTAAAGTCGTTCTGCTCTCCCATCTTGTGATGTGACTTATTTCCATACTGCAGCTCTCACGGAGGATAATCCGCCCTCATTAAGCCCTGCACTCAGGAGGAGATTAGCAAATCATTAGCATATAGGAGGACCCAAGCCTAATTATTTGTGAAGCCAAACCAAAAAGAAGCACTGCTGAAATGTGAGGTCTGCTGTGGTGAAGAGGGAGATAGTTATGTGGATGTTTTGTGTGTGTAGATGTCCTGATTTCATCTTTAATTAAAGTACAGTCTTTTAGTTGTGTTACTGTTTTGTCAGTATAAAAGGAGTGAGATGTGAGTGAATACAGCAGAGCTGAAATACCTTTGTCAGTGAATATGTATGATCTGATAAGCTCTCTTGGAGAACAGTTCTTTGAGGTCTCCTCCATCTTGTGACTCCTATAATCCTGGAGTCATATTTAATATAAATTGGTGCTGCAAAATTTTGAACTCTGCAAGCATGAATTTTAAACATGTGAACCAGTCCATTACTGTAATCCAATCAGTCCAATGTGCTTCACATTCACAGAAATTATGGAAAGTATGCATACTGCCTGGTCACAGACTGAATCCAGATTTGTTTATTTGAAAGTAGGTCAGCGCAAGTCTTATAGGATGCTGACAGAAACCTACTGTAAATAATTTAGTGGTGCTTGTCGCGTGGCAGAATTTAAACATGTCTGCAGTGTGCATTAAATCCAGCTGCTGACTGACTGAACTCATCACATGGCATGAATTATAGAGTCAAATGATCCAGTGCTGCACTACCAATCAACCTGAGAAGCCCTGTCAGCTTGCCAACTGCAAGCACTATTTTTTGTAGCTAGCTTATTTATTTAATGCGTGAAGAGCTTTCAGCTCAAAACGGAGGTGCACCATCAAACCAAAACTTGAAGAAAAGTAAAAAGTAGAAGGAGGAGACACCCTAAATAAGGTGATTTTTTTTTTACCCAAACAAAACTGTGACTAAATGGATTGCAAACGTTTTCTTGTAACGCTCTGAGGACTTCTGGTCTAGGTAATTACTAGAAGTAAGGATTTCTTAAATCCTGTACATCTTTCATTTTGCCCTACATCAGAAGGTTTTTTTCAGGGTTTGAGGGCTTGGCATCTTATCAAGTATTCAGCAGTTCTCTGCTATTCAGAGTTGACAAGCCCTGTCAAATTACTGCCCAACTCATGTCAACTCCATTGCGATGTTGTGTAGGAATAAGTATATTTCCTCCATAAATAGCATGTCCAACAAAGACACAACTCCAGAGTGTGAAATATACTTGAAATGGCTTGAGGGAAGCCACTGTGGGTAAATGACAGACTGCCACTCAATCACTCAATCTGGATCTCATTTTCCACTGACCATTACTGACCAAAAGAAAAAAATAAACAAAATCTATATAGCTCCTTTCTCAGAAGGTCTAAGGGGCCCTTTTGAATCAAGTTTTTAAATAAAAAAAAAAAAAAACACATACAGATCAAATTCTCTGGCAAAATATCCTGCAGCCAAAACACTCAGACAAGAACACAGCTGTTTAAGATATTTAACGTATGTGCTAGATAAAATCAAGTAAATTCATTAAATGAAGAATTTTCCAGCAAGTCCACTGAGCCGATCGGTTGCGTGGCGTTCCAAGAGGGACTATATATATATATAGATATATAGATAGATATATATATATATATATATATATATATATATATATATATATATATATATATATATATTTTTTTTTTTTAGAAGAACACAGAGATGTTTAACTGTGTGCATCACTCCAAAGGTTTGTGTTTGCATTGTAAAATAGTTCAGGTAGTGTTAACACCATCATCATCAGAGAACATGGTTAATGATCCTTTTAACTGATGATATTACTTTGAACTAAAAATATGAAAGCTTGTCAGATAATGCACTTTTAAACCAGTATGCGCATGTGACCAGCTATAAACTGAGTGTGGCTACTTTCAATTATCCACTAGAATAAAACAGCCCTTAGTGTAGCCAAATTGTACACAAAATGACAGTTACTTTATATTAATCCTGCCATTATACTGAACATCGGCACGGCTGTGATTACACACAGCTCTCAGCCTGCAGACTCGTGCCTAAAGCCAAATCACAGCCTGCCAATATTCAGTATAACCGCACTCATGCTCAAGCAATATTGCTGAAACAATGAACAGCAGCTGAATTATAACGAGACTATATATAATGGTGTGAGGAATACAGTCTGATGAGCAGTTTAAAACATTGTGCATGGAGTTGTATTTTCATTTCTTCATGGTTCATTATACTTTGACAGATATTAATTTCCTTACAGTTTAGCACGATACAATTAGGCAAATATAAAACCTGTACTGATCAATTCACTTGTTGGCCCATAACAATTTGAGGTACTCTGACAAATCTATCATTCAAAATAGAAAAGGAATCACCTTTGGTGCGATTTGCATTTACAAAAGCGTAGTCAAATGAGACTCAGGTAGGGACTAGAAGAGGACGCTGAACTCCAGCTGCCATGTCTATGCTCACAATATGTCTTATTGTAACATGCTGCTTAAAGGTACAGCACTGAACAGAAGTCTCTAAAACAACAAGTAAAAGAATAACTCTTATTTTATTATAGCATTTTTCAGGAAGATTATACAGTAAAAGAGAAAGACACAGAGAGAAAGAGAGGAAGAGAAATACAAGGTCAGGTACGTGTAATACAAATCACTGGGTAAAAACCCAAAAGGAATCCATCCTGAACTTCCTGAATATTAATCTTTATAAATAACGCAAGTTTCCTACATACAAGTTTACTACATGACCCACAATGCCCTTTGACAATAACTGATAGCAGCCAGTAGTAATTAGCCCTTGGTTCATTTCTACCTAAATAGAGTGATGCAGAAGTGCTTCAGATTACTTGTACACTTTGCAAGCTTCAAATTTAATTCTAATACCAACATCAACATCATCGTGCTTGACACCTGGTAGATTTCCAACTTGCCAAGTCCAGTCTCTACTGGAACTCAGTGTAACTGCTTCATATAGCTGCATAATATAGTGACTTAATGGTTAGTACATTTGCCTCATGCCTCCGGGGTTAGGGGTTCGATTCCTGCTTACGTCTTGTGCTTGTGGAGTTCGCATGTACTCCATGTGTTTTAGGGATTTTAGGGAAGTACTCCCTGAGTGGCATCTCTAAATAGTCCATAGCGTGTAAGTGTAGGTGATTGTGCCCTGTGATGGGTTGACACATTGTCCAGCATGTCCCCAACCTTGTGCCTCGAGTCACCTGAGATAGACTCCAGACTCGATACTGAATGTCACTGGAAAATGGTAAGTGAGGAAAAACAGCTCTTGCTCTTTTGTGTTTAGTACCCAACAGTAAAACCTGACTGTTTGAGATTATGTCTGAAAACTGGCACATAACAACTAACTTCTCACAGGAACAACAAAAATACAGGGCCAACTAACAAATTAGCATTACAAATATTTCAGTATGAACACATTCACAGTCTTCCTGGGTAGAGTTTTCCAATAAAATGTTTGCTTGTATATAAAAGTATACACAGAGGGACCTCAGCACCCTCAATCAGGTAAACGGCTTTAACAGAACTTTAGACATCCAGCTCAATTATTAAGGCGAGCTCAGCAGGTCATGTTGGGGAGGACCAAAAATGGTATATTTGTCTAGAGTAGTAATAAGAAGGAAAAGCAGTAAGCCATGCTATATCCACAACACTGTTATCCACTAATACAGCTCCTGCTGCTGTTCTCCATCACATGACAGCTTGACAAATTTATACACTCTCAACAAGATTTTCACTCTAGATGTTTCATTAGTCGAGTCTCTATCTCTGGGATCTGGCATGTTTCACAGCATGAGTCTATACCATCTTGTCTGAGTGCTAAAATAAGCCAGACGTTAAAACTAAGACTATAATTCTCAACCAGATTAGAAATGTTTTCACCAAACTCGAGGTTGTCCTCAGTTCATTTTAGTCAAGTATAAAACTCGTCAAACTCTGATGTGGGCCAGGAACTTGAGCTCTAGTGCACCTGAAAACACTGGACTAGGGTTCACTTAAAATGAACATCAGGGTCAGTACACATCACGCATGAAAGCAACCTGCACCTGGAACTGGGTGTCGAATGACATGATTGGTTCATGAAAGTGTGACTGAGACTCATGGTAGGAGTGCTGGCAATGAGAGGATTGCACAAAATGCACTTCTCCTGACAGCATGCATGACAGAAATCCTCAAGTAAGAAAGGAGCAAGAATAAGCCAAGCACAAACAATCACTGCTGTTTATGGTTTCAATGATGGTAAAGGCATTACTACTGTAGAGATTATTCATTTCAACAGGATTTCTAAAAGTAGTTATTTCTATAAAAACAAAATTGCATGCACAATGTAAATTATTATAATGCAATTATTTTTATTATTATTATATCCATGCAGGAGGGCACGGTGGCTTAGTGGTTAGCACGTTTGCCTCACACCTCCAGGGTTGGGGGCTCGATTCCCGCCTCCGCCATGTGTGTGTGGAGTTTGCATGTTCTTGTTTGCATGTTCTTGTTTCCTCCGGGTACTCCGGTTTCCTCCCCCAGTCCAAAGACATGCATGGTAGGTTGATTGGCATCTCTAAATTGTCTGTAGTGTGTGATTGCGTGAGTGAATGAGAGTGTGTGTGTGCCCTGCGATGGGTTGGCACTCCGTCCAGGGTGTATCCTCCCTTGATGCCCAATGACGCCTGAGATAGGCACAGGCTCCCCGTGACCCGAGTGTAGATCGGATAAGCGGTAGACAATGAATGAATGAATGAATATATCCATGCACAGCGGCTATAATAATAATAATAATTATTATTATTATTATTATTGTACAGAACTGTTTGTTTGTTTGTTTACAAACCTGTAATGAGGTCACCCTGGCCAAACTGAACCCACAATCAAACCTGCCTGCTTACAAGCTGAAATTCTGTGTAAAAACCCACCTGCTTTCTATTTGTACCTGATCTGAGTCAGTGAGATTAAAGGAAAAAAAAATAAAAAATCTGTATAGTTTACTGAACATAGTACATTTGTCAACAAAATGTGATTTTATTGCTTACACTAAATTAACCTAATCAAGTTTCTTAAATGCTAGATTGATTTATGGAGAGTGAGCCTGATCAATTCATGCTGTATTAATATAAATCGATTAGATTGTGAAACGTCATGAGGACGTTGGCAGTGGTGGGAATTCAAATCATAGTAATTAATTAATTAATTAATTAATTAATTAAGGCAATTAAAACACGCATAGGAGAACAGCACAGCAATAACATGTCTGTTGCAAGACACCAGTTTTGTGGGTTTGAGTCTCAGCTCAGGCGTTTGAATTTATTCATTGCTTTGAAAACACAAATCAAGTTGGTTGTACAAAAACTAATTGTGTTAATGTTACTTAATTAAGTAACTTAATTAAGCATTTAAATTAAGTAAATTCAAGCTTTCTTTCAGTGTGGAATGCGTCCAGATCAAAATCTTAAAAATCACGTGCAGTTAAATGTGTCTCTGCTTGAACAGACTTAAAAGCTGTCGGAGATGAATTTACAGTGCTGGGCCTCAGTTATGAGCAAGATGGTCATACTTTTTAAAGCTGCCACAGAGCATGTATGTGTCCTATTGAGACGAGTTTTGATTGACAAACGTGGCATGGAGAAACTGATGCATTTATGCTTGGCAAAAATGTGCCTCAGACCTCCTCTTGCACACGGTTGACTGATCAAACTTAAACGTGTCTCTGGTGTATTTGCAATTTCCCATTAGGATATAATCCTAACACTCAAGACGCAAGAAATAAGTGTAAGCTTAAGCTTAGTATAGAGTAAAACAGTGGTGTCTTACTCTTATCAGTTTGATGTGTCATCTAACACACCAAACTGATAGCAGTGGTAATTTATTACTGTGAATACAGTGGGTTAAAATCTGTAATGCTGCACTACTCAATAAGCCAGAGACCTTGGAGTAATAGTGTGAATACAGGGAGTAGTGAAATAGATAAGACCTAAGGCTGTTATAAATATTTGATCAATTTGGATTCCTAAGCGGCGCAATAGAAAAGTCTGGAGATTAACAGTAGAAATCCGGATGATACCCAAAGCAGCCTGTTTCACTATAGGGGTATTTCAAATCATTCATACAAAGTTTCAGGCCATGAATGCTTCAGATTTAAGTCCAAAGTTGGATGCGAGATGATGCTTAATAGAAAATATGTATATGCTGTAAACAGATTGTTTGGATTTTATGGGGTACTGTCCCATAGAAGAGTCTCTTTCAGATGGTTTGTATTGAACGGCTGGTGTTCTTTTATTACATTATACAAATGAAGTCTTTAGAGCAGCTTATCCAGCTAGAAAATAATCAAATATTTCAGACAGTATTCTGCAAAACATTCCAAAAATTTAATCAAAAGTTGCAGTCTTATAACTGAACCAAACCATGTTTGTTTTCTTTGCTTATTTCAAGTACACAGATGCACAAAGACAACAAGGCAAACCACCACAGAGAACGCACACACACGCACACAGAGAGAGAGTGTAGAGGTCAAACACAAGATAAAATACACAAACCTGACATGAAACTGATGTTTGCTCGTAATTAAATTCACTTCCCATTCCATTAATGGAACCCATTTGACAAATTTAATTTTCAATGTGCAGTGTTCTCCAGGCTTTTTTTTGTTGAACAAAATCATGCAGCACCACCTGCACAGATTTAGAATTTGATCCCTGCTTCAATTCTGCTTCGCTCATGTGAGAAGATAAGGCTTTGTTGGCAGTCTTCACCTTAAAGAAAGCATGGAAAATCTGATCAGGCATCGATGCCACCCTGATTGCAAAGTGATTCAAGCTTTGTTTATTTTGCCTTCCTGGGACACTGTCTCTGATCTCTCAAGCATGCAGGCTTGGCCTGGGTTTGATTTGCTTTGGTGATAATTCACAGGCTATGCTTGGACAAACTACAGACAAAACCAGAAAAAGATATGACACGGAGAGGTAAGTGAAGCGCTTACTCGGTCATTCCTTTGTGCACAGCTTTTCATTGGGATGATGGAGAAGCACTTATGCTTTTAGTCTCATAGTGCTAGGGTAAGCACCAATGCCATTATTCCACTTTGATTATGAGAACAGGAAAGAGGTGAAGGGCAAGTTGGCACAATCAAATGATAGAGGTGACGAGTGCCTAATGGTACCCTCCGCTGAGAGGCAAGAAATAGTAAAGCAAACATACGGACCCTTGTATGGTGCCTTCTTCACCACAGGGGACCACTGACCACACAAAAGTGAACCAGATGTCAGACATGACAAGTCTTGAAAAGAAATGGAATAAAAGTATCCTTTTCACATCAAAATTTGTCACAGTGATGGCATAGTTTAATTCTAGTTGGTTTTTTGCTTATTTTTCCTAAAAAAAACACCACCATTAAAGCTGGGAAATAAGCGTGAATGAGTCACTGAATGCATCAAAATGACAGCAGTGTCCAATTTGATAGGTACCTGATTCATATTCCATTAATCAGAAAACTGAAAAGAAAACTTAACATTCTTGTATCAGTGGATCTCCAACATAGCTCAAAAGGGCTTCCAATATGTAAAGGAGAATACAAGCATCCATATATCCATATGCTTGCTCTGTGTGTTGATCCATGCATCACTATATGAAGTATAGTTCAGTAATTCTCATAAGATATGTTCTGCCTCCATTTGTCTGACCCAGCTTCAGCTTAAAGCGTTCATGCAGCAACCCCTTGGAAGTATGGAGTATGAGAATGTCATGGGATGATAACCACAGAACCTGTTATCAGTTCAGAATTCATGCTAGAAACACATCCAAACAAGATACAAGCAAACTTCAATCATATATACAAGACTGTTAACATTTTGGAGTGTTTGCTTATAGTTGGTGAGCTTCTGCTTGGAAATTCAGGTGATTCTCACACTGGTCACGTACGCTGAGGTCTGAATCTGAGTGCGATTGTTCCCGGTGGCCCTGCAACAGAATCAAGTAGTTTCAGACCCACTTGATTCTATTGAACAATATATGAAGAACACAACTAACAGCAACTAACCATATTTTTTGCTTTTTATTATTTTGGTGCTATTATGTGCAGTAAGACTCTTGACCTTTTCTGTGTCCCACAACGATCCCCTGCCACATTACTGTGGAAACTAAATGTCATCATCATCAGCTAAAACACATGCGCAGGTTACTTTACTTCCTGAACAAGTTCAAACCAGAGTATGCAAACATTCAGCTTAACTTTAAAAGAATAAATTGAAGTACCTCTCCAGAGATTCCAATGTTTAGGTGTTAAAACACCAAAAGATCTGCTGCGCATATTGGACAATCTAAAAGAAAGGCTGAGAATACACAGTGGGGTGAAGAATAGAAGGAGCTCTAAAAGGTAAAGATGAAGCAAGGCCATCTAAGGATTTATAGGTCAGATGCCAGAGTGGTTTTTTGATGTGGGCTGAAACCAATAGCCAGTGTGGCTCAGGAAACATAGCAATGATGTGAAGCAGAACGCGCGAGTACTCTGGAGGCTCAGTGTTGAATACACACAGAAACTCCTGTATTGCTTTTAGCCACAAAACCAAAGAAAAGGGAATTGCAGTAGTCAAGATGAGTGGTGATAAAAGCACAGACCAAAGTTTCAGCATCTTTTGTGTTCAGCAAGTGGAGGAGATGAGCAATATTGAGAACGAGAGAAAAAAAAAAAATCTTTTTTACAGTGTGCCCTAATGTAGGACAGTCTAACTAAAAAGATATTTGCACACAAGAATTTGGGGCAATTATTAAAACTTCAGTTTTCATCAGGATTTTATGAAATTTTAGACAAATGGGATTCATTCATAGTTTTCTATTTTGAATGCATGGGATGCATATGAGAGCAAGTGGTGGCTGCAATGGTCAATGAAGCATGAAGAAGTGGGGGCATGAAGCCTTTATTATCGCCACACATACATTACAGCATAGTGGAATTCTTTTCTTCGCATATCCCAGCTGAGGAAGTTGGGGTCAGAGCGCAGGGGCAGCTATGATACAGCGCCCCTGGAGCAGAGAGGGTTAAGGGCCTTGCTCAATTGCCCAACAGTGGAGCCTGGTGGTGCTGGGGCTTGAACCCCCGATCCTCCGATCAACGACCCAGAGCCTTAACCACTTGAGCCACCACTGCCCCCCTATTTTGTTTTAATAAACAAAATAGATCAAATTGGTCAGTGTTACGGAGCACACTGTGGCACGTGATACATCACTTCACTTAGACTAACCCTTTTTGTATTAAACTATGCTATTGGATTCATAACAGAACTTGTTTGCATGCGAGTAAAAGTTGAATTTGTAATCATTTGTTTGTGGAAATGTGAGAAAACAGCAGAAGTTTGATGTACTTTAATTTTCTGCCTATTTTGCAAGTTCACTGACTCAATTAACTTATAATAATATCTGTATCTTTTCTAGACAAGGTATTCTATTTAATTTTCTTGCCACATACAGAAAATACTAGTATCTTGTGTGTCAAGTCACCATACAGCTTTTGGTTTAAGTTAAGAATCGATTCAGTAATTCCAGGCATTGGGAGCCAGGAGTAAGCTCCAAAGCTTTGGAGTCGATTCCACACACTGCTAATGATGCAAAATTAATTTAGCATCTAAGCATCTGTTTCAGTTTTACGAGACAGCAGGGGATATTTATTTTATTTTCAGGGCTTGAAATGCAGAGCATACATAGTTGCAAATTAAGTGTGCAGAACCAGTAACTAATGCATAGCCTACCAGTACCTTGTGTTAGCACATGATAATATTCTCAGTCTCATAAACTGCCTGACAGATTATCTGATAAAGGTCAGTAATATTTTATTACAGGTAGTGACCCGTTCAGCCTACTTGAGTGTCAGCTGACTAAAATGCTGCAAATGAATATAATATATACAGGGAGATTGATTTTTCATTGATTAATCTATCAACTGATCAATCAAAATTAATAATCAAAATAATCATTAGTTGCAGCCCCCATGTGGTAGAGATGTCAACTCAGAGTCTACATGAGAGCTGTTTATTCTATAGGCCCAGGAAACTGTTTGTTTAACACATGGTGTTACCACTGACATCAAGTCAGCGCTTTAACGCAAAAAAAAAAAAAGAAGCACTTTTTCCAAATGGTAATTACAGGTTTCACAAAGACATAAATGGTTTTACAAGTTGAAACTTGTAATTACCGTAATTCCGACATCACGTCATGTAGTGCATTCATATGGAATCATTTGGTGGTTTCTAGCTCACTCTCGGCAGATACAGTTCAGGGTGAACACTGTACACTATTCCACGTAGTAGTTTGAGGTAGTATATGGTGTAGAAGAATTATCATCTCATACAAAACAATGTCATACTAAAATAAAATGACTGTATTGTGGAATGCAGTAAGCAGAATGCTCGGAAACTAGCTTAAGAAGTACAACATCTGGGTATCTTTGGTGTAATGGAATCACTTATATTACTCATACAGTGTACTGCCCACTTTTGGCAGGGTTTTCTAGGGGAACTGTATATGCTTTTCCAAACACATTCACTGTATTGCAATACCGCTAATGCTGCTATCTGCTGGGATATCATTGGGAAAGTGTGATAAAAGTGACAAGAAACAGCCAAATTGAGGTAATATTCAGTGATATTAAAAGCCATGGATATTTCAGAGAGCTATTTAGCTCATTTCAAACCATATGAGATTTCACAGACATCTGTGCTGTAATGAACAATAATATTTATATGAATTAATCCACAGCATGAATCTCAGTATGCCTCAGTATCTTGTATTATATCTAGGTTATGTCCCTAATGCAGCACAGCTCATGAGTTGTTGACAATTGCAACAGAGGTGGCTAGTAACAGGCTACATTTATAATAGTAACTTCACTCTGCCCTGATATAGCACCTCCTGTGTTAGGATACTAGTCATTGACTTCAGCTGTGTGTTCAACACAGTCATTTCATCTAAGCTAATCTCCAAATTATACAGTCTTGGTATCAACACTGCTCTCTGCAACTGAAGTCTGGACTTATTGACAACAACAACTCATCCACCATCATTACAAACACTGGTGTAACACAAGGCTTCATGCTGAGGCTGTACCGGAGACCACTATTATCTGTTAACATGGTGAGCCACTTACAGCTTTGAACTGATTGTGAACTACCAGAAGTTATTGAGGAGCCACAATCACAACCCCATCTTTATTAATTGGACTAGAAGATATCTCTAACTGCGAGTGTCTACATTTCCGCTGACCTTTCCTAAAACCTCAACACCTCCTCTCTAATCAAAAAGGTGCAAACAACACCTCCACTTTCTAAGGAGACTAAAGAAAACCCGCCTTCCTCCTCTGAACAGGTCTGAACATGTACCACTGGAAGCATCCTTACAAACTACATCCCAGCACAACAACTACACAGTGTGTATCCATGTATTACAGGTAGTGAAAACTGCTCAACACATTACTGCAGCACATTACAGACATTCTTCAAAATCGTTGCTTGCAGAGAGCGAGAGGTATCATCAAGGACACCGCCATCCCCACCATGTATTGTTTATATGTCTCCCATCAGGAAAACTCTACAGTCTGCATTGTCACAAATAAAACCCTCATGAACAGCTTTTCCCTTTGTATTAAAGCTGAATTCAGCTTCTAGGCATTAACTGCCAGCTTCCAGCTAATATCTAAACATTACCATTAGACACCATACTATACTACTATTAACTGCAATTATGTGCAAGTACTTGCACTTTAAAGCAAGTATTTATATTAGGTTGTTATTTATATTGTTATCAGTACATCTGCATCTACTGTAATCAGTGTATGTTTCGGCTGTATCATATTGCATGCATCTTTGTTTAGTTCTACCTGTAGACTGTTTATCTCAGATTATTGCAGCAAGCCTTATTTATTTCATTTAACTTCACTTCCATTTGCATTATTGATATACATTAACCTAGCTTATTGCAACATAACCTTAGTTGCTTTTTGCACTACTGGTTGGATGTAAACTGCATTTCATTGTCTTTCACTGTCTGCATTTCATTGGGAAAAACATTGCCATGTACAGGACTGTCTTCAAATAAAAAAAAAATAAAGACCTACCTCTTCACAGAGTACTTAAATTAGCACTTTATATTAAAAAAGTTATTAAGTGTGTGTGTGTTTATAATACATCATCTCCCCTAGCTTTTTTGTTTAGACTGAGCGCACTCTTAGCCTATAAATCTAGTGAAGCAGTATCAGGATGTATTTATTGAGAGAGTATTTAACAATGTAAAGTCGACACACAGCTTTTAGTATCCAACCAAATTCAAGTGATAAAAACAATCAGAACACTCTTATAACCATTGAAACTAATAAAGAACCTGGTGGCATAAGTGTGCACTCTTTTATAATGGGTCATGTCACTGTGCTCAGAATTACTTGATTACATTCACACTCAGTAGAGAGCAATTCCTTCCATGTAGACAGCATGGCCAATTACGCTCTCTTGGACTCCCAGCTTTGAATGGCTGTAGCATTATGGCTGATTCAAACTTGCAATCAACTGAGGATAATAAAAGCCAGCATTTTCTGTTGCGCCACTCAGGAGCCTCAGATTTTAAAGGGTCCAGGCCCCTAGAAATGACATTTTCGTGATATATGCAAAATAAAAATATGTTGATAATAATTAAGAATGATACTCTAATATTCAGATCACTTCACAACATTTTATAACCTCAGAACCCATCTGAGCAAGGTTACTGAATGCCATTCCATGGCCAAAGAAAGGCCGAAAGCTTCAGCTAAATCCCTCGCTGCTAACACAGCAGTCCTTCATTCCATTTCCCATGGTGCAATCTCATACTGCAAGCAAAACAGGGAAATGACATACTGATGCTGCAGTCTCCATCTATAATTTACTTTCTGGCACTAGACAGGAGTTCTGGGCTTGATCATAGGCATGAAAGGAGAAGTGCAAGAAAGCCAGTACTCTTCACTTGTAACTCCATGACCTTCATGGTGGCCTATTTAAGGACGCAGGTGTGTCCTTTACAATCCATCACAGACATGCTTTTAGTCAGAGATCAGAGAGCAGCGGCAGGAGGCTGCGGGTGCAGTCGCGGGCAAAGCAAGACTTCTGACTTATGGCACCACTGGTACGAATGGTACAGATTTGTAATGGAACAGTACAAATTTCTATACGATGTGTTAGATAGGGGTCTCTGAGCCTAAAGCAATTTTGTTTTTAATAAATGTTCGCCACCTTAAGAGAAACAGCAGAATGTAAAGTATTGATTTTAACTGGATTCACAGTTTTACCCTATTCTCACCGGAAAATTAAAACTACATGGTGATTCGGCATTAATTACCGTCTTTGTTGTATAGAAGCAAAAAAATTCATCAAATCTATTCATTAGGCAGTTTACAATTCAGACCATGGTACTAAAGTGCAAATGGCACCCGGTGAAGATGTGCGAATCATAATCAGAGACACAAAGCCAGCTGCTATAACAACACTGTTGCCAGTAATACAGCGCATAAAGCCAAAAAAGATGAAACATATCCAGATGTAAAATGCTAAATTAGTGTAATTGTTATTTCAGTTCTATCTGAAGATTAGTTTGCCTGGCTTTTCTTTTGAACCTATTGCGAAAGAAAATCTCACTATAATGAGCTAGATAGAGCTCAGTTGTGCATTAGTGACTCACTGCAATCAGACATCCATCTGCTGACAGATTACAGAACTGGGTCTTATGCAGGTAGCAATAACAAAGTTCCATTCCTTTCAGACATTTCTGAGTCATACGGTTTAAGAACCGAGCTTAAGTCCATCTAGAATAGCGTCTTTGTATTCTACTAAATTAAGAACAGGATGATCTGATGATGAGCATAGGCTTCTGATGTAAACAATAACAGGAAGTCTGCATCTGCTAGCAGCACTGGTAGAGAACGACGGAAAACAAGAAGGCACATAACACCTTCATATTTACTGCATGGTACCTATTTTTATACCCTCACTGACTCATCCAGTGATAAAAAGAAGAATATAAAAATGCCTCGCTCGCTCTGTTATCCCAGCATGAGAGAAGTGATGACTGGAAGAGAAAGTGTTGGTAAGAAATATGAGGGGTCTGAGGGAGCGGAATTGACTGAAATAAAACAGCAACAAAAGCTTCTGTACAAGCTGGGGCAACTTCACAGCAAATGCCGTGAAAGACAAGGGCATTAAAAAGCAGACTGATGGAAATGTGCTACAAAAGGTTGAAGTTTATGAGTATAATAGACAAAAGCCTTTTACACAGCCAGCAGTGAAATATAGCAAAGTCAATTAAAATAAAACTCAAAGGAAGATGAGGTACAACAGAAGAAAAGTCCACATCATGTTCCACTCGTCAGCCACAAGCTGAGGTCAGATTCACTGAAATAATGTCACCTTCTTACGTTAGGCTGTGACATTTAGATTCGCCGGTCAGAATTTGGCACGAATCCACAAACTGAAACAGAGTTTGTGTCAGCAGTTCAGGCTAGTTCAGGTGGTTGGTTAATGCTGTGAGGAATGACATCACTTAATTTTACAGTGTTGTTGATTATGTGCATTCCTTTAAGGACATTCCTTTAGTTGGCACGATAACGTGCCGTGTCGAAAACCATCTCAAACTGCTTCCATGAACAAGCTCAGTGAGCTCAGTGTGCTTCAATGGTCTTCCCAGTCGTGAGATCTGAATCCAGTACAGCATCTTTGGGATACGGTAGAACAGGAGATTTACAGCATGAAGTGCAAACTTTTAAGTATCCTAAGGAATGTTTCCAACACAAAGAATTGAAGATGTTCTGCTTAGTCCTAGCCAGTATTAGTATGATGTTCCTAATAAAGTAGGAGATGGGTGTATGTAAAGAATAGGATCACATAGAAACTATATTAAAATAGCACCTGATTAAAAGCTGAGCTGAAAACAGAAAGAACAATGGAAAATAAAAAAGATGCCATAAACTAGAAGTGATAGAGATGTTGGACACAGCCTGGGAATTCACTGAAAGCAAGTGTTTCCTCGGCTATGCGGCTCGGAGAGAATGTGCTGTACATACCCGCAGCATGCCAAAGCCCTCCCACGATAAAAACATCCCCTCTATCCATTTTCTATCCAGAAACACTATAGCTGCAGAGAGAGAGAGAGAGAGAGAGAGAGAGAGAGGAGAGAGAGAGAGAGAGAGAGAGAGAGAGAGAGAGAGACTCACGGGCAACTATTCATAGCAACAGAAATGTCTCTTGTGTGGTATCTTTGGTGATCGCCTAGGCTCCCTTTTAGATCCCTCTGGAATGTCGACACTACAACGGCTTAGAGTTAGAGGGCCTCGTCCTTTATACTGTACAGCTTGTGGGAAAGAAGAGCATTCGCATAAACGGAACATCTACAGTGCCATGTCTATACAATGCAGTCAGCCAATGAGACAGATCGGTGGCAGAAAATAGAACGTCACCCCTCCACCTGCGATAACACTAATCAAAAGTTGATAATACTATTGTTAGAAAGGCTGTAAGTGGTACACTAGCGACACACTTTCAGGATCAACTTACACCATATCTTGCTTATATGCACTAAAAATTTGTGGACACCTGACCATCACGGACACATACATGTTTTTCGAGCATCCTATTCCAGATTTAAACCCCCTTTGTGGCTATAATAACCTCCACTCCTCTGGACCTTCCACTATTTTGCAGTGGAGATCTGGCCATTCAGCCACAACAGCATTATGCTCCGTTCATACATACAGCAAGTCACAACATGAAGCGAATGGTGACCCTTCATTTTCAGTGTGAGCTGACAACTACTGGAGACATGAGTCAAGTCAAATCAAGAAGCTTTTACTGTCATTTCCACCATATATAGCTGATGCAGTACACAGTGAAATGAAACAACGTCCCTCCAGGACCATGGTGCTACATAAAACAAAAAAACAACACAGAGCTAAGGACTATGAGTGACAGCGGCGTTTGGTGACTAGACGTAGGCATGTAGTGACGCGACAAAGTTGAGAAAAACTTAACTTTAGGCAAATATGCAGAGACTTGGTGTAGCAAGACTAGCAATGGGAGTGAAGACTAGAGCACACATGATCTGTGGCAAAGAGCACACACTGCTTCTCCTTCATCTTGTATATGATGCAGATATACAGTGACCTTGCTTTCGGCTGCTCCCTGTTCAGGGTCGCCACAGCGGACCAATTGGTCCGCACAACAACTTGGCAAATGTTTTACACCGGATGCCCTTCCTGACGCAACCCTCACATTTTTCCGGGCTTGGGACCGGCACTGCATCCAGTGGCTGGGGTTGAGGCATTGGCTGGGAATCGAACCCGGGCCTTCCGCATGATAGGCGAGAAACCTACCACTGAGCCACCAATGCCCCATGATGCAGATATACACTAACGAATTTTATATACAAACTCTCTTTTATCCCTCTCCAGAATGTTTCATTTTGGTAGCATAAAAAAATTATTTGCTCTCTAGTGGAATGCTAGTTGCTCCACCCACTGATACACGGTATTACTTTGGGAACCAGTAGTAGGAACGCCAACTGACAATTTCATAGTTCAGTAACTGGACACTTGAAGAGATAAAAATCACTGCATGTTTGACTGTGCATCAAGTCTCCTGATTTCACTCAAGCCATGTTCGGTGGTCCAATTCATCACAAAGGTGTTCAGCAGTGTTGAAGTCGAGACTCTGTGCTGGTGAGTTCTTCCACGCCGACATTAGCAAACCATGTCATCACGGACCTCACTTTGTGCAGAGGGGCAAATATTGTCATGCTTCTTATTTTTCTTATTTTTATACTTTCTGATACAAGTTTGAGGAAGACCAACACATATGGGTGTGATTAGGTTAGGTTATGTTATGTGTCCATAAACCTTTGTCCATTTAATGTATACGGTTTGGGCAAGATCAGGAAAAAACATTTTCGGCAACATGATTTTCAAACTTTAACAAAATTAAAGATTAAAATTGTATGAATAGGTTAATGGCTAAAAGTAGAGCATCACTTCCAAACAGTGTTTACAAAGCCAAATATGTGTGGCAGTGTGTGAAAACCCTTTACATGGACAAAAGTTGATATTTTCTCTGCATAATTCAGATAATTCTATAATTCATTTTAGTTTGATATCCCACACAAGTAAAAAAGGGAGAAAACTGAATTTAAAGATTCCTTTCCAGTTTGTTTGAATGAAGTCGCAGCTACCTCTGCATTTATAATCTAATCTGCTTATGAAGATCACAGGCTCTCAACACCTGATGTAAAGTCACTCGCAGCATTTTAAACAAGCGTCTCATCATTGACTAATCGCTCAGCATGTCACCGTTCACACTTTTCACACTAACATCGGTAATCACTGATTTATTCAGTCAGGTCTGTAGAACTGAATAAATCATTTCGTAGTTATGTCTTATAAGCTTCATCTGTACACAGGGTGTACGAGCTATTCACTATTGTGCTGATAACTTTAAGATGCAGATGCAATGTCAAATGTCCTTTATGTCCTATGAAATGTCATTATAAAATGTCAAAACTTGATTAAACACATTTATTTACACATAGGTCCATAAATATAACACTGACAAGGGCTATTGATGTTTACCACAGTATACTGAAGTTAATTGCACATTTTTAACTTTCAGTGTATTTACATGCAAACTGAGACTTAAACCCCCACCCCTGCTACATCTCCCCGATCCTCCCCGCCATCCCCGCCACCTCTGAAGGAACCAAAAATATAAAAGAAATGTTATTCCCTCATTTTTTACTTACAAGTAAGCAGATAAAAGGTCTAGTGTTCATTTCAAGTGTGGCATTTGAAACTGGAATCTGTTGCTGTTAATTCTCAATATGAAGTCCAAATAGCTGTCTATGCCAGTGAAACAAGCCATTATTAAGCTGAAAAAATCAAAACAAACAAATCAGAAAGACAGCAAAACAATCAGCTCTGGCCAAATCTACTATTCGTTACATTCTTAAAAATAAAGCATGCACAAATGAGTACTGTAGTGGACAACACAAGAGGTTTTTCCCTGATGAAGAAAAACCCCTTCACACCAGCTGGCCAGATTCAAGTGTCCAGATGTCTAAATATCTATAGACCTGATTGTATGTTTCTTTACAATAAAGATGTCAAAGTATAACACTGGCAGAAAAACTCAATTCTGGTGTAAACCTATTTTAGAACTTTTGTCACTTTTGACTGTTTTCCAAAATTCTACTCTAACATCCAGACAGTTTTTTCCCCCCACATGATATGATGAAATTTGCCAGAAATGCTGTAAGCAGAAAGATTCATGATGTCAATCTTCACATTTAAATATTATGTCCATGTTCAATCTAGAAAAACACATAACCATAATTTAAAAAAAAAAAAAAATTTTTTACTTATTCACTGGCTAAAAAAAAATTCCGATTTAAACACTAAAACTACGTACGATGATCAAAACATTTCTTACTCAAACATTGCACTATAGAGCACACTGCTTCATTTTTTTCAAACAAGCCCAGATGCAGTTGCATGCAAATAAATAAACAAGTGAGTGTCAAACCACCCTTTCATCAAAGCAATGTGCTTCAACAGTGCACTAATTTACCCATCTAACAGAGCAGCAATACAGGCAAACAAGAGCCTTCACTGATTGGGAGAATCAGCATGCGGCCGAATCCAGTTTTCCCTGCATAATGATCAGTGTGCAGACAAAATTTGCAGTGTTTCATGTTTTCATTCATCAACATTTATCAACACAGGCTTGCTTTACAATAAACTGAGCAAGCTAAAAGGGGGGGGGGGAAAAAAAAAAAAAAAAAAAACACGTACGGTCAAGAATAAAGATGCATGACTACTCGCTACTTTGCTGTGGTAATAAACAAAATGATAAAACGTTCTGTCTCCATGCAAACAGACACAGTAAATGTTTAAAAAAAAAAGCAAAAAAAAAAAAAAGCAAAGCATCCCTAAACAAACAGCGAGGCCCAAGCAGCCACAGCTTCCTATCTGTCTTTCTTTTCACTTTGGTTAGGTGCGTGGCAAGCTATTATTATGTTAAGAAGCTACTAATTACAACTTTGTGGTGCGAGTTGTCACTTGTATGATTCCCCCTCCCTTTATTTTGTTCGTGTAAAAAGCTATTGCCCTGTTTACAACGAACATCAAGCAAGAACAAATGTTTACAACAGTTCTTTGCATTTCTTCACAGCTCGAAATACGACGTTTAATTATGTTCCCTTTATTTCTAGGTGATAATAAATGAGGTTATCGCCTTCACGAGTGAGAAATCCAACGAAGAGCTTCTTGCTGCTCCGTGGCTGAACCCAGATGAAATAAGATAACGTCCGACGCTTGGAATGACTTCGCATGTGTCTGACTATGCAGAATTAGTTAACACCTTGATGTTAACAAGGGAAGTAACCACAGGATACAACAATGTGTAAAATTAAAACTGGGGATGAGGTTTAAACAAAAAAAAAAAAAAAAAAAAAAAAAAAAAAAGGCATCCTATAGGCTTATAATTACACTGATATTTAAAATCAAATTAAACTAACTGAATGCAAATGCATAAGTCAGATTGGTCGTGAAAACAGCACTGAAGATCAACAAAACATGGTGTGGTGATAAAAATGGTGGTCAAAGAAGAATCTTCAACTCGTTCAATCTAAATACATCATTGAAAACCAGCCAAAAAACATACTGACATGGCAGGGTACCTTTCACAGATCCTGTCCTTGTTTTGAAGCCTGCAGAGTCACAGGGCTTTATATCAGAGAAAAGGGAAAAAGGAGGAACCCTAAGAACTTCAAAGTAATATCAAAGAGACAGATTCTTTTAAACAGAAGCCAGCTGTCAACTGGTCACGATAAGAGCAAGTCCAGGACTAACGAGGACGGACTAATATGCCTAAGGGACCTGAAGCACTTTGTCCATCTAAGGTGAATTCTCCCAAGCTGTTTGAGTTTGCGATCAACAATCGACAGCCTTCCTCTGCCACCTCCCCTGCTTCTGCTTCATTTTATAAACTCCACTTATGTGCAATGATGCTTCAATCCAAAACATAATGCTTATT
Organism: Hemibagrus guttatus; assembly: GCA_033459395.1. Taxonomy (NCBI): domain Eukaryota; kingdom Metazoa; phylum Chordata; class Actinopteri; order Siluriformes; family Bagridae; genus Hemibagrus; species Hemibagrus guttatus. Next base: position 14,996,993 of record JAUCMX010000007.1, read on the forward strand.
GTGGCTGGAAAATCGCTGAGGCATGGAATACGTGAGCGTTTTAATATACACCAGAGTTCGGGCGGAACAAAAGACGATCAATTTACGGCATGTAATAGAATCCAAAGCTGGTAAAACAGCATCGCCAAATCTTGACAAAAGGCATTAACATCAAGTATATCTTATTAGAATGAGACCATAAACATCATAATTTTGGACATCAGACTTAACCACACAATATTAATGTCAGGATAGCTCAAAATCACTAATATACTTACTATATCAGTAACATACTTATTAGAAAATCACCACAGTGGCTGCATATGGTTTAGTTTTAGGCATGAACATTAGCATTGCCTGCTTCAATGAATGTGTCCACTTTTCCATGCACATTAACATTAACAGATTTCAACATAGCTGCTAACATTAATTTAATCATCTGGAGCTTAAGAGATTGTGATTTCTGAAAAGAAACTCGCATTAAACTGGGCTCAAATATCTGGAGCTTCTTTCCGTCCTTATAGTTCATCCTCAAATCGACAGCTCTCTGGCAGAAAGCCATACACATAAAACATATTCCTATTAGTGTTCTGGTGTCATGTACTACAAAGAAATTTGAGCTTACAATTTGCAGTCTAGCAGAGATCATCATTTCTAGTCATTTTCAAAAGGAAAAACAGACAGCTTTCGAAAACCCATTCGCCTAAACGTAACTCGTAAAAACAATGACAGTTAAACAAAGCAAAAACAGATCAAGGTTTTGAAACTCAGACAGATCGAGAACTCTCTTGCAGAGAAAATGTCAGCTCCACCTTTTACACATACATTAATTGGTAACAGGCAGGATGCAAGCCTTTTATTCAGAATGATTTCTAACGTCTCGTCTAAACTCAACAACTCCACTGAAAGTAAAAGAAGTTGCCAGTGACTGACAGGTTTGTGCTTCTCGGTTGTGGAACGGACTCTCACTTCTGCAGTGTGGTAACAGTGCCCCCAACTGAGCAGCTGAGAAAAGAGCAAGCGTTGCATCCTTCATTTCATTACGCTGACTTGCTCCAGGCTAAAGGCTATCAATTCCTAACAGAGTCATCCTAAGTGGATTTATTTTAAGGGGAAAATGTTCTGTTTATATGCCCTATTAGAAGCAAAAAAGCAATAGTACATTATGCGTTCCCTTAACCACAAGGACACAGTGGCTAAATATCCTGTATCGCCACTAATAACACTAGGAAAAAAGATGGGGTTATGGACTAGAAGCCAGGAATTAAAAATGCCCTCAAATCTACTGAAACTTAAGAAGGTCTGTCGCTGCTTTAGGCAAAACAGAGGTTTGTGTGTTTATCCAGATGTTTTGTTACTCTGCAGGCTCGGCTTACGCCTGGTTCTTGGCAATTCAGATTGCTGTGGATTTAAAAGAAAAAAGAAAAGGGAGCTCTTTCAGGGTAAAATAATATCCACAGAAGCAATGTCTAGCAGGCAGTTCCTTTAGTGAGCTGTTTTGCCTTTGTTTTTTGGGCTTTTTCTTTTTTGTGAAGACAGAGCGCATCCAAATTTACATCCATTTCAAAGCCAGGCACTACCCCACAGAGACCACGGAGACACAAACATCATCTCCACGCATGGATAAACTGCAGAAAGCCTTTACCTCCGACTCATCTTCCTCTCTGACGCCCAGGTCCAGCACGGCATGTGGCTCTTTTTGCTTAGCCTGTGATGACTGGCCCATCTGAAGGTTGAGCTGCCAGCCTACATGCTCCAGCTAGGAAAGAGAAAAACAACTCTTACTACATGCATCATCATTTCCTTTGACTCAAAGCTTATAACAAAGGAAACAACACACAAATCCAAGCACAGGGCAGAGCAGGTTAGGGTTTGCAGCCCAGCAGTGGCTCTGAATCAGTCACAGAATTAAGAATTTAAACTCAATAACTCACTCAAGTCAGCTATAATGAGCAACCAAGGTCTCATGCACAATGCAACTGGCTCTAAAAATCTGGGTTCTACATTGATATTTCATGGAAAAGCCTGCATATTTTATGCCTCAGTATTAATATTCAACCAGGAAGTCAGATATTATTATTAATCCATATATAGCCTAGAATAAAAGTCTGAAAAAAATAATTGTGCACTGAAAACAGGGATATAGACAGTATGTGTCTGGATACGCTAATAAAAAATAAGTGTTAACTGCCTTTTGCTTATATTTCATTGCAGCAGTGTTTGTATACAGGAAATAAAGGTCATTCTTATCATAAATGCATTCATTTACTTTTCCCATGCTGTGTAAACGACGCATCTACACAGCCATCATCATAATGCACTTACCCTCCCACATGTTTTTCCTTTAATGATTTCAGTTATATCTATTATTATCATCTTTCTCTTTTGTGCCAAATTCTTTAGCAAGGCATACATCCAACCTGGACTAATAGCTTTAAAACAGTAGCCAAACATGTACAGAAGCTACAAGGTTTGAAATGATCTCACCTACTAAATTCTCAAAGCATGACAATTAGAAATTTGTTTATGAATTACTTACGGATATAAAAGAATATAAAAGCCATGTATGGCACATGCTGTGCAAGTCTTATACACCGATTTCTTTTTGTTAAAAATAAATCATGCCTTGCAAGTTAATAAGACAAAACTCTCAGCTTGTCAGATTATAGAAAAAAAATAATGAAAGATACAGTTGTGTAATGCGAACTGACACAAAGTGGAGTTAATGTTACTAACCCAATGTGGTCACTGTTTCCAATAAAGAATTTTATTCCCTTTACAATATTTTGTATTTATTAAAGAAAGACATGCTATACTTTCTCACAGCTTGTGCTTACATCTAGCTGTTATGTTAAAGCAAAGTCATTCCCTCACCAGGCTTTTTTCCCCCCTCTCTTTCTGAGGCAATAATACAAAAACCTCACAGTTTGTCATGTTACACAATAACCAAAAAGCACAAATCCTCCATCCTGTTGATTTTCCTGCAGTGGAATAACAACTGACTGTTTCTGAAAATCAAGGCAGTTTGCTGGGTGAAGAAGCCTGGGGCTCATTCAACACTCCATTTCATCCCACAGGTGTTCAGTATGGTAGAAGTCAGGGCACCTGAGGTTCTTTCATATCTTGGCAAAACATGTCTTCAAGTCAATGTATACAAAGACACCCTACAAAATGATGTGCTTCCAACTTTGTGGCAATAATTTGGGAAAGTCCCAACTATAGATGAGCAGGTCAGGTGTCCATAAATGACATATAGTATTGTTTTTAATCCATTAATCATTAATCTGTTTGTAATTATTATTATTAGTGTTATTGAGCTGCTGATATAGAAACCTAATCAACAACTTCTAATGAAGTGAGGTAAGGAATTCAGCAGTGATGCATTATAATACGTAATGTATTATTATTATTGTTAATAATAATAATAATAATAATAATAATAATAATAATAATATCATCTTTATAATGTAATAATATTAATATGTAATGTAATATTTGCAAGCCAGATTTACAGCTTTGGCTACAGAGTCTGCTACTTTACCTGATCACATTTTGGTACTGATGCAACTAAATCCAAACATTTAATATAAATATTAATAATTTCCTATGCTATTCATTTGCATGGTGTAATAGGCAATCGTCGTTCCTATAGTGGTCCTCACACAGATGAAAAAAGCTTTCTAAAATGTGGTATTTTAGAGCATTACTGTAATTTATAATACATCATATTTACTGTTAACTGTGCCTGGTCACCTTTGAGTTGAATATGAATACAAAAACAACAACCTCTGTTCTGAGAAATAAAATTACAAGTCTGCTTTCTGATATTTTTTGTTGTAGTCATATTAGTAGGAATAAGCTGAAAAGAGAGAGAATCTGTGATTTAAGCTAAAGCACAAACAAATATGGAAGTAAATGTAACATTTCAAAAGATAATGTCATAATTTCAGCTAAACTAATCTAGAAAATAGAAAGAACTCACCTTTTTGGGAGCAAATATCGTCTGTCTAATCTTCTCTACCACATCTTGGCCAGCTGTAGCCCAAGCCTGACTAAATGCCTCAGCTTTGTCTGGGGCAATGTGGATGTTTTGAAGCTGCTGCTTCAGAGATGCTGGTTTAATATTGTGATACACAGCCTACCCACAAAAGACACACAGGACATTTTCACTTGCTGGTTAGACACAATATAAACAGGACTACCATTCAAACATTCAGAATTATCTCAAACATTTTCATCCAACATTCTTGTTCATATAAAATGACCAGAATAACAAGAATAAATTTGTTGAAAATGAACATGCAGAAAGTCAAGGTGGTGAAAAAAATCTAGTGAAGCAGATACTGTCACATGAAATTGCTTTAAGTATTAGGAACATTTACACCAATCGGGCATAACATTTATGAGCAGTGACAGGTGAAGTGAATAACACTGATTGTCTCCTCATCATGGCACCTGTTAGTGGGTGGGATATATTACACAGCAAGTGTCCTTAAAGTTGATGTGTTAGAAGCAGGAAAAATGGGCAAGCGTAAGGAATTGAGCGAGTTTGCCTAAAGACCAAATTGTCATGGCTAGACGACTGGATCAGAGCATCTCCAAAACTGCAGCTCTTGTGGGGTGTTCCCGGTCTGCAGTGGTCAGTATCTATCAAAAGTGGTCCAAGGAAGGAACACTGGTGAACCATCGACAGGGTCATGGGCAGCCAAGGCTCACTAATGCACATGGGGAGTGAAGGCTGGCCCGTATGATCCGATCCAAAAGACGAGCTACTGTTGCTCAAATTGCTGAAGAAGTTAATGCTGGTTCTGATAGAAAGCTGGCAGAATACACAGACCATCGCAGTTTGCTGCTTAGCCGCAGACCAGTCAGGGTGTCCATGCTGACACCTGTGCGCCGCCGAAGCCCCAACAATGGGCACGTGAGCATCAGAACTGGCCCACGGAGCAGTGGAAGAAGGTGGCCTGGTCTGATGGATCACGTTTTATTTTACATCACATGGTTGGCCGGATGCGTGCGAGTCGCTTACCTGAGGAACACATGGCACCAGGATGCATTATGCGAAAAAGGCAAGCCGGTGGTGGCATTGTCCTGCTTCGAGCAATGTTCTGCTGGAAAACTTTGGGTCCTGCCATCCATGTGGGTGTTACTTACCACCTACCTAAGCATTGTTGCAGACCATATACAGCTTTTCATGGAAACGATTTCAGTAGGATAATGTGCTGTGCCACAAAGCAAAAATGGTTCAGGAATGGTTTGATGAGCACAACAATGAGTTTGAGGGGTTGACTTGGCCTCCCCAGATCTCAATCCAATCGAGCATCTGTGGGATGTGCTGGACAAACAAGTCCGATCCATGGAGGCCCCACCTCGCAACATACAGGATTTAAAGGATCTGCTGCTAACACCTTGGTGCCAGATACCACAGCACACCTTCAGGGATCTAGCGGAGTCCATGCCTCAACGGGTCAGGCTGTTTTGGCAGCAAAAGGGGACCAACACATTAGGCAGGTGGTCATAAAGTTATTCAATATTTTGGTGTTTGATATATGGTATTAAACTACAAACTTGAAATACGAAATATATGGGTTTTTTTCCACAAAATAATAACTCTATTTAAAAGAGAGGATAAGGAAATGTTCCATATTGAATTATAGTATAAATCATTACTTTACAGCTCAAGCACAAATGGCTCATACATATGGGATGCACTAACTTACTATCATTGATACAAACATCTTCATAGTAAGCAAGCCAACTTTCTTTGAGCTTCTGTTGCCAAATTTTCATTCATTGCACAAAATACATCAACGCGCCGTATTGAAAAGTATATCAAATCCAATCCAATACAATGGAGATCCAGGATTTCAGACCAACACTGGCAGCTTATCAAACTGATGCATCTCTAAATGTAGTTTCATCTCATAAAACCAACCTGTTCTAATAAAAAGGAGGATGTCTCAAGCACCAGGTGAAGGGCTTGTTTCTCTAAAGCCAAGGCAGTCTGTAATTTCTGCTCTTCATCTTCACTGAAGGAGCGCTCACCCTGTGATGGAAAGCGAGACATACAATCGTTAAACATTGGAGCTCGGTACAAATACAAAAAAACAGATTTTCAGTTTATTTATTCACCCATAGAAAAAGAAGGTAAAGTGTACATTTACAGTCTGTAATACTGCTTACATATAAAACATCATTGTAGCTGTGACAGAAATGTCCACCCGTGACGTCAGCACGGGACACGACCAATAAATTCTCACGGAAATAACGATAATTCAGTGCTAGGATTAGGGGATTCATACCTTAAGATGAAGTTTCTGGAGAATGCGAGAGAGAAGTCTGGACAGTTTATTGACCTCTATAGAGTTGATGAGAGTTACTGCCTCTTTAATGCTGTGGACAGAAATGAGGTTAAAAACCAAAACAACTGTACTCCATTTTTTTTTTTTTTTTTTTTGGGCATTCTTGCACACAGCTTAATGCATATATTCTGCATATTATTGCATATATTCTGATATTGCAAAAGATAAATGTTTTCATAACTTCAGGTCTGTTATTACCATCCAGCTGATTTAATAACTAGCGTTTTAGCTCTTTGTATTTAGAGCTCGATTAGACTCCAAGATCAGTGCTCATTTATTCAATTAGCAAGATCCCTAGCACAAGCTAGCTAGCAGCTAACATCAGGACAGCTACACAATAACATCACTCATGTTTAAAAACCTAATCTCACTTACCTCTGTGTTTCTTTGACAATTAAAGCCATGCTAGTGTCTCATTAATCTTTATATTAACGATCAGTGTTTCATCTGGCTAACTAGGAAACACAGGTCACATCCCAAATACAGCTCTTTTGTATATATAGTGCACTACATAAATATCTGTTATTTCATGCCCTATGTAGTGCACTTATATAGGAATAAAGGAGCCATTTGGAATTCGACCTTGCAGTCGATGTAGTTACTTCCTGTTTAGCGGTCACATGGCGCTCAGTCACATGACATCAGTGCAGGGTGAATAAGAGAAACGTTTGAAATATGAAATATTCTGAAATGTAAACGTTTTAGTGACTTATTAATACTGTGTATCAGATTGTTAACACTCAGTTAATCATCTAATGCTTACTAAAATACAAGGAATGTCCCCAATTATTACCACGCCATTTCATTTACATTTTCCTTTTTTTCGCTCTGCCCACTTTTAGACAATTGACACATTAGATATACATCGAACGGGCATAACATTATAACCACCTGCCTAATATTGTGTTGGTCCCCACCTGATGAGTCATGGACTCCACTAGATCCCTGAAGGTGTACTGTGGTATATGGCACCAAGATGTTAGCAGCAGATCCTTTATGTCCTGCACGTTGTGAGGTGGGGCCGCCAAGGTGACTCCATGGGACACACCTCACCACTTATAGGACTTAAAGGATACTTACAGGGCTTAAAGGACTTACAGGACTTAAAGGATAGATACTGACCACTGCAGACCGGGAACACCCCACAAGAGCTGCAGTTTTGGAGATGCTCTGATCCAATAGTCTAGCCATCACAATTTGGCCCTCGTCAAACTCGCTCAAATCCTTATGCTTCTCATTTGTCCTGCTTCTAACACATCAACTTTGAGGACAAAAGGTTCACTTGCTGCCTAATATATCCCACCCACTAACAGGTGCCATGATGAGAAGATTATCAGTCTTATTCCTGTCAGTGATCATAATGTTATGCTGATTGTTTTCAGTCTTTAGCTGTAGAGTTTGTGTGAGTCTGTGCCCATGATAGCCTCAGACACTTGTTCTTAACTAACATGCATTGACCCTGATGTAGTCTCCTGCTATTGTAGCTCATCCACTGTGTGAAAATCCCAGGAGATCAGCGATTTCTGAAATCTTCAAACTAGCCCATCTGACACTAAAATCCAAGCCACAGCTAAAGTCATACATCATACATATTGTACTTTATTGCATGTATATCTTTGCCATGTGTGTGTGCATGTGATGTTCTATTACATAAGCATTTTAATGTCTTGGCATACTGTGCAAATGATACACTTGACTTGAACTTGCTGATAAACATGAACTGTAAACATGGCAGACACCAAACAAGAAGTATATTAAGAAAAAAGAAAAAAAAAAAAGATATTTCTCAAGTTTGTGAAAATATGGGTCAGATTAAGAACTCATGTTCCTGTCACTTAACTCTAACTCTAACCCTATCTGTGATTATTATATTTATTTATTTGTAGCTTAGTCAGAAACCCAGTGTTCATTGTAGTAAAAAAAAAAAAAACTAAATGAATGAGTTCACTATTTTTCTACAATATGGTCAAGATGCATAATAATGTGGTGTCAGTTTCATTACTAATTAAACTTACTACTGAAATTTTGTTGTGTTGAAATTTTTTCCACCATCCATGAAGAGGATGTTCATGAAAATTACATTGAAAAGGCTCTTGCACAAGATACACTATATAGCCAAATGTCTGTGGACACCTGAGGATCAGAGACATATGTGGGTCTTCCCCAGATTACTGCAACACAGTTTGAAGTGCATAATTGTGTCTACAATGTTGATGTATGCTGTAATCAATGCCTTTGTACTTAAAGCAAGGTCCATGAAGACATGGTTTGACAAGGTTTGACATGAGCTCATACACAGATCTCTGACCTCAACCCCATTGAACACTATTTGGATGACTTGAAATGCAGACTGACATCAGACCTCAACCTTACTAATGCTCTTGTGGTTGAATGAGCAAATCCCCAAAGCCATGCTCCAAAATCTTATGGAAAGCCTGCCCAGAAGTGTGGAGGCTGTTATAGCGGTAAAACTTGCACCAAATCCATTTTATGCTGCCTTCCTATGCTAACAGAATTATCATACTTCCCGCATCTGAAGTGGTAGTTACGAGTATGTTGTGTTTACATGCTTTGTTGTCGGAAAGAACATGATACATGGACCACACCAGGTTTAATTTATACACATTTCTTTTACTTTTATTTTGATACCATGATATTTTATACAAAGTTATTTTCATGGTGTAAAAATGTACAACATGCATGGAATGGTTACTGAAATATGGCCAAATTATAAAATTATCTCAGAGTTTCCCAGTTGTAATTAAGACTTAACGCATCACTAATTGAAGGGAGCAAATTCCTAGTGAGAAACTCGTATTTACTAGAATTCCAATGAAGGCATCAAGGCAGCATCCTGCCCAAAGGTTTGGAAAGAGGATTTTAGTGGTCACATTCTGAATTGTGTGTTTTAGTACTGTAGTTAGAGAGCCAAAGAAATGCACAGGGCACAGAGCATTATCCTGGCATCATCTATAACTCTTTTAGTAAATCCATTTACTAAAATATTTACATTCTCTTTTATCTATGTCACGTTTTTACTGGAAATAAGTAAGCCGTGGGAGCTGCAATTCCAAAATTATTTATTTAGCAGTCCTTGGGATGTGAATAGTTGTACTGTAAATACCAATGGTTTTTGGTATTCAAAGAAAAGTATGTGGGAAAAAAGGGGCACATGAAATATTTAGAAACATACATGACAACTCCACGAAAGAGGTTCTTTATAACTTTGTGTATGCTATTTGCATAAATACCACTATCTGTATCCATAATTGGATTTGAGACTCAAGTGGGCGTGGCCTAATTAAAAAACAATTTTTTTTTTTTTTACTATAACACCAGAGATAGGAGCATTGAGTTGAATTTGATATCTTTTAGACATCACTAGGGATTTGATAAAATGGCTTAAATGAATTGAACCACTGAAGAGAACACCAGGCAGAGAGCAAGAGGTATTTCACAATCTCCTCTCCCTACAGACGCTACCTTGAAGTACTTCACGTCAGGATGAAAAGGAGCGCTCGGAGACTCACATCAAAATAAGCGGGCCTGGTAAGGGCAAGAGGGAAAGCAGAGAAGCTGAACATTTTTTTCCCCAAACTGTGTGGCAGTTCAGCTTCAGCTGTCTTTAAGCTTGGAATAATCTCTCTTGAAGATACGGTATACAGATCACTTCAGGTAGCTTGTAATCATACAGCAAAGAACTGCACAAGCACCATGCAGAAGGATCGTGACCGATAATAGCCTTTCTCCTTAAGTGTGTGCTTTACTATTGTGTGTTTTAGACATCACTCCAGTGTTATTTGTCAAGCTTCTACTATCAGCATTGTGCCAAATTTTCTCTCTCCAGAGGAATCCATCTCCCCTTTCATGTTCGCATCTGTCAGAGTAAGCTTACTAATGCTGCATATTTACATGAGATTTCTGTTGCTCTTACAGTAGAGTACAGTCCCCTTTTCATTTCCCTACACAGTAAACACTAGAGGCCCATTAAATAGCATCTTATCTTGTTCATAATGCCAACTCCACCAAAAAAAAATCTGACTCCCCTTCATAGGCATACGCACAGTAGTCTATTCCTAACGTCACACATTCTCAAAGGAAACTCTGCAAGTAAATACTTGGAGTAAATTGTAATAGTAATAGTAAATCTCAAGTAAATAGCAGCATCTTATGCTTACTCTGTAACAATTCAGGACACGACTGGCTTTGTGCTGTGTTCTGATTTTAAACTGTAAGGCTAGGAGTTTGGGTTGGTGATTTACGTTGTTTTTAAAACAAATTTTTATATTTTGTTTTTTTTTATATTTTCATTGTGTACCGTTACCTCAGATTTATTGCATCACATATCATTATGACAGGGATACAGTTAGCACAATTGCCCTGCACCTCTCTGGTTGGTGGTTTGCTTACCGCCTCTACCCTGTGTGTACACAGGTTGTGTGTTCTCCCCATGCTTTCAAGACATGCCTTGTGTGACTGGAGTGTGTGTGCCTTGCATTGGTCCCCCAGCTTATGCTATATAATATAATTATGTACTGATAAGAAGTACAGAAAATGGATGGAAGGATATCTTATTTATGTGCATTCAAGTAATGATTGTTCAATCTAGCCATGGGGGTCACAGTCCAGTGACTTCTGTGCCGGTCCCAAGCCCGGATAAATAGAGAGGGTTGCGTCAGGAAGGGCATCCGGCGTAAAACATTGCCAAATTTAACCATGCGAATCATCAGTACTCTGAATTTCATACCGGATCGGTCGAGGCCCGGGTTAACAACAACCGCCATCGGCGCCGTTGACCTACAAGGCGCCGGTGGAAATTGGGCTACTGTTGGTCGAAGAAGTAGAGGAGGGAGGAGAGTGCACAGACAGAGAGAGAAGAGGAAAGGTAAGAGTGTAGGACTGAGAATAAGAACTCTGAATGTTGGTACTATGACAGTGAAAGGTAGAGAGCTGGCTGATATGATGGAGAGAAGGAAGGTGGATATACTGTGTGTACTGTGGATATACTGTGAAAGGAAGGGAAGTGGAACAGTAAGGTTACAGGGTGAAGAGGTGAAGAAGGTACAAGAGTTTAAGTACTTGGGGTCAACAGTCCAGAGTAATGGAGAGAGTGGGAAAGAGGTAAAGAAGCGAATGCAGGCAGGTTGGAATGGGTGGAGAAAGGTGTCGGGAGTTCTGTGTGATAGGAAAATATCAACGAGAATCAAGGGGAAGGTGTACAGGACAGTGGTGAGACCGGCCATGCTGTATGGTTTAGAGACAGTGTCACTGAGGAAGAGACAGGAGTCAGAGCTAGAGGTAGCAGAGCTGAAGATGTTGAGGTTCTCTTTGGGAGTGACAAGATTGGACAGGATTAGGAACGAGTACATCAGAGGGACAGCTCATGTTGGACGTTTCGGGGACAAAGTTAGCGAGGCCAGATTAAGATGGTATGATATTTGAATGGAATTAATGAGGACATGAAGCTAGTTGGTGCAAGTGTTGAGGATGCAGAAGATAGGGATAGGTGGAGAGAGATGATTCGCTGTGGCGACCCCTGAAGGGAAAAGCCGAAAGAAGAAGTAATGATTGTTCTAGAAATGAACCCAGATCTGTTTGTATATGCTCACAATATTTTCTAAGGAATTTAATTTGCTCCATTTCCCAAAATATAACTCAACTATTAACCCAATTTAAAGTACTCAGTCTCTGAGCAGGCACTTCGAAAGATGCAACAAAAAGGCATTGTGTGAAGCCACCCACTGTGTTAATGAGCATGGGCTTCCTTTGTCCTGTGAGCTTCATTTATCCAAGAACACTCACACCCATGAGAAAGTAAAAACATCCCATTCATGCATGCTTGCTTTTTTGTGTGTCCCTTGTTTTTGTTGTGCACTTTTAATCTGAGTCAGATGCCTTGTGAAACTTTCTAGAACACAAGAAACACACACACACACACACGCACACACAATACAAACACGTTTTTGCAGGTGTGAAAAATGCTGGAAAGTAAGAATGCTTTCAAAACTAGAAGTGTTAATAATTTATTTTTATCAGTTAACAAACTGGAAATGAAATAAACAGAAGTGAAATCCAAATCAAGTTAATATTTGGTGTGACTCCTTTGCCTGCAAAACAGCATCAGTTCTTCTAGCTACACTTGCACACAGTTTTTGAAGGAACTCGGCAGGAACTAAGCACAGATCTACTGTGGATGTAGCCTGCTTCAAATCCTTCTGTCACTTCATGCAATCCCAGACAGACTTGATTTTGAGATCAGGGCTCTTTGGGGGCCAAACCATCACTTCCAGGACTCATCTCTGTGCTGAAGATAGTTCATAACAACATTGGTTTGGGGTTGTTGTCCTGCAGCAGAATAAATTTGGGGCCAATCAGACACCTCCTTGATGGTACTGCATGATGGATAAGTATCTGCCTATATTTCTCAGCAGTGAGGACACCATTAATACTGACCAAATCTCCAACTTTTTTGCAGAAATGCTGCCCCAAACTTGCAAGGAACCCCCACCATGCTTCACAGTCACCTGCAGACACTCATTACTGAATCACTATTCAGCCATTTGGTGAACAACCTGCCATCTGCTACAGCCAAATATTTCTCATCAGTCCAGAGCACCTGCTGCCATTTTTCTGCACTCTGGTTCCTATGTTTGTGTGCATAGTTGAGTTCCTTAGCCTTGTTTCCATGTCGAAGGTCTGGCTTTTTGGCCACAATTCTTCCATGAAGACCACTTCTTGAAAGACTTCTCCATACAGTAGATGGCTGTATCTGGGTCCCTCTGGTTTCCACCAGTTATTTGCTGATGGAACTGCTGGACAGCTTCACCTTAGTAGCAGTTTGTTTGTTTGTTTGAAGCTCCTACACAGCTGTTTCAGTTAATGACGGAGTTTCAACCTACATTTAAAACTGATTAGCACCTGCTTAACATAAATGGTTAATACCCCTGACTCTGGATCTTACAAAATCCCTGAATTGATTTTGACCTGCATTAAGAATTGATGCTAGTTTGAAGCCAAAGGGTTGTTACACCAAATATTGATTTGATTTAGATTTTTCTTCTGTTCGCTCATTTCGAATTTTATAAATTGATAAAAATAAACGATTAAAATATATTTTTGAAAGCATGCGTTCTTACTTTACAGCATTTCTTAACACCTGCCTAAAACCTTTGCAGAGTACTCTATATACACACACAATATGTATGTATGTATTTATATCTGTTTACAACTCATTTCTTCATTCCGAAAAACGTAATTGTATTCTGTTGCATCTGGTGTGTGCACGCATAAGTATTATACATGTACCATAAAAAAAAATCAAAAATTAAAATGACATTTTTTATTTTGTTGTAGGGGGGAAAAAAAAAGAAGAAACACTCACATGCACTAATTAAGATAAAATCATTGCTTGAGTAAGAAAAGATAAATTATATATAAAATACTCTGATTACATACAGTATAATACCAGTAATACAATTAAAGCATATACAGCATCACTTGGATGTTTACATAACTGAGTAGATTTTTAGGTCTGCTGTACAAAGCATTATAAAGACACAATCTTCAAATACTGGAGCAGTCAAAATGTTGGAGCACACCTTCAGAAAGGCCACTGGAATGTAATAAATAAATACTTCATTTCCAAAATGTTTCCAAAAAAAAAGAGAGAGAGAGAGAGAGAGAAGAGAGAGAGAGAGAGAGAGAGAGGGGGGGGGGGAGAGAGAGAGAGAGAGAGAGGAGAGGGAGAGAGAGAGAGAGAGAGAGAGAGAGAGAGAGAGGAGGGGGAGGGAGAGGGGAGAGGAGAGGAGAGGGAGAGGGAGAGAGAGAGAGAGAGAGAGACATAAATGGCATTCCAAGACCAGAAGCAATACGACAGGAAATCACACAGTACCTTCTTAACAAGATATTCACTTTGTGTTTGGTAAACATTTAGCAAATACGTCTGCCCATCCTTGTCCACTGCTGCTATTTAAAAGATGGCAAGTTTGGCACTTTTATGCTGATGTCTCCAATGTTGATGTTCTTGGGCATTTCTGGCAGGTTCATGTTCTTTACTGCTGAAACAGCACGTGCAGGAGCCCCTGCAATGCCAGCCTGTGAACACACACGCACCAACACACAGTAACAGTGGTGTTTGAACCATGGTATGAAAATAATCACAGACAATAAGAACAACCAACACAGACACTCGAATCACGTTTCACAGATACAGTCGACATCACACGAAATGCAAAGCACATTACAGATGGGTGCAAACTGGCATTCTTGTTCTCACAGCTCAATATGCACATGCATGTCTCAGGTCAATTTCCAGTGTAACTAAGAGTAGGGCAGATTAACCCGTAACTGTGGAAACTGAACGTATTTTCAAAAGATCAAGGAGTGTTCATGAAATAAAAGCATGGCCTTTAGTGAGAATTTTCCAAAACTAAACTAATCAAAGCCTTTAAAAAATGGGCATGAGAGAAAAGGGAAAAGCAGAGAAAGGAAATCTGAAAAGGGAAAAAAAAAAAAAATCATGTCAAAATTCCACATTCCACAGAGGATGAAAGGAGTTAACTTGCGCTAAACTGCATCTTAATACAGTCAAGTAAGTATGCCAAGCTGGCAAATTGTCAAGCACTGCAGAAATAAAGCATTTCCTCACGGTTATGCCCTTATAATAACAACCTACTGGATATTTAATTCACTAAATCACACCAAACTGACTCCTGCCATTCTGTGGCCTATAAGCTCCTGCTTCACTGACTGCCAGCTGTGATCAACACTTCTGTAATACTTACAGTTCAATGATGACTAATATATTGGAATATCAGTATTTGTAGATCACTAAGCATTAATTTAGATGCACTGTAATTCCTAATAATTAATTAATAATTGCTTTCCTTTGCTGACAAGAGGATTAGCTTCCTCTTTTTTGCTGTTTGTTCTGCCTTTTTTTCTTTTCTCCTGCCTAGAATAATAATCAAAAACCATTCAAGTTCAGTTTTTTTTTTCCTTTTCTGTTACACAAAAACAGAATAGCCAAAAGGATGGACCATAAACCATTCTTCAATACAATAACAGCCATCAATTTCTACAACAGATACTACATTATTCAGAAACTATTCAAAGGAATGCTAAGGTCTAAATCTGAAAGTATTCAAAAGCTCCATTTATTCCTCTGCATACTCTCATGGTACAAGTGAAAACTAAGAGGACGGCACACTCCAGTCTTGCCATGACAGCCAGAGCAGCAGTGAGGAATTCCACGCTCACTCTTCACTACAGTTAATCATTTCAGTGGCTTTACTACTATAAGTGTATTCTAAAAGAGCCTTTTGTGTAGTGTGATTAATAACACATACCCCATCAGTCAGTAAAGAGGTGAAACATTTGAATGTGTGTCTTAAGACTGGGTTATAAACTGTTATCAAAACCATACAAACAGATGCACAGACAGAACTCAAACTCTCAATGGAATTATGATTTCTAACAGACATACAGACACAAATGTCCGGTAAAAACTGACTGACTGCAACAGGTGTGAATTAATCATGCACTTTTCTTTAAGCTTATTGGAGATTAGTGCATAGACTGAAAAAGGATGTAACTATAGCTTAAACTTAGCTAGTGATGGGCAATACCACATGTATTCCTGCCACGATTCTTTTAAATTACACATTTATTTGCAATATACTAGGAGTTTTTGAATTTTTTGTGGTCCACCACACAGACGTATCCAGACATACTGTACAAGCTACCATAAACACTTACAGCAATCCATATCCATACATTCATACACATACATATCATGCATTCTAATAAGTAAGTATAAATAAATATATAATGTCAATAATAGACCATGTAGTGACCTCATAGTCTCCACTTTAAATAGAGAATTATGGAAAAAAGAAAACAACGTTGGGAAAATATTAATTAAAAAATGTCTATAAAGAGATCCATAAAGGGATCTCCAGAGAAGAAATGCAAGCCACAGCGTGTCAAATTATTTAAGATGGGGATATCATGATCTACACAAGATGCAAAAAGGGTCACTAGTTATGCATTGAACCATGTTTCTATGCATTTTGGGTAACCACCAGTCATTTCCTTCTGCACATGCGCACACATGCCAAACTCTTCAACATCACAAAATATGATGCATGGTGCAGCATTGTCAATAAATTCCTCTGTCAGATGGAATCTCCCCATGGGCTTTTCTCACCAGCTCTGTGCTGGTCCCCAAAATGATAAGGGGAACCATGGGGGTTATTCAAGGAAAACCATCCAGAATAACTAGTGATCTTTTTCCTCCTTCTAAGCACCAGAGGCCTGTGTAATGTATGCCACAATATTATAAGGAACGGGACACATCAAGCTATCTGCCCAGCAACCCCTCCCACACAGACTCATTTTCATTAGAAAAGCCGCCAGCAAGTTTGTCTCTCTTCAGCAAGCTCGAGTCTGTGCCGCTCTCCCTGAGACAATGGCACCTCTCTTTGTGGCATATGGGGTGCTGGGATAAGGAGCTCTTTCTTGAGTTCACCGCGAGGCCGAGCACCATGCTGTGAGAGAGTAAGATGTACAGTCCTGACTGAACTAGTCCTTGATGGAGGCATATAAGGAGAGGCCTTGTAGGAGCGTAGGACTTTGAATTGGAATGCCTATTACAGTAATACAAAAGGATTAGCATCTTTGTTCTGGAGAAATACAGATGAAAACAGGCAGCATAAATCCACAGATGTGAACCAGTCTTGTTCTTAACCAGCCTGGATAATGTCTGACTTTACTAAAACCAGTTCAGTCCGCTCAAATTTACATTTGGACCGAAACACTGTCTTTCCAATGTCTTTCCATTGAACAATGACACACGTTGCACAGAACCATTGTTTTGGACTGTGGGGCCAGCCTATTCAATCCTGCATCTGTCCAACACAGAACAAATGATTTGGGTCAAAGACTTCGCTGCAATCTAATATCAACAAAGTGCTGATTTAGTCAACATCCAACGAGAGAGCTTTTCAGCTGTAAAACATCCCGTCATCGTTGTGCTCTATGGGACATGTTGGTGTTGTCGGGGGGCCGGGGCCCAGTGGGGGGGCTCAAGCCAGGCAGAACATTTCTGGGTTGTGGTGACCTAAATGCATGTTGCCACATGGACGGTTTTGCCATGCTGGTTTTGTGATTCTGAAACCTATGATCTTGAAGCTGAGGTATAGGGTGAACATCATCAGACATATACAAGGCATGAAGAAAATAGGAAACAATGCTATGTGGCCAGCATGTATGCCAGCAGTGTTTTTTGCAGCATCATGACTTGGTGGAGAACTTCAACATGCATGCACACATGCACGAAGAGCTTATTAACACTGTGCTTGTTTAAGCATATAGATAATTCTGTTGTGCTTGCAAAGCGATATGCCTGATCTGATTAAAGTTAAAAATGTTCACGTTCAAAAACTGCCCATCACTAGACTGGGTTAATATCAGATTAGAGTGCAATAATCCCATGCTGGTCATCAACCTTCTAATATATGTTCTATTACTGCTGTCAAGATTTGGAATAGTACATGATAATGAACATTACATGAAAATGAAAGCGTTTGAGTCAGTCAGTCATTACCAGTTACCAATGTGCATCAATAAGCTTGTGAATGTCCTTCATCTGGGAAGGATGTACAGTAACAAACTGTGCATACAGTACTTACCAACTACATAAAAATCTAATAAAATATGGATGGTATCCAAAATATTTGTGTGATCCATATTATGTCACGATAATATCTACTCTTAGATCTGAGGTAAACACAATATTAGCAAGTTCCACATAAAAGTAAAAACAAATCTGCTGCATTCTGCCATGTTATCCTGAGAACGAACTTTGTTTTAAAATGAAAGCCAAGCAACAACTATTTAAGTCTTTAGGCACCATTAAAACTGCAGATTTTCTGTGGCTGAACACAAAAATCACTGGTCATAGCAAGTGTTCAAGTACACAGAAGTGTAATTCATTGAATTGAAACACAACCAAACATTCAACATTTAGAACTGCTTGAGCTTTTAGCTTAGTTATAGTAGTTGTCCTTTGAAGGAGAATCACGTTTCAAAACAAAAACTCCAAGTCAAAGGTACAAACAAAGGTACACTATGTACCTCTGAAAAGTCTAATATTCGTCCTCAGGATGTGTAAAATTGTGTAAAATTACTTGGTTGGGAATTCAGAGCAGTACCTGGGTCTACCTGTCTTGCCTGGGGGACTGAAAGATAAACGTCTGCAAGAAGAGAATGGAAAGAACTAGAGAAAGTCAGGAAAGAGGAATGAGTAATGGTAGTTAAAGCAGATAAGTAATCACAGTTTGTAGAGCTGAAAGAAGGAGTATAACCCATCTTAGACCGCAGACTATAAAAGTAAACCAACAAACTATTCAATCCATTATCAGGCATGTGCCAATAATGGGCAGTGTGATATTTTAAAATACAGAATATAGTTATTGTGGACATTTGAAACTACTGCCACTATCCCTTGGTTTCATTCAGGAGGCAGCAGTATTTTAACAGTGTTTGCACACTCCGCATGACCTACCCCACCCTACGAGAACTCTGAAGTCACAATCATTCAGAATGCACTTTAACATCATTTGTTTAATCTAAGCACAAAGTTTTCTCCTGTGATTTACTATCACCTGTGTAAACAAGTACTGCAATTACTAATGAGAAGAAAGAAGGACAAGCTTCCTCCATCCTGCCACTAGTTTAATTAGTTCCATTTGACTTGGAAGCACTATAGACATGGAACGAACCAGAATGCTTACTTGCCACAGCACTACTTCTAGCTGCTTCATTCCCTTTATTTACATGAATATATGATATGATTCATTTATAGGTAATACCTTAAACTCAGTGGTTCCTATTCAGTAATAACAGTACAAAAGTGTGTCCATCTATTATTCCCTTATTAAATAATCAAAAATAAAATAAGTATTTGATCCCTTGCTGATTTTGTAGGTTTGCCCACTCACAAAGATATTAAGGGTCTATAATTGTTATGGTAGATTTATTGAAACAAACAGAGAGAGACAGAATATCAACAAAAAATCCAGAGAAAACACATGATAAAAATGTTATAAATTGAGTTGCATTTCAGTGAGTAAAATAAGTATTTGATCCCTTATCAACCAACAATAATTCTGGCTCCCACAGACTGGTTATGTGCTCATGTGGTACACAGATTATTCCTGCCAATTTAAGAAAATGCTTCTGATGACAATGCGTTATGTGTATAAAAGACACCTGTCCACAGAACCTCTATCTTCCATTCAAACCTCAACACCACCACGGGCATGACCAAAGAGCTGTCACAGGATGTCAGGGATAAGATTGTAAGGCTGGAAAGGGCTACAAGACCATCAGAGCAAGAAGCCATCTGATGTGGAGACATGTGTTGGAACGATTATTATTGGGCTCTTTGGCATCAATTTGATTCGCCGTGTTCGGAGGAAGAAAAATGCTGACCATCACAATAAGAACACCATCCCTACAGTCAAGGTGGAGGTGGAAAAAAGTCATGGAGTGGCCTAGCCAGTCACCAGACCTTAATCCTACAGAAAATTTATAGAGGGAACTGTAACTTCAAGTTACCTTCAAGAAACCTTAAGGATTCAACAATGATTTGTAAAGAGTGGACCAAAACCCCTCCTGAGATGTGTGCAGGACAACACATCTGTGTTTGCCAACAAGGGTTTCTCCACCAAGTACTAATTCTTGTTTTGCTTGGGGATCAAATCAAATCAAAAAACTTATTTTACTCACTGAAATGCAACTCAATTTATAACATGTTTTTTTCTGGATTTCTGGTTGATATTCTGTCTCTATCTATTACAATAAATCTACCATAACAATTATAGACCCTTAATTTTTTGGTGAGTGGGCAAGCCTACAAAATCAGCAAGGGATCAAATACTTATTTTCGCCACTGTATAGCTGTGATGGTTACATGTCCATTAACATTTGACCATAGTGTGAAGTTTGGTTTGTCCCAAATGGCAGCTATGGGCATTTCACTTTCAAAGTCCCCTGGGTGGGTAGATGTGTCTACTACTTCACAATGTGACAGGCAAAGGTAAATGTATTTTTCTTCCTCAGCGCCACATTGAAAAGAAAATTGTGCTAAAATGTTACGTAATTATTGTTATAAATAAATAAAAAAACTGTCAGCACATGCCTTTACATCCTTAAACTGCAGAGATTGATAGCAAATCATCCAAATCTTTTTAAATACTCAGGCCTGCTTAATTTTTGCCACTACAGTTAGACATGGAATTTGAAAACCTAATATCTAGTTTTTGTTCTTATTTTTGACACATTATAGCAAATACATTTACCAAATCTATATGACTGCAAATTTGTCAGGTTGAGAGTTTATTGTAAGACATATTTCAGTGCTAGCGGTCTAGGGTAGGTTGTCAAAAGAGAGAACAAGCAAGAAGATTTGATGTTTATGACACAAGGGTACTGAGAATGATTCAGACATTTACTCACATTCACTCATTCATAGAGTTAAAAAAAAACAAAAATACAAAAAACACTGGTTAATCAAATACATATTAGCACCCATGCAATTACTAAACTGAAATCCAGTTCATTCATTTGTTAGACATTTATTGTGTTATCTATTTGAAACCACTCAGAAAAGGTCTACTTTTGAAGCACAAACTCAGGACCTCTCTAACACAGTGCATGAACATGCACATACATAATGTGATCATTATCTGATCTTGTTTGTTACCTCAGCTACATCATTAATCTACTAGCTTTGATTTCTGTACCCGTGCATGTGAATGAGTTCAAAATGGCCAAAATCAAAAAGTATTATCATCATCATTTGACAACTCTTAAAAATACTACTATGTGCCTCTTGCAACAGTGACCTGTTCCTGAATACTGTATAATCCATCCTGAACTAGTTAATCCCCTTCTAGATTCACCTATGAATTGGGGATAAATTATTAAATATTTTATCTGCTTTGAGGTGAATTTCTGGGCGCTTCATGACCAGTGCAGTTAACAGTCTGCACCACAGCTACAGTATAAATGGTAACTAGAAGCACCACTATTAGTTTATATGTCAGTGGCCAGTAGCAAGGATTAGCTGATCATAGCATGAGTGATGCATTTGTATAATGCATGGCAGGTACTGTAGTGCCAGAGTAACAACGATGATACAATTTTGCTGTGTGGGAATTGGACAAGACTAAATTAAGGAGGAGTCAGGGGAAAAAAAATGAAGAAAAAGAGAAGGTCACCGAGATCAACCCAACCCCAACTCTGATGCATGAGGTGAAAATGAAGCTCTGGATCTGCATAATTTTATGCATTGCTGACATCATTTGTAGATTGAATAACAACATGAACATGCAGATATGTATACTAGGTGTTCCTATTAAAGTGGCAAGTGAGTGTATATACAAATACACTGGATGAGTGCCAAAATCTATTTTGGCTATTTTCAGGATACTGATTTTCCTTTAGATGCTGGGGTGCAATTAAGCATTCCAATCAAATCTACCATGACAAAATTGACAAAAATTGTAGATTTTTGTAGCTTATCCACCAAATAATCAAAATCATGATGTAAGGAATATGTTGAAAGAAAGTGTTCCAATTATCCTGTAAACCAAAAGATAATAAAATCAGGCTGCATTTATGATGCATGATGGTGAAATAAAACAAAGAAATCTAGATATTACCTGGCAGAGAAACTTTGATGGAGGCTGAATCATTCTAGCAACCAAACATTGTCTTTGACTCACCATCAAATCTTGTCATCTTTACTGATATCACCCCCACAACCTTCTAAAAATTCCCTCCGTGGAAAACGAAAATCTAATTGACATGAATGTTAGAGTCATTTTGGAGCTGTGTTCCATCTAGCGGAAACACTCAGTGTGAGAAGCAGAAGAAATCATGTGGGTGTCTGAAGTCAGAATTTGATTCCCAACATGGACACTGTGAACTACTCTGTTTTAGAGCAGGGACTGCAATTTGCAGGTTGAGCTTTTAGTGTGGAGCACAGCATAGCAGGCCAGAGAGCCACAGACAGGCATCACAAAAAGGGCATTCTGGGACATGCAGTCCACATACAGTCATGCCTGCACATTCCTAGAGTAGCGATGTATAGCTGCATGATTCTTACCTCAGACTTCTCAAGTTTGTTTTGCGAATCCACTTGTGTTATGATCTCGTTCATGTTGGTCTCTAGGACCATGCCACCCATCACCATCTCAGACAGGATGTTGTGTACCTGGGAAATATTAAGCCAAATGATTAATATTTGTAGCTTGTGTATCTACAATTGGATAATTTTCAAACAAAAACTATATGGCCAAACGTTTATGGACACCTGACCATCAAACCTGTATGTGGGCTTTTCCCAACACTGTTGCCTCAAAGTTTTCGTTTACAATGTCTTTGTATGCTATAACCTTACATATCCTTTCATGGGAGCTAAAAGGCCCTGACCTGTTCCAGCATGACAATGCTCCTGTGGACAATGCGTGCTCTATGAAGACATGGTTTACCAAGGTTGGTATGGAAGAACTCAAATGAACTGCACAGAACCCTGACCACAACCACACTGAACACCTTTGGGATAAAAGCAAACACTGACTGAACCCCAGGCCTCCTCACCCATCCATCAGTTCCTGACCTAACTATTGCTCTTGTGGCTGAATGAGTACAAATCCCCATAAGCACAGTTCAAAATCTATTAATGGACAGGTGTTCAAATACTTTTGGCCATACCATGTACATACTTGATCATCATACTATATTACCTTGTCTACATGGAAAATGAGGTCAAGCTCACAGACATTCTCAAAACATTTGTCCAGCGTTTCCACAAACACCTGTGTGGAGACAAATGACGCAATTTACTTCACAAGTGAACCACAGCATCACCACACTGAAATAAACTGCTGATAATAAAGTACCTGGATTAGGTCTAGAATGCCAAGTTCACTCTCTGAAGAGTCTACACAAAAGACAAAATACAGCGTCGCATAGTGTCTGTAGATCAGCTTGTTGTCTGATCCACCTATCAACCTGGGTGTATAAAAAAGGTCATATGATTATCTGAGAATTTAATGCCTCTTGACAGCATTATACAGTACTATATATTATATATATATATATATATATATATATATATATATATTTAGTCAGCCACCAATTGTGCAAGTTCTCCCACTTAAAAAGATGAGAGAGGCCTGTAATTTTCATCATAGGTACACTTCAACTATGAGAGACAGAATGAGAAGAAAAAAAATCCAGAAAATCACATTGTCTGATTTTTAAAGAATTTATTTGCAAGTTATGGTGGAAAATAAGTATTTGGTCAATAACAAAAGTTCATCTCAATACTTTGTTATATACCCTTTGTTGGCAATGACAGAGGTCAAAAGTTGCCACAAGGTTTTTACACACTGTTGCTGGTAGTTTGGCCCATTCCTCCATGCAGATCTCCTCTAGAGCAGTGATGTTTTGGGGCTGTCGCTGGGCAACACGGATTTTCAACTCCCTCCAAAGATTTTCTATGGGGTTGAGATCTGCAGACTGGCTAGGCCACTCCAGGACCTTGAAATGCTTCTTACAAAGCCACTCCTTCGTTGCCCGGGCGGTGTGTTTGGGATCATTGTCATGCTGAAAGACCCAGCCACGTTTCATCTTCAATCTTGCTGATGGAAGGAGGTTTTTACTCAAAATCTCATGATACATGGCCCCATTCATTCTGTCCTTTACACGGATCAGTCGTCCTGGTCCCTTTGCAGAAAAACAGCCCCAAAGCATGATGTTTCCACCCCCATGCTTCACAGTAGGTATGGTGTTCTTTGGATGCAACTCCGCATTCTTTCTCCTCCAAACACGACAAGTTGAGTTTTTACCAAAAAGTTCTATTTTGGTTTCATCTGACCATATGACATTCTCCCAATCCTCTTCTGGATCATCCAAATGCTCTCTAGCAAACTTCAGACGGGCCCGGACATGTACTGGCTTAAGCAGGGGGACACGTCTGGCACTGCAGGATTTGAGTCCCTGGCGGTGTAGTGTGTTACTGATGGTAGCCTTTGTTACTTTGGTCCCAGCTCTCTGCAGGTCATTCACTAGGTCCCCCCGTGTGGTTCTGGGATTTTTGCTCACCGTTTTTGTGATCATTTTGACCCCACGGGGTGAGATCTTGCGTGGAGCCCCAGATCGAGGGAGATTATCAGTGGTCTTGTATGTCTTCTATTTTCTAATAATTGCTCCCACAGTTGATTTCTTCACACCAAGCTGCTTACCTATTGCAGATTCAGTCTTCCCAGCCTGGTGCAGGTCTACAATTTTGTTTCTGGTGTCCTTTGACAGCTCTTTGGTCTTGGCCATAGTGGAGTTTGGAGTCTGACTGTTTGAGGTTGTGGACAGGTGTCTTTTATACTGATAACGAGTTCAAACAGGTGCCATTAATACAGGTAATGAGTGGAGGACAGAGAAGCCTCTTAAAGAAGAAGTTACAGGTCTGTGAGAGCCAGAATTCTTGCTTTTTTGTAGGTGACCAAATACTTATTTTCCACCATAATTTGCAAATAAATTCTTTAAAAATCAGACAATGTGATTTTCTGGATTTTTTTTTCTCATTCTGTCTCTCATAGTTGATGACTACATACTATGATGAAAATTACAGGCCTCTCTCATCTTTTTAAGTGGGAGAACTTGCACAATTGGTGGCTGACTAAATACTTTTTTGCCCCACTGTGTGTGTGTGTGTGTGTGTGTGTGTGTGTGTGTGTGTCTATATATATATATATATAAATATAAAAAAACGGTGTATCATTCTTACATTCCACCCTCAAGAAAATTGCAGACGTTCTCATCCCGCTTTGATACTAGGTGAAATGTTTCCCTGATGATCTGCTGCTCTGTGTCTTCACTCTGGGTGAGAAAATACAAATAATTGAATTACTGTGGTATAACTTTAATATTTTTCATATTGAAACAGCAGAAATGCTCGACTGCTTTCGCTCCATGTGAACACAGGTCTGCACAAGAAATTGGATTAAAAGCTCGAATTTCTCTCTTAATACAATTTGATTGAGTAACAGCATCGATTCTGCACAATTTACACTCAAGCAACTATTACATAAACCAAAGCAACACTGTTCCTACTAAAGACTTTATACACACACACACACACGAAATGTAAAGTCTACAGAATTAAAAAGGGTGAAACTTCAGAAGGTTGTGTAAAATGAGCCACAATGTCCATATGCAATCAAAAAGAACAAATGTTGTCTAAAACAAATCTTAAACATTACACACCGATCAGGCATAACATTAGGAGCAGCGACAGGTGAAGTGAATGTTGTTGTTCTTTCGGCTGCTCCCTGTTTGGGGTCATGGGCGCCCAAGGCTCACTGATGCACATATGGGGGTCAAGGCTGGCCCGTGTGGTCTGATCCAACAGATGAGCTACTGTTGTTCAAAATGCTGATGTTAATGCTGGTTCTGATAGAAAGATGTCAGAATACACAGTGCATGACAGGTTAGGGCTGTTTTGGCAGCAAAAGGTGGAACCAACACCATATTAGGCAGTTGGTCATAATATTATGCCTGGTCAGTGTATATAGCAAGAATCATAAAAAAATGCCAAGAAATCCAAGTGGGACTGACTAAAACAACTTAAGACCTCATTCAGATCCATTTAAAAATAATTTCAGTCCACACTACATTCAATGGAGTTGTGCTAAAGAAGTCGGATTTCACCCTTTTCCTGCCCTTGTTTCATATTTTACTGTTTTTCTATATTTTTGCTCATAAATGAAGCATAAACTCTACAGAAATCCAGTGAAATCACATCACCACATTTTCTAGGCTGTGCATTTAAAAGTCAGAATCTACAAAGATACCATGCTTATGCAACCTGCAGCAGCATAACAAAATATTGCATAATATATGATACTCACATTAGGAAACAAAAACACCAACAGACCAGTAAAACACTGTCTTGTAATTACAGTTTACAGATCACCATGAACAAGAAGGACTTAGATGAAGATGAATGAAGAGAGCTCCTGAGCAACTGAGAATCAGCATGAGCTCTTCTTCGGGTCCTTGACTGTTTCATTTATGCACCCTGTTCACGACCAGCTAAAACAATTAGCTCAGCACCTTCTATGGTGGAGTGTGGAGCAAATTTCCTTGTCATGCACAGGAACATATTACGACCTGAGCGACGTTTATAAACAGGTGAGTGATCAGTAAATTGTAGTGGGGTGTCAGAAGGGGTGTGGCTGAGGTTTCTGCTAGCTCTTGATGTAGACTTATTCCATTAAGTGTTAAACATTAAACAGTTAATCTCATGTTACATGCAGAGGAGCCTATGGGGCACTTCATACTGTTTCTGCACACACAGGGGCACCGCATTAAATATCCTCCACTGTAAAGGCCACTTCTTCACATTTTATATATTTTCTTTTTAACTTTGAGGTATGACTGTGAGGTATAGCTCTAACCCACCTTGTATACTTCAGTACATTGATATGATGCTTATATTACACACCTGGTGCGCCTCCAGGATAAATGAACAAATGAGGTCAGTGAGCTGCTCGCAGCTGAACACAAACTTTCCATGACCAACTATTTACTCAGCCTGGGATCAGCTGGTTTGCTTTTAACACAGCACACACCACACTTGTAATAGAATTGAAGTTCTTCAATAAATGGCAGTAATTTTTGCTCGGGATTTCGATTATTGCTGCACACATGCTCTGTAATTCAAAATGGAGGCATGCTGTCCTTTACTAGGAAAACATAGCTCTCACCGTCTGCTACAATAATGTGAGATTTCATTAAATATACATATTAAATATGCATAATATTTACAAAAGAATTCTAGGTGAGAACCATGAAAGTTTAATTGATTGATATCGCTTCTAGACAGGGGAACTGTCAGCACAAGCCAACCAGAGATGAGCAGAGGTAATCTGATCTGTCCATGGCTTTGGCTCAAACAACAGAAGCACATGCTTCTGTGGAGTAGCTTATATGTGAGTGTACACTTACTGCAAAATATTTGTTTTTAGTGGTGCAATAGTCTGTTAATTGGATAAGAATGTTCAAATGCTGGAAATGTAAATGCAAATGATTCGATGTTGTGATTAATTACAAAGGAGGAAAACGGGTGTTGAGATAAAGGATACCAGCATTAATGCAGTGTCACAAAACCACCTGCTCTAATGTACTACAATAATAGTCAGTATCCATTTAAAAAGGCAAACACGCACACATACACACACATATACATATATACATTATATATATATATATATATATATATATATATATATACACACACACACACGCACAAAACAGAGGAAAGTAGGAACACAAACATTTCCCTTGACAGGATTTTTTCCAAAGCTTTTTTTAAATTATTGAAAAACAAAAACATGTCTAAGATTATTACTCCAAGACACTGACATTTTCATGGGAAATTTTAAGAGAAGTCACAAGTTTAATATCAGAGTACACAGTTTTATCTACACAGCATGGAAGATAATTAATAATGCTACATTTTGTCATCTGTATTCACAGAAAGATACTATTTCACATCCAGACGACTAACTACAGCTTTTGTCCAATTCACTGCCGTCTGCTTCAAAGATGACTTTGCTTGGTCCAGTGACTGTGGAAACTAGCTCACAAATACGTGTGTATATGCCGAGGTATAGAGAACCAATTTGATTACAACCTTTTTAAGATTAAGATCCTGAAGATTGTGGCGAGAAAACCAGTACAAAAATATATCAGATGCTCTGTATCCTGTGAGCAGTCACAGAGGCTTAGACCACTTGCTTCAGGCTATGTGTGGCGAGTGACCAGCTTTTTTCATGAGCATGAATCACAATGCATACTAGTTAAAAGAAAAACATCAAAACATCCAGCAGCACTAAACGTAGAGTGGCAACAGCACCTTCTGTGCCCATATTCGCGGATCTCTTTTCTTCCAAAATTTCAGTGCGTAATACTGGAAAAAAAACTAGGGCATTGGTGGCTCAGTGGTAGGTTTCTCGCCTACCATGCGGAAGGCCCGGGTTCAATTCCCAGCCAATGCCCAAACCCCAGCCACTGGATGCAGTGCCGGTCCCAAGCCCGGAAAAATGGGAGGGTTGCATCAAGAAGGGCATCCGGTGTAAAACCTGTGCCAAGTTGTTGTGCAGACGAGTTGGTCCGCTGTGGTGACCCCGAACAGGGAGCAGCCGAAAGCAACTTCTTAATACTGAAAAAACTATGTAATGGCTGCTTGTAAACATTTTCAGATTAAAGTTGTGTTTTTCAGAGTTTGAATGACCTTCACTTTAACAGAAGAGGATGCAGTACTAGAAAAAAAAAAGGAATTCCTTCCTGAACTGCTGCCACCTCCACCAATTTCAGTGTATGTGGAACACATCCACACTGTATTGCCAAATGTTTTGGGACATCTGCCTTTACATGAACATGAATTTAATATGGAGTTGCCCACCATTTGCAGCTATAACAGCTTAAACTCTTCTGGGAAGGCTTTTTCATCAAGGTTTAGAAATGTATTTATGGGAATTTTTTTTACCATTCCTCTAGAAGCGCATTTGTGAGGTCAGGCACTGATGTTGGACGAGAAAGTTTGGCTCGCAGTCTCCGCTCTAATTCATCCTAAAGATGTTCTATCAGGTTGAGGTCAGGACTCTGTGCAGGCCAGTCAAGTTCCTCCACACCAAACTCATTCATCCATGTCTTTATGGACCTTGCTTTGTGCAGTGGTGCGCAGTCATGTTGGAACAGAAAGGGATCATCCCCAAACTATTCCCACAAATTTGGGAGCATGAAATTATCCAAAATGTCTTGGTATGCTGACGCATTATGAGTTCCTTTCACTGGAACTAAGGGGCCAAGCACAACCCCTGAATTCAATGATTTGGCGGGGTGTCCCAAAAATTTTGGCAATATAGTGTATATGAACCTGAAACATGTAAATCTGCCAGTCTGGGATCTGTGGGTCAAAATAAAACAAGGTGGAAATGCATAATGCAAGATGCACTTCCATAAGGTGATGACGCATAATACAAAATTCTATTTCATATGAATCTATCTGTTTTTTGTGCATAAACATTAAAGTAGAAATACCCTGGTATTTGGTTCACTTGCTTAATCTCAGATCACTAGACATCATCCTGTTATGGCCAGTTTTACAACCAGTGAAAATCCATTTAGTGGGGTAACATGCATGTGTCCGCACCCACCGGTGTCACGGCACTGCGTCCAGCAGACAATTAAAATAGCAAAGAGGAAATAGTTGTGTGCACATGTTACTCTTCTCTAGAGATTGTCTAGTTTCACACTCAATTTATTCAGATTCACAAACAGATTCAATTTAGTTGAACCTGGTGCATCATGTGTGTGTTTTTTTAGTGCTATTACAGATACAGTAAGGGCCAGATTAAGATGGTTTGGACATGTTCAGAGGAGGGAGAGTGAGTATATTGGTAGGAGAATGTTGGACATGGAGCTGCCAGGCAGGAGGCAAAGAGGAAGGCCAAAGAGGAGGTATATGGATGGAATTAATGAGGATATGAAGCTAGTGGGTGCAAGTGTTGAGGATGCAGAAGATAGGGATAGGTGGAGAGAGATGATTCGCTGTGGCGACCCCTGAAGGGAAAAGCCGAAAGAAGAAGAAGAAGACAGATACAGTAAGGCATCTCGCCACTTCTGCGTCTCATGGTACATGTGCGTTGTAGAAACTAATGTCTCATCATCGGCTAAAACAAACACACAGGTTACTTTACTTCCTGAACAAGTGCAGTCCCGAGTGTGAGTTGCGTTCACATTCATGGGAAAATGGGAAAATCATGGGAAAATCACAGCACAGTTTCAGTGCAACCAAGCTCCTCCTACAGGAAGTCTCTGGTTCAGTACCACGGTGCGCTTCCTATTCCAAATGTTTTCACATTACCAATTTCTCATGCAAACCCTGCTCTGTTTGAAAGCTGCTAGCATGAAAGCGACCATAAACTTTCACTGATCATCACATTGCAAACAATTACTTATAACTACTTACTGCTTGTACAAATCTGTCCATCTGGGAATGTGATGTAAACTGCAGAGCTTAGGTGAAGGTGTGTTTACAGCTGTGTTGAGAAGTACCTTACAGTGTTAGCAATTTTCACCCTTGCATCATGAGATCTAGTGGTGCACTGAGAGCAGTAGTCAGATGAGACGTTTTCCCTCTTCCTATGGTGCTGGGTGTAACGCAACCTGTTACCATGTTCAGTCTCAAAAGTACTACAAATCTGGGTTATTAAAAAATAACAATAATAACCCAAATCTGTATTAACTCAGCACACAATTATACGCTCCTATATGTACCCGCACTTTTTTTCTCCAACTACCATTTGATTTCATTCTATCTGCATTGATGAGCATCACAATTAGAGAATAAATAAACGCTCAAAAGGACACACAAAAAAAAAAGTCTGGTCATTTGGTAAAATGGTTAAAACTATATGTATAAACAGTTGTTTTTTCTAATTATAGATAAAGATGCACTTCAGTAACCTAGATTTTACAGTCATGTAATACGCAAAGACAGACATCAAAGTAGGTAATGTGTTCATTCATTCATTTCTAGTTAATTAAGTTGAAATAAAAGTTCAGTATACTGACGTGGTGTTTAGACTGAAGTCTCATTGAATCACTGAATCAGTGAATCACGAGTCAATCGCGAGGCCGAGTCACGTGGCCACCCGAGGGCCCCCCCCCCCTTCCCTGTGTAAGCGTATATGCTGGTAGCATCACACATGATCAGAAATTCAAGATCACATTACACACTCGTAACATGATGCTCTCTTTTCTAGCTTTTTCTTTGGACTAATTCAGCCCCGATATGCGTATTTTCAATTGCAATTAACATTCAAATGACGATACATTCACTGCGCAAATATCACTTAACGGTCAGTTTGACGGTTGTGACCAACACTGACTTTTAGCTGATATAGCAATAGCCAAACAAAAGATGCAAACAGGTGTGATTACATTGTCCGAACAAATTAGTCAAACAAATTGCTAAGCAAATCATTTGGTTTAAATGCGCCAGCTCACCCACTGATTTGACTAGCCAGTTAGCTCCAGTCATTACTAACAGCACCAACACACACGCACTTTGTAGTCTGTAAATAAATGAGCTACATCCCAATGGCAAAAATACACAACACGAGCTGCTGCTCTGGGAGAAATGAGTACAGACTTCTCTCACAGCTCCCGGGTTCATTTAACAGGATGCTCAACTTAGCCCTGGAGTTTGCTAGCTAACGTCAATGAAACTCGTACTTACGTAATGTTCATAAAATTTCGAAAGCCTGGGTTTTCCATGGTTGTTGAATATTAATATGGCTTTTATCATTTTATTGTTTTATTTAGTAATAAATTATACTGTCAAGTCGACGTCCTCAGGAACGGTCCGCTCTGGTGTTAGGTTACCTGAGTGAAACTCTAGCACAGAGCAACTCAACCGTACTGCAACGCGGCGGAAGCGTACATGACAGAAGTGCGTGAAGTTAAAGACCGCGGCGCATTTTCTAATATCCTTCCGCAGCGCCTCAAAAATAAAAGTCGCTCTAATAACGGTGACGTATGCACAGTGCCATTTTAAATCGAATCCGTTTTTAATGTTTTCCCATTGACCCGTTGGCGAACTACATTTATTTATTCATTCATTCATTTATCACATTCGATAAACATTTTATTGTGCACAGGGTGACGTCGATACGGATGCGAGGCAGGAATAAACTCTTGATGGGATGCTATTCAAACACAGAGCACCATACACACATGTACACCTGCAATCTGGAATCCACAGGAAACCCTTGTGGGAAAACTGGAACATGGGGACAGTGCAAACAGACAGGACCTTGAGCTGTGAAGCAGTAACACTACTTGCTGTGCCAACATGGCACCCTAAGTTTAGGGTAAATACAGAACCCTGTACAAAATGTGACTGATCTCATTACACTATATTGTCAACGGTTTTGGGACACCCTTCCAAATCACTGAATTCAGGTGTTGTTTTTCAGGGTTTGGGCTTGTCCACTTAGTTCCAGTGAAAGAAAATCTTAATGTTTCAGCATACCAAGACATTTTGGACAAGTTCATGCTCCCAACTTTGTGGGGACAGTTTGGGGATGACCCCTTCCTGTTCCAACATGACTGCGTACCAGTGCACAACGCAAGGTCTATAAAGACAGGGATGAACGAGTTTGGTGTGGAGGAAGGCCTCGCAGTCTCCGCTCTAATTCATCCCAAAGGTGTTCTATCGGGTTGAGGTCAGGACTCTGTAAATTTCCTCTACACCAAACTTGCTCATCCATGTCTTTATAGACCTTGCTTTGTGCACTGGTGCGCAGTCATGTTGGAACAGGAAGGGGACATCCCCAAACTGTTCCCACAAA
Organism: Hemibagrus guttatus; assembly: GCA_033459395.1. Classification (NCBI taxonomy): domain Eukaryota; kingdom Metazoa; phylum Chordata; class Actinopteri; order Siluriformes; family Bagridae; genus Hemibagrus; species Hemibagrus guttatus. The sequence goes on from JAUCMX010000007.1 coordinate 15,029,826, forward strand.
TTTGGGAGCATGAAATTGTCCAAAATGTCTTAGTATGCTGAAGCATTAAGAGCTCCTTTCACTGGAACTAAGTGGCCAAGCCCAGCCCCTGAAAAACAACACCTGGATTCAATGATTTGAAGGGGTGTCCCAAAACTTTTGGCAATATAGTGTAGCACTTGCAAATAGAGCTTCAACAAATAGTCAAAATGACAATTAAATTTAATATGAAAAATTATCAGTGTGGATTTTTATATTCTGGCATTTACAAAAATGTGTTATATACTGTATACCTAGGCTATACAAACTCAATTTTTCCACACATTTCTTGTTATCATACATGTCAAGATAACGTAAGAGACTTTTCAAATTTATTTGAGGATTTATTTACTATATCACATTTTCAGTGGGTTTACATACAGTTTGTTAGTATTTACTGGCACTGCCTTTTAATTACTAAACTTGAATAAAGCTCTTGGGGTAGCCTTCCACAAGCTGTTCACAGTACTATGCCAGAATGTTGGCACATTCCTCCTCACAGAGCTGGTGTAACTCAGTCTGGTTTGTGGACCTCTTTGTCCAGACATGCCTTTTCAATTCAGTCCATAAATTTTTTTTGTGTGGGTCTATTCTATTCAGGTCAGGGTTTCGTAATGACCACTTCAAACCTGAAACTGTGCAATTAACATAATAAAAATCAGCATTCTATTAATTATGCATCTAATGCAGTCACACTATTTGAACACCAGGTGTACCAATCTGTGCAACCCACAGAGTTAAAATATTAAAATATATAGAAGGCAGTTTGTTCACATTATTAATGGAGAGTCTGCATCAGTACCAGGGTCATCTGCACTAGTGAAGTGACCAATAGGCCTGGAACACAACAACTGACACACAGTATAGGTTATATGCTTAAACAATCACGTTGTAACTATTAAACTGATGAACATGCCTATAAACACTGTGGCATTCTGTCATTGACCTTCTGCATGTACATTTTTCATGCATCTTCATTTTTGCCTTTTTAAAAAAAATTTTTTTGTATAACTTCATTTAAAATTTGGCTCTTCAGTTGTCTCTATGTTTATTGGCATAAAATCCAGTAGATGTATTTGCGGAACATTCTGTTAGCCATCTGGTTATTGCTACAAAAAGCACAATAAATCTGTAAGTAAATTCTAATCGTGTGTTATTATGAAAATCAGTTTGTTGCACTGCACACAGTATTTCATGGCCACAACACTACAGAAGATATACTATACAGTGTCACAATCGTAGTTATTTCTTTTTGTTCATGCACATTAATAATATAAATAGAGGCCTAATAATATAAATAGAGGCCTCATCTTGCTAAGAGTTGTGATATTTACATTATATGACCTGAAAGCAGGTTAAACTGAATTTATTCCATGTTAAGGATTATGCCTTTTAATAAGAAAAACAGGCATTAAATAGGAAATGTGTCACATCCTGAGATTCCTAAGCAAGCAATGTACTGCTTTTTTTGCTGAATAAATCACAGTTTATTTATTCAAATCCAAAGTCATCACACATTCTCCTGTCCCTGCCTTCCTTGCTGTCTTGGATCACACTTATATATAGCACTTTATACAGAGGTGTGATGTGACACTGAAATATGTGACATTCTTCAAAGCCCTCTATAAAGAGGTGTAAATGGAAGAAAACTGTGTTTCTACATTTTTCCTCTGAACTACTGAAGACTCAGAAACATTGCTATTAACAGAGCCACTTTAAACAATATTCTAACAGGTTTTCTGACCAAATATGCTGAAACTACTAGATGAATTAGATTCTTTTCCTAGTCATTCCACCTATTGCCATGTTTTGGAGAAGTGGGAATAAACTGAAGATTCTGGAGGAACACACGGGGGAAAACATGCAAAACTCAACACAGGCAGCAACTAGAGACCTCAATTGAGCTGTGGAATTAATGGTGTGATGAAACTGTACTTAACATCTCATGCCACTAATATATGTCCATAAAAGTGTGTTTCTGAAAGCACCAGGGTTGATGGCTAAAATTCTATACTAACGGGGTATATTACTAAAACACTGTATATTAACACTTTATACTAATACTGGATATCAAATAAGGCAATACATAATACTAGATATCAATATCATAATCATAACATAAAAACCACTGACAGGTGAAGTGAATTAGATTGATTGGCTTGTTATAATTACACCTTTCAAAGGGAAAGCAAGTGAACAGTCAGCTCTCAAAGACAATGTGCTTTGGGAAACAGGAAAAATGGATAAGTGTAAGGATCTGAGCAACTTTGGGCCAAACTGTGATGGTTAGATAACTGGACCAAAGCATATTCAAAAGCAGGTATTGTGGAGTGTTCCCAGTGTGCAGTGATTAGAACATACCAAAAGTGGCCTAAGGAAGGAAAACCTCTAACGTGGGTATTTTGACGGTGAATGATGTAGGTCCTCCTTTTAAAATAGTCACTTTTAGTGGCAAATCCTTAAGACAGTGACTACCTGTCAAAGTCTGTAACTCATAGCAATCACCATATGTTGTGCTTCTACCCTGGCAGTGCTATAATAAGCCTTTACTGTAGCTGTCTTCAGTTCCTGCTTCTTCTTCATGGGGCTTTTGGCCTTTAGCAAGTGAAATGCTGCTCAATTGGATTCAGGTCAGGTGACTGACTTGGCCACTGTAGAACTTTTCACTTCCTTGCCTTAAAAAGGTGCTTTCAAAGTATGCTTCAGTGCGATCTGCATTGTGATGGGCTGTCCAATGGGTTTTGAAGATTTTGGCGCTATCTGAGCAGATAACCATACACTTCATTATCTAGAGTCAGTGATAGGAACATTGCTTCACTAGAGGGTTTAGGGCCACCTACATGGAGACTTTTATGGAAATTACAGCATAAGTTAATGATTTAGGCTTTATGTATGTACGTAGAGCTGTGAAAAAAAAAACATTTTTGTTAGTCGATTATTTGTGTGAATTCACTGAAATGTAATTGCTTTTTCAGCTTAAAAATGACTTGGAATTGTAATTGGTTTTTTTGCTTTTACTGATATCATGTGAAACAATTATTCCATGTTACAAGAACTGTTGATAGCTTACTCCCTGTAAATAAATTCACCTGAAATATTTCTGGTTACTTCCTGTCTAGTTTCATCGGCTTGCCATAAATATTGAGAAGTCGTGGATGATTTCACAAGAAGACGGGGCAAAATTGTTTGGACGGGCAATAAAGCATACGTGTCAGAGATGGTTTCGAAATGAAATCGTGCATTTGCTAAATCTTCCTCAAGCAGCAGGGGTCGCAGATTGTATTCAAGCAAAACTGCAGTCAGTGAGCTGTGCAGTGTTCACTGCATTGTCCTTGTGCGACCACGTGACGGAGCAAGAACGCTGCTTTGAACCGAGTCTTTGATTAAGAAACAAAGCAATTCAGCACACTGTCGAGCTGGAGTGTTCATTAGACCTCAGAAAGCACAAAGCTTCTCTGTGTGGCTGATTTTTTCGCAATAGTTTGGCAAAAAGTCACTTCTTTTCAGTTGTTTTGGTTTTGTAAATAACCTTACTGTCGTTTGCACATGGTCTCTTTACACATGTAAGGAGTAAAATAAATGTTTATATATGTTTCTTAAATTATTAATTTAATATGAGCTTGTCGTCGGGTGAAGTCCTTAAAAAAATAACGCAATTTATTAGTTTTTATTATTTATTTAGAATTGATTTAACTTCTATGCTGTATTGAATTTAAAATAAACATTACAAATAAATTGTATACCCTGGTTTGATGCATCATGTTTTAAAACGTTTGGGTGCTTTTCGTAATTCAGTGTGCAGTGTGCTTAGTTCAGGCCTGTATCTATTATCTATATAAACGAGTCCTAAGGTAACATCATGTACCCTTTTCTTTTATGGCTCAATGAAGCCCGTTCAAAAATAAGAACATGTGGCAGGATTATACCAAATGAACCAAGAAGTGGAGATATGACGACTGAAAATACAGACAAAACGTACATTTATTTTTTCTATGCCCGTCTTCATTGGGTTAGATATTTAAATAACTAAAAGTCCACGTGGCACATTATCGTTAGTTTATTTTGTGTTTTAATCCGTTTTAAAAATCGACATCTTTAGAACTCCCCCCTCTAAAACAGAGAGGTACAGTCCATGAAGTTGTACCAAAATCTATAAAACGTTAGACGAGCGCTCATTCAGTGCCACAAGCATCTCAGGAACACAAACAGGAAGCATGGAGCACACTCAGATGGTAAAGCCAGAGACCCTGGACGATCTGATCAAAATTCTCCACCAGATCTTCGAAAGTGACAATGTCAATATTGAGGAGGTGCAGAATATTATGGAGGCATACGAAAGTAAACCACAGGAATGGATGAAATTTGCAAAATTTGACCAATACAGGTATTATTATTATTATTCACACTGTTTGTTTGTTTGTTTTTTCATGAAATTTAATTAAAAAAAATTGGAGGGGAAAAATAAGATATCTTAATGCAGCTATAATTGTTTATTTGTTTATTTTTAAAACAAAGTGTTATTGCACTTTAGATATTTAGCCTATTATTTGGGGAGAAAAGAGGTTTTGTTTTGTTTTTTAAAAAAGAAAAAAAAAAAAAAAAGTTCAGCCCATGTTTTGTTAAAATGTAGTGAATATTTATCTGCGCTTCCACGTTGGCCGTGTTTGGAAAATGCTATTATACGGTGGCCTCAAGTTGATGAGTGTTTTAAAAGGCTTTTAAAGCTTGGCTGGTGAAGGGAACGGGGGAGGTGTGTGTGGGGGTTGCTTGAGACCTCCAATCACAGGCCAGGGTCCGACACACACCCGAAAATTGCTACAGAAAAAAGCACTGCTGCAGCATCTGTAATCTGAGGATCGTTCAATTTATAGCACATTCTGGAACTTGTTTGAGCGCACGCACAATGCACACACACACACACACACACACACACACACACACACACACACACACACACACACACACAGAAGGTCGATCTTTAAAAAAAACTATTCCACAAAGACCTTTATAAACTGTGTTTGAATTGATGGAATGGAAATTAGACTCAGATTAATACAAAAATATAACAAAACGTGTCATTGTAAAATAACTAAATGTTAACTGAGGTATGTAGTTACATCCATAACTTCAAGTCAAGAAGCTTTTATTGTCAACCATATATAGCTGCCGCATGTCCTTAATTGAAGCCCATATGTACAGTCACACAGTTGATCTGCTTTATATTGAGCCATAAAATGAAGGGCGTTATTTTAACCTCAACCTTCTGAGACACAACTTCTCATTAGAGTCCCATTTGATTCTAATAAAAAAAACGGTTAAACTGATTTGATCACATTTAACTGAAATGAACACATTTAAAGAAGGTCATTATTGAAGGCTGATTGCTTTAAAAACTGTCTTTCTTAATCATATGAACAGTCTGATGTCATGATGTATCTGTTTAGGTATACCAGGAATCTCGTCGATGAAGGCAACAGCAAATTTAATCTTATGATTCTATGTTGGGGTGAAGGACATGGCAGGTAAGGAGTTACTGACGACATAAGTGTGAAATATTAATACACGTGCAATGACCTAAATTTGTGCAAAGGTATATCGGTTTTCAGGCTATAATTGTCCTCTTGAACTCAGGCTCCCATAAATACTCTGAGGAATGTATGGTATATTTTGTACTTATGGTTTGATTAATTTTTATCTTTAGTCTCAGTAAATGGTATAAATGGTAAAATTGCATAAATAATATAAAAATAAATGGACTAAATACTTGAATAGCTTAATCCTCAAGATTGAACAAACATAATGAACAGTTAAGGGTTAAAAGAGGTTAACTCTGTAGGTGTTCATTCAACTGTGCTGATGTTGCTGTGTGGCTTGTTATTCACACGCAAACTGATAGTTGACTTCAGCGTCTTGGAATCTGTGTTGTGATGTCTTAAATGGGACATATGTGTGACTGGAATGACTGGTTTCCATTAAAATGTGTCATTACACTGTTTTACTGTACTACCTATGTATTAGCTGTTAGAGAAATAATTCAGCATTTTAATGTAACTTATTTAAGCTTATTAGCAGTTACAGTAAAGCGGGGGGGATTTGTGTAACAGAGGATTTCTTGCCTATTTGTGAGTGTGTCTGTGCTCTGTGCCATTTACAGCAGTATCCATGACCACACAGATTCACACTGCTTCATGAAGCTTCTGCAGGGCCAGTTGAAGGAGACTCTGTTTGAATGGCCGGACGGTAAATCGCATGGTGACATGGTCCAAAAATCACAACGCATCTTGCAGGAAAACCAGTGTGCTTATATTAATGGTAAGATTGTATCATCAGAATTAATTAATGATCAATTTTTTGAGCACCATATACTTTCTTAATTATCTATTAACCTCTGGTTAATAATATATTAACGCTGATTACAGAAGATTTGAGATAAAACACATACTGAAGAAAGGTCACAGAGTGGATCCTTTTTGCTAAGAGGGCAAATCATTTTATTTTCTCATAAAATTCCTTTGCTGCCACACCTATACCTATCGCCTAAATGTGCTAGAAGGGTGTGAGAGGCGTTTTCATTACAAATTGCAAGATTGAGGATATAAATAGCATGCTTTCAAGTAAAGGTTTAGAGTGATGAAACATGACTTTGTGCAAGTGTTTTGGCTTGACTTGTAACAGCAGGAATGTCTGTGTTGCAGATTCCATTGGCCTGCACCGGGTAGAAAATGTCAGTCACACGGAATGTGCAGCCAGCTTGCACTTGTACAGTCCTCCTTTCCAGTATTGCCAGACATTTGACCAGAGAACAGGACATAAGAACACAGTCAAAATGACATTCTGGAGTAAATTTGGCCAGAGGACACCATTTGTAAGTCTAAATGTTGAAAATGCCTTGCAATAAAAAAAAAATTCCACAAAATCCAGCTAGATGAGATAGCCAGAACTATGACCAGTAAGGATTAAATGAATAAGAAATGAGAGGGTGTGTTTGTGTGTTTAACAGGTATGTCTTTGCATAAGAACATGGTGTTCTTATTAATCATAATAACATTAAACAATTCTTCCGTCACACAGTGTAGTTTGTGAACAATAAGCTTTGGTTGCTAAGCAGTAATGAGCAAATTTAAAGCCATTTTCTGGACATAACAATGGTCGTCGCTTAGTTTTTTTTATTATTTAATGTTCTAATATTATTTATTGTTTAATGAGTGGCATGTTCTCCTCTTTGAAAAGCGTTTAAGAAAGCGATAGCACTTTGTACAGGTACAGAATCCAATCTAATGTGTTATTAAACAATAAAAGTAAAAGCTTATCTATGCCAGGAAGTCAAAATTTATATTTTAAAGTAGATAAAGATAAAGCAGTTCATTCCTGATTGAACAGAGGGTGGAAGTGTTATTGTTTGTTTTATCACCTCATAAAGCTTATCTAGTTATCTAGTTATATATCCACTGATTACTAAATGCTTTATATATATATACACCTGTCTAGAGCTTTCTAATTGCCATCACTATATTTTTAAGGTTGTCATCGCAGAAAGCTAAATGAACCAAAGAGTTAACAAACTATGTGTGGGGTTTTCTGACTGTTTTCTTCAGTGAAGCTGATATCTCTTGTTTACTGCAGACACATATTTTAAAAAGTGGGGTTTAAGCAGGATCTTCCAGTCACTTGCTGGCATGAAAAGCTGTAATTTGTTCCCAGTCCAGCGATTGAGAACTACTATTTATTCAATCAGCTGTGCATATACTGTATGTCTATGTCTCAGAAATAGAGATTTGGGATTATTTATGAAATGTTAAGGTACTCTTTGTGCAATTAGTCTCAACAAGAGACACAGTATTCCGTGAACTGAACTAAATTAAATTTTTTAATATTATTATTAAAAAATTGTGTTCTTAAGACAAGGTTTTTCTTTCTAAAATGTGCAAGTTTTAGCGAAAGCTTGTTCTAGCGAAATTGGGGGGTGGGGGGTGGTGGTCGTTTCAGGGGATCTGTTTCAGCTTTGTCAAATACAATGGACTTATCTTCTGTTCAGGAGTTACATAAGCTCACCTTGACCAAAATACTGTCTGGCCAAGCACATTGCCCCATCATTCCTGTGATAAGATAAGATAATTTTGAGAGGAGATGAAAACACTGCTTACATCATCACGGCTTGTTTTTTCACATTTTTAATCACGGAGGTCTTAACAGAATGTGACCTTATTTTCTCAACTTAGTATTTACCATTTTTTTTCTTATTTCACAGGAAAGTACCATCTCACAAGAAAATAACTGAGAATGCAGAAGACAAAACATTACATCCACAAATTCAGGCATGGTTAAAACAGCAAAGGTGACATCATTATTTTTTTGTAAAACAAAAATAGTGATTTGATGCATTTCACTAAATTTGGGATAGGGACTCAGTAATTCAAGAGGCTTTGTCATGACAAAGTGTAAGCTTGGCAAGTGCTGCAGAGCACATTGTAAGGGGTCTGAATAGGAGAATGTGGATAGACTGCCTCAGCAATCTGTACTTTGTTCACTTGGTTTGAGAAGTCCTAACAGCATTCCTAAGCATCTGTGTGCTGTATCATCATACTTTTGTACTGTTACTGGGCCTGGAATTGTTTTGACTAAACATGTAATTTATGAGACGAAGGTATTTTAATTTTTTTCACTGTGGTTATAAAACAGTAATTAACTAAAGACCACTCATGAAATTTAATACCTTTATGTAAAATGGAGCACTTTCTTTTATTGATGTGTTAATTTCAATGTAAACTTGCATGGTTTATCACCTCCACATTGTAACATAACACCATATGTAGTCTAAAGACTTATTTTTTATACAATCCATTGTTAGTAAATTAAATATGGAATAGTTGATATTAGGATGAGCAAAAAGGATGGTAATTGCGCTTAGTATCTTAAGCCTGGATGTCTTATTTAAAATTGAAATGAAGTCTTACATAGCAATGAGTTTTTAGATAAAAGTAGAGTAAGAATTTAATTGCATGGTGAATGATACTTGTTTTTCGAGCTATGACTGTAGAGGTATTTTTATAGCTTTGAACAGCTTTTTCTAGCAATGCTGATTATTCCACCAGCCAGACATTAGGATGATGATGAAAAAGCTTTGTAATAACTGTACAACATTAAATCATATTTCTGCGTTGCTTCCGATCATTTTTGTTTGTCCTGTATAATAAATTTGTCATTCTTTGGTGCTAATAATCTGACTTGGAGTCAGTATGTTTTTTTCTTTCTTGCTTTTAATTTGACAGAAACATTTATTTTGGTTATATATGAAATATGAAAAGACTGTAGTAGTTACTGTTTTAACACAAATACTTAAATAGTTTTATAAATACATTTTGAGGCTATATCATCAATCCCCAAACTACGTTTAGCAGAGTGAATTGTTTATTCTTTAAGAGATCACCAAGGCATTGAATGAGTATATATGAAATGAATATAAAAGGACTCTTTAAAGAGTTGGGACCATTTTCGGAAAAGAGGGACATATTAGAATTATGGATTCCAAGTTCAAGCAGGTTTGATTGTAATTCTTTTCATCACAGATATATTCTACACTTAACATGAAGCAATGCAAAGATAAGAGGATGAGTAGAGTGGCAGATAGTGCTGTTAAATGGTAATAAAATACATGATTGTAATAAATACAATAATTACAGACAATAGACTGTCCACTTAACAATAAACTATACACCAAACACTACAGAAACCCAAACTCTGTTTCACTGTAATATTCCTAAAAGTCAATTCTATTTGTATTCCATAACAACAATATGAACATGTAAAGTAACTTAGTGCAGTGGGTAGAGTATATACGTACATATATACAGAAGTAGCTATAAAAAGCATCCAAGAAGTAAATGCAGTGTATTTCTACACACATGTAGAGACTATAAAATTTAAAATGTAGTACGGAAGGTTTATTTTATAAAAAAAAAAAAAAAAAAAAAAAAATCCAAGACATTTAGGACTAAAGTCCTTCATCAGATCTGCAAGGGAAGTGCTTCTTCAGATATAGGAAGTGAAACCAGTTTTTTTATTCTGGTTGTACAAAAGGTAACCATGTCTTTGTTGCTCAATATACAGTTGATTGCATTTTTTCCAGAAGATATAAGAACAACTCCTGTGGTGATGAATGAGGAGAATGGATAATGAAAACTGATCCTTTACAGCATGTGGCGGTGTTAATGAATTGAACATCTGAAATGATTGCATGCTTGTCTTTATATGTCCTGTGTACGACTGCAATTATCTTGCAAGATTTTAAAAACCCAATGAATTAATGTTGGGCTTTACACATATAAATATCTGTGCATTTTGAATATCTGTTGGCTCCACCTACTATAATTTCTTATGTATTTGGCACTTTGTTCAACAATGTCTTGTTTCTCTACAAATTGTAGGTTTTCTTAAAGTGGTGCAGGATACAACCCCTCTCTGGTTAGAGTCTCCTGACAGAGGATGACACAAGTGGATCATTTTAGTGATGATGGAAGAATGGCATCACTGTGTATGATCAAAAATATGGTACTGACTCCGTCAATGTTATTGTGTATGTGCTTAATTAAGATTCATTTCAACTGATACTCGACTGCCCTAATACACTTAACTATGTACAATACATCATCAATAAGAAGCAGGCTGCTTAGATAGCTGGCAACCAGAGAGCTTGTCTTGGCAAGTATTACTAACATTAGCAAAAGTTAGTCATTGACCTCCACCCAATGAAAAATCCTATACAGTATATATAGTTTAATTACATTTTTTGGTCATTAACCTGAAATGTATACTCAATAATAATAATAACAAAAAAATAAAAATTTTAATTAAAAACGTTTTTTGTTTGTTTGTTTTTTTAAGCTGAAAACTTATAAGCATATAAGCTTAATATTCATGTCCTTGGCTAAAGGAATCCAGATTGAGCTCAGGTGCATTCTGTTTACTAGATGTCTCTAGAACTTGACAGGAGTCCACCGGTGGTAAATTCTATCATTTTATACATGATTTAAAAAGCCACACATCTGTGTGTATACTGCCCCAAATTCCAGTGAATGTCAGACCAGAAACCAAGCCATGAAATCCATAGACTCATGCAAAGACTTATGTGATCAGTTTGTGTCAACTGGGGAAGGAATGAAAACCACTCATAAAGCTTTGACGTTGGACCGACCAAGACTCTTCCTATATCTGGCTGTCTGGTCAAAATGTAATCAGGCAAGAAGGACCTTTTTTAAGGAGGTGACCAAAAGCCCAGTGGCAACTTTTAACATAGTTTCTGAAACCCTCTGCTGGGAAGCCTTCTACTAAAATACTCTGTCCACCCTTTATGGTGAAATTACCAAACAGAACTTTTAATTTAGAAATTGAATTCTTTAGACTGATATCCAAGCACTACCAAGCACAAAAACAACTGGCTAATACCATGCCTGCAGGGAACCATTATGGGAACGATGAATTCTGCCAAATACAAAGAGCTCCTTGAAGAAAACCTGTTCCAGAGGGCACACAACTTCAAACTGAGACAAAGGGTTAGTTTTCAGTACAACAATGACCTGAAGCATACAGCCAAGCTAGGTGTACAAACGTAGGGGCTGACCCACAAAGTCTGAAACTGGGTCTGAAAAAACAAATGTGTATTTTCAAAGTCAAATGAATTAGTTTCAATTCAACACTATAAATTGTTCAAAAAATGAAAGATTATGAATACTGTCTATAGGACAGGAATGTGTCATTTATAGAAACTTTGAAACACTTTTTTTTAAGTCATTTTGGCTAAGAGCATTTGCCAAAAGCCATAAATGTAAATGAATCTGAAGCTACAGGTTCACCAAAACATCTAGTTTGTCTAGTTTCAGTGAACTTGTGCTCATTGTTGCTTCAAACTCTTGTTCTGACAGGACTGGAAGCTGATGTGGTCCTCGGCTGTTGTACCTAATCCATCTCAGGTTTCTACAGGAAAAGGAAGCTCTGTTAAAAAAAGAGGATTAAAGTATAAAAGGATGCTGGCAAAGTTGGAAAGGCAGAAAAAGGAATGGCTTTTCTCAGGACTGTAGCTCCCGAGACTCTAGCTGTAATCTTGTGATATTTTAAGTGTTCTCAGCTTACACATGATGGCATGCAGAACTGTGTATACTAGTGTAAGTGGTGAATGGGAGCACTGTGTCTCAGATGTCATGGAACCTGTTAGTGTAGGTTTCATGGTGCTGAGTTAAGTGTGCCCCAGCTTATTAACCCCATTAACAATTTGTTTGAACTTACTTGGCTTTTCAGAGTATTTCTCTGGAAGTGTGATTCAAAATGTAGGCGGAAAACCAGCACCTCCCTCTGCTGAGGCATCAAGTGAAGTAGAGGGCATTGGTGGATTGGACTTCTGAATCATATTGTGAAATTTAATTAATTAATACACTCTCTAACTATTATGCTGTATACTCTGTTCTGCAATACGGTATGACTGCTCTTTGACCTCTGGTTCATCTATATTGAAGCCAAGATCTTCATCACAAGTGTTCTGATTACAGCCAGGAAGACAATTATGTGTAGATATGTCTCATAGAGGGTACGATGTACAAATGTTATCCGTCTCGATAGTTTCAAAACTAACTTAACCTAAACTGATTGAGCTTGAAGTGTGCAAAGCTTGTAGAGGCTGAGCCACAAAGAGTGTAATTGTCAATAAACAGAGTTCTTTAGAGTACTGAAAAATGAGAATTAATGAAAAACTTTCATTAATTTGCAGTAATTTCTAAAACCCTGTGTTAATTTTATTATCATTATGCGTCATTAAATGTACAGAAAAGTAAATTAAACTAATTATTAAATTAAACGTATAACACAACAAAGTGTGTGTAAAAAAAAAAAAAAAACAAACTAACAGAGTCTGAATACTCTGAAGCTACAGGAATCTGAAGCTACAGGATCAGCAAAATATCACCTAGTCTTCTCAAATCAATAGTTCTTATGAGAGGTTACTCAGCATTTTGTGATATATAGAACAGTAGATTGAACTGAAGAAAAATTCACAAACATTTGAACATAGAAAAATAGGCCTGCTCTGTTATTGAAGGTTTTTTCCACTAACAGTCCAGACATGAAAACAAAACTCCACACGTTCTATTGACTTTCCCTTGAGGCAAAAGAGACCTTCTTTTAACATATTTGGAATATTTTACCATCATTGATCATCCATTCTACTCCTCCTCTATAGCTCAGACCAAATATTTTCTTTTTCAAAATGTCTCCTTTCATTGCCTTGGGTATGATAACCATTTGAAAATACACACTGTCTCTTAGATGCTACAGTGACTATGGCTGATTAACAGAGATTGTTGGGATATTTTGCAGCTCAAATTCATTCAGTAATATATGGCTTAATTAATTTTCCATTATTAACTTGAATCTGGACAAAGACCAACGACCAGTGACCAACAAAAACATGATAAGTAGGAGGTTGTGCTTGATGCCACATTACTTTCTACCACAGCAGTGGATCAAATCCAAAGTTGCATAAGAGTTTGGAAAGGACAACATGGAACATGCAATTAGTCTAAATATTTTGCTAGCTAAGTCAATATTCCCAAGAACCTTGATCCAGGTTGGAGTGAACATTCAGTCACATATCAAACAACGTCACATTATCAGACCTTATTTATTCTTCAAATGTGCAGGGAATTGTGGGAGAATTTTAATATGCAGTAAACCACAAGAAGTCATATAGTCTAACATGACAAGAGCTCCGAGATCTTTCAGGAAATGTGTTTATTTGATTGAAATATTTGTTGCTGTTTTTATTTATCCCACACATTACCCAACCCCTTAAACTTTCCCCAATAGTACAGTGATTTATTTTTAATTGATATATAACTGCCCAATTGGATGTGTGATTGATTGATGTTGATAATCTTGCTTTCAAGTTGTAGCATCTAGTAATATAACATCTACTAATATAATCTTTTTCTAGAGAAAAGAATGCTGTTCACATGCTGCTGCGATACACAGTGTACTTTCTTCTGTGCTTTATCACATTTAAACACCAGTCGTAAAAATACCCATAAAATATAATTGCTATGTTTATCTACAAAGCCTTTTCGTGTAGAGTAAATCTTTTTTCTTCAGATGGAAATAGTGCTTGTATTGCTTTTTCCTCTTTTTAACACCAATAAGAGAAATAAACCGAAAATAAAATATGCTTACTGTCTGTTTTGGTTAGCAAGTGTGGCATGCTAATTAACAGAGCAAAGTATTCTGTATTTGGACAATACTGTATGTTTTTATAGCGATAGCTATTAAAGTTATAAATGTGCTGAAAAGAAATATCTGATATCTGTGTTAATGATTACTGCATAGCTCAAAAGTATTGGATTGACCAGGACAAAGGAATCACATCATCATTAGTAAAGAATCAGTGCAAGACTAAATCATGGTCTGTCCAAAATCCACAAACGTGTAAACAAACAGTATAAGTACATGTTACTGAGTTTGTACAAACACAAAAAAAAAAAAACCTTATCATGTGTGTTTTAGACTAGAGCCAATAAAAAAGATTCTAACTACAGCTTATATGTGTATTTTTTTACACTGCAAAGCTTCAGATCTTTAAAATGTTAACACACACCAAAGACAAAGTTTACGGTTTGAAATCTTTCATGTTCAATCTGAAGCAAATGTGAGACATTTGGATTTGATAACCTAAAATGTTGCATTAACCTGCAGTTAAATAAAGATCACATGGTGTTAAAGTCTTGTAAAATCACTATCAGCAAATCATTATAATGTCCCATCCCCATCCCATCCCATTGTCTGTACCGCTTATCTGATCTATCATTGGGTCACGGGGAGCCTGTGCCTATCTCAGGCGTCACTGGGCATCAAGGCAGGATACACCTTGGATGCCCAGGGCACACACTCATACAATCACATACTACGGGCAATTTAGAGACTCCAATCATCAGATTTCAAACCGTACACTTTGTCTTAGGTGTGTGTTAACATTTTAAAGATTCTGAAGCTTTGCAGTGTAAAAAATATATAGTTAGAATCTTTTTTATTGGCTCTAGTCTAAAACACACATGATAAGGTTTGTGTTTTTTTGTGCTTGTACAAACTCAGTAACATACTTATACTGTTTGATTACACGTTTGTGGATTTTGGACAGACCATGATTTAGTCTTGAACTGATTCTTTACTAAAGATGACATGATTCCTTTGTCCTGGTCAGTCCAATACTTTTGAGCTATGCAGTAATCATGTCTTTGGACTATGGGAGGAAACCGGAGCACCTGGAGGAAACCCAGCAAGCACGGGGAGAGCATGCAAATTCCACACACACACGGTGAGCGGGAGTGAGACTCAAACCCAGTTTATTAACCCAGTTAATTCCTATTATCAGTGCTTAGGTATTTACCCAACCTACTGTATTAACATAAAGTATATAGTTTTAAGCTGAAAATCTACCACAGCATCATGAAAATATCTAAAGATTCATTTAGAACATGTATCATTTTTTTCAGTTATTTTTATTTTTCAACTTCTCATTTTTCTTCTCACATTTTTTTAACCACACAGAAAATGTAAGATTTTTTGTTGTAGTAATTTTTTATTTTGTTTTTAGCATTTGTATATCCTTGTTATTTGTACTGTGTACAGTTACTATAAATTGTGACATTCTGTCTGTAATTCATTGTTAAAAAAATGCTTTTATCAATGAAGTGGATAAATTAAAAAAAGAAAAGAAAAGAAAAGAAAAATGACTACATCATTAATACTTATCATATAGTACACATACTGTAATGCCACCATCTGTTACTGTTTTGTGTTTACTGTTATTTGTGACATTATGTTCTGACTGACAAAGTGTTCTTGTGCTGTGTTTTCATTTATCTGGCCATGTGGTTGTGGTGTTTTGATAGTTGTAGTGCATGTTGACCATGAAATCTACTGATGAGCTGTTTGTTCATACAGAGTGTTTTGTAAAAGTGAACTTAGTCGTGACTAATGCTAATGCTTAGTCGTGACTAATGACTAATTTTCATTTTTGCTGTACTCTTAAGACATTTGTGTTTGAGATGAAAAGATGAACATGAAATGCTTTCGGCTGCTCCCTGTTTGGGGTCGCCACAGTGGACCAACTGGTCTGCACAACAACTTGGCAAATGTTTTACGCCGGATGCCCTTCCTGAAGCAACCATCCCATTTTTCTGGGCTTGGGACCGGCACTGCATCCAGTGGCTGGGGTTGGGGCATTGGCTGAGAATAGAACCCGGGCCTTCCGCATGGTAGGCGAGAAACCTACCACTGAGCCACCAATAAGATGAACTTGAAATAATATATCAAAATTTCAGCTTTCACAACCTGTTATGTATACATGTCAAATTATCAGAAGTATTGGAACACGTGACTGACAGGTGTTTCTTGTTACTCAGGTGTATCCTGTGACACTAAGGGTGAACACTATTAATAGTTCTGAATGTCTACTCTTGGGGTGAGTCCTGGGTTTCACCTGTGAAGACTGCATTTGTTGTATTTACTGGTGTATTAACAACCAGACACTGAACAGTTTGGCCAAGCAGAAGATGACAGAAACTTTTGAGAGCTGTGTAGGAAAAAAAAAAAAAACAGCCGCTGACATCACTAACATCCTCCACAGGATGAATGTATCACAATCCACTGTTTCATCATAGGGAAAATATGGAATAGACCAAGTCAATCACCAGACCTTAAACCAATTGAGCAACATTTCACCTCCTATAGAGGAGACTGAAAGAAGAATCCTCATGAAACAAACAACAACTGAAAGAAGCTGTAGTACAAGCCTGGAAAAGCATCACAATAGAAGAATGCAGGAGTTGATTGGGTTGCTGGTTTGATGCTGCTATTGAAAGTAAGGGATATGCAACGAAATATTAAGTGTCAAATCTATTTTAAGTCTATCTGTTTCACTTTGATTCACATAAAAATTGGGTGGTCTGCCATCTAAGTCGTTTTTGTGTTGTAATTCTTATCTAGTCTATCATATTCATCTTTTGAACAATTGGCCTTACTGTACCTATACTTTCAGAGAAGACTGTATATATAGTAGATAATGTAAAAAAATTAGATAATGTGATTGGTTTTCCCAGACCACCACACATTTATAATGATGTTTACTTGAGGGCACATTTAGGGTTAGTTGTAGTACATATAAACAAAACAATGTAGCTATCCTGCCATCTAGTGGCTATTGAAATAGGTTTACTTTATTACAGCAAATTTGATAAGTACAATATTCCTGTCAAAAAAGGAGCATATTAAGGAGCATGCTTACTCTGTTATTTGGCCATAACTTTTAATAGCAGAGTAGATTTATAGCTGTATGATTAATATACTACTACCAACACCAACACAACCACCATTATAACTACTACTACTACTACTAATAATAATAATAATAATAATAACAGCAGCAGTAGTAGTAGTAGTAGTAGTAGTAATTAGAGTTACCGTAATGTTTTTGAAAAATTATTAGGACAACGTTCTACGAGGCATAATACGCTATAACACGTGAACGTTATATTTCC
Source organism: Hemibagrus guttatus (assembly GCA_033459395.1). Taxonomy (NCBI): domain Eukaryota; kingdom Metazoa; phylum Chordata; class Actinopteri; order Siluriformes; family Bagridae; genus Hemibagrus; species Hemibagrus guttatus. Next base: position 15,047,417 of record JAUCMX010000007.1, read on the forward strand.
ATAAATAAATATTTTCCAGGAAATCAAACCGGAATTTTATATGTCAATAGTTGTTGGCTAGTAATACTTCCAAACTGGCTATTTGTTCTGTTCCGAGCTTTTATAACAACGCCACACCAGTAGGTGGCGGTAAATCATTTACGGCTTAAGACGAACTTCCGTTTACGTGGACTGCGGTAATTCCCACGCGTTTTGGCACAGACAGTCTGCTAAGTGGGACTATCCGAATACGGGTGACGAAAAAAATTACACCTTGCATTCAGACGTGAACTAGTTAGGGACACGTCACTACGTACATACGTGCTATGTCATCGCCGCCGGTGCACTTCCTTCATCCGGGTAGAAGATTTGTTGGTGAGTTCAGCTTCATTGCTAAAAAGAAATAAGAAAGAAAAAAAACATAAGAAAAGCATAATTTGTTGTCCTTTTTAAGACGCCAGTGAGATTACAACGAATGTGTGCGTAATTGTTTAGTATATAAACTCATCTGTCATCTATATACCGGATATTATGACTCGGTTTTAGCCGACGTCAGCTGAAGATTAGCTTAGCCAGTGGGCTTGTTCATTATGAAACGCTAGCTAGGCTTGTAAAAAAAAAAAAAAAAAAAAAATCTTGTAATAAACTCGACACTTAACATGACTAAAATGGCTAATGCGGTGTCTTCATTGAGGAACGTTGTGTTTTCCATTTGCAGGTGCATCTGTGTGTCTTCTGAGACCTCATCACTCGGAAGTTAGCCATGATGTTCGGTGGCCTTGGGCTCAGTGTGCGTGTGCTGGTGCAGATGTTGTGTGCACAACTGCTCTGGGGTCGAGTGTGGGGCTCCGAGCTCACCTTCGAGTTGCTAGATAACGCCAAGCAGTGTTTCTACGAGGACATCACCATCGGGACTAAGTGCACCCTGGAGTTTCAGGTACGACACTGTCGAAAATCAAATGGCTCCCTAAATAAGTGCACTACTGCTACTAATCTGCTACACCACCTTAATTCTCCAGTGGTATTGTGATAGTTTAGTGGTTAAGGTGTTGGACTACTGATCAGATGGTTGTGAGTTTGAATCCCAGGTACACCAATCTGCCGCTATTGGGCCATTGGGCAAGGCTCTTATTCCTCGATTGCTCAGTTGTATAAAATGAGAAAATGTTAGTCACTCTGGATAAGGGCATCTGCTAAATGCCAGAAATGCACCAATACAGCTGAAGTCTTAGTACCTAATTTAAGACCATAACAGAAATAGAGATACCACTTATTAAACACTAAAATCCTTGTGGGACTAATAACATCTAAGAGCTGATATACATTAGAAGCAAGCAGCCTTCAAAGGGCTTACGAATTACAGAGAGTCAATTTCAGTCATTCTTCAAATATACAGTGCTTTTTAAATAATATAATCTCATATGTATTAAATATTAGACTAACACTCAGAACAGCACAGTCATAGAGCATTAATTATATGATTATTCCTGTAAATTTGGGTTTAGTTTATCGTTGTTTTATACAGATTTCTTTGTGTAATATCTAGCCGTGCTCTATCAAAGAATTTAATTAAATATAGATAATGTAGACTCACAAGCTTTCAAACTGATTCCTTATGATTAGTAGCCAGGGGACTGAGTGAGATCCATTGGGTATTATGCTTGTTATTTCATTGTTTTTACATGATAATACATATTCACTGATGTTCATTCTTATTTCATTATATTACACCAAACAGGCATAACATTATGTCCACCTGCCTAATATTGTGTTGGTCCCCCTTTTTCTGCCAAAACACAACAAATTGCGGTGCAATTTGAGCAACAGTAGCTCATCTGTTGGATCAGATTACGTGGGCCAGCTTTCGCTCCCCACGTGCATCATTGAGCCTTGGCCACCCATGACCCTGTCACCAGTTCACCACTGTTCCTTCCTTGGACCAATTTTGATAGATACTGACCACTGCAGACCGGGAACACCCCAAAAGATCTGCAGTTTTGAAGATGGTCTGATCCAGTGGTCTAGCCATCACAATTTGGCCCAAATCTTGCCCATTTTTCCTGCTTCTAACACATCAACTTTAAGGACCAAATGTTCACTTCTTGTCTAATATATCCCACCCACTAACAGGTGCCATGATGAGAGATAATGAGTGTTATTCACTTCACCCGTCAGTGTTCATAATCTTATGGCTGATAATGTTATGTATGTTATAATACATTACATTACACTATATTATATTGCAAGACCTCACATGAGCTGTACCTTTATTAATCCCCTGCAGGGCAAATTCAGGTTGACCCAGCAGATTAAGAGGAGTAATTTAAAAAGAATCCTATACATTAAAATAGAAAGATAAAAAATAATAGAAACAGTCAAATAATACAATGTTTGTACATACGTTTGGGTTATATCCTCCTGACTACCAGGATAAAATAAATGTCCCAATACTTGTTTTTTAAACTTGAAGAGGAAGAGGAAATTCTCAAAACCCCACCCCTACATATTTGGTCTCATTTGAAAGTGCTAAACGTCCTCTTTAGAGCACACAAGGAGTTGGCTCAGTAGTATGCAGGGTGTAGAAGATATTAAGGTTGACAAATGTCCTCTACAGAGGACAAATTTGAACTCTGGGTAGTCAGGAGGATATACATATAAACACACGCCTGGGCAATATCATAATTTTTTTTTTGTGAAGAAAGCCATTATACATTTTTTATGAAATTTTTTTTTGAGCTAGCTCTCATTCTTTGTGAGATGGCAGCCATAGGCATATCTGTAATGACTTCAATTGAATAATGGCCAATACTTTGGTTGTCCCTATGTAATTTTGGCCCCTACTTCTGTTTAACCTGTATCAAATGTGTATGCTTTATGAGGTATTAAGGGAACATGTTTTGGGTTTTTTGGGGTTTTTTTAAAAAAAAATGAATTTTGGAAAGATGAATTTGCGGGACTTTTTTTCAACCAGCTATTAGGCATGTGTGATATTTTCTGAGATTTTGTTGATGATATTTATTATCTTTCAAAAAGCTGCTTGTCAAGGTTTTCGATTGTACTAGCCCACTCTTGTTACTAGGATATTAATTGTTGCTTACTAATGATATCAGTGGAAATGGCATATTTATGAAAGTAAGTCTTATTACTTAATACTGAAGCATTCATGTTGCTTCAACTACAAAATAAGAGACAAGATTTTTATTTCTCACATACATGTGCATTTGTGTTGCATGTAGTAACATTGTGGGTATGAGTAAACCATTTCAAAGTGGCCTTGCAGGATTGTAAAATTTGCATAAAATAAATGACATGAATCCAAGGGAAATAAAACACTCATCTTAAGCAAGCTGCAGGGCATGAACATTAAAATATGGATAAACATGCAGCTCCTCTGCTGTAAGGTGCAAGCAAGAACAAACACTTTTATATTATAAGTCACAAATTCATACATCATATATTGCACAGATAAAGTCAAAGACATGAGGCAACTTCCAACATAGTTTGCAGGTTGACATTTTTTTGAACATTTTCAAAGCAGCTCCATGTGAATGAAGATGATCCACATGTAGGAATTGAATCTAACGACACAAATGGCGAGGCTGCTGTCGTCTGTATTTTGTCTCCTTGTGCAATGTGAGCGCCAGGCAGCTCCGATAGCTTATCTCAGACACTGCATTGTGCTTAGCTACATCACGCAGTGAAAGCGTAAACACTCGAGGCATTTTTTTGCAAAGTGAGTGACATACATTATAATGTCACTGTGGTTAAAGCAACTAATTAAATCAATGTAGATGATACATATCACACACAAAAGCCCTCGTGACCCAGGGTTGGATTTTGGCTACAGATAATGCAGTCAATGATTCAGTTACTGGTTTAATATTTGTTGGCCGTGCAACGATTGAAGTCCAATCCATCAGTGAAAGACCGGGAACTGGATAGACCATTTCTGCTACACGAGTCATCACAGATTCATACCTACTCCAAATGAAAATGGTCAGAATAGTGGTTGATGAAACCATCAAGAAAAATCCCTAACCTTGACAGCTTGTTGCAATGGTCTATGATGTGCATTGTTATCTGCACCACTGTAAACCAAGTCACAATTTGTTCTTTCAATTTGTTCCAGAGTGAAAGGAAGAATCCTGGCTGCTGTTCCTTCATGTTCTGATGAAGTAAAAAAAAAATCCAGAAATATTTCGACTATTTTCAATCAAAAGTCACTGTAGTTTGTCTTAAAGAGCACACTGCTTCTCCTTCATCTCTTACGGTGCAGATATACACTGCTGAATTTTATACACAAATACCAAATCTCCATCCAGAATGTTTCATTTTAGCAGCAATTGTCAGTTGGAATGCTAGTTGTGTAATCCACTGATAAACTGCATTGCTATGGGAACCAGTAGTAGAAATGCCTACTGATTACTTCATAGTACAGCAACCCGTGATTTGCAACAATAAAATCACTACGTGTGTGTGAACGTAGCTTTAGGGAAGTGATTTCATCCAGAAACCTTTCTGTGATGATGTTCTGCACTACTTTTAACTCGACCCGTGTGTCCCAGCTTGTATGGTCCCTGGCCAGATAAGGAACCAGATTCGGTGCTATTAAAGCAGAGAACTCACAGAGCTGTGCTGAACTTTAACCCTCCATAGCTAGTTTTAGGGAACCCTGGCTTGTGCAGTGCTCTCAGTTTGCACTAGTTTAAAAGAATATAGTCCACTGAGCAAACCCCAAGCAGTTCACCACAAAAGAGAGATCACCATGAGGCAGTTGTCAGCTAGTCTGTGCCATTTGCCTTAGCTCTGAGGTACCAAGCATCTTTTCTGTAGATCCTCCACCCCCACTTTATCTCCATTGTCCCCAACTCTGATACCGAGATTCCACTGTAGGTCTTGATTAACTGGATGGTCGACGACATGAGAGCTAGAGAACAGGGCTAGAATCAGGGCAGGTCATTTCACTGTGATATAAGCTTCCTCAGAAATACATTGTATTTACAGAGCAAATAGATCAACAGTGGCATGCTGTGTTTTGTTTACTTCTGAGCGGCTTTAGTCCTTGAAATTGTCCTGTTGCTGAAGTTGTTGTCTTTCTCAGGAGGATCAGCTTGTTCTGAATTGTTTTATTTTTAGTGCTAGAAAATTCCCCCACCCCCTTTGTTGTCACGGATTAATATAATGAGTAGCACCCACCTACTCGAATGCGACAGGCATTTTACGCAAATGTGGAGCACAACATTGATTTTCCCATTGCAATTTTGACATTTGGATTTTTTTTTCCACCCACAGAAACCAAACTAGTTACACTGTGCATAAAAATGTAAATTTTATTTTAACCAATTAGATTCCTGATTTAATTACATGCCATTATATTTTACGGTTATTTTCAAGTTAATATTGAATGTATTGTTAAAATAATAATAATAACATTTATCTATAGGATTTGAAGAATTTTTCATATGTGGTAGATGCACATCAAATTGCTATAGATAAAAAGATAAAAAGTTAATGCAAAGCAATTGATTAAAAAAATAATGTTTTAGCCGAAATAACGTAAAAAAATAAATAAATAATGTACATAGAGGTTCACAAATAAATAAATGTGCATAAAAAAGATTGAATAAAAATAAGCTAATTTCATGAATTCTTAAACAATGAAGAGAAATACAATAGCTATAATAACAAAATAACATCTGTATTATTTTCAAAGATGGCTCAGTGGTAGGTTTCTCGCCTATCATGCGGAAGGCCCGGGTTCGATTCCCAGCCAATGCCCAAACCCCAGCCACTGGATGCAGTGCCGGTCCCAAGCCCGGAAAAATGGGAGGGTTGCGGCAGGAAGGGCATCCGGTGTAAAACTTTTGCCAAGTTGTTGTGCGGACCAGTTGGTCCGCTGTGGCGACCCCGAACGGGGAGCAGCCGAAAGCAACTTCTATTATTTTCGAAGATGTAATTATTGTTAATATTGAGCTACACAGTCAAAACACAGAGTAATAATAAAATCATGAACCTCAGTTACTAATCACAGGTCTGATCGACAACACTTAAAATAATTTCCTGCTATTTAGTCTCAAGAAGGATGCTGTGAGTTTGAATATTGCCTGAGCAAAATCATGTGTAAGGTATTCAATGTCCTCAATCTGTTTTGTCAGACAATATGAACATTGTAAAGCTAGCGCTGCGGGGTAATTCTTCTATGACCTGTATGTTAACATTCCAAATTGCATCCGTACCGTGACAAAAAGAAATAATGCCACATTGGTGGATTTCTTTATCTGGAATTACTAGTGTTTTCGAAGGAAGTGTTTTGTTTTGTCTATCAAAAGTTGTATTTATGATGGTCCAAAAAAGGCATTAGAAATATATAAACTGTTTATTTGATTGATTGTTTTTAAATTCTGTACAGGTTGTGACCGGGGGCCACTACGATGTTGACTGTCGTCTGGAGGATCCGGAAGGTACAGTTCTGTACAAAGAAATGAAGAAGCAGTATGACAGTTTCACATTCACAGCCGCGAAAAATGGAACGTACAAGTTCTGCTTCAGCAACGAGTTTTCCACCTTCACACACAAGACCGTCTACTTTGACTTTCAAGTCGGTGATGATCCTCCTCTGTTCCCAAACGAAAACCGAGTGACCGCGTTAACACAAGTACGTATTCCACAACTTGCTGTGAGGATTACAATCAAGGCTAAGAGTAATAACAATGTTAAATCATAATAGCTTTTAGTCTACAGCTATTTTATATATCACAAGTCACTGATATCAGTTGTGAATTTTTGTGTATAGATTGCTGAACAATTCTTACACGCATTCGTGTTTTATCTCCATCAGATGGAATCTGCCTGCGTCTCCATCCATGAAGCCCTGAAGTCTGTGATCGATTACCAGACTCATTTCCGGCTAAGGGAGGCGCAGGGACGCAGCAGAGCAGAGGACCTGAACACCAGGGTGGCCTTCTGGTCCGTCGGGGAGGCATTTATCCTCCTGGTGGTCAGCATCAGCCAGGTTGTGCTGCTCAGGAGCTTCTTTTCAGACAAGAAAACCACAACAACCCGTGTTGGATCCTAACGTCTCCAAGTCATTATTATTTTTGATCTCACACACACACACACACACACAAGGGACTAAAGGCTGCTGCCATGGTTCATTCTCCAATTTTAGAACTGCATACCTAATGTTTATTTAAAGATGTATCTGTTTGGCTTAACAGCTTTTAGGCTCATGAATGGATTAACATTCATATCCATCAAACGATATTTTCAGCGCTAAGAAGCAAACCCCTTAATTTATTGTGTGCGTGTGTGTTTAATTTTTACATTGCTTTCTTTACTTTGTCGAGGGCTGGGAGGAGCTACTTAACACACACTTAGCTCCACAGATCTGTTGATGAACTCATGACTCTTGTGGTGCTTAGACTTCAGGATTGAGTTGAGTATCATAAAATACATTCAGAAACACTTTGGGATAACACTGTTATTCAGAACCGAGTTCATTTCAGTTTAGTACTTTATATTTGGTTGCTAGTGTTAAATTGTTGGTGTTTTTTTTTTTTTAATTAGTTGATTTTTGATCTAATGTCCTGCTGGCTGGTGCTCTGCTGTTACATTCTTCAAAGAGGCTTATTTTGAACAGCTATATTTGTGTTATAATTAGCAGGTTTTAAATTCCATGAACATCACATTAAAGATGAAATGAAGAAGCACTGATTTAAATGACAAAAGCATGATTTAGAAAGCAAGAATTAAAAAAATACACCAGTGTACATGAATAAATGAAAAACATAATGTTGGCCGTTGTTTCTGTTTGTTCACGGAGTATATGCTCCAGATGGTTTGATATGGAGTTTAAGCAGAACATTATTAGGTTTCTGACTGTGTAATGCACAGTTTAGGAGTATCCACTAATCTGCAGTTTGAAACAAACCTGTCATCAGGCAGCAGTCAAGTGTGTTTGGAGCACAGAAGGATTGAAACTGCAGGCTAGTTGGTCACAGTGACTGTAATAGAGAACAGAGATTCCAAACCTGTGGCTGGAGAACTTGATTCGTGAGACAGTAATTAATCCAATAAAAATAAGAGCTGCATACATCACCTAATTTTGTCAGATTATCCATCCATACATTGGGTCAACCAAAGTAAATTCACTAGCTGGTTTTAGAAAGGGTGGTTGTATTTAGCTTGAATGGAAACATGTATGTTGATGTACTTAATACTTCGGTATTTTGTGGTGAAGAATATAGCTTATAGTGATTTATGATTTAGTTTAATAAAAATTATTTCCCCCAGAATTTCTGTTGGGTTAAGTGTGGGTTAAGTAGCAGATTTCAATATGTTGATATGGTTGTGTAGTTTGTTTTTTTTCCACAGTTTTTTTTTTTTTTTAATTAAGCTGGTTTTACATGAACCATATTATGTGTGCTAGCCTTTCCATGGGTTTTCTTTTTCTTTTCTTTCTTTTTTTTCCATTTTCACTGTACATTTGTTTTTCTTCAGTAATCAAATTATATAGGGATTTGTTCGGAGTTAAAAATTGCCCTTGTATGTTTTTATTACATCCAGAGGACAAACTTGTGTGAGAGCTGGTGTACACAATCAATAAACCTGAAACATATTCTCATGTATTATTAGTCTCTTACCTGCTGTGCAAATAGTGTTCGCTGTACTGCTTTTTTTTCTTCTTTTTTTTGCCACCAAGGGGGTAATGTGTGCAAATATAAACTGTTGAGCATGGTGCCTGCTTTAAACTATAAGCATTATAGTTTGTATAAGTTTATATAAAAATGTATGCATAGTGCTCTTAGAGGCAGTCCATATGTATGTGTGTGTATGTATATACATACATTATATATATTTATTTATATATATATATATATATATATATATATATATATATATATATATATATATATATATATATATATATATATATATTAATTTTTTTTTTTTTTTTTTTTTTTTTTTTTTATATATATATATATATATAAGTAATGTACACACACACACCGATCAGGCAGGTGAAGTGAATAACACTGATTCTCTCATCATGGCAAAAATTGCAGCTGGGGTGGTCAGTATCTATCAAAAGTATCCTTTAAATAATGTATGTACTTTAAGTCTTGTAAGTTGTAAACGCACAGGACTTAAAGGATCTGCTGCTAACATCTTGGTGCCAGATACCACAGGACACCTTCAGGGATCTAGTCGAGTCCATGTCTCGACAGGTCAGGGATGTTTTGGGAGCAAAAGGGTCGAGACCAACACAATATTAGGCAGATGGGCATAATGTTATGCGTGATCGGTATATCGGCTTATATTTATATGTATATATATATATATATATATATATATATATATATATATATATATATACTGTAGATATCTAAACATACTTTACACGATTAATAACGTTCGTGTTCTGTGTTAAATCGTTTAAATACCGTGATTCCCGAAAATCTAAAATAGTCGTGTGTAACTGGTCAAGCGCCTAATAGTCGTGACCAGCGAAATTTATTGTTTACGTTTGGTTTGACTTCGCGTACCCAAACGTTTCTGATTGGCTAGCTGTAACGCCAATCATTAAAGGGGTGGGATTAATGTGACTTTAACAGGAAGCTTCCGATGCGCGAGAGCAGCCACTGTCATACACTTCCTTATTCGTCGTGAGCAATAGCAAGTATCGGGTGATGGCAACCTATGGAACAAACAGGCACTGAGAAGAGTCGTGTGATTGTCTTTGTTTCCTGAGGGAAGACTTCACTGGCGAAAAAAAAACCTTGTTGTACTACGGCATTGTCTAACATTAGCCAGCTACAGCCGTAAAGCTAGCTAAGCTAGGTGAGCTGTGGGCTAAGCGGGGGTGGCGAGCTGACTGCGGTCGGATTCCAGCACAACGGCTTTGATTTATATGAAAAAGAAGCTGTATATATTCGGCAAAGCCACGAGTTATGATGAAAAATCCACTAACGCAAGTGAATTTGAGCGTCTCTCGTGCTGTCATGGTTCTGTTAGTCAACTGAGGTGACACCAAACAGTGGATTTAGCTTCGACCAACATCGAGGAGCAGCGAGGGCAAGGTAGAAGTCGGCCACTTTTCCTTTGCTAAGCTGGGTAGCTACGTAGCTGCTGTTTACTAGCTAGTGAAACAGGATCGTTACATATCTACACTTTTGGGAATTTAAGTTATTGTCAACTAATTATAAAGCGAAATTACTTTCTGGGCATTGTGAATAATGTAGTAAGTATTTCTGGAATTTGGCCTCATGCAAACTGACATAACTAGCTAGCTAGATTGACTACACAACCCAGTTCATATTAGCGAATAAGATTTGCCAACTGTTATCTAAGAAGTTGTCCACGTCTTATTTAGTCATAAGATCACCTTGTATAGTTTTTACAAGATTTCTATGATGGTACCTGTTAGTTATTTATATAATTGTAAGGTTAGCCAGCTAGCTAATATAGCACAGCGCTATCGTTCTTTGTAACGCAAACTGGTTCTTTTGGTCTTGAGGGTGTTGATGACCATGGTGAGGTAAATTTACGCCTTGTGTAATTTAGATAAATCCCGGAACTGTAGAAGGTGTGATCTTGATTTTCGTTGTTTGCTTGTCTATAATAGAATATTTCAAATCATCAGACCAGCGGTGCCTGATCTCACGGTTTCTTTCTGTTCATTTAGGAAGACGGCAAGCAACCAGATGCAATGGATTTAAAAACTGCTGTATTCAATGCAGCCCGAGATGGCAAGCTCAAGTTGCTTCAGAAGCTTTTGGAGAACAAAACTGACCATGAGGTTACAAACCTGATGTCTGAGAAAACGAACGGAGCAACTCCGCTGTTAATGGCAGCACGCTACGGGCACATTGATTTGGTCGAGTACCTTCTCGAGTGCTGCTGTGCCCCTGTTGAAGTTGGAGGATCTGTCAACTTCGATGGTGAGACCATCGAAGGGGCCCCACCGCTGTGGGCCGCTTCAGCAGCCGGACACCTGAAGGTAGTGCAGTCGCTCTTGGGACACGGTGCTTCTGTAAACAACACAACACTCACCAATTCGACCCCTCTGAGAGCCGCTTGTTTCGACGGCCACCTCGACATCGTCAAGTACCTGGTGGAACACAAAGCTGACCTGGAAGTGGCCAATCGACATGGCCACACATGCCTCATGATTTCTTGTTACAAGGGCCACAAAGAGATTGCGCAGTATCTGCTGGAGAGAGGTGCCGATGTGAATAGGAAAAGTGTCAAAGGTAAAATGCATCTTCAATCCATCTAAATGTTAAGCAGTTTGTCAAGTTTTATTCTGCCAGTCTTTATCTCTTCCTGGGACTTCTATTTGTGCCGAATCACTTTAACTTTCAGTGGTGAGCTTGTGATGTCCCATTTAACTACTAACCTCTCTTCCTTCTTTAGGTAACACCGCCTTACATGATTGCGCTGAATCAGGAAGTTTGGAGATAATGAAAATGCTTCTGAAGTATGGTGCCACAATGGAAAAGGATGGCTACGGAATGACTCCTTTGCTCTCAGCTAGTGTCACTGGGCACACGAACATAGTAGACTTCCTCACACAACACCCTCAGACGAACAAAATGGAACGAATTAATGCTTTAGAATTGCTGGGTGCTACATTTGTGGACAAAAAGAGGGATCTTCTGGGTGCTTTAAAATACTGGAAGAGAGCCATGGAGATGCGATACAGTGACTGCAGCAACATCCTCTTTAAAGGAGAACCTAAGGGACTTATAATGGCATATGACTACGCAAAGGAGGCAGGGAGCATGGAAGAGCTGGACAGTTTGATCTCGGACCCAGATGAGATGCGAATGCAGGCGCTCCTTATTAGAGAACGCATCCTGGGCCCGTCGCATCCAGACACCTCATACTACATCCGGTACCGAGGAGCTGTCTATGCCGATTCAGGGAATTTTGAGCGGTGCATCAACCTGTGGAAGTATGCCCTGGACATGCAACAGAATAACTTGGACCCACTTAGTCCTATGACTGCCAGCAGCTTGCTCTCATTCGCTGAGCTTTTTTCTTTCATGCTGCAGGACCGTGCCAAAGGCCTCCTGGGGACTTCTGTGTCCTTTGACGACCTCATGGGTATCCTTAGCAAAAGTGTGCTGGAGATCGACCGCGCCATGAAGCAGCGACAACCCGGACCCGACCCGGCTCAGCTCAGCAAGGCGCTTGCAATCATACTGCACCTCATCTGCTTGTTGGAGAAAGTCCCGTGCACGGTCGAGCAGGACCACTACAAGAAAGAGACCATTTACAAGTTCCTCAAGCTGCATCCATGCGGGAAAAACGGCTACAGCCCCCTTCACCTGGCCGTGGACAGAAACACGACGTGTGTTGGCCGCTACCCAGTCTGCAAGTTCCCTTCGTTCCAGGTGACCTCCATTCTTCTGGAATGCGGCGCTGATGTAAACTGTCGCGATGAAGACAATAACAGTCCTCTGCACGTAGCCGCCTCCAACAACCACCCCGACATCATGAAGCTGCTTATCGCAGGTGGCACTCATTTTGACAGCACCAATTCCTTCAGGCAGACTGCATGTGACCTGTTAGATGAGAAGGAGATGGCCAAGAACCTGATTCAGCCCATAAATCACACCACACTGCAGTGCTTGGCTGCTCGCACCATCATCAAGTATAATCTCATGTATAGAGGAAATATTCCAGAGAAGCTTGAAGCTTTTGTGCTACTTCATAGATAATGACTAAGGCACTATCAATGTTGGTTTAAAAAGCGTCTCAGAGCACCAAACTCCTTTTGAGTTTCCCGTTCTCCACATGTACACCTTGTACAGAATAAGGAGTCAATCAAAGACTTTAAGAATAGATTATTTCTGTTCTGTGGGCATGCCTAATATTTTCTCCCACACAATGTTTTGTTTTGTTTTCTTTTTATTTAATTTTTGCAGTTTTGCCTGATCCCTCTGCTTTGTATTTGTCACTATGCAAAGGTAATGGGATATGTCTAACTTAATTTCCCTTTTATCTTGCTGGCATCTGCACAATACTATTGTATTGCTCCTCTTTTCTGAACCCATGGTTATGCCCTGTTTTCATGATTTTTGTCAATGTGTCAGGAATGGAATGCATTCGTTACTCCCTTCGAGCATACAGAAGCTTTATGACGTGGTTGACGTTACGTGAAAACCATAAGTGCTTTATTTCTCCTATGCACAGCGTATGATCTTGCGACTGTTCCATGTTCCTGGACTGTGCCACTCTTTTCTAACTGCCTGACTACTGTCATCATTTTCTCCAGTTTTCCTTAATTTGATTGTAAACCCGCAGCAAAAAAGGTTATTTAGGGTTTTTTGTTTTTTTTAAATAATATATTCAGGTTAAAACTGGAGTATTTCGGTAGTCCCCTGAATTGTTTTGAGGCAAGTTGGAATCTAAAGCAAAAACAGTTGGATCAGTTAATTTTTTTCATTTACAGCATGTGGTATGTTCAATCAATGCTGTTCTTCTCAGAGCACTGGTTCACTGAATTGATTTTTTCTTATTTCTGACAATATTTGTAAAATGTATCATCCATGGATAAATTCTTACTCTAGATCCAGTTCTGCGGAAAACAAGGGCTTTTCGTACTTTTGCGCACATTTCACAAGCAGAAGAAACAATTGTGTACAGTCCTAGCTATCAGAAAACTTGCACTTTATTGCAGTGGAGTTTTGAAATTCATTTTCCAATGGCTTGTCAATGTTCCCAGAGCATATTTAACAATAAACCTCGGTTGCACTTCTTTTATTCTATTTCACTTTGGTCATTTTTTTAAAAAATTTTTTATCGGATATGACCGTTTCTGAGTAACTGTGTTTCACTCTCAACAGGTAAATCCCAGGCTTGTGCTACTTCCTTGTGTCGCAAACTTGCAGAGTCATGCAGTGATACCGAATGATGCATGCAAGTCCAGCTACGTAACACGTTACTTAAGATCATCTCCGCCTATGCACTTTGAACACAATGTGGCTATTTATTTCCTCCTTTCTAAAAGCCTACTTCAATCCCCTATATATGGATTTTTTTTCCCATAAAATTCAACTATTTTAGATAATATTTTCTGTAGCCTATGCTATAGCAACCTGTTTGCATCAACATCAAATCGTTTATATTGAAGTGTAAATGGTTTCGATTGGGAAAAGCTGATTTGCTCTTTGTCATTTGTTTTGGTTTATGGACACACCTTAAAGTGTCTTTTGTTCCTTTGTGTTTGTCTTTTTTTTTTTTTTTTTTTTTGACATTCAGTGTTTGACATGTGACGTTCAACCTACTTCACTGTGTCTTTAAATAACTGCGAATAATGCCCTACTGAAAATGTGACCTACATTACAGGTTTGACACAAGTGCTTTCTCAGGTGATTGGCTGCACTACAGGGCTGAGTCTAGACAGATTATGGCTTACTTTTTATGATCATTTACTACAGGTATAAAATTTAAAAAGCCACGTCACTACCAGCTTTCCTAACATGCCACCTGTATTCAGCCTGACTTGTACAAAATTGCTATCACACTGAACTGAAATGGCCTTTTACACAGAGCCACCCTGTATACATCAGTTAAAATAGGAATCCTTTTAAAAGCTTAATTGGATTGTAGTGTTTGACACAATTGTCTTGAGTTTTATTTTAAACGTCTTGATTCGTATCGCTGTGTAGTAGCCTTTAAAAACCGAGGGAAGCAAGATGAGGGTGGTGAACTTGTCTATCCTGCTTGCTGGCACTCAGGGAAAGGCAGAAAGTAAAACCTATTCATAAAGGAGTGATCATTTAGCCACAGAGATCACTAATTTCAGTAGTGGTAAGTCAAATTAATTGCTTTTGCTATTTTAATGTTCCCATGAAGTCCAGAAAAGCAGTTGACTTGATTACTCCTATCTCTTTCTATCTATCTATCTATCTATCTATATATTCCTTAAAATATATATATATTACACTGTAAGAAAATATATATATTACACTGTAAGAAAAAAAATATATATATATTACACTGTAAGATATATATATATATATATATATATATTACATATAATATATATATATATATATATATATATATATATATATATATATATATATATATATATTACACTAAAGAAGAAAATGTTTTATATATTACACTAAGAGATATGTATATATATATATGTATATATATTACACTAAGAGATATATATATATTTTATATATTACACTAAGAAAAATATATATATATATATATATTACACTAAGATATATATATATATTAATTAAAAATATATATATATATATTACATAAGATATATATATATATTACACTTTAAAATATATATATTTTATATTAATAAAAAATAGATAGATAGATATATATATATATATATATATATATATATATATATATATTACATAAGATATATATATATATATATTACATAAGATATCTTACATGTAAAAATATTACATAAAAAGATAGATTTCATTAAAATAGATAGATAGATAGATAGATAGATAGATAGATAGATAGATATTACATAAAATATATATATATATATATATATATATATATATATATATATATATATATATATATATATATCTTACACTGTAAGAAAAATATATATATATATATATATATTACAGTGTAATATATAAAATATATATTTTTTATATATATATATATATATATATATATATATATATATATATATATATATATATATATATATATATATATATATATTACATATAAGATATATATATATATATATATATATTAATTAAAAATATATATATATATTAATTAAAAATAGATATATATATATTAAATGTAAGATATACATATATATATATTAAGTGTAATATATATATATTAATTAAAAATATATATATATATTACACTGTAAGAAAATATATATATATTACACTGTAAGATATATATATATATTACACTGTAAGATATATATATAATATATTACACTGTAAGATATATATATATATATTACACTGTAAGATATATATATATATATTACACTGTAAGATATATATATATATATTACACTGTAAGATATATATATATATATTACACTGTAAGAAAAATATATATATATATTACACTGTAAGATATATATATATATATTACACTGTAAGATATATATATATATATTACACTGTAAGATATATATATATATATTACACTGTAAGATATATATATATATATTACACTGTAAGAAAAATATATATATATATTACACTGTAAGATATATATATATATATATATTACACTGTAAGAAAAATATATATATATATTACACTGTAAGAAAAATATATATATATATTACACTGTAAGAAAATATATATATTATATTACACTGTAAGAAAAATATATATATATATTACACTGTAAGAAAAATATATATATATATTACACTGTAAGAAAAATATATATATATATTACACTGTAAGAAAAATATATATATATATTACACTGTAAGAAAAATATATATATATATTACACTGTAAGAAAAATATATATATATATATTACACTGTAAGATATATATATATATATATATTACACTGTAAGATATATATATATATATATATTACACTGTAAGAAAAATATATATATATATATATTACACTGTAAGATATATATATATATATATATTACACTGTAAGAAAATATATATATATATATATTACATATAAGATATATATATATATATTACACTATATATATATATATATATATATATATATATATATATATATATATATATATATATATATATTAATTAAAAATATATATATATATATATATATATTACACTGTAAGATGGAACTAATGCATAGGAACATTCATATTAGCCATAATACTGTGTATGGAGCAGGTGAGATGACATAAAACAGGATGTGGAGTATCTGATAAACCATGATTTAATGTCTTCGTAATGATCATTCATTTTAAAACATGATTTCTGATTAGCAAGGGATCTGAAAACTTGCCTTTTTAAAACTGTATATTTAAATGTTTGTTGAACTTGCTGCTATGTTCCAGGTTTACAGTGTTGAGCTCTCAGGGGTCTTTGAGATCTCTAGCATACATGTGACGCACACAAGCAGCTGTTGGGGACATGAGAGAGAGGTTTGCTTTCTATAGTGAGGTCTCGCGGTTAAGCCTGCCAAGGCCACTCATCCCCTGGGATTTATTCACTGGTGTACATTTACTTCTTACATTGCCAAGCTAGATGTAGTTAGTCAAAATAACACCAAGCTGTCATTTTGAGCAAAACAACAACAACAAAAAAGCAATGTTCAGCTGTATTTCTTAGTCACATGATTCTAAACGGTATAATACGTTGGTCTTAAGACGTTTTAGAGGCAACAGATGTCAAGTTTCAAAAAGGTCAAATGAGGAAAGGTAGCTCTCGAGGGCAGATGTTCCAGGCCCAGAAAAAGGAAGAGAGTTTTCTGGCATGTCACTTTAGACAGCCAGACTCAATTTTAAGTTGGTGCTGTTGACTTACGGTCAGTTACAACTGTAGAGGGCATGAGGGCATGAAGCCTTTATTATCGCCACACATACATTACAGCACAGTGGAATTCTTTTCTTCGCATATCCCAGCTGAGGAAGTTGGGGTCAGAGCGCAGGGGCAGCTATGATACAGCGCTCCTGGAGCAGAGAGGGTTAAGGGCCTTGCTCAATTGCCCAACAGTGGAGCTTGGTGGTACTGGGGCTTGAACCCCGATCCTCCGATCAACAACCCAGAGCCTTAACCACTTGAGCCACCACTGCCCCTGTACACACACACATGGATTTCAATATGTGTGTGTGTGTGTAATAAATAAATATATATAATCATACATACAACATGTGCAACAGTAGCTCATCTGTCGGATCAGATCACATGGGCCAGCTTTCACTCCCCACGTGCATCATTGAGCTTTGGCCACCCATGACCCAGTCTCCGGTTCACCACTGTTCCTTCCTTGGACCACTTTTGATAGATACTGACCAGTGCAGACTGGGAACACCCCACAAGAGCTGAAGTTTTGGAGATGGTCCAGTGGAGATGGTCCAACCATGGCAATTTGGCCCTTGTCAAACTCGCTCAAATCCTTACGCTTGCCAATTTTTCCTGCTTCTAACACACCAACTTTGAGGACAAAATGTCTGATTTGTGTGTATGTATGTATATAGGGTTATGTTGTATATTTCTTTTATATATATATATATATATATATATATATATATATATATATATATATATATATATATATATATATATATATATATATATATATATATATATATATATATATATATATATATATACACATACATAACCCTATATACATACATACATGCTGTTAGGTCCAGTAGAAACCCTGAAGCTAAGATGCTCATTTAGTCATTTAGTTTTATATATTTAAAAAATGCATTATTATGTAAACAATGTAAGAATCAAAAACCCAATTTCAAGTAAGCATAAATACATAAATAGGGATATATGTCAAGTTCAGTACTTGACTGCAAAACTTTTTCCATCAGTGAATGCCTGAACTCTGGGACCTCTAGACATCACTGCTGTGTTGCACATCCTGTAATGCAGCTATTTTCGAATGAAACACAACAGCTGAACCGTTCTGAAGGCATCACAGAAAACATTGAGGGATAGATTGTGTACAAGGCAGATTAGACTAGCTGTGACATTGCTATGTTTAGCAGGTGTTGCAGTTAGAGCTATTTTCTATAGGAATACTCACAGTCCTGCCTTGTAGCCTGTGATTATTGGAGTTAATTCATGTTAAAATATTGAATCAAATATTGAAAGAACAGTACAAACTTCGAGGCGGTTCAGGTTGTTTGTTTGTATTTCTGTTTGACTACATAATGTTTTTTTGTCACAAAATGTTCACAAGCAGAAAGTCAAAGATTTTTCTCTTCACAAACTTATCACAGCACTTCTAAATCCTTTATTAGGACTGTCTTAACTGAATCCAGCGGGACCTCTTGGGACACATCCAGGCACTTCTTGGGATGTTACTGAGCCATGCTGCAGAGCTGCAAGGTAAGCTCTGCATGTGTGCTCACACCGAGACTAGAATTTCACTGACACAGCCAAAATATGAGTGAGCACTCACGCAAGCACGTTCAACACGAGGTGCGTTCTCCTGACACGCTCTTATGCTATACTTTTGTCAAAAGCCTAAAAGTATTTTGCATAGAAGTATAAATGTTATTCTAATTGATCTATTTCATTGGTGAAGATCAGCTGCATCAACTTGCCAGGATAATGGTGGTGTAAAAACCAAGAAAGACATTTATCATGATCCCAGATATAAAATCATTTATTTACCTGGAACACAAGAGTTTTGCATTAATAGATTTCTGGGAAGTACTATCCATGTGAATTATGTACATGCCGTTCACACACTTATTAATGCTCTAAGTAGACTATCTACAGGAATATAGATCATAGTACGGCTCCTTCTAAGAGCATGCACAGGGCCCTGCGATAGATTGGTGTTAGCCAGGGTATATTCCCTTGTTTCAGGTGTTGTCCAGAAAAGGCTCAGGATCCACAGAGACCCTGACCAGGATAAAGATAAATGAATGGATAATTTCTTTTGACAGATTGAACTAGCTGTATGATTAGATTTGTATTTAATTATTTTAATGAATCAATCAATGTATTTGTTCTTATTATTGTGACATTTTGTTGAGTTGGGATATTTAAACCATAAACTTTCATCACATGCTGAATAAAATCTGTACACATGTACTAGGCAGCACTTGTGTTTTCTCACCATCACTCACTTTCCTCTTTCTTTGATTCTCAGTGCATTTAATTAAAATGAAAATGAATACATCCTTATCAATGGAGGATGTTTGCTGATCTCCAGATCATGTTCCACAGGATGTAGAAATGAGAGCACAAGGTTGTGTTAATGAAAAGATCCAGCTAGTCATGTTGACTAGATCACTTGGGAACTGGTTCTTTAAACTATGACTACTTTGTATGAAAATTTCATACACTTTTTTTTTTACTTCCTTGTATTTAGTCGATCAGTCACACTATGTTAGCCATCTAATGATTTGCACTGGAGCTACAAGATTAATGAAAGTCTTTTGTCTCACAGTTCCAGTGCAAAATATGTTTAAAAGTATGTGGACACCTGAGAATAGAACACAATATCCCAAAACCATGGGATACTGTTAATATTGAGTTGTTCTCCCTTTGCTCTTTTAATAGCCTCCACTCCACTGGGAAGGCTTTCAAATAGATTTTGGAGTGTTAATGTGGGGATTTGTGATCATGCAGCCATAAGAGCATTAGTGCATAGTCAGCATTCCAATTTCTTCCCAAAGGCGTTGAGGTCAGGGCTCTGTGCAGGCCACTCGAAATCTTCTACATCAAGTCTGCAAACCAGGTCTTTATGGCTCTCTTTATGGGCCATTGTCAAGCTGGAACAAGTTTGGGCTAGGTCTTTTGGGTGACGTGAAAAGAAATTGTAATGCTACAGAATACAAAGGCATTGCAGGCATTCATATGCTTACAATTTTGTGGCAGCAGCTGAAGACCCACATATGGGTATTATGATCAGGTTTTCAGATACCTTTGGCTGTATAGTGTAGGATGTATTGCAACACAGCCCAGGATTCACTCTTCCACTGTCAGCTTTTAGGAGAGTCTCTGGCCAGGTTTGTCACAATGCATGATGGACATTTCAATCATAAAACAGCAGCTTTGGCATCAGTAACATGTACTCTAACTCTCTGGGTGTACCAGTGTGTAAAAAAATACAATTAGGATTAATTCTGAACATGTAGAGAGCTATAGGGCTGATATGATAAAGACAAACAACAAACCATATTAGATTTTTAAATAGATTATTCCCTACAAATCAGCTTGATTTAGCTAAAAAAAAAAAAAAAAAAAAAGACATTCAAGTGTTTTAAGACCACTAATTCTGTATATGCTACTGAAATGATATTGTGTTATTCCATGTCCTGTTTCTTTAATTGTAGCACTTGCTGTTTCCACAGCTCACACTTTCTCTGAGTCCTGCTCTGTGTCCACGGGAACCGTTGCTATTTTGGTTCCAGGGATAATTATGTCTCCATATCAAGGGGATAGAACATCCTAAATATCTTCTCCCAGTAATGGCTCTTTCTATTCTCAGCTTGATTAGTCTGTTACAATCATGCAGTCTTGTGGTTCTTCAGGATTACAATTCCAATATATTTTATTTAATATAATATCTTGACAGGTGGCATTATTAATGAGAATCTCTCACACACATACATACATATACACACACACACACATTATATATACAGGTGCATCTCAGTAAAGAATGTCGTGGAAAAGTTCATTTATTTCAGTAATTCAACTCAAATTGTGAAACTGGTGTATTAAATAAATTCAATGCACACAGACTGAAGCAGTTTAAGTCTTTGGGTCTTTTAATTGTGATGATTTTGGCTCACATTTAACAAAAACCCACCAATTCACTCTCTCAACAAATTAGAATACTTCATAAGACAAATAAAAAAACATTTTTAGTGAATTGTTGGCCTTCTGGAAAGTATGTTCATTTACTGTACATGTACTCAATACTTGGTAGGAGCTCCTTTTGCTTTAATTACTGCCTCAATTCAGCGTGGCATGGAGGTGATCAGTTCGTGGCACTGCTGAGGTGGTATGGAAGCCCAGGTTTCTTTGACAGTGGCCTTCAGCTCATCTGCATTTTTTGGTCTCTTGTTTCTCATTTTCCTCTTGACAATACCCCAATAGATTCTCTATGGGGTTCAGGTCTGGTGAGTTTGCTGGCCAGTCAAGCACACCAACACCATGGTCATTTAACCAACTTTTGGTGCTTTTGACAGTGTGGTGTTGGAGAAATTGTAAGGTTAATTTTATGCTTACTTTTAACATAATACTCTGCTTAAAATAGTATATTCTTACAGTATTCAAGTATATTAATCTTATAGTATTCACGTATAACCTAACCCGAGACAAAATGATAATCAAGCATAATCATAATTAATCATAATCATAACGTATTAATGCACCAGTATAATAGCATAGTATATCACGTGATTACGTAATCTTCATAAACACCAGGCTTAGCTTAAAATAAAATAACATAAAGGCATAAAAATAATAAAACGATAATGCTTAAAGGCTTAAAGCCTAGACAGTGTTATCTGTAACATAAAAACGATAAGTGCAGACACAGATAATGCAGGTGCCAAATCAAGCTGGAAAATGAAATCAGCATCTCCAAAAAGCTGGTCAGCAGAAGGAAGCATGAAGTGCTCCAAAATTTCTTGGTAAACGGGTGCAGTGACTTTGGTTTTCAAAAAAAACACTATGGACCAACACCAGCAGATGACATTGCACCCCAAATCATCACAGACTGTGGAAACTTAACACTGGACTTCAAGCAACTTGGGCTATGAGCTTCTCCACCCTTCCTCCAGACTCTAGGACCTTGGTTTCCAAATGAAATACAAAATTTGCTCTCATCTGAAAAGAGGACTTTGGACCACTGGGCAACAGTCCAGTTCTTCTTCTCCTTAGCCCAGGTAAGACGCCTCTGACGTTGTCTGTGGTTCAGGAGTGGCTTAACAAGAGGAATACAACAACTGTACAACGTCTGTGTGTGGTTCATGTGAAGTTCACTCAAATTCTTGAATCAATTTTGCTTGACAATCCTCATAAGGCTGCAGTTCTCTCAATTGGTTGTGCATCTTTTTCTTCCACACTTTTTCCTTCCACTCATCTTTCTGTTAACATGCTTGGATACAGCACTCTGTGAACAGCCAGCTTCTTTGGCAATGAATGTTTGTGGCTTACCCTCCTTGTGAAGGGTGTCAATGATTGTCTTCTGGACAACTGTCAGATCAGCAGTCTTCCCCATGATTGTGTAGCCTAGTGAACCAAACTGAGAGACCATTTTGAAGGCTCAAGAAACCTTTGAAGGTGTTTTGAGTTGATTAGCTGATTGTCATGTCACCATATTGTAATTTGTTGAGAGTGAATTGGTGGGTTTTTGTTAAATGTGAGCCAAAATCATCACAATTAAAAGAACCAAAGACTTAAACTACTTCTGTCTGTGTGCACTGAATTTATGTAATACACGGGTTTCACAATTTGAGTTGAATTACTGAAATAAATGAACTTTTCCATGACATTCTAATTTATTGAGATGCACCGGTATATGTGTGTGTGTGTGTGTGTGTGAGGGAGATTCTCATTAATAATGCCACCTGTCAAGGCGTGGGATATATAAGGCAGCAAATGAACAGTCAGTTCATGGAGCTGATGTGTTGGAAGCAGGAAAATTGTGCAAGTGTAAGGATTTGAGCAACTCTGGCAATTCCAAGTTGTGATTGCTAGACAACTGGGTCAGAGCATCTCCAAAACAGCAGGTCTTGTGAGGTGTTCCCAGAATTCAGTGGTTAGTACGTACCAAAAGTGGTCCAAGAAAGGAGAACTGGTGACAGGGTCATGGGCAACCAGGGCTTGTTGATGTGTGGGGGAGTGAAGGTTAGCCTGTCTGGTCTAAAGCCATAGAAGAATCACTGTGTTACAAATTGTTGAAAAAGTGCATCGCAGCTTGGTGTGTATGGGACTGCATAGCCACAGACTGTAATAGTGCCCAAGCTGACCCTTGTGCACTGCCAAAGGCACCTGCAATGGGCGTATGAGCATCAGAACTGCACCATGTAGTAGTGGAGGAGAATGGCTGGGTGCATCAAGTGGATGGCTAGGTTCAGGTGTGTTGCTTACCTGGGAAAGACATGGCACCAGGATGCACTATGGGTAGAACGCAAGCTGGAAAAGGAAGTGTGATGTTCTGGGCAATGTTCTGCTGGGGTCTTGGCCTTCATGTGGATGTTAGTTTGACATGTACCATATATCTAAATAATGCTGCAGATTAGGTAAACCTCTAAATGGTAAGTGGCCTCTTTCAGCAGGATAGTGCACCATGCCACACTGCAAAAACTGTTCAGGAATGGTTTAAGAAACATGACAAAGCACTCAAAGATTTGACTTGGCCTCCAAATTCCCCAGATCTCAATCCAGTGCAGCTTCTGGGGGGTGTGCTGGACAATCAGGTTCGCGTCATGGAGGCCCCACCTCACAACTTGGACAAAAAGGATCTGCTGCTAACATCTTGCTTCCAGATACCACAGTACACCTTCAGAGGCCTTGTGGTGTCCATACCTTGATGGGTCAGAGCTGTTTTGGTGACACATGGGGAGCCAACACAATATTATGCAGGTGGTTTTAATGTTATGGCTGATCAGTGTAAATTGCCATCAAGGATCCTTATATAATATTGTTCTCTTTCTGATATTATTTCTTGATTGGCTTTATCAGGTTGTTAAATAAGGGGGTTTTATTGTGTCTCTAGAAAAACAAAATCTGCCATAAGAACAGTGCACCTTTGTTCTTATTTGGCGGCAGTGAGAAGTGTGCTTTTCCTGCATTACATAAAGTTTGATATTCAAAATCCAAGATGGCTGCCTTGACAACAAGCATTTCAAACAAACACAGCGGAGTACTATAATCATGTTCACTGTTACGAATATCATTTAACAAAACGTAGGTCGATTACCAAAAACACGTAAAGTATATGTATATATAAATATATGCCGTCATGTTACGTTTTCAATTTACTTCCCAGGTGCTTAGGCGTTTGGCGATGTAACGCCTGATGCCCTGATAAAATCCCGAATCGGTTTGTATCGAAAATCAAGTGCACTAACTAGGGTACAGAGCCCAAGAACAGATCCTCTAGGTAGTGCACCTATGTAGGGAGTAAGGCACTATTTGAGATTCCGCAGAAGCATTTGATATTGACCATCACTTAATCGAGACGTTTTTCACTAAGCGCCGTATGTTAATTAATATGTATGTTAAATTAATGCCTACGTTAAAAAGAAAAAAGTGCTTATTAAGAGGGTGTACTACAACGTTGTAAAATGCAGAGCTCTGAGGAAAGCACAGCTGTATCGAATACAGCAGACTTTCTACGAAAAGCTGAACACTTAAGAAAACTGTGAGTAAAAAGTGACAGGGTTTTAAACAGTACACAAATTAATTGAGAATAACTTCGTTGATACATAAATCTCTCTGTGCAGGGTTGATAAACATGAAAAAGAGAGAGCAACGAATAAGCACAAAAGGAGAAATGGTCTCAGAGATTGTTGCTGTGTATTAGAGGAGTTTGAGAACAAGCTGAACCTGGAACTTAAGGCTGAAAGTAAGTTGTTGGAAAGTAAGCAATGTCCCTTTTACAGCAATGGTCTTTTTTTGTTTTTGTGTCCAATTTGAAATGCATATGTTTTGTTTCACAGTGACACCAAATTTGACCAGTCTTATACACTATATTGCCACCCCTCCAAATCATTGAATTCAGGTGTTGTTTTTCAGGTGTTGTGAATCCTGACCTCAACCCGATAGAAAACGTTTGGGATGAATTAGTGCAGAGACTGCGAGCCAGAACTTCTCGTCCAATATGCGCTTCTAGAGGAATCGTCAAAAATTCCCATAAACACACTCCTAAACCGTCCCAGAAGAGTTGAAGCTGTTATAACTGCAAAGGACAGGCCAACTCCATATTCATGTGCATGTAAAGGCAGACGTCCCAGTTTTGGCCTGGCTCGCAGTCTCTGCTCTAATTCATACCAGATGTGTTAAGTCGGGTTGAGGTCAGGACTCTGTGCAGGTCAGTCAAGTTCCTCCACACCAAACTCGCTCATCCATTTCTTTATGGACCTTGCTTTGTGCACTGGTGCACAGTCATGTTGGAACAGGAAGGGGACATCCTCAAACTGTTGCCACAAAGTTGGGAGCATGAAATTGTCCAAAATGTCTTGGTATGCTGAAACATTGAGTTCCTTTCACTGGAACTAAGGGGCCGAGCCCAACCCATGAAAAACAACACCTGAATTCAATGAGTCGGAGGGATGTCCCAAAATTTTGGCAAAAATGGCAATATAATATATGAGTTTGATGGTCAGGTGTTTGTAAACTCTTGGTTTAGTTTGCTGTCATTGCTTAGTATGTCTATTTGCATGTAGTAAAACCTAATCCATCTATAGTAGTAATGGTGGTAGTAGTCATTCTTCATTACAAAATTGTGGCATAAAGTGCAGCTACAATATCTGTTTTACTCATGCAGTGTGCACATGACAGTTTAAATACTAAAATGATCATTGTCATAAAGGCACTTTTCACTGTCATATTTTGATATAAAACATAATAAATAACAAAAATTAAAAAAAAAAAAAAAAAAAAAAAAAGAAGCAAAAAAAAGGCAAAGATTCCCGGTACTTTTGGAATCAAAACAGTTTTTTTTAACCACAGGTCCAGATTAACCTTATTTATAGATCTACTTGTTTTTCAGTTATTAGTGTTTGGATTAAATCGATTTCATTCAGGTGATCAGTTAAAATCCTATTAACTATGAACCATAAGTTTCAAAACTCTTGGAATGCCACTTGTCCAATCAATTTAGTGAAACTAATGGTTGTATTATAATAATCTAAATAATCGCTTTAATAAAGACATCTTGTGATTTCCATGACTGTAACTAAGTTGGAAAAAACAAATATCAGTGGTTAGCATGTTTGCCTCACTTCTCTGTGGTTTGTGGTTTGTCATACCTCTGCCCTGTCTGTGTGGAGACTGCATGTTCTCTCTGTGCATTGGGGGTTTCCTCACCTGATACAAAGACATACAGTGACCCTCCAAGACAGGGAAAGCACCTATATTCAGCCTGTACTCTGCCCTGAGAGGCACTATATGATTAGACAAACAGTGTTCCTGTCAAGCAGAGCTTCTACTCTAGCTACACAGCCAAAGTTCAGTCACTAATGCATTCTGTAGGACATATGTGCAGTTTGTGATACTGCAGTTACTCCTCAGTATCAGTGAGGCTCCACAGTCACAGGCAGTCACAAATGAAATAGTCACTGCACTGTTGGTGTCATTTAAACTGTACGTGGTACAGATATAAATTCTATTGAAATAAGTGCACTTACAGCCATGAGCTCAGGGGAGGAAAAGTGCAACATACTGCATGAAATGTTCTTCTGTAAGTTGCCTGTGATACTGGTTTTCGACCAGAGGAGGTAAAATTCTCTACATATCGCATTATTTTCTGTTTTATTGTAGCTCTGAGAGTGCATCAACAACTACAAAAAATCAGAAATGGTGTGTACAGATTCCAGGGGCAGCTGATGGATGTGAAGCCATCTTCCAATTGTAAGTAAGGTTCTAATGAAACCTGTACTTTGAATATGAATGACTATAAATACCGTACATTTTTGTCTCTATATGTAAATGTAGACTTGATCAACTCTTTGTTAAAGTTTTCTCTCTATATAATTTCAGTGATTGAAAAACTGAAAGATATCATGAGTGAGATCGAACACTCCATCAACACTTTCAAAGAGCAACAACATAAAAGGTATAAAAACACTTTTTGTGATAAATAAGTGAATTGTTAACTTGTACCTAAAGTGTAAAAACACACTGTTTACTCGTTTTTCCACTCAGTTTTGAGGAGCTCTTGCACGAAGAAAGGACTTGTTGGCAAGAGATATCTGCCTTTGAAAGAAAGATTGACTCTTGGACATTGGTTGTGAAGAAAGACAGTGAGTTTTCCATATTTCAGAAAACCAAGCATGGAATGGCCACAAAAACAAGACAGGAGTTTCCTGTAGATGTGATGGCTCTGGAAACATTCCTGCAGCAGACAGGAGGGAAACTGGGAGGCTGGGATCAATATGACCATCAGAGCTTCCTAAAAGTGTGGACCAAGCACTGTGGTAAACCCTCCTACAGGTCTGAGGTTAAACTATACTTACCAGGCAAAACCGAGGAGGAAATACGATTGCACGAGGACTGGTATCTAGAAATGTGCCGTCTCCAGGAAAAGAAGAAGGAGGTGAGTTCACACTGGACCTTTCAGTGTTGACTGCTGAACTAACTAATGCAGTCTTGTGTGCTGTTAAAAAGGAAGTAATATTGAATTCAGTTTCAAAATGAACATTTCCTGTCATGATCCCAAGGTGTGTGTTAATTCTCAATAAATGCTTTATCGTGATCATGGTCACGAAATTACTCAATTAAAATGAAAATTTAAATTATTAATTTGTTTAGAATTTAATTTGTAATTTTGGTTAGAAATAGTAGCGGCTAAAATTCATTAGAACATATTGTTGGTGTAACAACTGTGGCGTAGCAAGATGGGTCAGTATTCTTTTTTTAATGGGAATTGGGGTATACGAGAATGGGATTAATAAACAATCGCCTAGCCATCACAATTTGGCCTTTGTTAGTCACTCAGATCCTTACACCTACCCATTTTTCTTGCTTTCAAATCATCAACTTCATTAAGGGTTCACATGCCACCTAACGGGGGGGCACGGTGGCTTAGTGGTTAGCACGTTTGCCTCACACCTCCAGGGTTTGGGGGTTCGATTCCTGCCTCCGCCATGTGTGTGTGGAGTTTGCATGTTCTCCCCATGCCTCGGGGGTTTCCTCCGGGTACTCCGGTTTCCTCCCCCAATCCAAAGACATGCATGGTAGGTTGATTGGCATCTCTAAATTGTCCGTAGTGAGTGATTGCGTGAGTGAATGAGAGTGTGTGTGTGTGTGTGTACCCTGCGATGGGTTGGCACTCCGTCCAGGGTGTATCCTGCCTTGATGCCCAATGACGCCTGAGATAGGCACAGGCTCCCCGTGACCCGAGAGTAGTTCGGATAAGCGGTAGACAATGAATGAATGAATGCCGCCTAACACATCCCACCCCTTACAGGTACACTGTAATGAGACACACAATGTCACCTGTCCGTGGTTTTAATGTAATGGCTGATCAGTTTATATCAGCCCCCACTAAAAGATTTTGAACATTTTGAAAAATCTGAGAAAATCTAGTTTAATGATTATTTTTAATTAATGTCAAAACATTGATATAAATAAATTAATTATACATTTATAATACAGTGATACAAAAATAAAAACTATAGTATTATGATCTTATGACATTGGAAACTTGATATGTGACACATCGAAAACAGTGCTAATGAGTTATGTGCTATGGAACAGTGCAAATATTCAAAGAATCCAGTTTTGCATGTATACACTCCTCCCATAATTTGGATAAGAAAATATACCTTATTTACTAGGCTATCCAGAAATGGAGGTCAGAAAGGCAGAGAGAACGGGAAGCCCGTGTGCAACATGAACACCAGGCTGTGAGGAAGGAGCAAGAAGTGACCCTAGCAGAAGCCCAGCGTCGCGAACAGGAAGAGGAGCGGCGGGAGGCGGCGCTCCGGCTAGAAACCTGGAGGAAGCAGCGTAAGGATAAGCAGGAGCAGGAGAAGGAGCAGCGACTCAGGGAAGAGGTGCTGCGCAGTAAAAGACTAAAGGAGGAGAGGCGGAGGCAGCAGGAGGTCAAACTCGCTGTGGAGGCCCACATCAGGGAGAGGAAAGAAGAGGAGGAACGGAGAATGATGGAGAAGGAAGAGCAGGAGCGAGCGGAGTTGGAGGAGAAGAGGAGACTGGCTGCTGAAGGCATCAAACGTTTTCAAGAGAGGGTGAGCTGAGGGACAGCATGTTGCAGTTGCAGTTTTGGTTTCTAAAATCTCAGAACAATGTTTCTTTGTTTAGGACCTACACAAGCTAGAGACAAAACTGCAGGAAAGGCAGGCTAAAGAGGAGGAGCAGGTGGAACGGCTGAAGAAGCAGGCTAAAATGAAAGAGAAGGTGTCCGTTCAATGGAAATAAATAATCTAGTGAAATTTTAATTAACCTTTAACAGTGATCACTGATGATGATAATGCTTTTGTTGTTGTTTTTGCAGGTTGAAGGTCACGTTAGCCGAGATCCTTCAAGACTCTGGAAACCAACCAAAGGATGGGAAGAACGCAACAAAGAGATTGGGCCAACAGGAGGTGGACCTGTTTATCACATGTTTCATAGGTATGGATTTGTTCATTAATCTGTTTCCATAAGCCACAAATAAAGGATTTGTCTTAATTTCACAAATTACATCGTGACATAATCAAAATTCCATCTCTCACCAAACTCTGAGGTTTTATCTCTGATCTAGCATGGGAACTGAAAACTGTCAAAGCTTTCAGTGGTGAAGACAAGCTGTGACTTGATGTCTTTCCCTTCACTATGCAGAGAATAATACAGTTAGAGCCTCACAATAAAATATATTCAAACAACAGAGTATAACAAACTTTTGCTCTAGGTATAACAAATTAATTTCTCACATTCTGTTCTAAATTTCAAATCAAACAGGTCCAGGAAGTACTATAGTTGAATTATACCAAATAATGACAAAATGAGCAGACATCTTTAAGGTTTAAAAGAGAAGTTTCAACAGGATCCTGTGTATGACTCCTCACATGGTGACAGACATCAAACCAGATGTCACCAGAGCAGCTTTACTGAAAATTGGCAAACATTTGTCAAGTCTCTGGAACTGTACTGGAGGACTGAAAAGCATTCTACCCTCAATTGGTGTTTGATGGTGGTGAAGGGGAGTGCTGTCTTAAATGTCGCCCCAAAAAACGTCATAGTTCAGTTTGAGATCTGGCAACTGTGAAGAGCATAATGTATGATTTACATCCTCCTGACAACTCTCAAATAAATTGTACATTGATAATTGATGGAAAGGAAGTGTAAGGAGGTTTGGTTTTGATGTACTATTTGTTGTACGCTGCTGCTGGGCGATGTGCTCAGGCATAAAGGTATTAAGAAACATGCTGCCTGCTGCAAAAAACAAGAGGAATCCCGCACCTCCTCGTTCCATAGCAGATCTGGCTGGTGGGTGGTGGTGGTGGAGGGGAAAGGGGAAAGGGTAAAGTGGTAAGAGTCCCGGGCAGAGACTGTGGTCTGACTGATAGACTGTGGTGCTGGCGTCTAGCAACCAATCAGTACACAGGTAGAGTTTCATGGCTGATCTAGACATTTGCAGACTCAATCAAACCTTTCAGTGAGCCCTTGTTGATAAGTGCAGTGATATGGAAGAAAACTCTCATCAGGATAGAAATATTTCACTATAAATTTGTACAGATTTGTAGTCCCAAAATTTGGGGCCCCCGCCAAAATCCCTCCTGTTGAACTTGTCAACTGTCTGTGTGTTTTTACTACAGGTTTATTTCAGCATCTGTTCAAGTTGTGTGCAAGTGTTAAATCTTGTATTCTGTATTAACGCCATGCAAACATTTAGTCACATTAGGTGTAATCTGTCTATCACAGGGCAATCCCGACATGGAGACAAGATCTTTAAACCTGTGTGCAGGCTTCACAGCACCAGCAGACATGCAAAAGAATTTTACTGTTTATGTGTAATTTGATTCTGATCGTGATAAAGGAAAAATAATGTCCATGTTATTTGTCTTAAATACATAAGAGATTTGTTTTTATGTAGTTAATTATAAAAACTGTTCATTACTTAGGTAATACATAAGCACACAGATTTCCTCATGTGCACACAGATTTCCTCATGTGTAATGTGTTTAATTAAAGAAAGAAAAACAAAGTAAAGCTTCATTCCTTGCCTTATGCAGCAATTCTCTTAAGACCAAGTTTTTATGTGTAGTTTTGCACCTGCATTTTCTAAGGTAAAATAAAATGCTGTAGATGACCTCAAAAGATGCTGTTCTCTCTTCTTACCAACTGGTTTCCAGTGGTTGGCGTCACCAGTATCGCTACTTCCCATTCACACTTCTGAATTTAAAAGAAATCAGAGATTTACGAAAGCACTTTTTCTCTCAAAAAGAGTGGTGACAAATTGTTCTCACTCAGTATTTGGTGTAATAATTATGATCTTGATGCCTCATTACTAGAACATTGGAATTTTAACATATGCATACAGATTAATTGGATTTTGGGTAGACCTTTTGATTTAAACCCAGAATCAGTACACCATCTTTAAGACAGGCAGGTATGTACTGTATGTAGACATGGATTTATGCATCACTCTGCTTACAAAAGCCACAAGTGAAGGTTTTTTCTTAATTTCACGAATTTCGTCACAACATAATTATCCTAATTCAAAGTTCAACCTTTTCAACTCTTTAAATGTGGAGTGAAGATCTGTAGTACATTCTGATGCATCCAGTATGTCTGATGCGGCGTGGAAACTGAAAAGCTGTGACTTGATGCCTTTCCCCTTATTGAGAAGAGACTCAATAAAACAGACACTCACAATAAGATATATTCAAATACAAATATTGTCAATATTCTAATTTGGAGGATCAACAGCTTCAGTGTCTATGCAAAGAGGTTGCTGAATATTACCAAATACATTTATATTCCAAACACTAAGGAAAATGTCTCTTTTGGAACTGATTTATTTATTTATTTTTTTTTAAGTATTAGTGTCCTACATCATTATTCATATATTTAATAATGATGAAACATAATCTAGCCATGGGGGTCACAGTCCAGGGACTTCTGTGCTGGTCCCAAGCTTGGATAAATAGAGAGGGTTGCGTCAGGAAGGGCATCCGGCGTAAAACATTGCCCAAATTTAACCATGCGAATCATCAGTACTCTGAATTTCATACCAGATCGGTCGAGGCCCAGGTTAACCTACAAGGCACCGGTGGAAATTGGGCTACTGTTGGTCGAAGAAGTAGAGGAGGGAGCAGAGTGCACAGACAGAGAGAGAAGAGGAATGGTAAGAGTGTAGGACTGAGAATAGGAACTCTGAATGTTGGTACTATGACAGGGAAAGGTAGAGAGCTGGCTGATATGATGGAGAGAAGGAAGGTGGATATACTGTGTGTACAGGAGACCAGGTGGAAGGGTAGCAAGGCTCGTAGTATAGGAGCAGGATTCAAGCTGTTTTATTATGGTGTGGATAGTAAGAGAAATGGGGTAGGTGTGGTCCTGAAGGAGGAGTTTGTGAGGAATGTTCTGGAGGTGAAGAGAGTGTCAGACAGGGTGATGAGTCTGAAGTTAGAGATTGAAGGGGTGATGTTGAATGTTGTTAGTGGTTATGCCCCACAGGTAGGTTGTGAGTTAGAGGAGAAAGAGAGATTCTGGAGTGAATTAGATGAGGTGATGGAGAGTATTCCCACGGGTGAGAGAGTGGTGATAGGAGCGGATTTTAATGGACATGTTGGTGAGGGGAACACAGGTGATGAGGAGTTGATGGGCAAGATTGGAGTTAAAGAAAGGAACCTTAAAGGACAGATGGTAGTGGACTTTGCTAAGAGGATGGACATGGCTGTGGTTAACACTTATTTTCAGAAGAGGGAGGAGCATAGAGTGACTTACAAGAGTGGAGGTAGGAGAACACAGGTAGACAACATCCTATGTAGAAGAGGCAATCTGAAAGAGATTAGTGACTGTAAAGTGGTAGTGGGAGAGAGTGTAGCCAGACAGCATAGGATGGTGGTGTGTAGGATGACTTTGATGGTCTGTAAGAAGAAGAGGTCAAAGATAGAGAAGAAAACCAAGTGGTGGAAGCTGAAAAAGGAGGAATGTTGTGAGGAATTTAGACAGAAGTTGAGGCAGGCTCTGGGTGGTCAGGTAGTGCTGCCAGATGAAGAAGATAAGGAGACTTGGTGGTGGAATGAGGAAGTTCAAGATAGTATCCAGAGGAAGAGGTTAGCCAAGAAGAAGTGGGACATGGACAGGACTGAAGAGAATAGACAGGAATACAAGGGGTTACAGTGCAGAGTGAAGAGGGAGGTGTCTAAGGCCAAGCAGAAGGCATATGAGGAGTTGTACACTAGGTTAGACACTAGAGAAGGAGAGAAGGACTTGTACAGGTTAGCTAGGCAGAGGGATCGAGATGGGAAGGATGTGCAGCAAGTTAGAGTTATTAAGCATAGAGAAGGAAGGGTGCTCACAAGTGAGGAGAGTGTACAGAGGACATGGAAGGAGTACTTTGAGGAGCTGATGAATGAGGAAAATGAGAGGGAAAAAAGAGTAGAAGGGGTGAACTCTGTGGAACAGAAAGTAGATAAGATTAGAAAGGATGAAGTCAGGAAGGCTTTGAAGAGGATGAAAAGTGGAAAGGCGGTTGGTCCTGACGACATCCCGGTGGAGGTCTGGAAGTGTCTGGGAGAGGCAGCAGTGGAATTTTTAACTAGTTTGTTCAACAGGGTTTTAGAGAGTGAGAGGATGCCTGAGGAATGGAGAAGAAGTGTGTTAGTGCCGATCTTTAAGAATAAGGGTGACGTGCAGAGTTGCAGCAACTATAGGGGGATAAAGTTGATGAGCCATACAATGAAACTATGGGAAAGAGTAGTGGAAGCTAGGTTAAGGAAGGTTGTGGAAATTTGTGAGCAGCAGTATGGCTTCATGCCCAGAAAGAGCACAACAGATGCAATTTTTGCTCTGAGAATTTTGATGGAGAAGTATAGGGATGGTCAGAGGGAGTTGCACTGTGTTTGTAGACTTGGAGAAAGCGTATGACAGGGTGCCAAGAGAAGAGCTGTGGTACTGTATGAGGAAGTCAGGAGTAGCAGAGAAGTATGTCAGAGTGGTGCAGGACATGTATGAGAGGAGCAGGACAGTGGTGAGGTGTGCTGTAGGTCAGACAGAGGAGTTCAAAGTGGAGGTGGGACTGCATCAGGGATCGGCTCTGAGCCCCTTCCTGTTTGCTATAGTGATGGACCAGTTGTCAGAGGAGGTCAGACAGGAGTCTCCTTGGACAATGATGTTTGCAGATAACATTGTGATCTGTAGTGAGAGCAGGGAGCAGGTGGAGGAAAACCTGGAGAGGTGGAGGTTTGCGCTGGAGAGAAGAGGAATGAAAGTCAGTCGTAGTAAGACTGAGTACATGTGTGTGAATGAAAGGGAGGGAAGTGGAACAGTAAGATTACAGGGTGAAGAGGTGAAGAAGGTACAGGAGTTTAAGTACTTGGGGTCAACAGTCCAGAGTAATGGAGAGTGTGGGAAAGAGGTAAAGAAGCGAATGCAGGCAGGTTGAAATGGGTGGAGAAAGGTGTCAGGAGTTCTGTGTGATAAGAAAATATCAGTGAGAATCAAGGGAAAGGTGTACAGGACAGTGGTGAGACCGGCCATGCTGTATGGTTTAGAGACAGTGTCACTGAGGAAGAGACCGGAGTCAGAGCTAGAGGTAGCAGAGCTGAAAATGTTGAGTGACAAGATTGGACAGGATTAGGAATGAGTACATCAGAGGGACAGCTCATGTTGGACGTTTGGGGGACAAAGTTAGGGAGGCCAGATTAAGATGGTTTGGACATGTTCAGAGGAGGGAGAGTGAGTATATTGGTAGGAGAATGTTGGACATGGAGCTGCCAGGCAGGAGGCAAAGAGGAAGGCCAAAGAGGAGGTATATGGATGGAATTAATGAGGATATGAAGCTAGTGGGTGCAAGTGTTGAGGATGCAGAAGATAGGGATAGGTGGAGAGAGATGATTCGCTGTGGCGACCCCTGAAGGGAGAAGCCGAAAGAAGAAGAAGAATGATGAAATATATATGATCCTAACACACTAAAGGGTTTTTTTTGGTGGTAAACATGTATTTCAAACCTATAATGACAACACTGATCAGGTATAACATTATGACCATCTGCCTAATATTGTGTTGGGTTCCCCTTTTGCTGCCAAAACAGCCCTGACGTGTCATGCACTGTGTATTTCTGACACCTTTCTATCAGAACCAGCATTAACTTCATTTCAAAAAAGCACTGTGCAACAGTAGTCTTTGTTTATTTCCTTAAACTCCTAGGTACAATAGCTTAAATAGCAATAGCTTATAAATGCTCAATAATATTTGCTGTATGATTAATATAAGCAGCCGGTTTAAGGGTCTTCTGTAACTGCTGATACAGTAAATTAAACCTCGTCATTCATGTCAGTCCAAATATTTTAATGTATATAATTGAAAGTAGTACTTTAGTCTGAAGATTATTTCAACACACTGATTTTGTAGAATACAGCTGTGAAGTAATGATTCATGGTTGCACAAACTTGTGTCATTCAGAAGAAAATGAGTTCCTTTTGTCTTTTTCCACTCAAGGTTTCTTCCTCATGTCATCTCAGGGTATTTCCTTGTCACCATCACCTCTGGCTTGCACATTAGACATTTATGTAGAGCTGCTTTGTGACAGTGTCCATTGTTATTGAAGCCATATGAATACAACTGAATTCAATTCAATAGCTTTAATGAGGCTTGGAGCTTTTATTTGTATTGCAGAAATTGATATAAATCAGGAGGTATGAGTATAATTACATCCATAGTGAGCAAGCCAGCTCTAAGGATAAAATCCCTGAGGTGACATTAGGAAGAAATCTTGAGAATCAAGAATCAAAACAGAATTCAGCTCCATCATTATACATCCTTATACTTCCACAGTTATATACTATAAAATCAAACCATGTCAAGGGTGTTGAAAGGATGTTCAGTATGAGCATAATGGAACATATCATCAGAGGTGTTCTTTGGTAGATGTCTACAGCATCGATGTGATTTTTCACAAATAAAACGTGGGTCTTGGGCATAAACTACCTTTGGAAAACACAAATCTTTATAGTATCCATCTGGGACAATCCACAGCAGTCACAAGTGCAAGAAGTAGAGCATCAAGATAAATTGGGCAGATTCAGAGGGTGAAAGGAGACTCAGTAGTGGTCGAGAGAGAGAGAGAGAGAGAGAGAGAGAGAGAGAGAGAGAGAGAGAGAGAGAGGACTCACTTTGGTTCTTACATTGACAAAGTCGATATTTTAATATTTTTTATGTATAAAGGACCCCCACATCCTTGTACAAACGGGAGCTTTTGAACAAACATGACTTTTATTTTCGCGGATGTTTTCCCATAATGGAGCGCCACCGGAAATCGTGACGCGGCTTGCACTAGTAAAAATGGCGGAAGAAGACAATTCATTTGATGATTTTGAGCATATTGATTTTTTAAGAGATAGACATGTACGGTTTTTTCAGAGGTGCCTTCAGGTCCTACCAGAGCGATATGCTTCATATGAAACCAGCAGGTACATAAAGAAGTTCTCATCTGTTCTTGTTTTTAAACACGGTTTCCGTTTTTTAAGCTAAGCTAGTAGTGCTAGCCACTCAGAAGATGCATCAGGAAGAGAACTAAACTAACACTTAATGCTGTTTCATGCGATTGATAATATGCCAAATGTTAGACATTTGACTGGTGATTTATATGTATATAATGGTATAAATAAGGACATATTTACTTCTACGTGATGTTGTCAGACTGCATACATTCCATGACGATACAAAATGACTACTATGTCGATTTATTTGGGTTAAAACCAGTAAAAAAAAAATGCAAGTAATCTAACATGCTGATACCACGTGACCTCTCTTATCTGAATAAAGTGTATTAGATTTGTGTAATACTGTACACATTGCAAAAAGGGCTTTTTCTGTTATGTCGATTGTTACACTATATTGCCGAAAGTTTTGGGACACCCCTCCAAATCATTGAATTCAGTGGTTGGGCTCGGCCACTTAGTTCCAGTGAAAGGAACTCCTAATGCTTCAGCATACCAAGACATTTTGGACAATTTCATGCTCCCAAATTTGTGGGAACAGTTTGGGGATGACCCCTTCCTGTTCCAACATGACTGCACACCAGTGCACAAAGCAAGGTCCTATAAAGACATGGATGAGTGAGTTTAGAACATCTTTGGGATGAATTAGAGTGGAGACTGCGAGCCAGACTTTCTCATGCAACATCAGTGACTGATCTCAGAAATGTGCTTCTAGTGGAATGGTAAAAAGATTCCCATGAACACACTCCTAAACCTTATGGAAAGCCTTCCCAGAAGAGTTGAAGCTGTTATAGCTGCAAAGGGTGGGCCAACTCCACATAACATTCATGTGCATGTAAAGGCAGACATCCCAGTTTTGGCCTTGCTCACAGTCTATGCTCTAATTCATCCTAAAGCTGTTCTGTCAGGTTGCAGGACAGTCAAGTTCCTCCACACCAAACTTGCTCATCCATTTCTTTATGGACCTTGCTTTGTGCACTAGTGTGCAGTCATGTTGGAACAGGAAGGGGCCATCCCCAAACTGTTCCCACAAAGTTGGGAGCATGAAATTGTCCAAAATGTCTTGGTATGCTGGAATCAAGAGGCCAAGCCCAACCCCTAAAAAACAACACCTGAATTCAATGATTTTGAGGGGTGTCCCAAAACTTTTGGCAATATGGTGTGCCTCCCTATGATTTTATTTTTCTTTTAACTCTAGGTTAACAATTGTGTTCTTTGCCCTGTCGGGACTTGATGTTCTTGATGCCTTGGATGTTGTAGACAAGCCAAGCTTGATTGAGTGGATCTACTCATTACAGGTTTTACCAACAGAAGATCGTACGTCCTTATTCTTATTCTTTTAAAATATTTATATTTACTTAATATAATACCTAGTTGCAAACAAACTTTGCTTGCAACTCAAAATCCTTTTTCTTTATACCTTTTTTTTTCTTTTTCTTTTTTCTTTTTCTTTTTTTTTTCTTTTTCTTTTTCTTTTTTTTTAAATACAGACACACTAGAGCTGGTATAAGGCATCTGTATAAATTGTCACATTTAATTTAAGCATTAAATTACGCTTAAATTTAATATTGATTTTTTTTTTGTTTAGTTCCTTATTTTTTTTTTTTTTGTGTTTGTAATCTCATTTTTTTCTGATAAAAATAAATAAAAGTGTTAATGTAGAATAAGTGTTGTATTTTTATAATATTCATGATTGTAGTACTTCCATTATTGTGCAGTTAATTATTTTTCCTATTAATAAACATGTCATTTTGGGGACATTAGCAGGGTTTTTTTCTTTTCTTTTTTTTTCTTTTTTTTTTTTTTTAAAATTTTTTTTTTTAAACTTACTGGTTATCATGCAGACCATTAGATGGCAGTGTTGGTGTTTGTATGAGCTGAAAATCCTGGCCTTTTAGGTATTGATGGTTTGTTGCCTGTGTCTTGTTTTTCTCCCTCATTATCACCAGAATCTAATCTTTGGCGCTGTGGCTTCCGGGGGTCATCACACATCGGTGTTCCATACAATGCCTCAAAGGTAGGATCCTGTTCAACTGCATACACTTTGTAGTTATAGCTGCATTCAGACCTTTTTAGCAGACACACCTACTGCTGAGGTGCACTTTATGGATATTAAATTACTGACTGTAGGCAGTCTGTTGACCCGTTTTGTGCTATCCGTCAGTGGAAAGCGAGCACCACAGACCACTGCTGAGCACGTTTTATTCAGGTGGTGGATCATAGCAGTGAGTTGCACTGGTAAGCATATATGAGGTGCACTAGTGTCGCTGGTGTGTTATTTACTGCCGACATTATTTAACACGGAGACCATGTTGGCTCATTTTAGAGGTGTACAGAAATAATAGCTCATGTTTTTTCATGCACACTTTGTGTTGAGCATCTTCTCATTTAATTTCCCCTCTCTTTGGAGGACAATGTGGACTTTTGATACTGGTATATAGAGTTACTTTTTCTTACTATTAAAGCCAAATGGATGGGAGAAAAAAACAGGAATTAGGACCAATAAAATAGGGAGGAAAAGTCTAAATGGTGGAAGCAGAGATTGGGAGCAATAAGTTGTCTAAATGTAAACATGTACAATGCCATACACAATCACATATCTGAGAAACTGAGAAATAATTGAAGGTATACCTAATAAACTGTCTGGTTTATTGGTATTAATGTAGTATTAGCTCAAGGGTTCAGTCTGTCAGAATGACCATCAATGTATGTTTGAAAAGTTTTTGCTTTGCAATTGACATACAGTCTATACACAGATTTAGTTATTAGGTTGTTTGAATTTAACACCCTTTTGTACAGTTTAGTCATGGATGTGTGGCTAACTTTGTGTCATGTTGCTTTTAGGGTCCTGGAACTCCTCATCCGTATGACAGTGGCCATGTGGCTATGACCTACACTGGCCTGGCCTGTCTCATTATTCTAGGAGATGACCTGAGTCGGGTCAATAAGGAGGCCTGTCTGGCAGGTTTGAAGGCTCTACAGCTGGAGGATGGCAGGTATTTATTCTCTCTGCAGTGGTAATCCAAACCCCAGATGCTCTAATATGCACTCAGGACATTCATCCTTCGATAGAAGTTGATCTAGGAGGGATTATTTATTATAAGATTATTTCAAGACAAGAGAACTCGGATAAAATACAGGGGCTGTAAAAGCTTTGAAAAGTTTTGCGGAAACCTTGGGGTAGTGCAAACATGTTAGCATATTTACAATATTTATTAGCAATGAGCCTTTTAACAGATTTTGTTATTATTGTAGTAAAGTAAGTTGCTTTCGGCTGCTCCCTGTTCGGGGTCGCCACAGCGGACCAATTGGTCCGCACAACAACTTGGCAAATGTTTTACGCCGGATGCCCTTCCTGACGCAACCCTCCCATTTTTCCGGGCTTGGAACCGGCACCCCAGGGGCTGGGGTTGAGGCATTGGCTGGGAATCGAACCCGGGCCTTCTGCATGATAGGCGAGAAACCTACCACTGAGCCACCAGTGCCCCTCACTGAGCCACCAGTGCCCCTCACTGAGCCACCAGTGCCCCCCACTGAGCCACCAGTGCCCCTCACTGAGCCACCAATGCCCCTATTATATTATTATAGTGATTCATGGAAAAAAATGCAGTCACTTCATCTACACTATATGACCAAAACGTTGTGTACACCTGACCATAACACCTTAATTTGATTTTTTCCCAAAGTTGTCACATTATGATTTACTTTCACTGAAATTAAGGAGTTTAGACATGTTCCAGCATGACAATGCATCTCTGCACAAAGCAAGTCTTAGGAAGATGTGGTTTGTCAGGTTTTGAACTCGAATAACCTGAACATATCCCTGTCCTCAACTCCACTGAACACCTTTTGTGTGCTAAGCTTTCTTGCCAGCCATCAGTGTCCAAACTCTTGTGCTTTTGTGGCTGAATGGGCAAAATCTCTGTAGTCATAATGCAAAAATCTAATGGAAAGTCTTTCCAGAAGAGTAGAGACTGTTTTAGTAGCAAAGCAATGACTCAGTATTTACTATCCATGGTTTTGCAATGGGATATTCAATAATCAGCTGTGTTCATACTTTTAGAGATGTAGTGTGTTAAGAGAAATTATTCAGAATCACTGCGGTTCAAGGTTTTGTCCACTTCTTGTTTGTCCTTCTGGTTAGATGAAGTATTCAGTCCCTCCAGTATTTGTGGAGTTTTTGTGAGCCAAGAATGCTTGATTTTACAGTGAATTTTTTTTCTTTTCAAAATTTGCGATGCAACTTGCATACATTTTGTGTTGTTTTTCTGCCAGAAAGCACCTTGATCTGGTAAAACTGCATGCAAAGGATTCTTCTTTTAAACTGTACTTTAAAATCTGATAGCTCTACTCATGTTTGTTGCACATGAATTGAAGAGGGCTTTGGCTGAATGTGTGTTGTGATAATGTCACATGGTGTGTCCTTGTCCAAA
The DNA here is from genome assembly GCA_033459395.1 of Hemibagrus guttatus. Lineage (NCBI taxonomy): Eukaryota > Metazoa > Chordata > Actinopteri > Siluriformes > Bagridae > Hemibagrus > Hemibagrus guttatus. The sequence goes on from JAUCMX010000007.1 coordinate 15,088,872, forward strand.
TCTGTGGAAAGTCTTTGGTAATTATGAAAAATTACAAACTACCTCAGTGATCGTGGAGTTAGTTCGATTTGTGTTCGTTTCTGTGATCACAAAATTGTGAAATCCTGGAGGGACGGAGTTATGCAACAGAGATGAACAAGACCATTTGTGTTTCCACACACACACACAAGTCTTCACAACTGCAAAGCCAGACAAGTATAATTTGCCACGTAAGCACTGTGAAAAGTAATGTAAAATTCTCTTCTTCTTATGTGTGGAACTACAGTGTGATTCATGTTTAGTCTGACGAACTGAACATACAGTTATATAAGCACTTAGATTTTCATGTATGAAGTCAGTCTTTTATCACAATATGACAGAGTTATTATAATATGGCATTGTGAATTGAGATTTTATTTGAGTTTACTTTGCTACTGCTGACATTCCTTCATCAAACACTGCTTCATACAGTCAATACAGTCCCTGATTTATTTATTTATTTATTTTAATTAAAGAAAAAACCTACAATAAAGCATTTTGTGTTTTTGTTTCCTCAAGCAGGGTGCGTGGAGTTTGGCAGCAGTTGTCTCACATTTTCTCAGGCATTTGTTTTCTCAGAAAACATGAATTTATCGTAGAGCGGATATGAAACCTGTATTTTAACACTCACGGGATGTTTTGTCTAAAGTATCCAAAAGCTTCCTTAATCTAAGCACTTTTATTCATCAATATGGGGAAAAAACCCTTCAGTTAAAATAGGAAAAGAAACTGTGCACTACAAAAAGAAAACCTGCAGATACATGTTTCAGAATGATCATCTGTGTTATACAGAATGGTAGCAATATAAGTAATGGGAAAAGAAAATATAAGAATAGCTAATAGTCTACTTCTAATACTTTGCTTCCATTACCATTAATTCACAAAACACTGCTTTGTGCTTAGCAGCGGGGTCGAATCTGCTTCAGAATTCCTTAAATGTAAAAGTTCCTCATCAGTTTTCTGACTGGCTTTTAAGGAGAGATTCTTCAAACGTTTACTGCCATTTAGGAAAACTTTCAGTAGGTTAAGGTTTTTTGTTTGTTTGTTTCCTTATGCTCACTTTTCTAGTTAGTCCTGAGACCTGAAACCTTTTAAGCCTCATCATTTTCCAAGAAGATGAAAACAAAAGGCACTTTATTTAAGCCACAGAATCTGTCATTGAGAGAAATCTCCTGAACCACCAAAATTTCTTTATATCCAGTGGAGCTGTGTACAGTCTGCCTTTATCATTTCTCTGTCCACTGGTAGCTCAGATGTTACACTTCCGTACTGAACAGTCAGATTACAGAGACAAATATAAATGTAAATGCTGTATAAACTTTTTATGCACTTGTAGAAGGTGGTGTTTGTCCTGTATAGTTTGGGAGGTAGTAACATATCCCACAAAATATATTTTGTAATAGATGATGCAATTGCAAATGCTTAAACACTAAACAGGTGTACTTGTGAGTGAATCTACTCAAGACAGACCACTTGAATGAAATATGCTCCTCACAGACAGCTTAAAATGTTTGCTGTCTGTTTTTGTGTACTGTGCAGTTTCTATGCCGTGCCTGAGGGAAGTGAGAATGACATGAGGTTTGTGTACTGTGCCGCATGTATCTGCTATATGCTGGACGACTGGTCGGGAATGGACTGCACAAAAGCCATCGATTACATCAGGAGGAGCATGGTGAGTCGGAGACACTTCCACTTTCAGATTTATCAACTTTCTTTCTAGCGCACAGCTAGCAGCACTGCAGTAAAGACATTAGTGTAGTTACAGAGACCTGGAATCTAATAACATTTGCCTTGTAGTGAGCTCTTTTTTGCTTTACAGTCACATTGCACTGATCAGTCTTTTAGTTACACACATCTGCAAACAAAGCTGTAGGACATGATCTGATACAGTAATGATCTGAGCACAAAAGTCGAGGCTCCATTACCACTGTTCTTCATTTCAACCCCAAGAGCATGAAAAAGTCTGGCTTAGAGGAAATCCACTCTGTTTCAGGCAGTACTAATCTTTCACAACGCAGCTGAGTGCAGAGGTCTGTGTTTCGGAGGATTTTTGCTGAATAAAGGTAGCAGTTTATCTAAACTTGGCCTTGCTTTGTGTCGGAGGGACCTTTTCTGTCCCCTGGCAGTCACAGTGACTCAAGTAATTTGTGGTCATCTCTGAGCTCATGTATGCGGAAGAGAGCAGATAAGCGCTTTCCTCAGAGCGTGTTATGCTGACCTGTTACACTGCGTGAGCAGCAGTTTGAAAAGATGTGGTTGTCTGCCTTCATTTCTGTTCATTTTGTTAAAAAAATTAAAATATTTGTCTCGCAGCAAGGGAGTTCTAACAGATATATCAAGAGTCACTGAGTAAGAATAGTGGTCAAGTCAGTATTACAAAGGATCTAAAAACTGACAACATGAAGCAAGTTAGAGGCTGTTAAAAAAGGCAAAGGCTGGACATAAGTTATTAGAGGAAAAAGATCACATTCAGAAAGCTTTTGAACAGAGAATTATTAGATTTTTGTAATTTAATTGATTTTATGATTTTTATCTTAACAAGCTTAACCTTTTTGCTACTGATAATGAACAGCCATCTAATAAATCACACACTAAACGTTTTGTTTTAGGGTATATGTTTCCCATTTTATGATAAAAGGATACAAGCTTTTGCACTTGTCTATATCAAACCTGTATAAACAGATGCCCTGTTTATGCCCTTTTCACATCTAGCTATAAATAAATGGAGCTAAGCTTGAGGGATTTTCAGGGCATAATCCTCTTAGGAGCACATTTTGGTGTTGGAGTACTAAACCCTCCCATGAGGTGGTTATAAATATTTGGTTATTATAGATTGCAGATGATGTCTAGGCTCGGTTTAACTTTTAAAGTGCTTTTCTCATGAAAGCAGTGGAACAGTGTCTGTTTGTCTTCTTGTTTGAAGCAGAGGTTATTGTTTTGCTTTTGTTTGATCTTCTCTGGTATTGTGTGTTGCTGCCTTTCCTCTGATCCATCGTTCCATGAAAAGTGTCGCATACATTTCAGGTTTACTCTGGGATTACACAAGTGACATTAACTGTTTATTTAAACAAGTCAGGTTTAGGGATTGTTTAATGTGGAATTAAAAGGCTGTTTAAACTCAGTAGGCCGTATTAAAGTGAAATTAAATCGCTTGGGGGGGGGGGTCGGGTCGGGTTGGGTCGGTGGCTTGGTGGTTAGCACACTTGCCTCACACCTCCAGGGTTGGGGGTTCGATTCCCGCCTCCGCTGTGTGTGTGTGTGTGTGTGTGTGTGTGGAGTTTGCATTTTCTTCCCATGCCTCGGGGGTTTCCTCTGGTTGCTCTGGTTTCCTCCCACAGTCCAAAGACATGCTTCTAGGCTGGTTGGAGACTCTAAATTGCCCGTAGTGTGTGATTGCGTGAGTGAATGAGTGTGTGTGTGCCCTGTGATGGGTTGGCACTCCGTCCAGGGTGTACCCTGCCTTGATGCCCAATGACACCTGAGATGAATGAATGAATCGCTTGGCTGTGTCTAAATAAAACAGTATGTGACTAAGTAGGCTAAACAAATCGCTGATGACTGTATGATTGTGATTATGTACCTAATGCTCAGTTGATGTATCTATATCCGTAACTGGATTTGACTGGAGACATATTCGCACATACACACCATGCATTATGAATAATTATTATTAGGAATGCTTCATGTAGTTATCCAGAAACAGTGTACATTAAAATTGTGTATAGTCCCTACGTCTTTTATTTTCTGTAGCTCTGTGTACCGCACCAGCTATATAGGGTTGAAATGACAATAAAAGCTTTTTGTCTTGCCTTGACTGTGTGTTAAATCATTGCAGATACAGGTCAGGACTTTCAGTTAATAGCCACATCAAACATAAGAATTGGGGAAACAGTGTGGAGTGATTTGAGTATTTCAGAAACTGTAATCTCCTGGGCTGCTCAAGTTTGCACAGAATTGTGTGGGGGGATAAACATGTAGTCAGTAGCAGATGAATGATGCTATTACCATACAGGGTATTGTTTTGTATGACACAAGACTCTGGATTTTACAGAACAATATACAGTATAATAAAGTGTCCATAAATAAAAAAAAATATTTAAAATGATTCAAGCCCATATTTTCTGGAAAATCCCTCTGGAAAAAGAGGTTCCTCTTAATTTTGGATCTAGAGAGAAAATTTGTATGCCGCTTGCAATGAAGTAGGAAATGTTTAAGCATCAGTCTGTCTTTTAGTCTTCAGGACATGATCCACATGAATATTGCTCCAGTACTTCAAAATATTAAAGCCCTTGTCAAAATAGTCTTTGTGGCAAAATAAATGAAATAACAAAAATGGCATTCTCAAATATTAAATATAATAGTGATGGTTCCTTTAACCATACCTACGTGATTATTCAAACAATATAATCAGCTAAAGATTTAGTGTGCCATGGGAAAGAAAGAGAGGCTACATCTCAACTGAATGTGTGTCATGGGAAAGGGTGACTGCTGCTTCTGAACATAGCAGGGTTTTTTATTTTTACATTTCTTTTGAGATGGTTCGATTAAGGCATATATGGATCATCAGAAAATTGTGTTCAAGCAGGGTGTGTGGAGTTTGGCAGCAGTTGAACTGATTTTCTCAAGCATTTGTTTTCTCAGAAAACATCTGAATTTATTGTAAAGGGGATATAAAACCTGTATATTAACACTCACATCGCTTTCTCATTCAAGAACTTTTATTCATCAATATGGGGAAAACCCTTTAGTTAAAATAGTAAAAGAAACTGGACACGACAAAAAAAAAAAAACATACTCGTGTTTCAGAATGATCTGTAAAATTCCAAGAATTAGTTAAAATTCTTTAGGATATTTGGGAAAATGTCTGTCAAGCAGCAAAAATAATTCCCAGATTTTACAGGACTTTGGTCAGACCTCAGAAATTAGGGCAATACATAAAATGAAGTGTGTTGGAAATGCAGTAATTGTTTGAACTTTTTTGTATCCAACATAGGATTGTCCCAAGTTGTACAATTGAGGAATGCTTAGGCCCTTGCCAGAGTGGGCACACTTTTATCTGTTGAGTGACGAGTCAGTGTTACTGGGCACAAACACTAAGCCACATTGTGGAAGAGTACAAGTACACCATGATGCAAGGGACCAGCTTATTTGTTACTTAGCTGCTAGATAGCATTCTCAAACTGAAACACTTTAAATGGAAGGTGAAAAATTTGGTCACTAGCTAGATTTCATAGTGTTAATTTGGTTTAGATTATAAAATTGCACATGCCGAAATAAGTTGTGTGCATCCTAGGTAGCTAGGTCACTACTAGTCACTGCTTTTTAAATGGATTCCACCAACAGAACAAGCAGAGAAGAAAAGTGCTCGCTTCACCACCGTTCCATCAGTATATTTGAACACCAGGCACAAACACAGTGTTCTACATTAACGTTTTCACTAGTTATTATTATGTTATATTAGTTTTCACTTTATAGCATAGTCAGTAACATGGGACTGGGCAGCACACTGGAGCTATAGACCTACCGAGTGGGCTAGCTAATGAATTTATCATTAGTCCACCTCTGCTCAATTGAGAGTAAAAGTGTACATAAATTGTACCTGTGGTATAAAATCACAAAATTGAGTGAATGACCAGCATGCTTGTGTACACATTATTGCAGTAAAAAAGAAGACGGGACCAGCACTGCATCCAGTGGCTGGGAATCGAACCCGGGCCTTCCGCATGATAGGGGAGAAACCTACCACTGAGCCACCAATGCATATATATATATATATTTATAGAGAGAGAGAGAGAGAGAGATAATAATGTTATAATAAAATTTTAACATTAAGATTATTTCCAAATCTGTTTTGTTTGTCTTTTGTGTTATTAACTGTAAGAGTTATGTAACCCCTTCTGATTTGATCATTTTTTCCAGTCCTATGACAACGGTATTGGTCAAGGAGCTGGCTTGGAGTCACACGGTGAGTAAAGCGTATTTCAAATGTTGCATTGTACTGCCCACGCAAATGGACCTGCACGTATCAGCCTCTTCAGGATGTGCCTGCCATCTGTTGCTTCCTTGTCCCTGTTCAATGAGAGCAGGCTGTATTCTCTTTCACCATCTATTCATCTTCCCTGAATAGTCGTAGCTCACTTAAGTTTCTCCAGCTCCTGGGATCACTGTGTGAGTCAACAAAAGATCACAGGACATTGCTGGCAGTTTCTTTGATCTTCCCAGAGCTCCACCTTTAACAGCAACTCATCGGTCAGGTGCTATTATTTGCCGGAACGTCCCAGGAAGTGAATCTAAATGCACAGGACAGGAGCGCTTCAGGCACTTGTGATTTTACTCCACATTTGACCTTGTATTTAAATCCAGACAGTTTTTAAATGTATTTATTTATATGTATTGTGGTCATTGTTTATAGATGATGCATGTTACAATTAGCAGTTATATTTAGCCTCAAGCATATGATTAATCTTTATTATATCTGATTGAAATCTCCTAAAGTAAATTCACTTTATCACAATTATAGGAAAACCTGTAAAGGTTTCTTGTCAAGCCTAACATTTTATACCGTCCCATCACCGTCCTTGCTACATTTCTGTTCTCTTATTACGGACTGTGTTTGATGGGAACGGCTGACTGATTGACTGAAAATTCCACATTAGCACACTTATTATTACTGTGTGTCTCTTTTCTTAGGTGGCTCCACATTTTGTGCTGTCGCTACGCTTTGTCTGATGGGTAAATTAGAGGAGATGTTCAGCGAGCATGAACTGAACCGAATACGCAGGTGGTGCATCCTCAGACAGCAGAATGGTTTCCATGGACGCCCCAATAAACCTGTGGATACGTGTTACTCATTCTGGGTGGGGGCGACACTGGAGGTAATTTGTTCCAACAACTATTCAGTAATTGGAAGTCAAACAATATGGATGAGAGTGTATGAAATGTGAGGCATATTTTTATGTTGCTGAAACCAGGGCGTGTACTGCTGACCAGCTACAGGCTGAAATACTGAGCTGACTTAAAGCTTTTACTGTTAATTTCTGTTTTGGTTCGTTATTTATCTTTATTCTTTCAATCAAACACATAAACTCATGTGCCTCCAGTGACAGAAGGAACATTTAATCACTGGAAAGCATTAAGTGATTAGCGCATATTTCCTCCTAGTGGTCACTCAAATATTCATTACCTCTCTGAATATTCTTAATAATTCTATATAAAAAAATCTGAGTAATAAAATAATGCAGAAAGCACATTACTATCCATTACCTGATTCTCTTGGGAATATTATTTCAGCAGCATACGTGTTGGGTTTGGCTGTTTGAGCACAATTCTTCAATGTGTATTGTCTGAGTTTGATTACTGTCAGTCAGAAGAATGTGCGTTTGTCCTGAGCTCAGTTTCACTGTTAGTGTGTGTTCTCTGTGTGAGGAAACAGAGCAAATGATTGTTTGCTTATGTTCAAGCCGTTCCATCAAGCGACCTTACTGGTATACTGGTAAATGGAGGTTCAGGGTTTGCACTTTCAATATTATGGTATATACTGTATGATTATATCTATGGGAGCAAGTATATAGCAATATGCTATAGATAATGGTTAAAAAAAAACCATTATCTATCTATAGCCATTATACCATTATATATAGGCACACAAACCAGATGCATTATTTTTATTCAGTGCAGTGCTAATGCCCTATGATGTAGTGAAAATCTGAATTTTGTAACCGTGTTGTCTACCTTCTAAGTATATTTTCTGATTCCACATCATCCCTGGCTGTGTGTGCATTTTACATAAACTTGGTGTATCTGTTCGTTTTGTGTTGTGTAATTCATCACCAATACATTATAGATGAACATGCCACCTCTAAAAGGAAAAAAAAGCTGGAACTAAATCAAGCTTTTGTATTTCAGCTCCTTGATGTATTTCAATACACCGATTTTGAGAAGAACCGAAACTACATCATGTCCACTCAAGACAGTTTGGTGGGTGGATTTGCTAAATGGCCCGACAGCCATCCAGGTAAAATTACAGTCGCTCTCTCTCTCTTTTTCTATGGTCGCTCTCTCTGTGTTCTCTGTGTGTGCGTGTGCATTCACTATTGTCATCTGAAACCACAGTGAAATTCAGTACATGGGGTGTGAATGTCTAATTAATGAGTACAGGCTCAGCTGAAACAGAATGTGTTTAAGTTACTGGAAAATTTCTGTTCAAGTTGATGCAGTTTGATTAGTTTCAGTCTGCACAGTTTCCTGTCATATCGGTGTTCTAGAGATCACTTTCAATATGGGTGTATGTAAGGGTGGGGTTATTTTGGCTTTCACAGAAATTTGGGATGTGAATTGTCCTAAGGTCAGCAATAGGAACAGCTTTTAATAGAGAGGTTATGCACATTTTTATTTTATTTATAATACCTGCTAGATGTTTGTGTTTCAGTAAGCATTTGGAATTTTTCGAGAATGAACTCTAATACAGTGGGTTTGGAAAGTATTCGGTTCAGACCCCTTCTGTTTCTGCATATTTTATTATGTTATAACCCATAACCACAAGATCAAAACGAACACAGTGTTTGTGGATATTTCTGAACAATTAAAAAGTAATATCTTTAGATATGGATTCAGACCCTTTATTCAGTACTCTGTATAATATGTGTATATATTTACACAACAGATAGTACAGTAGTGTGTGTGACATCAGGAGACATGGGAAACGGTACTTTTCAGCAATATTACTTTTGACTTAAAACCTCATCAGATGAAGATCAGATGGAAAGGCAGTAGGCCCACCAGTTTTACCAGAAGCACCGTCGGTGGGAACGTACAAACCGATGTGATCTAGCTATGGAGTGAGCCGACGTGCTGTGAAGTGGGTGTGGCTTCTTCAGGATCTAGTTCTGTTCACAAAGCAAAAGTAAACAGAACATTTATCCATATTTTGTCACTTATTACACTTAATCTGTATTCATTATCTGTTTATTGAACTGTTGTATGAAAGCAGTATCACACACGTGGTCATGAAGAATTGCTTAATTGTAAATCGTGATGAAATAAATGAAGTGGTAAAGATCTAGAGACATCCCGATGTAATCAAAGTAATTAGGTTAGCTCAGGTTAGAGTGCTTTGGCCAAGCGGCTGAATGTTTAGCTAAAAACGAGATTTTTCTGTTTTCGGTTCTTTAGATTTTTTTGTTCTTTGGAACAATTATGGATTGTTGTGTGTAGAGTCACAGCAAAAAATACAATGTGCAAAAACTGAAGTCATCTACATACTTTCCAAACCCATTGTATTGTTGTTCTTTAAGTAGAACCTGAAGGACATGCTGGTTACAGTGATTATTTACATACTGATATAACATTAGTTTGATTCCTTCCTTGGTCTTTTTCATTCTAATTCAATGTAGAGCAAAATCTTTTTAAAGATACTCCCTCGAGAGCAACAGGACAGCTAAAATGGATTCCGTGCATTATTCATGATCTGTTAAAGAGGCTAGCTTCTGCAGTATACCAGGATCAGCTGATTTTCGTGTAGTGAGTTTTGTCCTTATATGCACATAAGCTGGAAAAACATCCTACATGAAAATGTTTAGCATGTTTTACTGTGCATAGCTGAAATTATTAGCAGTCAGTTTTTATGATTGCACAGATACTGAAGTAAAATTAGTGTAAGCTAGTGTATAGTACTGCACATATGAAGCATATTTATGTAGCATTATGGATGACCATCTACACTTTAACACTACTTTTCTCCTTAAGGAGGAGGAACAAAGACACAGCTTTTAAATTGAAACTTTATCAGATGAGATACCGAGTACTGTGTTCTAATACTGATAATTAAGCTGATTGTTCTGATAGTGTGAGTGTGTGAGAATGTGTGTATTTCTGTACGTCTGTGAGAGTGTGTGTCTCCGTACATCCATATGAGTGTGTATCTGTAGATATGTTTGAGTTTGTGTCTCTGTACATATGTGAGTGAGTGTTTGTGTCTTGTTCAACTGACCCACGTTCTCTTCTATCTGTCTCGTCCTCCTGCCTCTCAGACCCTCTGCATACCTATTTCGGCATCTGCGGCCTGTCTTTGATAGGTGAGCCCAGTCTGCTGAAGGTTCACCCGGCGCTGAACGTCAGTTACAGAGCCTTTGAGCGCATGCAGCAGCTGCACCGGACATGGAGGGAGAGCTGCACATGACAGCATGACGCACATCTTTACAACCACAACAGCCTCCGAATCACGTGCAAAGACGCACCTCGTCCCTCTGAGCCCGGCTGCATTAACTTTAGCAGTAGATAGAAACCAAGCTGACCATGGACCGTCTTCCATAATGGAGGCGGGGAGGAGGCGATGAATAAATAATTGGGTCCAGCTTCATCTATTATTGAACCTGAAACTATCAGTCGCTGCTTTACCCAAGCACAAGGTTGTTTGGGTCCCTCGTGCATCAACAAGACGTCTTGTTCCTCACCAACAATGTTTTTTCTTTAAATGAGCTGCAATCAGGTGTTTTGTTAGACGCTGGTTAGATTCTTGAAATGTCCGACTTGCTCCGTTTGTTTCCTTCTGTTTGCTTTCAATGTTTTACTTCAACACGGAAAACTGGAAGTCCGTTAGATTATCTATTCAAGCAAAATGTCCTTATAAAATAAATATACGTTAAAGTATTTCTTTGTTACAATCATGTGATCTCCAATAACATGCCACTTGTATTTAAAACGCGCTTTCGTTTCAAGAGCAAAGGTTACTGCATTGTTTTAGTAATGAACAGCACCGCTTGTCCTCAGTGAATGTGCCTCAGATAAATAACTCTAATTAATAACTCACCTTTCCTTTAACCCTACCCCCACGTTGCTGCAAATTGACGTCACTTCTCAAAGAAGACACTTGAATGTGTTTCAGCAAAATTGGAGAAGTTATTTTTTCTATGCTTACAAAAATATCAATGTTAGAGAGTAAAAAAACAAAAACAAAGCCTTTGTATAAGTATGAAATGCCAATACTGTAAATGACAATTTCAGTGTGATTAATAAATAACCGTCTTTCATGTCGAAGATCTGAAAGACAATGCATATTTAAAAGGGAAATAAATAAAGTATTGAATTTCTGTTTTATTCTGCTGCGTTTGGTCATTATTCAAATGGACGGCTATAAGAATCTAAGTCTTTAGTTTCTTATTCTTGAAAGTTTACTGTAGATAATACTTGCTTAGAACTGTGGCCCATTTCCGCAGGATCTTACTCCAGGGACATTTGTGTTTGTGGTTCAATAACAAGAGAGATCATGTTAGACATAATTAGCAAAAATCTTTCTCTGTCAAATCGTACAGAGATTACAACATTGTCTTAATATGCTTTAGATTAGTTGATAAACTTTAGTTTTGCCACTGTATGAAAAACTCAAGATATAATTCTTGTTATGGGTTTCAGTTTATCACATTATTTTTGAGGGAAACAATAAATCCATCCATCTATTTTGTGTGCCACTTATCCTACACAGGGTTGTGGACAACCTGGAGACTATTATCCTAGGTGACTCAGGACACAAAGTGGGGAACTCTGTGGATGGGGTGTGACCCAATCTCAGGGCACAATCACATACAAACTACGAACATTTTCGACATGCTAAAAAGTCTACAGCGCATGTTTTTGGACTCAGGAGAAAACCCCTGAAGCACAGGGAGAGCTTGCAAACTCCATGCATTCAAGGCAGGAATCTAGAAAAAACCAAACCACCTGGTTACAATAAATGATATATAATATTGATTGTGGATTAGGATTGCGATGATGATTTTGGCAGAAATTTCCAGAACTTTACTGTTCAAAACAGGACTGCTGTTAATAAAAAAATCACACAGACGTTTTTCCTCTACATTCACCTGGCATGTAGGGAGCTTTACTAATCATATGTATGAAATATTACTTCAGCGTAATGTTCTAGCTAACACTAATTAAGCCTAATTCTGATCATCAAAATACTGTTACTATGCATTACACCATGTGTGTATTGTATAAAAAGTATATTATATATTGTATTATTATATGTCATAGAATTACAAATTTACTCAACTGACGTTCAGACTTGCAAGATCAGATTAATGTTGCTTTTCTGTTACATTATTCATGACAGTGTGTTTACGCTGTGTTCCTGAAAGGACAGCTAAGATCAGAGATGTCAGAGATGCAGCTTCACTGTCGAAGACAGTGGCTAGCTTTATTGATTCAGAGGAAGTAAAATGGCTCTTGCAGCAACTCACTTGCTATAATGACTTTCCTGTGTGTTATAAGTCAAATGACAGACCAGCTAGCTTTACCAAAATTCAGTCACTGCATGAAATAATCACTGTGTTAGTTTCATCTCTGATAAATATCAGTAATCTGCACTGTCATGAACAAATATGCACTGCTCCTTTGAATTAGGAACTAATAATGATGTTCATGTTTATATAGTTAGCAATGTAGTTTAATATTTTAGTGTCTGTAGCAATCATATTGCAGTGGGCAGAAGAGTGGAACCTTCTGCTTAGTACCTTAATGTCACATGGGCTCACAATAGGAAGTAATTAAAGTAATATTATATTTATAATAAATTAAATTAAACATTAGACCTACAGAACATATTGGAGAACATTTGGGTCATTATCACGCCTCTGAAACATGCAAAAGATCCAACCACTGAATCTACCACTATACAGCTGTCATCTAGTTTCCTTCATATAATACAGTTGAGCTACAGAGATATGTTTTACGCTAGATTCAATATTGTATTAGGTTTCATACACTACCACTCAAAAGTTCGGGATCACTTGCATATTTCAGCTTGATTTCAGCTATGGAGGAAGACTCCATTAAGTCAATCCATCTTGTGGGAGATGCTCCAGGAAGCATGGGGTGAAATCTCATCAGATTATCTTGAAAAAATTGACAGCTAGAATGCCCAGGCTGTAACTGCTGCAAAAGGTGTTTTTTTGATGAAGGCACTTCCATAAAAATCATTATTTCTAACTCTGACATGTCAGCATGTTCTGTTCCTTTGCTATACTTTCTATTCAGACTAATTCCGTGTGTGTTTCCTTGGAAAACAATACAATTTTTGAGTGATCCCAAACTTTGAGCGGTAGTGTATATTCGGTAGTGTATTATTTGTTAACTTCTGTCATTGATAAATATCATCGATATTTCCATATGTCATCAATATCTATAATATATGGTTAATGGTATGGGGGCACGGTGGCTTAGTGGTTAGCACGTTTGCCTCACACCTCCAGCGTTGGGGGTTTGATTCCTGCCTCCGCCGTGTGTGTGTGGCGTTTGCATGTTCTTCCTGTGCCTCAGGGGTTTTCTCCCCTGGTCCAAAGACATGCATTGTAGGTTGATTGGCATCTCTAAATTGTCTGTATTGTGTGAGTGAATGAGAGTGTGTGTGTGCCCTGCGATGGGTTGGCACTCCGTCCAGGGTGTATCCTGCCTTGATGCCCAATGACGCCTGAGATAGGCACAGGCTCCCCGTGACCCAAGTGTAGATTGGATAAGCGGTAGAGAATGAATGAACATACCTCTTTGTTTTTATTTCACCTAATGCTTCTGATGTTTACTTACTACTGTTTCCTTTCACCTTTATACATTTCTCTTAAATCGTATACGTAGAAAGTGATATTTTATCATCACTTGCAGCTTCAAATTCTTTCTACTTTCTACTTTCTTCTAGGGTTCGATTCCTACCTCCGCCATGTGTGTGTGTGTGTGTGTGGAGTTTGCATGTTCTCCCTGTGCCTCGGGGGTTTCCTCCGGGTACTCCAGTTTCCTCCCCCGGTCCAAAGACATGCATTGTAGGTTGATTGGCATCTCTAAATTGTCTGTAGTGGGTGAGTGAATGAGTGTGTGTGTGTGTACCCTGTGATGGGTTGGCACTCTGTCCAGGGTGTATCCTGCCTTGATGCCCAATGACGCCTGAGATAGGCACAGGCTCCCCGTGACCTGAGAATAGATCGGATGAGCGGTAGACAATGAATGAATGGTCAATGGTTTCCTACATTACCCACAATGCTGTTCAACTACCTGCTGTTAGAGAAGCCAGTGGAATATAAGCTGTGTTTGATCTGAAGTTGCAACTTGTAATCCCCAAACTCCAACAAGAAAACCCCAAAATATCCCCTCAAATTAAATTCCTACTTGTCACCTCGGTGTAGTCTTCTCAACTACAAGTTTCTTCCCTGTTTACAGAATGATGTAAAGCTGCACACAGAATCAGAAGTAAACAAAGTACACTTCTTATCTTTATATGGGTTCTGCTGTGTTTGCTTTAGATCATTCAAAATACAGACATGTTCTCTTGTTAAATCTAAAATATGTCTTTCATGCAGCAGCACTTTAGTCCTTTAGTCTGTGCAGCTTTCTCACTTCCTCATTTGTATATTCCAGTCATTTGTAAATTCTGCTAATAGATAGATAGATAGATAGATAGATAGATAGATAGATAGATAGATAGATAGATAGATAGATAGATAGATAGATAGATAGAGTGGGGCAAAAAAGTATTTAGTCAGCCACCAATTGTGCAAGTTCTCCCACTTAAAAAGATGAGAGAGGCCTGTAATTTTCATCATAGGTACACTTCAACTATGAGAGACAGAATGAGAAAAAAAAATCCAGAAAATCACATTGTCTGATTTTTAAAGAATTTATTTGCAAATTATGGTGGAAAATAAGTATTTGGTCACCTACAAAAAAAGCAAGAATTCTGGCTCTCACAGACCTGTAACGTCCTCTTTAAGAGGCTCCTCTGTCCTCCACTCATTACCTGTATTAATGGCACCTGTTTGAACTCGTTATCAGTATAAAAGACACCTGTCCACAACCTCAAACAGTCTGACTCCAAACTCCACTATGGCCAAGACCAAAGAGCTGTCAAAGGACACCAGAAACAAAATTGTAGACCTGCACCAGGCTGGGAAGACTGAATCTGCAATAGGTAAGCAGCTTGGTGTGAAGAAATCAACTGTGGGAGCAATGATTAGAAAATAGAAGACATACAAGATCACTGATAATCTCCCTCGATCTGGGGCTCCACGCAAGATCTCACCCTGTGGGGTCAAAATGATCACAAGAACGGTGAGCAAAAATCCCAGAACCACACGGGGGGACCTAGTGAATGACCTGCAGAGAGCTGGGACCAAAGTAACAAAGGCTACCATCAGTAACACACTACGCCGCCAGGGACTCAAATCCTGCAGTGCCAGACGTGTCCCCCTGCTTAAGCCAGTACATGTCCGGGCCCGTCTGAAGTTTGCTAGAGAGCATTTGGATGATCCAGAAGAGGATTGGGAGAATGTCATATGGTCAGATGAAACCAAAATAGAACTTTTTGGTAAAAACTCAACTTGTCGTGTTTGGAGGAGAAAGAATGCTGAGTTGCATCCAAAGAACACCATACCTACTGTGAAGTATGGGGGTGGAAACATCATGCTTTGGGGCTGTTTTTCTGCAAAGGGACCAGGACAACTGATCCCTGTAAAGGAAAGAATGAATGGGGCCATGTATCGTGAGATTCTGAGTAAAAACCTCCTTCCATCAGCAAGGGCATTGAAGATGAAATGTGGCTGGGTCTTTCAGCATGACAATGATCCCAAACACACTGCCCGGGCAACGAAGGAGTGGCTTTGTAAGAAGCATTTCAAGGTCCTGGAGTGGCCTAGCCAGTCTCCAGATCTCAACCCCATAGAAAATCTTTGGAGGGAGTTGAAAATCCGTGTTGCCCAGCGACAGCCCCAAAACATCACTGCTCTAGAGGAGATCTGCATGGAGAAATGGGCCAAACTACCAGCAACAGTGTGTAAAAACCTTGTGGCGACTTACAGAAAACATTTGACCTCTGTCATTGCCAACAAAGGGTATATAACAAAGTATTGAGATGAACTTTTGTTATTGACCAAATACTTATTTTCCACCATAACTTGCAAATAAATTCTTTAAAAATCAGACAATGTGATTTTCTGGATTTTTTTTTCTCATTCTGTCTCTCATAGTTGAAGTGTACCTATGATGAAAATTACAGGCCTCTCTCATCTTTTTAAGTGGGAGAACTTGCACAATTGGTGGCTGACTAAATACTTTTTTGCCCCACTGTATATTGCCAAAAGTTTAGGGACACCCCTCCAGATCACTGAATTCAGGTGTTGTTTTTCAGTGGTTGGGCTTGGCCACTTAGTTCCAGTGAAAGAACTCTTAATACTTCAGCATACCAAGACATTTTGGACAATTTCATGCTCCCAACTTTGTGGGAACAGTTTGGGGATGGCCCCTTCCTGTTCCAACATGACAGTGCACAAAGCAAGGTCCATAAAGGCCATGAATTAGAGCGGAGACTGTGAGCCAGACCTTCTCATCGAGCATCAGTGCCTGACCTCACAAATGTGCTTCTAGAGGAATGGTCAAAAATTCTAAACCTTGTGGAAAGCCTTCCCAGAAGAGATGAAGTTGTTATAACTGCAAAGGGCAGGCCAACTCCATAAATCTAGTTCATCCCAAAGGTGTTCTATCAGGTTGAGTCAAGTTCCTCCACACCAAAATCACTCATCCATGTCTTTATGGACCTTGCTTTGTGCACTGGTGCACTGTCATGTTGGAACAGGAAGGGGTCATCCCCAAACTGTTCCCACAAAGTTGGGAGCATGAAATTGTCCAAAATGTCTTGGTATGCTGAAGCATTAAGAGCTCCTTTCACTGGAACTAAGTGGCCAAGCCCAACCCCTGAAAAACAACACCTGAATTCAATGATCTGGAGGGGTGTCCCTAAACTTTTGGCAATATATTGTATGTCTTTGTGTCTGGCCATGTCTCCGTTAATCAACTGTAACACTAATTCAGATAATATAATAGCCAAAATTATACAAGTCTGGGCATCCAGGATAACTCCGGTCTTTAAGCAGTTAATGATTTAAGCTAATTTTGGATAGATTATGCCGTCTGAAAACTACTTTGCGTACAAAGGCCTTTTTTTTCACCACTACGTTAATGATTGTAATTGTAGCTGTTGCTAAATGAGAGCCGTGTACACAACATCTCCGCAGCGTAAATGAGGCCACGCCCACTCGCTGACGGTAGAGGGCGGGGTTTCATGCTTCAAAGACGATCCTAATGGTTTATTCAATTTGCCTTCTGAAGAAGTGCACGGTCAATGTCACATTATAGCCCGCTCTCTGGACAAGAGCCATTCGCAGGGTGCTGTACATGTGGCACAGCACATAAAATCCTGCTTGTCTCTTGCTCCTGTCTCATGGAGTGCGTATCCGGGGAGACTGAACCGCACCCCTGAGCTGCTGGAGGGCTTGGCTGATATTCTCAGGAGTGGGCTATCCTCTCTTGGTCTTTTATACACCCATTTAATTTCTATTGATCGGAAAATTTACGATGTCTGACTCAGAGGATATAACGGAGTTCGGGAGCATAATGGAGCGGATTGAAAGGGGAGAGGTAAGCGTACACTGAAACACATTTACCTTTTTTTTTTTTGTTCTCAGAAACCTGCCATTGCTTTGATCTTGAGAGCATGAGGGATGCTGCATTTCAGTTAAAGCCGCCCTGTTTCTAGGAGTGCAAAATAAGAGCTGGATCATTACTGCAAGTCATGCATTTAGAGGGGTTTATTCGGAATTTTCTAATACAAAGCCAACACGCACCTGCACATGTTACGTGTAATCGAGCATGGCTACATTTAACGGTATGCCACTTGATTGCACGATAAGAAAAACAATCTAGCCAACGTTTTACCTGAGAGTATAGCTACGTTCAATGGCTATCGAGTTCATTGTAATTACTGGCCCTTAGCTGTGAACATGGCCGTGAAGAAACCGTTAGAAGAGCAGGCAGGTGCTCAAAGTTATAAAGGAGCACATTTACACCATGACTGTAAAACATTTACTACAAATATTCAAGCTGAACATAAAGAATCGCGCAATATTATCTGACTATTCAACAATTTTTACATTAATAAGTATTTCATATTTTGGATATAATCATAATAATAAATATCAAATTTAAACTTAAAGGTGGAAAGTAAAGTATAGCTTTGAATCAGAATAAAAAAGATAGTGAAAAGCAACGGCATAGAGTTCATTTTGTTTCTAAAAGCATACACAATAAGCATCCAAGCAATAACACACTGATGTATTTAGCCAGCTCTGTCTAAGCTACATAACACACTACTCTACTGCACTAAGTGTGAGCTCTCAGTCACGTAGGGCTTTTTGCGTCCGTCAAAAAGATTCAACATCTTTCTCTATCATTAATTTGATGAGAATTAATTTCATGACGTACACGTGGGACAGTCAATAAGGTCATATTTCAGCTCCTATTCGTCTCCGCCCCTAGACACGCCCACTGCATACCACTGCTTACCACTACATACACGACAGACACTATAAATACAACGTGACTACAAACTCATCACACTGCTAAAATCGGTGTAGTTTATGCAGGTCACGTGTGAGAGACTGCATTTTATTTATAGTTAAATTATTATTCATTGAAATACCTAAGAATTTAGGGTGAGCCTTTTAAACCATACGAACAAAGAAAACATTATAATAAAATGGCACAATAATGTACCTGCACTTTCGGCCCTCTGCAGGTGTGTGTGTGTGTGTGCGTGTCCTGTCTGCATCTTGTCCGAGGGTGTAGGCCTATTCCAGCCACGCCCAGTGTTCCTGGGATGGGTTGCGGATCCACCCGAACCCGATGAAGGGCCAGTTTCAGTGATCAGCTTACTCTCAGTACTTACATCTGTAACCGGTGTCTACCTCATATATTTACGTTCAGGTCATTTGGCAGAAACCCTTAACCAGAGCCTCTTACATTTATCTCATTTATACGACTGAAAAGTTGAGGGTTAAGAGCCTTGCTCAAGTTGAACTCACAACCTTATGATCCAATGTCTTAACCATTGAGCTACCACTTCCGCTATACAGATTTCCTTATATGGTTACCAAGTTACCAAAATAGCTCAGACAACTAATAAACGCACTTGTACCTTACCTACTACTTGCAAAAATCGTCTTTACGACTTCACAGGCCGGACGTAGAACAATTATATGACTACGTGAAGGCAGGATTTCCCTCCATCCTGGCAACCAGGGACTGAAGTGCCATACGAGGCTGTGTTTTTTTTTTTTTTTTTCTTTACTAATATGACACGAGCTGACTGTATAAATGCATTATATCTTGACCGAGGTTAGTGCACGTTTGTCTTTTAAAATATTTGTGATTTTATTAATGAACAATACACGGGTGGCCGCGTGACTATTCATCTCATTCATCCACGCCCCCTAATTTGCATACACAAGGTTGCTAAGGCGACTTACGGTGGCCCCGCCCTGATCCCCGGCTTTCTGCGCTCCTTCCCATAAACTAACGGCAGTGCTCGTGTGTGCTGATTCACGGCGTCGCTTTATCTGTAGAGTGGACTGGCGTTTTTATTTCACGCTTTGCTTCCCGTCTTGCCAAAGTTCTTGTTCTTTACCTTAGCCAGCTAACACTGCTTTTAAGCAGTTAAGCCGTTTACAATGTCTGCGGTATCAAGGAGAAGCTGTATGGGGGTAAGTGATGCAGGAAAATGATTTGAGTGTAGTGAATGTATTTGGAGCTCATTAGCGCGACGGTTGATAGCGGAGCCATGTCGTGTTCCTGGATGTATTTAGAAAAAACTTCCAGTAAATAAACTGTATTGAGTTAACGCCGACACCTTTTGTGTTGCCTAAAATTGCGACAAGAACGCCTGTTTAAGTCTGTAAGACCCGACTGCTACATTTTAAGGGTGAAAACAAGCAGAAATTCAACAATGGCTTGCTCCCTTCCCCTTTATTTCCCCACATGGCTTTTCTTATGCAAACCAGGCTTGAGCTCGGGTGCAGGGGTCTTCAGTCTCATTTGTAACAACAATGTAGAAGGAAACAAAACATATATCAAGTCTTGTACAAAACTTTTATTGCATGTGAATTTCCACTTAGATAGCTTAATAGCACACTCACTTCAGTAGTTTTCCACTGTGCTTAAAAAGTCCTAATATTTTAAATAATAAATGAATGAAAAGTTTAAAAAAAAAAAAATAAAAAAATCTACCCTTCCAAGATATGTCAAATTGTTCTCCACACTGTTCCTGTTCATCCAGAGTCACTGAAGCCTGATCTCTCTGTTTTGCAGGTCCCTATAAAGAACATAGAGCGCGAGCTGATCTGCCCCATTTGCAAGGAACTGTTCACTCACCCGCTCATCCTGCCATGCCAGCACAGCGTTTGTCACAAATGTGTCAAAGAGCTGCTCATGCTAAACCAGGACGACTCTTTCAGCACGGATGCCGGATCCGAGTGCTCGAACCCTGGAAGCCCTCGGTCCAGAGTTCCCTCTCCCAGCATGGAGAGGCTGGACAGGCTGGTCCGATCAGGTGCGTCCCAGCTCTGAGTCTCAACAGCTACACACTGAATCTGACACCAGAATATGTAATAATGTGCTTTGAAGATTTTTTTATTCGGTACATTAGTTAGAATGGAATAGAAAATGCAAGAAAGTCTGGTGAACTTGTTACATTTTTGCCCTCTGGGTGCCTAGTGAACTCTACTTATAAATGTGAACTCTGGGTTAAGGAAAGGGAAAGTATGAGCAGGAAAGTTATACTACTTTATGCAAACATTTAGCTTTCTACTTATTTACTCTGTGACTATTCAGGCTTCACAAGCCTGTCAAACCTGTTACTTACTCTGGTCAAACCCGGATCAATGAGCATGTGTATCGATTTTAGCATGATCTTCAGTGCTGATAGCCTACTGCCTACAGAATGTTCCTGCATACAATAATGCTTTAGTTAATTTTGCACTAATATAGATCAATTCCTTACATTTGGGTGACATGAATGGTTCTCTGTTACTAAAAAAGGGGGCATAAATTTTAAGATTATGGTAGTAAATGGCATATTTAGTCAGCTATAGACATGTTTTGTGTGGACCCCCAGCGGAGAGGAGGGATTGACCGATGTTTTCTAGTTCTGCCTCCTGCAAAGTGTTGTCATGGTGAGGCAGTCTGGCATGAGGAGGATTAAATCAAACCGAACAAACCTTGGGACAAGAACCTCCAGGCTTCTTTTATGTCGTCCAGCATTTGCTTAAGCAAATAGTTCAGCTTTATTTTTGTCTGTCAGTGAAAGATACGCATCAAGCTCCTGTGAATTAACAACTATGTTCCTGTTGTCCTCATCTACAATGTCAGATATGCATTGAAATGTGTGACATGTAATATGATTTCATGTTTGTGCAATCCTGGGCCGCGAACCAGGTCTCATGCCACATTTGTTCACATTTGTTCTGTGTTACTCTTATTTTATTTCACTTCTCTGTTTGTTGCTTGCAGCCTCACTCAGAAGGTCGTTTGGAGGGAGAGGTAGATGTGGGTTACATAATTTGAATAGCTGTAGTGAGTACGGTGTTTGTAGAACCCCTGTGAACACACTACTTCTCTGTAGATACAAACATTTCATTGTGCGAGACGGTGTAATGGAATAACGGAAACGGTGTCTTTTGAAAAGTCCTACAAGTCTACTGAGCATATTCACTGGATAACATTGTGCAGCATTGAAGCCACACATTTGCAAATCCTTTTACAATGAATTATTCCAACCAGAGAGAGAGAGAGAGAGAGATTGGAAAGCTGGGGATGTTGCTGTGGAGGTGTGCTGGACAGGAATGTGTGGGTCACTGTGCAGAGTTCCCCTGCTGTGAAACACCAATATATTTCAGAATAGCATTTCACAGTAGTGACCTTCTTTATATTCACTGTGAATTTCAGTGATACTGAAATCTGTCCTTTTTTTTTTTTATATTTAAAAAAATTCTGGTCTCAAATGTAACATGTAATATGGAGAAATGATTAACAGAACTGTTAAACCCACAGCAAAGAAGAAAAAAAGTTTAAATGGCAGCTCAATATTTCCGCCGGTATCACTAAAATTCAAACTTTTATTTTATTTTACTTAATGAATTTTGTGATGTATGTTTATTATAATCTGACAGCCGCAAGAGATATTTTCATATTATTAAACTTGTGAAAGAAAACAATTGCACAGTTGTGTAATATGAAAAGTGTCGTGGAGTGCGTGACACGTACCTCGTCGCTTCTGGTGTAACGCAGGCAAATGTGCAGACCCGAGGTACCTGATCTCGGTCCATTGTCGTTTAAGACTTTTAAACAGAGTTGTAGTGAACATTATTGGAGATGTACTTATTGCTAATCTTAGCTTTCAAGCTTCATATCTGATTGCCCGTCCACATGAAGGTAAAAAAAACAGATTCAGAGAAAGTCCATGAAAACGGTATGGCTGTCTGCCGGATGTTTCCGTCTTCACAGTGACCTCATGTGGACGTACGGCATAACCATTGGCTGAATAGCGATGTCAGTATTTATTTGAATATTGGTGGATCAAATGGTTAACAGGTATTTGAATGTCTGTGCATATCCCTAGCTTCCACGGAAAGTGCTCATCCGGTCAAATGGTGGTTTATTTGGTCCTGTTGCTATCCATCTCACCACCAGCAGATGGCACTAAAATTACTAACAGCTGCTTTAAACCCAATAGAGTATTTTCTTGAAATGTGTTAATTTACTGAATTGTGCATTGTACATTTTGGATTCATTCTATGTTAACAGCATGTCTTTTCTCCTAACTAATCAATGCATCAGTGTACCACTCAGTCCTGGCCAACTCCTTTCATATTTTGTGTAATATAACACATGGTAAAGATTACATGTGTAAACACTAACCTTGCTTCTGTTCAGTGTTGGTCCTGGCAGTAAATATGCTCAGTATTTCAAATGGGCAGGCGTTTATTTTTGCTTGTTTCCATCCACTCTACTCTTCCATGCACCTCAGATGTGAGTGTCACACATCAGTTTGCATCTGAAAGTGTGGTCCACTGCAAATTTAGTGATGGTAAAGTGAGGACCTTCTACCAAATTTAACTCTCAAGTGACGGAGGCAGATTTGAAGAAGATAATGCTTTCAAGTGCATCACTTTTTAGTTTTAGCGTAGTACAATAATCTTGAATGAGAGGGTGCTTGCCGTTGATTTGTGGTTTTTGTAGGGCCAGGCACCTCTATGCTCTGCCAGAATGGCCTTACGATGACTTACTGGTCTGAGCGTTTTATTTTCTTTCCCCTCCTCTGCACTGAGTGTCATTGCGGCAGCAGCAGCTGGCCCCAGCAAGCCGCGCTGCAGATGCTGCCTGCTCCTCCCCTCCCCGAGCAGCACAGCGCAGCCATGGCCTAAGTACATGCTTCTTCTTCTAACACGCCCTCACTCATTGCCTATTTTCCCTCATTTTGTTTCAGTTCCCATCTGTAAAGGTCCCCACAGTCATTCACTGACGGTCATGTCCTGCCACGTCCGCAACAGTCAAGCCGTTATGAGTCCGTTACATCTCCGTACATCTCTTTGCATGTTTGTTTCGGCAATGTTTTGCATCCATTGGTCACTTTTGTGCCCTGCAGTGTGATGTCAGTGTCTTGTGTCCATGCCGTGCATCTACATTTAGTCTTTTCTTAGCTGTTTCTTAGTGTTTGTGACCTGCTTGCTTCTGTGCCGTCAGTGGCTTTCTCTTCTGAGATTTTCCTTCATGTGAAACACCAAGTTTGTGTCTGTCTCTGTAACTGTATTTTGTGTGTTTTTTTTTATATGTTTAATACATTGAACTGGACAAGGAATAGGATAAAGCTTTAAGCAATCTCTTTGATATCTGTAGTTTTTTTCCCCGGTGTCAGTAACGTCAAAAACAGAAAACACTTTTTAGTTATGATGCATCATACTCCAGCATTTTTTGTGATTTAAGTGTACATTTGTGACATCATCTGTCTTCAGCTTGTCTATCAAGAAATTGGTCTGTAACTGGCTCACATATCTTTTGTTTGGTATCCCTTTGTTTGACCTCTTTTTATATTTGAGCATTTTATTGTCCAGATCATTGTCCCCCTTTGTGGCTTTTTTCTTCTGTTTGTCGCATCGTTTGTGAGCATCCTGAAACTGGAGTCAACTGACTCGAGTTTCATCTTTTTTAGGTCAGCAGTGCTTTTGCTTTTATAATATTGTTCGTCTATGTATTTACCTGACAGAGTAATATTTTTGTGAAATCAGGGTCCGTGTCCTCTTCTCCCGGCTGGAGGCGCTCCTCAGTCACCCCCCGTGTCACCAGCTTCCCATGCCCAGGTTGCCAGCGTGACATAGAGCTGGGCGAGCGGGGCATCAACATGCTCTTCCGCAACTTCACGCTGGAGAGCATCGTGGAGCGCTACCGGCAGGCGGCCCGTGCCGCCGTTGCCATTATGTGCAACTTGTGCAAGCCACCTGCTGTGCAGGAGGCCACCAAGAGCTGCATGGACTGCAAGGCCAGCTACTGCAACGAGTGCTTCAAGCTGCATCACCCATGGGGGACGCCCAGGGCCCAACATGAGTATGTCGGGCCTACTACTAACTTCAGACCGAAGGTATGACTGGCAAAGCTGCCAAATTACTAACCTCAGATCCTATAATGTCCTAGTTATCATTTGATGTTTAGTCAAGTCAGACAGCCACTAGAATAAAAGACTGCCATAACATATAATGAAGTATAATCATGCTGTTGGTGACCTTAAAGAACATTTATTTGACTTTATTTGATATAACATTATTATGTTGACTCCTTCGATTAAAAAGAAATTCTGTTCAAATAGATTTCAGGCATTATCATATGCGTATTATATTTGGTATATTTCTGGCTGCAGGTGTTGATGTGTCCTGAGCACGAGATGGAGAAAGTTAACATGTACTGCGAGGTGTGTCGCAGGCCGGTGTGTCACCTCTGCAAACTCGGCGGTTCTCATGCTAACCATAAAGTCACGTCCATGAGCAGTGCCTACAAGGTCCTCAAGGTATGCAGACTCGAATTAAAATTGTAACATAAACTATAGGTTTCTAATGCATTCTCAAACATGTGATGGCACATTGTATTTGTTGAGGGTTTACAGTTTCATTTCTTAACCTGCTCATTAAAAATTGAGCATCCTGCTTCGCAAGAACTGAGGATCATGTTACTCATGAATGGAGGGGAGCAAGGCGAAAAGTTCATGCATGTACATCTGTCAGTAAAAGCGTCCTCTTTACTTTTGGCCAGGTGTAAATTCCTAAAGATACAAAAAACACCTCAGGCCCATTTTGTCTTTGGTCTAAGCCGTGTAACCTTAGGTTAGACCAAGCAGGCCTGGGCTATGCATTTTTAATGCAATCATTTGTGCCTAATAATATTAAAGCCATCACAGAGCTCATTGTCTTCTGTCAGTGTGGTATTAGATGCTCTGAACTGCCTGAAGATTGCTGGGGCACTTTACTTTTCCATTACGTACATTCATAGCTTAACAGATTTTTTTGTTCTGCCAACAGGAGAAGCTATCAAAAAGTATCCATTACTTAATTAGCAAAGAGGAACAAGTGAGGACTCAGATTTCTGAACTCGATGTCTTGATTCAGCAGACTGAGGTAAGTAGCTTGTGGAAACCTTTGAGAGCCTTTTGCTCAAACTACTATGCTCACTGCAAGACAGGATCATATCTTTCCCTGTCAAATAGAATTTATGAACAGATTTATATATTATATATAATTTTGATGGTCAAGCCATGGAATGTTAGGGGATTGATCTCGAATTTGAAATGTCTACTGTATTGTGATTTAGAATTACCTATTAAGAATTTATTATTTCAGAATCTTATTAAATATAAAATGTAATGGTCTGTAGTAGTGACTTAAGGAAAGCAAATTCACAGCTAGTGTTTAATGATTAAAATAGTGTATTGGTTATTGGGGACTAAAGGTGGCCCACATTTTTGTTCTCATTTTTGAGCCCAGTAAACATGGCCAAGTGAATTGTGCTTCTGACCGCTCTGTTTAGGCAAACAGATTTGCAGCTGGCAGAGAGTAAAAACTATCTACTGGTCCACAAGGACTGGTTCTGGAAATGCTGGTGTAGTAAATTGTGTGTAGTGACGCACTCACCTAATTCTGAGTACTAGTGCCGGACCTAAATTGGCCTGAAGTGGTGGATTGATTTTGAGACAGATTTGAACATGACAAATGTCTTCCTGGTCAGTGAGTTGAGTAGCTCTTGAGTATTTTCTTTCTTAAGCACATCATTAGCTGATGGAAAAGAATAGCAATCAGACCATTACTGGGTTTCAGCAAATAACTCTTATCGGTATATTGAAAATGAAAATGGGCTAGCAGTGCTTTTGGTAATTAATGTTTGTATCTCACCAATGTAGGAAAATGGACAGCTTGCAGAGAGACAGGCGCATGAGCACTTTGAGCGTCTATTTGAGACTCTGCAGGAAAGGAAGACTGAATTGTTGCGGTCCATTGAGTTGTCCAGGAACCGACGTCTGGACAAGCTCAGGAGCCAGGTGGAAGAGTACCAGGGCATGCTGGAGAACAGCGGTTTAGTGGGTTACGCACAGGAAGTCCTCAAAGAGACTGACCAGTCCTGCTTTGTTCAGACGGCTAAGCAGCTCCACATCAGGTTACACCAGTAGCCCCTAAGTCTTATTTTACTGA
Organism: Hemibagrus guttatus; assembly: GCA_033459395.1. NCBI lineage: Eukaryota > Metazoa > Chordata > Actinopteri > Siluriformes > Bagridae > Hemibagrus > Hemibagrus guttatus. The sequence continues at coordinate 15,115,484 of JAUCMX010000007.1, forward strand.
CAGCTTCACAGTCATCCACTTTGTTCTTTTAATGAGGATTATGTGCTGCTGTTTATATACAGACACAAGCTGCTTAACAGTGGCTGGTGGTCTATCTTTAAGGTTCTGGTTAGTGAAAGCTGGCCATGTGCTTGTGAGCTTTGCAGAATGGCCTGTTTGGGTAGATTTAAGTCTAGTAATAGTGTGTGTCTTTCAGTCTAATCCTGATAATTGATCTCCATTAGGCGGCTTTTGGCAGTTTACTGTCTAAGAACTGCATATACAGTGATCAAACATTGCTGCTGTTAAACTGCTGCTGTATCTCACTGTCTTCTTGGGTTCAGGATTCAGAAAGCAACAGAGTCACTGAAGACCTTTCAGCCTGCTGCTAACCCCTCATTTGATGAGTTTGTCCTGGACACCTCAAAGGAAGAGTCCTTGCTGAAAGATCTTTCTTTTGGTGGAGGTAAGTCTGAGAAAGGCATGCATTCATGTATTCCTGTAGGTGGGTGGTGGGGTGTTGGTGTGTCTGCTACCAGTGACTTTCTAATTAAATAAGCTGGTTGGAGTCCTAAAATAGCCCAGGATTTTGCCAGGAGGATTTGCAGCATTTACTCTTATTCCTTTCATAATAACTTGTTGTTGTAGAAGGTAGAATTTTTGAAATAGGTCCGTGTGTGTGAGTATATAGAGTATACGACTGAGCACACTAGTTTTAGATTTATTATCCTTACTTCGAAATCTATCAAACTGTTTATTAAAGGTTGGTTGTTTCAGTTGTTCCTGAAAGTGTATGATCTTAATAGTGCAACAATCACCATTGTGTCTGATGTGGACTTTCCGCCTATCCCATTATTTCCTGTTCCTCTAAATACATCTTCTATTTGTGTTAGGTAAATTTTTTTTTATTTTTTTTTTTTTTAGATAAACTATAAACTAGGCGTCTGTGTTTTTTCCACTGAGAAACCAAGGGAACGCAAAGCTTTGCACTCAGTTGTATGTAGATAAAGGAAAAGTACAGGGAAAAGCTGGAGCGCTACAGAGGCAAATATAGATGCTAAAATTGCAAGGTAGTATACAAAGTCTGCTCAGGAACTGTTTATTTAGTCAGAAGTCTCTCCTCAGCTATGCAAACAAAGTGCAGAAGGGGAAAAAGATGTTTCAAACTTCTTCTAAATCTGTGGGGAAATGAACTGGTTAATACATGAATTGTTCTAGAAAACATGTTCTAAACTTGTAAAGGTCCTGGTAAAATTTCTTGATCTCGATAATCTGCTATGACTCTTGTGTAGATCTGCACTTCTGAGCAATAATGCTAGTATAACTGTGGTTGAAGACTGGAGTCAGGCAACTATTGAGCAAAGGCTGACCTGTCAGTGAACCAAAATGGTGTAATTCTGGTCAGATTAGTGTTGCACATGGTCCAAATCCTGCTTTCATCACATTCTCAATTATTTTTCTTTGAAATCATGCGTGCACACACAGTGGATTTAGAAGCGATTCAGACCCTTTTACTTGATTCATACTTTGTGTTCAGTATTTGATTTTGAATGGATACAATTCCCATTTTATCCATCAATCCAAAGTAAATTGCCCATCATGAAAAAGTAAGTGTTACAGATTTTAACTAAAGTAATCAAACCCTTTGTTGTGGCACTCTAGATTGTGCTAAGGTGCATCTTCTTTCTTCAAGGTGTATTTTTGTTTAGAACTCAGCTGGTGTTCACCTGTTGCAATTGAAATTGATTGGACATAGTTTGGAAATGCACACAATTTAAACTGTATTGTCTGGACAACCATGCCATGAAGTCCAAGGATCTGTGGAGCTCCACAATCACATTGTGGCAAGGCATTGATCAATGCTGGGATACAAAACAATTTCCAAGGCATTTTCAGTTGTTCCCAGAGTCAAAGTGGCAATTTTGAAATAGAAGAAGCTACAATCTCGAACCTTCTTAGAGTTGACTGTCAGGCCAAATTGGCCAACCAAGAACAAAGGGGCTTGGTCAGGCAGGTAAGGAAGAAGCCACTGTTCACACTAGCAGAGCTCCAAAAGTACCTGTTGGACAAACCTACCATCTCTACAGCACTCCATAAATCAGGTCTTCATGGAAGAGTGACAAGAGAGATGCTACTGTTGAGTAAATAGCATATGACTGCATAAAGGACTCTGGCAACATTTATGGAAAAGGATTCTTTGGGCAAAAAAAGCAAGCAAGCAGTACATAACCTGGTTAATTATATCCCTAGAGGGATATCATCATGCTATGGGGGAACAGGGAGACTATTGAGGTACAGCCAAATACAGGAACATCCTTGAAAAAAATCTAGAGTGCATATGCAAATTTGGACTGGGACGACAGTTCACTTTTCAACACGACAGTGACCCTTAAGCACATAGCCGACACTCAGTTAAATCTCAGACTTATGGATGTGTAAAAATGGCAAGTGTAGTATGTATTCAGAATCAAATCAACAACATAAGGTGTGCAACAAGTGAAAGGGTCTGAATACCTTCTGGATCCACTGTGTGTCCTGTCACCAATCAGTGCAATAAGGCATATTTCAAAAAGGTCTGCCTTGCTGAGCGTGAGTAATGATGTACAAAATACTATAATTAAGAATCAATTTCACTATCTAATTTTTGCTAATGCTACTAATGTCTAGTGATGGACAAAAAGCTCTGCATATAGTAAGTGAAATTGATCAAAGGAAAAAGCATACTAGGCAGATGGCATCTGGCATCTCTCCTCCATTTCAACACTGCATCTCTGATTAAAGTGGACTTTTAATGGTGTTTTTGTAGTGCTGATGGAAGCCATATATGCTCAGAGCGTGGAACACCTTCTTGGCCTCCAGCCCTTTTAAATCTGCTTTCGTTCTTCTCTGCCATACTTTCTGCTGCAGAAGAATTCATGACCAGAGAGCAAGATGAGGTTTCTTCCCAGTTTTAAGGGGTTTAATGCAGCCCCTGTTCTGGTCAATAGCTTGTTATCTGGGGAGAAGTGCTTTGGGCTCCGTGCCTAAAGGCTTGGCAAGCTTCTTTAGTTTTGTGGCAGTCCCCTCTTCATCCTCGCTTGCCGAGCTTACAGCTCTTCACTTTTTGGACAGGGTCATGCTTAAGAGTTCCTCCAAGTTAAGCAAAACCTAATTTTTCTGTATCTCTCTTTTATTAAAATTTGTGTTCCCAACAAGCTGCAAATACAAAGCCTGATGATGAAAAAGCACGCATTAGATGTTCTGTTTACCTTGCATTCGGGAACCTTGGAAGTTTTGGCTTGGGAATAGCTCTATTCTTGTCCCGTTCACTTCATGTCCTTCAGTTTGATGCATGAACCATGTCTTTTGTAGTTCAAATGTTAACGCGGAATTCTGTTTATTTTTGCTCTCCAGTTCCCGATCCACCCATGATCGACTTGTCTCAGAGTCGGGTGTATAATGAGGGCCTGATCCACTGGAGGCTGCCTGAGGACTCTCTTCCTACTGACCACCATGTCCTCGAGTATAGAAAAGTGCCTGCAAAGGATGAGGAGAGCCAGTGGCACCTGACCGAGCAAGTGTACGGCTCCAGCAGAGTGGTGTGTGATTTGGATAGTGATTGCCGCTACACATTCAGGGTGCGGAGCAGCCGCAATACCATTCACAGCCCCTACAGCCCCGAGGTGTCCTTTCACACACCTCCTGCACCAGGTAAATGAACATTATCATGGTTAATAATCTGATTCTTGCACGAAAGTCGGTACCCGATGGAGCTCTCACTCAGTTCGGTCTTAGCTGTGAGTGAGACTGTAAAAATCCTCATTACAATAATGGCGCTTTTTCCGCCATTTGATGGTGCAGCATGGCTCAGCAAATTAACTGCAATCCCACGTGATGATGCTTTTTTTTAATGACATCCACGTCCCTGTGATGAATCTAGTTACCCGTTTTCTCCGGGGACCATGCAAGTTTATACCTGCTAGTGATGCTAAAAATAGCGCAAACTGTTGATTTAGTGAAACGAAATTACACAGAATCTTGATTCATCTCTCAATGAATCATTTGTTTATTAGCAGTGTTGAGACTGCTTTAAAAATCTTCTGAATTTAAAATTAATGTTTGTTTCAGATTTGTTTTTATTCATATACACAGATTTTATTTTTTAGATTTACATGGATTTCACATGGATTTTTCATGTTGCATGCATCAGACTTCCTGGAGCCGAATTTCTAATGGCTTTTTACACACATTGTGTCCTACGTAGGGTGTAGCTGTCTTGCGCTTAATGGTTTATTCAGTGGCAGTGCCACACACTAGGACTGGGAGATATAACAATATTTTTTTTTTCCATCGTCTGTACCGCTTATCCGGTCTATTCTCGGGTCATCCGATCTATCCGGAGTGCCAACCCATCGCAGGGCACACACACATTCACTCACGCAATCGCACTACGGGCAATTTAGAGACCCAGTCAGCCTAGAAGCACGTCTTTGGACTGTGGGAGGAAACCCACCAAGCACGGGGAGAACATGCAAACTCTCCACACACAGTGAGCGAGAGCAAGACTTGAACCCAGGGTGCTGGAGGTGTGAGGCGAACGTGCTAACCACTAATATAATGGTGATATTTTGATAAATTATAGCACACTACATGTTCTGAGAGATTCTGTTTATCAAATCATTCATTAAATTGTCTACGATATCCACAAACCTGCTGGCCCTTTTATTCAAATCCACTCTGAGACTCTGCTGACTCTGCATCTTGCTCAAACAAATCCTGACTATGCATTCCCTATCACAGTGTATGAACCAGCTCTTCTATGTTGATTAATGACTGAACATATGGTATGTGGCAGTTGTACTGCTGAGCCACCACGTGTAACCTCCCATGACGTTTTATGTATGTAGTTAATGCACATATTTGAACAAGATTACTAAGTAGGCCGATCTCTACTAAGATCTTTTGATCGCAGCATGTTTGTGCACCTCCTGTCATGATTACCTTTATCTTAGATTAAATCTGACAGCATTTGTGTGCTCAGACCAGCAGAACCCATTTAAAGTGGAGACATTTTTCAGCTTTTGTTTGTTATTCAGTGAATGTCGGATTTAAGCAGTTTAAACTGCTGTTAAAATAGGAACTGTGCTAACGGAGTTCATCCATTCCCTTTCGGAAATTGTGCACAAGCACTTTGTTTAAGCACAGAGCTGGATGAAGAGTCATTCCAAATGAGCATGAGTGTGTTATTAATGAGGGGGATTTTTGAATCTTTGCACCTCATTGTAATATTTGGTGCCTTGTCTAAAACACTTCCGCTGCTCAGTGCTGTATTGCTCGATTTGCAATTATAGAATCATATTATTCTGAAGTAAATTCCGAGTTTGGATTAATTAAGGGTTGGTACAAATAAAATTACAAAATGAAGGTGTATTGCAGTACTGAACAAGTATCTTATTTGAGTTAGTGCATTGTTTCAATATATTTCTGTTGATTCACTGGTAACTTGGAAATGTTACACATTTAGTCACTGACTGTCTCAACAAAAAGTCATCTTTTATAATTAGATTGTTTCTTTTGTTCGTGTAGTGTTTGAAACAACAGCCCCTTTAGGATACTGTGAGTTTGCAATCACAGAAATTAACACACAGTCAAGCACTCAGCAATCAACTATTTGGAGGCGCTTGCAATTTTTTGCTAAATTACTACAGATTTTGACCAAGATGTGTCGTTATCATAACTCACATTCTGCCAAATCTCCCTTCAATTCATTCATCCAACATAGGTACAGCTATCATAAAGTAATATTACATATGTTTTCCTTTAGTTTACAAGAAGAATCCAGTGCTTGCAATTTTGCCAATTCATGTATGCATATATACGAATATAAGGACTGGAAAGAAGTTATGTTGTCACATCCTGTTCCTTCTTGAATACTTTACATTCTCTTGGCCAGTATTAATATTCAAGAAACACTAATCCTTAATGCAGGTTTCAAGAAGCTGCTGTTTGTTTTTCCACAGTGTTCGGCTTCTTGTTCAATGAGAAATGCGGCTACAGCACAGAGCGTCTGAGGTTGAGCAAGAGGAAGGACTCTGTGGACAGCATGGCTGGCATGACCTTCTTGCTGGCTGCTGATCGAGTTCAGACTGGAAGTTACATATGCCTTGATTACATCATCGGTGACACAGGAATCTCTCATGGCCGCCACTACTGGGCTTTCCGTGTGGAACCAAGCTCTTACATGGTGAAAGTAGGCGTGGTATCAGACTCGAAGATGAGCGAGTGGTTCCACAACCCCCGTGACACCAGCAGCCCACGGTAAGCTCAAGTGTACTTGAGGGAAAATCAACCACTGTTACTTCTGTTAATTAACTGGGAATTTGTGTACTATACTTTAAAAAAGGCTCTTACTGCTGGTCAGCAATCTGAGGTAATGGAACAATTTGTTTAATTGATGAAAGAATAGTAATTAAAGGTAGAATGCTGCCAGTAAAAGCCACTTCACCCCTGTTCCCTAGTGCCTCATTTCAAGAGCATAACTATGTGTTTCAACACTTTTGAAGCACTTCCCCCATCTATTTCTTGGCATTTCCCCTTGTTGGAATCTGTTTTGACATCGAGGGCCATCCCTCGTCTGTCAGCTGATGTGAAGGTCTGTCGAGCCCTAGGGAGCATTGATATAATGAAGCAATGTATTGGAGCCGTCATGAGCAAAAACTGTAGATAAATCTTTAATATGATGTTTGATTTGATGCAGGGTGCATATGGTGCAGTTTGATGAATAAATAATTGAAGAAATGGTAAAGAAATGCAGAACCTAAGTGTACTACCAACCCTAATGATGTCAAAAAAGCTGCATCATACAGTCCAGTATTGAAATTGAACCTCTAAGAAAGAAAGATGTCCAAGGAGAGGGCTAAAATGGCAGATATAGAATTTTTAAGCATACACACATGTGCATACAAGCATGTAACTGAAGTGCTATTTGTTTAAATTGGGGCATCTGATCTGGTGCTTTAAATAGTTGGATCTTGTCCAAGCCAACTGGTTCCTGTTCAGTAAATCTTGATCATGCCATTCTTATAATTTCTTTCTAGGTACGACCATGACAGCGGGCATGACAGTGGCAGCGAGGACACATGCTACGAGCTGTCTCAGCCTTTCACTCTGCTTACAGTAGGCATGGGCAAGCTCTTTATTCCCAAAGCGTCCCACACAGCAGCCGCCGGAGACCACGGCAGCCGTGTTCTGCCTCTGCCTCAGCGAATCGGCATCTGCCTCGACTACGAGGCCGGACGCGTCTTCTTTTACGACGCTGACTCCATGCGCTGCTTCTACGAGCGTCAGGTGGACTGTTCCGGAACCATGTACCCCGCGTTTGGCCTCATGGGGGGCGGAGCCATCCACCTGGAGGAGTTCATCACGGCCAAGCGCCTCTCTTACATGTGAATGTGTCCGAGTTGGTCTGCTCTTCACTAACTATCCTATTCCTTGAGCTTATTTTGTCCCTTGCTTCTCACAAGTCATGATATGTAGCTATTTGTGAAAACACTATTTCAGTGCACTAGAATTTCAGAGCCACAAGTAATCTGGAAAAACCCTTGATACAGTGCCTTTTAGAAGACCAAGTAGGCAGGTGTTTAGATTATAATGTCTGCACTTAAACACATCAGGGTTTAACACCAGTCACAGAAATGCAAAAGAACACACTACACCTTAATATAATGCAAAGTTTTACAGATGTCACCTATTTGCTGTACACATGAGCAATTTAATGATGGTCTGATGTTGCAGATGAGTACGGTAATCAACACTAATACCTGTGCACTCGTAATAACCGACTTTGTACACTGTTCTGATTGTAGAAATGCTGCTTGGGCAGGCTTTGTTTCTTTTAAGAAGATGATTAAGAACTGTTTAAGAATAAGAACAATAATGATCTAATAAATAACTTGCAGTGAAACTAAATCTATTCCAAACAGTCTATCTTAAAAACACCATGAAAGTGCTTGCTTGCAGTGGACCGTGATGTATACATGTAATGACACCTCGTAGTGATTGGTATATAATTGAATGCAGCATTGAATAGCTTTTGCATTTTGAATGTGTCCTTTTTTTTTTTTAATGTAAAAATGCAAAGTAGCATTTGAAGCACAGCTGTGCTGCTAGGTTTTAACCAGGGTATGAGTACTAACACTGATTCAGAAGGTGATTGGGTTAACATGCACCATCACAGCCAGTCCAAAAATGATAAACTGACATGGCCTTAGTGAATAATGATGACAGATAACTGGCTTTTAATGGGATTTAAATGGAGTAGCAATTGGTGGATGAAATGGCATTGCCATGTAATTCCTCAGGTACTCACCCTATGGGCTTTCTAATACCTACCTCTTAGTCCTGATATAATAATAATTGGCACTGGTTTTATGCTTGGATGAATTTGAGGTGGTGGTATAGCATGTGCCTATTCACTAAACCTCAAAGGGCTTAAGCTGGAACCTTCTGAGTTTACCAAATCGAAGCATTTTATTCTTACATTTTAAGTCTTTTTAACTTGCTGGAACCTCTGATTTATTTTGCAAATTGATTTTTCTTTAAGATGCTTTCAAATTTCAATGCTTTTCTATCCTTTCCTACTTGATGGTTTACTGTTTGTTTTTATTTTATTGTAGCATAATCCTTTATGAAAGGAATGTTTTAAAGAAAGCATCACATATCATGGCCACAAGGTTTTGTTTTCAATCTCTTCATTAATATGTAATATATTTTACATGTTGTGTCCTGAGGATTTGTTTGTGATGATTAAAACCAATAATGTGAACGATGGTATTGTCACATAAGGAAATAGTGAAATCATGGGATGCTCTTCCAGTAGTTACTTTTTGTAAACACTAATCATTGTTTATCACATTTCTTTCCACAGTGGATTCAAGGGAGAATCTATGCACATTAGTTTACAGTTTCTGACTTGTGTTTTTGCAAAGTTACAATGTTTGAGTCACAGAGTGTAATAGTAACCGACAAATAACTTTTTTTTTTTCTTTCCCTTTTTTTCCACCTTGTACAAGTTGTTCGGTCTTTAGGGCAGGGTGCTGTTTTCACTAATCACTTTTGATGTAGATGTAGTGGTAGAGTATCAAGATACTGTGAGCTGTACTTACTTATTAAACAGGACATGATGTGTTTTAGTGGTCATTTTAATTCATCTTAAAGATAGCACTTTATAGCATGTTAAGTCTCATGGCTTGGTGCAGGTGTATGTGAAGTAGTGTGCAATATAATTTCTCCCCCACAGGATGTACTATACTCTTTAAATGAGCTGCGGTGTGACGTTTGCTTTTTGTGATTTTAAGGCTTTAATGAAAAATGAAAAGCTGTCTGTCACTTGTATCTATATTGTTTTATTTTTTAATTTACCATGTGGGGTTTTGATATAAAATAAAAGTGGTGAAATTGGGATTTGTTGTTGTTGATTATTATTATTATTATTATTATTATGAGGAGGAGGAGGAGGAATTTCTTTTCTGAATGTGCCTGAATGCAGGGGATGTAGTGGCTTACTGGTGAAGGTGTTGGCCTACAGATTGGAAGGTTGTGAGTTCGATTCCCAGGTCCAATAAGCTGCCACAGCTGGGCCCTTGAGCAAGGCTCTTAACCCTCAATTGCTCAGTTATATATAATGAGATAAAATGTAAGTCACTCTGGATAAGGACATCTGCCAAATGGCAGAAATGTATAACAGCTAATTTGTGCTTGTTGCACTAATGGGAACTTGTGGTATCTGTATCTTTAACAACTGTAAACTAAGCGTTTATTCCTCTTCCGTTGGAACCTGATTTGAATAAAAATCTGTAAATATAAGTAAACATTCCCTGGTGTATAAGAAGTCATCTGTACTATGACAGCCATTGTAAGGCATTAGTGACGCCTTGTGGCTTTCAAAAGAATTACACCCTTAAATAGGAGTCGACATGATACAGGTTACTCTGAATGAAGCCAAACCAATGAATAATGTCACCCAGTGTGACATACTGGATATACTGGAAAATATTGTTGCACACTACAACATACGATTATATATAAATGGTGTAACTGATAATATGTTTAGAACTACCATTAGCAATAGCTTGGTGTGCATTTTCTATTCATTATACCACCTTGTTGTACGTCTCTTCATTAATTTTCTACAATTCTGAAATAGTTAGGGCTTTAAGGTTTATATGAATGTGCTTGTTTCCATAGTAACAACTCCTTCACAGTGTCTTGTTTGGCAGGCAGTAAGAGTAATAATACACGGATTACAAACATGTTGTTTAACAATGATGACCATGACAATCTGTTGAGAAGATGAAGCTCTTTCTGTAAGAAGTTTCGTCAACATTTATGGGCACTGAAGTCTAATAATTCATTAATCTGATTTACAACTCAATCGGAATAAAAAGCTTTATGTAAATATGAAACACTCAGTGTAGTAACCCAAATGTGGACCAATGCAAATGACAATCCAGCTGATTGATGGAGAATAATTTCAATAATCTATGAAATAGATTAAAGATAACAGCCATGTGAGTTCTATTATTATTATTATTATTATTATTATTATTATTATTATTATTATTATTATCATCATTTTAAATACTGTGAGATACACTATATTGGCAAAAGTTTTGGGACACCCCTCCAAATCATTGAATTCAGGTGTTGTTTTTCAAGGGTTGGGCTTGGCCCATTATTTCCAGTGAAAGGAACACTTAATGCTTCAGCATACCAAGACATTTTGGACAATTTCATGCTCCCAAATTTGTGGGAACAGTTTGGGGATGTCCCCTTCCTGGTCCAACATGACTGCACACCATCGCACACAGCAAGGTCCATAAAGACATGGATGAGCGAGTTTGGTGTGGAGGAACTTCACAGAGTCCTGACCTCAACCCGATAGAACACCTTTGTGATGAACTAGAGCGGAGACTGCGAGCCGAACCTTCTTGTCCAACATCAGTGCCTGACCTCACAAATGAGCTTCTAGTGGAATGGTCAAAAATTCCCATGAACACACTCCTAAACCTTGTGGAAAGCCTTCCCAGAAGATTTGAAGCTTTTATAGCTCCAAAGGCCAGGCCAACTCCATATTACATTCATGTGCATGTAAAGACAGACGTCCCAGTTTTGGAGTGACTCGCAGTCTCCGCTCTAATTCATCCTAAAGGTGTTCTATAGGGTTGAGGTCAGGCCTCTGTAAATTTCCTCCACACCAAACTCGCTCATCCATGTCTTTATGGACCTTGCTTTGTGCACTGGTGCACAGTCATGTTGGAACACAAAGTTCCCACAAACTTTTCCCACAAAGTTGGGAGCATGAAATTGTCCAAAATGTCTTGGTATGCTGACGCATCAAGAGTTCCTTTCACTGGAACTAAGGGGCCAAGCCCAACCCCTGAACTCAATGATTTGGAGGGGTGTCCCAAAACTTTTGGCAATATAGTGTAGCATAGGGCGTAGGATGGGAATCAAACTGAAACAAAAGCGGAACTTATTTCTTAGATTATTAATTGTGGCAGATAAAAAGTAGACGACTATGTATGTTTCTTTAAAAATAATAACTTGCTGTGGTAAAACATGAATAAAATGGTGGCAGGGTTGCATCACAACACCATATCGTTGCTTATTTTCCTGTAACTGTACGCACAGTAACGCTTTATCCCTTAATGAATACATGCTTCTTGTGATTCTGGGCTTAGTGTCACAATATTAGATTGTTTTACAGCTATACAGCGTGTATTTTCTAAATCATACTAGCTTTTATCATTAGTTAGTTCTTTATTCATTCATAGAGAACGTGGGAATGAATGACTGCTCCTCCGAATGGGTGTGGTTACATTTAAATAACCACGCCCCGCGTTTTTGCACAGGGAATCACTTGGCTGATAAAACACATAAAGATGCTTTCCTCAAATAGACAGGCAGTGTAACATTATTAACACATATTATATCCAACTAAGGATGCTGAGAAAAGCTCACACCCGAGCAACCAGCGACCTTCATGCTTCAACTAACATTCCGCCATACCAGGGCCGAATCACAAATGACACGAAGTGCACTAAATATGCTATAATAACCATCTCTCCATAACCTGTCCTAGGAGACTTGGAGAAAGCCGGGGCTATTTGGGATTCAGCCAATTTTTTTTACTTACCTGTGCACTAACGGTCGGTGACGACAAGGTGCTCACGTCACCGAGGCAGCAACGCGGAAGCGGAGAAACAGGCTCCACGTCATTTTAGGTGCACTATTGCGACCGAACCATGGGGTTTGCTGTGGGGAGACTGACATGTAACTGAAACTGCCAGCCCCTGAGCCGTAATAGTGTTTGGCTTCGCAGGCAGTCAGAAAAGCGACGGATTCCGGTTTCTTCAGGTACTATTTTTTTATTCTCTCTTTCGAGCACTGTTGACCTAGCATGGATGTGACTAGCGTGTCAGGGCTTGCTATTGTAGCGAGCGAAGCTAACAGGCAGCATCGCGTTTCGTTATTGACAGACAGAATCACTGCTGTGTTCGCATAACGTACACAAAACATGCGCTAGTTCTTTGAACAAAAACGGCAACGTTTGTGTTATTTTCGTTGCTTTGCTTCTGACTCGCTATTTACTTCCTGCTGCAACAATTCAAATATTACCAGAGCTGTCAAAATCAAGCCCAGTCTCATATACCACTTACATCTCGGATTGATGGTGCTGACGTCATGTGATTGCTCGTAACCTGTGTACATTTTCTCTTTGACTTCGTGTATTCTAAACGTTTCTCTCTTCCTAACTGACCTTAGTCTTCAAGGTGTCAGGTCTGATTAGCCTCTGTGCTTTAAAGCGCTGCAGGATGTCAGGTGTGTAACATAAACATAAACACCCCTAAGTACGCCCTAATGCGAGCCTGGATGCAGTGCAGGTGTTCATTTGTAGGGAAAAACAAACACAATTAACTTGTCTTATATATTATTTCTGTATTGTGTAGACTGTGCTTTGATTTCTGGCGTCCACTTTCCCATAAAATCCTATGTTATGAATAGTGTGGAACCTGCATTCCATTTCTAGGTGTGTAGAAGAGGGTGTATCTCATTAGGTTTGTGTGAAAGCATTTAATCACTTCCAGTTAATAGGAAACACCTTGTTTTTACAGTAGGTACAACTCCTTATGCACAAGGCAAATTAGATTTTGTGTAAAAATGATGCTGTCACTGAAACAATAACCAACAGATATTTCACTTGATATAATTTCTATGTATACTGATTGTGTTTTTTTTTTTTCATTTTAGCAGATCGTCAGATTTGGTGCTTGTCTCTGATGGGTGAATCAGGGCCACGCCGTTCCACCCTGGTCTCCAGGTTGCCAATCTTCAGGCGCAGTGTAAGGAAGAGGCAGGACTCCCTGCCATCCTCTCCATCCTCTGGTGGTGTAGGCAATGGTGTGCACACTTCTTCTCCCTCAAGCACCAACTCGAGCTCCAGCAGCACGGGAAAGCGGCGCAGCCTTTTCCGAACACCGTCAATCAGATTTCACAGCAAGAGGAGCAGCGAGGTACGTGCCGATTCCAACCAACTCGGTGCAGACAATCGGAGTCGGCTGTCTGAGCCGAGCTTCGATGACGGTTGCAACAACAAGACACGACACTCGTTTGGATTTGGCGGACACAAGAAGAAGCTCAGCCGCTCCCAGACTGAGGACTTTGAGAAAACCTCCACTAACCGCAATGTTTTCATTAACTGCATTAGCTCAGGGACGAATGAAGGAGATGATTCAGGTTTCCTGGATGATGTGAGCAGCAAGAGATCTTCCAAACCAAAAAAGCTGCTGCCCAAGTCTTTTTCGTCCCACCATCGGTTTTCTAAGAACTACTCGAACCAGGTGGAACAGAATAAAGGCAAGGATGATGCTCCCAAGACAGGAACTCCAGGTTCCTGGCCTGGCGAACTTGCAGAGAGCTCTCTACAATCTCCCATAGTTTCTGAGGACCGCACAACAGCCATTACCCCCTCAGACTTTGTCCATGTCACTGAAGACACTGTCTCTGAAGTGGATGCCCTGCCTGTTCCGAGTCCAGCTGAAGTCCCCCCTGAGAATATCAGCCAAAGTGTTTCTACCTCACAGACATGCGCCAAACCTGATCAGAGTACTGTGGAGAAGCCTATACTGCCAGATATGAGCCAAACTGCCAATACAAAGTGTGAGAGTACCACCGTCCAAACAGAACCAGAAACACTGAATACGGAGCAGGAGCAGCACCAGGATCCGATCGAGGCCAGTGAAAACAAGCTGAACCCAGAGCTGTGCGAGGAGAGCAGCTCCAATGCAGAACCCAGAGAAAGAACACACCGAAATACTGTGCTGGTCCAGCAGCTCGGAAAATCAGCAGGCTTCGGCAAACTGGAGAGCAGGCCAAGCTATCTGAGGAAACCTCACACAGGTATGATGAAGAGGAAATTCAGGGTAGTGTTGTGTGAAAGTAAGAAGTAAAAAATGTTTTTTTTCCCCCTAGTATATAGAGGTCTTTGTTCGGCTGCAGTCTGCAATTTACATTTCCAGCATTTCCAGAGATGCATACAGAAGTGCACTGAAGGGTTTAGTACTTTTTCAAGAGTCAGTACAGCAAAGCGATCATCATATTTCAATTGAAGTTCATGATCTCTTTCAAAGGTTACTCATTGTTTCATTTAGTTCCTTGTATGTTTTCTAGTGAACAAGAGAAAGACAGTTGCCCTGCCCCACACTTGCTGTCCATCAGGTTCTTTTAATGTATGATTTTTAAACTGGTTTTAGTTTCAGGTTAATTACATCTACGTTTGTTTGTTGTAATTTAACACGATGGTTTTAAAACACTATTCTTACTACTTGTGACCTGAGGTTACATTTTGAGAAAGCATTATGTACCACAAAGTACTATAATGAAAGTAGGGTTACATGAGGTATGTGGTATATGGTAATGATGGTTTTTTTATTCTATAGAACCTGGTGAACTAGAATACAGCAACTCTTGAAGGGCCATCCCAGGTTTAGATGATAACAGTGGCATTACAGTGTGAGCGCTATTGAATAATCCCATATGGCTTTTACACTCTGGCTGTTGTAAATAAATTCCCGGAAGTGTGTTTATTAGGGAAGTAGGAACTTTTGTCTGTGTAGTTTAACTAGCAAGTGTGGTGTATTTCAAGTTTATAGTAAATCAGCGTATAAATAAATCATCAGGTAATTCGAAATAAAATCATTCAGACAAAGTGAGTCATAATGGTCTTGAGCAGAAAATTAGTACAGCATTAGAATATGCCATGATGTTTTGTTTATCAGTAATAAAGCGGTGTGTCAACCTCATGTTACACATGAGGCTGATTTTGAAATGAAGCCTATTTTTATCTTCTATAATATCAGCTTGAGTAGTATTCGGTCAAGATCCACTGTGCGGCAGTTTGTGAATATGTATCATGCTTTGACAGCTATTTTTATGTTAGTGTGCATAGAAGAGGTTAGAGGAAACAGTACTCATACAGTGTATGGCACTTGATTGTGATGGGAAGTGCTTGTCTTTAAACGTAGAAATCTAGACACTACAATACTTCTGTCCCGTGAGCTCAATACAGGTAAAATCTGTCCACCTCAGAGGTATGAACTGTACACGGGTCATCTGAATGTGCTGCCTGTGAAATGCAGAGTAAATATTGACCTGACTTAAGTATACATTTACATTTCTGGCATTTGGCAGACGCTCTTATCCAGAGTAACTTGCATTTATCTCATTTATACAACTGAGCAATTGAGGGTTAAGGGCCTTGCTCAAGTGCCCAGCAATGGCAGCATGGTGGACGTGGGATTTGAACTCACAACCTATTAGTCCAATGCCTTAAGTGATGAAATCTGAGATGCCTAGGAGATTCTGGGAAAAGCATGCATGACTGCTGTTTTAGTGGTGCTGGAATGTATAATGTATAGTATTAAAAGCCCTGCTTCTAATATGTTTGAAAGGGATATAAAGTTATCAGGAAAGGAATATACACCCTCCTTCAATGTTTTTATTTATCAGCGCTTAAATAACAATTGTGTGGTCCTCACCATCTTCTATCAACTGTGACTTGAAGTAAGTGTCATTTGTAGGAGTTCCCATCTCTCACATTGTTCTGGTGAATGTTCAGCACATTGCCTCAGTTCATTGACGTTTAAGGGCATTTGTTTATGCACAGTTCACTAAATCCCACCCCAGCATTTCACTGGGTTGAGTTTTGGACTTTGACTTGGCCAGTCCAACACCATGATATTTTCTTTGTTAGACATTCACATGTCGATTTGCCGGTGCACTCGCAATCGTTGTCCTGTTGCATGACCCGAGTTTTGATCCAGCTTAAGCTGCTGGACAAGCATATTTTGGTGTAAAGTGGAATTAATTTCTTTGTTGTTTTTTTCCAATGATTGCAAATTGGCTACAAAAACAAGCCCAATTCATCACCCCTCTTCCATCACGCTTGACAGTTGATTTGTTGGTCAGAAATAGCTCTGTGCATCATGAACAAACACCACTACCTCATTAGTTAGTTCAAAGGATATTTAGATTTCTTAATATGAAATTTTGCAAACCTAAGTCATGATCTCATGCAGAGGAGGAGCTTTTTCCTTACCAGCCTTTCATGAAAACCTTAAATGTTCAGTTTTCTCTGATGGTTCTGTACTGAACATAAACATTTACAGAGGCCTGTAGACTGCATAATGCAGCTTATATTAAATGGGCTGGACCAAAGTTGGTGAGACGCACACTTCTAGGAATTCTTGAAGGCTTTCCATTGGTAAAGGATGCTTCTTACTGTAATTTTAATCATAATTAAAATTATTTGGAGATTTGGCCTTATGACCTTTCCCAAACTGATGAGAAGTACCAATTCAGTTGTTTCTCTGATGTCATGGGTTGCTGTTTGTTCTGCTTGGTGCGAACACTCTGCTTTTACAGACGCAGCCACACTTCTTCACGGTTATTTATGATTATTCTGTGTATTTTATTAGTAACACCTGGCTGCTAATTAATTCAGTGCAATTAAATTGCATTTCTATAACACTTTCAACAATGAACATTGTCGCAAAGCAGCTTTACAGAAATATATAAAGATATATTCAGGATATACATTTTAGATTGCGTTCTTAATGATGTAGGAGGCACTTATTTTCCTCCGCCTGGTTTATGAATGTTGCTTTTCTTTTTCCAGAAAAAATAACTACATGTAGAAATCTGTTTTGTTTTGTCACCTGAGGTTATTTGTAATTGGAATTTGGTGAAAACCACACAATTGTTATTGAAGAAAATTTCTTTTCCCCACGACTGTATTTTTACAATTAAGATAATGAATGAAGGAAGTTAAGATAATGAACAGAGAACTAGGTTTTTGTTTAGTAGATAACGATGAAAACAAGATTAACCCATGATGGTAATAATGTTTCCCTTAATTACTGTCATAAATTCATTGTATTATTTTCGATTTACAGTAAATGGTCTTTATCGTGTTTTGTGTTGTTCTGTTATGTCGCGTGCTGCCTCAGGTTTGATTTAACAACCCTTTACTTCTAGCTCTAGTTTAACTATTCCAACCATTGCACTCCTCCAAAACATTATTGCTTCTGCCCACTGAAAACCTCTCCTTCACTGCGGCGTGACTTCACTGTGTCTTTCCCTCATGGCCTACAATTTTGTGATATTATATTCTCCTGAAGCTCACACTCCAGAATTCCTTTGGCCGAGAGCTTTTATAGAAGGCAGAGTTTGTTGTCGACTGTATTAAATTCCTTCCTGCTGAGAGCTAATCTGCACGCTCGCGTTGTCTTTCTCTTGTTTCTTAATGCGTTTGCTGGAGAAAGTGAACTTTTACACAGTGTAGTTGTAAATTTACATTTGTATGAGGTTATTCTTGAACGTATTGCTGTCATGACTTGCCCGTCATTGCAGTTAAGAAAGGACAAAGGCTGTTGTTCCAGGCATATTGATGAATAGCCTCACGTGTTAATATGTAAATTTAATGTATTAAGATTCTATTTTTGTTGTTGTTGTTTATTGTATTCCTTGCTGCTGTAAGATGTAGGTATACATACACTACCGCTCAAAAGTTTGGGATCACTCAAAAATGTTATTGTTTTCCAAGGAAACATACACGAAATTAGTCTGAATAGAAAATATAGCGAAAGAACAGGTCATGCTGACATGTCAGAGTTCGAAATAATGATTTTGATGGAAATGATGAATGCTTTCTTCAAACTTTGCCTTCATCAGAAAACAACACCTTTTGCAGAAATTACAGCCTGGGCATTCTAGCTGTCAATTTTTCAAGATAATCTGATGAGATTTCACCCCATGCTTCCTGGAGCATCTCCTACAAGATGGATTTTCTGATGGAGTCTTCCTCCGTAGCTGAAATCAAGCTGAAATATGCAAGTGATCCCAAACTTTTGAGCGGTAGTGTACAGGTATTTGTGCTGCAGGCTTTAATGTTTGGGTAAAGTTTAATCTGAAAACGCCAGTGGTGCAGGAATATATTAAATTTAAATTTAGCCTATACCACATGTTAAAGTTCTTGCCATATAAGAGCCCTTATTTATTATTATTATTTTTTTTTTTACATGCTGATATTTCAAACCTCACTACTCTGTTACTGAGTAGACCTTGTCCATTATTTATATAACATCCACATCTACATCACTAGATACCACCTACACCTGTAACTCTATATAGTGTGTCCTGTATTTTGAGTTGTTTTGATTAAATAATACCAGATTGTTTTGAATGTCTGCTGAGGATCTACTTAGTCTTCTCTGCACATGCATAGTCATCACTGCTGTTGTGTCAGGTATTATTTATGACTGTGTAAGGATATTTTCTACTTCAC
Organism: Hemibagrus guttatus; assembly: GCA_033459395.1. Lineage (NCBI taxonomy): Eukaryota > Metazoa > Chordata > Actinopteri > Siluriformes > Bagridae > Hemibagrus > Hemibagrus guttatus. Next base: position 15,134,346 of record JAUCMX010000007.1, read on the forward strand.
CCACATAAACTGCCAGGAAAACCCTCAGGATACTTTCTTCAGCATGGATGCATGCCTGCACATGTAGACCTCCAACAAAGTCCCGTAAGAGTGAGCGTCCGGTGTATTATTTGATATAAATACTTTTGACATGGTTTCTGTTTGTCTCTCTTTTTCCAGTTCTCTCTCACAACACTTCAAACCTCATTTAATCCTGCAGTAGACTCCTATAGTCCCCATTCTGTACTTTTTGGAGACATTTGGAACATGGTGGCCACTAGCATGAGTTGTTTTCTCTCTGTTTCTTGCAAGGATTGTTACCCATAACTCCTACACTGTCTGCAAGCTCCATATAAACCGTTCTGTTCCTCAATATGACATTCACCTCTCAGTGCTTTGCTGGGTGCATCTTCTCTTAAGAGTTTCCTCAACATTTTCACATCGCCCACTGCCTGGCAACATGTAGGCTAGTGAATGTGTACAGCTCACATTGTTGAGTGGTTTTCTCCACCATACTACACTCTGCACCTCTGAGCTTGCAAAGTTTGATGGGCTCAACTAACACACACACACACAGAAGCTGGAGTTGGACTTCCCTTTTCTGTCTGTAACCCTTTGATTGGGGCCTTCCTTGAAATTTCAGCACAGTTCCACAACCCTGCAGTTTCCTAATTTCTAACCCCTCTTTCTCCCTATTGAAATATTTTTTTTCCTAATTCTCTCAGCATGTTTGAATCTTTTTTTCATACTGCTGAGTGTTGTCTGTCCAGCCATCCATTCTTATTAACATGATATCTCAAGAACAAGTGGTTGAATGTTGATAAATTTATATGGGACCATCACTGTAACCAGCAGATTTTGAAATCCCTCCAAACGGGGAAAAAGTTGCAGCAAGGTCAGATGTCTGAAATATTTTTCAATAGCTTCCTTCAAGTTTGAAGTGTAGTTCAATATTTCTGGCATAGACAATAGTAACAAGAAAGAAGGACTTGAACTTTTTGTGGAGAAGGTGTCCCTGTAGATGCCTCTGGCATCACGTTCGCCTTGTCTTCTTTGCCATAATACTAGGTTCTCAAGGTTGTCTTCAGTTCCCCTTGCATTGATCGTCATGGAAGAAGCATTCTCCAAGCTACTCCAAACCCTAAGGCAAAATGGTGATGGAAAAAATATAAGATGGGAGGAAGATTTATATTTTATATTCCGTGTTCACTTGCAAAATTTTGCATTCCACCAAGAAAATTTGGGCCTTTGGGCCCCCTTCCCTTATCCATTCCAGCTGGATCCATCCTATAGCACTGCCTCTTCTGGTGCTGGTCATGGAACTGGTCACAAATGCTGTTTTTTGACTATTTAAAAACTATTTATTGAGCATTACAGGAACCTTTAGACCATCAGCTACACCAGCACTGGCTTCTTTTTTAGCTTGATGGATTATGAGCAGGTTGCAGGCCACACTGCTTTACTGGTGCTTCACTGGATAATGTGCTACATTCAGATGTACACATGTAGAATGCTCTGCCCGTGCAGCTGAATTTATGATATTCTGATGAGGTCTTGCCTCATGTGTGGTGTGTGTAAAGGCAATTTATTTGATGGTTTCATTGGATCTGGTCCAGAATGCAGCTATCAGTGTCTCAAGATGGCAAGTAGGGTTGGCACGATCCATATTGACAGTCACATGTAATTCAACCCTGTGAAAGTAGACCATATGGGACAATCTATCATTCTCACTCACACTGAGTTGCTCATTCGCATGAAAAAGTTTCCTAATACTGAAACAAGAATTTTTTTGGCATAAAGGCTTCAGCATGAAGAATGCTGGCCACCATATTACCCCAGTGTGTGCCAGATATTAATAAACTATTGGATTCAGGCAGGAACCAGCTTATGTTCGATGCTTTCATTTTAACTGCAGCTACAACAGTAGTGGCCTTGGACCTTTAGCAATACCCCAGATACCACACACCATCATCTGAGGGTGAGGAGCACAGTCTGTAATTCATTGGATATGTGAAATTTCCCTCACAAAAGTGGTTGGGGAACAGTGGCCCACAAGAGAGACGGTCACTATGGATGCCTCGCTCACTGGCTAGGGAGTTCTGCAGTGCCTCTGAGACACGGGAAATGTGTGGAGCATCATTGTAAACCTGCTGGAACTTGGGGTGGTCTGTCTATAATTATATAGAATAGAATAGAAGCCTTTATTTGTCACACATACAGGCGCATCTCAATAAATTAGAATGTCGTGGAAAAGTTCATTTATTTCAGTAATTCAACTCAAATTGTGAAACTGGTGTATTAAATAAATTCAGTGCACACAGACTGAAGTAGTTTAAGTCTTTGGTTCTTTTAATTGTGATGATTTTGGCTCACATTTAACAAAAACCCACCAATTCACTCTCTCAACAAATTAGAATACTTCATAAGACAAATAAAAAAAAAACATTTTTAGTGAATTGTTGGCCTTCTGGAAAGTATGTTCATTTACTGTACATGTACTCAATACTTGGTAGGAGCTCCTTTTGCTTTAGTTACTGCCTCAATTCGGTGTGGCATGGAGGTGATCAGTTTGTGGCACTGCTGAGGTGGTATGGAAGCCCAGGTTTCTTTGACAGTGGCCTTCAGCTCATCTGCATTTTTTTGGTCTCTTGTTTCTCATTTTCCTCTTGACAATACGCCATAGATTCTCTATGGGGTTCAGGTCTGGTGAGTTTGCTGACCAGTCAAGCACACCAACACCATGGTCATTTAACCAACTTTTGGTGCTTTTGGCAGTGTGGGCAGGTGCAAAATCCTGCTGGAAAATGAAATCAGCATCTTCAAAAAGCTGGTCAGCAGAAGGAAGCATGAAGTGCTCCAAAATTTCTTGGTAAACGGGTGCAGTGACTTTGGTTTTCAAATGGTTCCCCATGATTGTGTAGCCTAGTGAACCAAACTGAGAGACCATTTTGAAGGCTCAGGAAACCTTTGCAGGTATTTTGAGTTGATTAGCTGATTAGCATGTCACCATAATCTAATTTGTTGAGAGAGTGAATTGGTGGGTTTTTGTTAAATGTGAGCCAAAATCATCACAATTAAAAGAACCAAAGACTTAAACTACTTCAGTCTGTGTGCAATGAATTTATTTAATACACGAGTTTCACAATTTGAGTTGAATTACTGAAATAAATGAACTTTTCCACGACATTCTAATTTATTGAGATGCACCTGTACATTACAGCATTGTGAAATTCTTTCTTCGCATATCCCAACTTTGGAGGTTTGGGGTTAGATCGCAGGGTCAGCCATGATGCTGCACCCTGGAGCAGTGAGGGTTAAGGGCCTTGCTCAAGGGCCCAACAGTGGTAGCTTGGTGGTGCTGGGCTGGAACCCAGAGCCTTAACCACTTGAGCCATCACTTCACTTCTTATTGGTTCTTAAACACTGGTGTGTCCATACTGACAGTGTATTTTCTTCAGCATACTGACGTAAGTAATAACTGTTAATAAAAGTTATTAACAAAATTCTGGCTGGATTCATACAGATGGGAGGGGAAAAAAGAAATGGAACCAGAAAAAAATATTGAGAACTACAGCTGTCTCAGCTGGACACTACATAAATACACTAAGGACTGCTTTAATCACGGCATTTCGTTGCTATGTACCTGTACTTTGCAATGACAATAAAGTATCTATCTATCTATAGTTGGTTTGATTGTGTGTATTTTCTGTTCATTTTCCACATCACTTTACAAGAAGATTGCTTCCTTTATATTGCTCCTGGTTTTGTAGCATTGCCCTTCACCACCAATGTGTTTTACTCTCCACAGTCTCCATGTGCAGTAGTATGAGCCCACGCCGTGAGGTGATACGTTTGGAGCGGAGGCTGCGCTCAGCTTCAGAGGGAGCCGGAGGACCAAGACTTCACCTCAACCTTAAAGAGCATACCTGCATGGAGACCAGCATGCTGGCCAAACACAGAACCAACTCCTCGTCCTCCAAACTGGGAAGCCTGGTAAGCAATGTCATCAAGATCATAAGACTTCAGGGCACGTAGTGTCTTATGCTGATACATGAATGTTTATTTTGGAACCATAAAAGAGTAGATGGAGCAGATTGGCAATAAATTTTTTGTTTAGGTGTAGTATGAATTTGAAAGAAGGAACGTGTACCGTCTCAGCTTTTATAACACTGTGTTAAAGGATCCCATTCCACACCTAATCACACACCATAGCTAACTAAATCAGCCTAAGTGTGTGCAGACTGCAGCTCTGTAAGTGCATGTGGCTATATACAAATATAGTACACTGCAGGGGGTAAAAAGGTATACTAACAAGATATAATGAGTTATATCCTGAAGTTGGTAGCTCTGTCTTTTATTATGAGATTCGGGTTCGTTCATCTCCCACACACGTTTCCCTTGTGCTTATGCAAAAAAATATAAAATCTCGAATATAATATGCTCCATCAAATTTACTATAGTCTCACAGAGGTTTGTTAGTCCCTTGTTGGGAGTTTTTTGCATATTCTTTTATCATGCTTGTTTGCAAACATTTTTCTTTCTCTCTATTTTCTAACAGGCCTCTCCCTCTCATTAGAGATCTGTTCAAATTCTAATTTTCACAGCTTACCTTAGACCGCCTTTACACAAATGCATCTTTTATGTCTTGTGCCGCATTTGTACACACTCCAGCTCTCCAGATGCCACATCTAGAGTAGACTTCTTTAAACTAGTCATGACCTCCATTCTTTAAAAGATTTTCACCCAGGGAGAAAAAAACAAGTCTTAACAGAAGAGGCGAATCTGTTGCTCAGGCATACCTGTTTGCTTCCAGAGTCATAAAGGCTCTACTTCCTTCTCCTGCCTTTTCTGGGACAGATTTCTTGTTGCAGCGCCTTGGCTGAGTAAGCACAGTTTGCTGAAGTGAACACATTGAGTGTGGACATTTTGTTTTAATAAATCTCTGAACAGTAGCTTTGCATTCAATGTTTTATGCATTAGATGCTGTACAAGATGATTAGTAGTTAGATCGAGATTCACCCTTCGTGTCCTTTGATGGCGTATATACTTGAAATAAGATATTTTTGGAGCAGCCGTTTTTGAAACTTGACTTGGCTGAAAATGGAAACTTTTAAAGGTCACTTTTCTATGAGTATCGTAAAACTCTAGCCAAGAACTGCGGCTAAACCAGCTTCTTGGCTTGTCCTCTGCTCTACTGTAATTACATGGGAATTAAAGTTTGTGAACTCTATGCCCTCTAAACTACACTCTGCCACTCACTCTGCCTCAGTGCATTCCCTGTAGAGCAAAAGAAGTTCAGTATATCTAAACTGGCCTAAAGTTTTAGAATCCTTATCTTGAAAAAAAATAAGCCATCAAAACAAAGTGAGGTATTAAAATACTAGGAATACAGTTTAAAGTGCTGACTGCTTTGATGGTTTTTCTCTCCTGCATCAGATGCTAGGAGATCTACGTTTGTCTAAACAGTTCATGGTTTCTGCAAAGGACAACGAGCAATTGATTTGCATTTACTGTTTATGCCAAGTGTCAAGAGGGGGTACAATGCCCAAGGACCACTTGAATACCACAGCATTGCATTCTGAATGCAGAAAAGAAAATGGGAACTCCCAATCTCATCTGTTCTTGAAAAGACATTACGAAAAATTCACAGAAGACCGGGTCAAAGTTTACAGTCTGACTAAAAATAATAATGCTCTCTGTTGTTGAAGCTGTTGGACTTTGTAAGCTAATGAAGTGTATTGAGCCTCATTACACAGTGATACAGAGATGTCTACCAGGAATGCACAGATGATTGAAAATTTTTTTTTTTAAAAATATGAGTGAGTCTTTCCCCTAGAGAAACTTTACTTCGGAAAGCATAATAAATAGCTCCCCAGGCCCCCAAACACTCTCAGTAGTGCTTCAGTGTGAACTAGCTACAAGACTATTACAGCCATCTTCATTAAAAAATGGTGTGTAAGAGCAGGCAGGAGGTGAAATATTTTGGTCTAGTGTAGTTCTGGCTCTGCAGTGTATTTATTATTGCTGGTTATGTTAATTATCAGGAGCGGAACGCAATCGATTCAGTCTCCACAGCAATTTGAAGCAGATTTGCATTCCTTAGAGTTGTGAGTGCAGTATTCAAAGCAGTGTGACGTTTGTGTGCCTCGGTATAAAGAGCCATTTCATGACTATTTCTTTCAAACCACAATTTCTGTATTTCTGGAGTAAAATAAGAAAACGTTCTCAAAGGAGGATTTGTCTGAAAAGCAGGTTAAACCACACTACAGTCTCAGTATACCCTTCACTCTTTCTAGAATGTATGACTATTAATCTTTTAAAGATTTAGATTGTTTTATCTTTTCTACATTATAGTTTATTTAGACTATAATATAAATTCAGATTTAACTTTTATTTGTCACGTACAAATCCATACACAGTACGAAATGCTTTATCCGCTGTCTGGGTCAAAAAACCCCAGAATAAAATAAAATATAATAAAATAAAATATAATAAAAGAAAAGAAAATTACAATAAAAATTTAATTTAGTATACAGGTGTGAACAGGAAAAAAGTATATGTAAGAATTTTATATAGTCTTCCTAGTTAGAATATTCTTAGAATATGAATTAGTTTTTACTATATATATATATATATATATATATATATATATAACATTATGAGCAGTGAGAGGTGAAGTGAATAACACTGATTATCTCCTCATCATGGCACCTGTTAGTGGGTGGGATATATTAGGCAGCAAGTTTGACAAGGGCCAAATTGTGATGGCTAGACGACTGGATCAGAGCATCTCCAAAACTGCAGCTCTTGTGTGGTGTTCCCGGTCTGCAGTGGTCAGTATTTATCAGTCATGTAAGTCCTGTAAGTATCCTTTAAGTCCTGTAAGTTGCAAGGTGGGGCCCATGGAGGCCCCCGCTTTGCAACTTACAAGACTTAAAGGATCTACTGCTAACATCTTGGTGCCAGATACCACAGCACTCCTTCAGGGATCTAGTGGAGTCCATGCCTCGATGGGTCAGAGCTGTTTTGGCAGCAAAAGGGGGACCAACACAATATTAGGCAGGTGATCATAATGTTATGCCTGTTCGGTGTATAGTAGTGATATGTATTGAACAATACCTACAGAGGATATAAAATTTCTACACACCCATGTTAAAACGGCAGCTTTTTGAGATGTGTAAAAATGAAACAAAGAGGAGTCATGTCTGAACATTTTCCACCCTTGATGTAAAATGACAAAATATAAAAATTAAGTGGAAAAAATCTGAAACGTTCAGGAAAAAAAGGGAACATTAAAAAATACACAGATCTTGGTTATTGCTCTTTCATAATTGGGGATGTGGCTGTATTCTGATTGAATCAATCCCATCCAGTCTCATGTTGAAAAGTAATGATCACACAGATGTCATTAATGAAATGATTCTGATTAACTCACATAAAGATCAGTTGTTCCTGTATTATTTGCCTCACATCTCCTTAGTTTAGTAACCTCCTAATTAATTTACACATAACTTTCTACACATGCTGTATCTGCATCACACAACTAATGCAGAAAGGACATTGTTCATATCACACTCTCCGGTGTCATCCAGATGAGGATGGGTTCCCTTTTGAGTCTGGTTCCTCTCAAGGTTTCTTCCTAATACCATCTAAGGGAGTTTTTCCTTGCCACAGTCGCCTCAGTCACCTCAGGCTTGCTCACTAGTCATAATTTTGTCTAACATATAGGACTGTTTGTCTGTATGTTTGTTGTTTATGTTCTGTAAAGCTGCTTTGAGGCGATGCTCTTTGTTAAAAGCGCTATACAAATGAACTTGAATTGAATTGGATTAGTTTCACTGAAGCCATGGTCTACAAAGAGCTTACAAAGTGTTTTCATGGCATCTCATTTGTGAATACATAAAGGTGTCGATCAGGAGAGGAGTAAAAAAAGAATTTTCCAAACATGAGATGCACCATGGAATACTGCAGGGATCCTCAAATCTGGCCCACGAGATCCACTTTCCTGCAGAGTTTAGCTCTAACCTTAATCAAACACACCTGAGAATGCTAATCAGTGTCTTGAGGACCATTTAGAATTGCATTGGCCTTTCAGGGCAAGATTTGAGGAACCCTGCAATTCTGTAAGGTCCATCAACAACACACTGACCACTACAGTGACATCACCACGAACAGGACATCTCTCCATAATTCCAAAAGGAATGTTTAGTGTAAAGCACATACCAGAAGAACACTATATCCCCAGACAGCATGGTGGTGGCAGCATCATGCTTTAGCATCAAACTTTTCTATAGCCAGAACTGGGGCTTTTAATAAAGTGGACAGAATCACAAATATCAATTTTAGTGCAAAAGCTTCTGATGTATCCTAGTATAAGCTGAAGACGAAAAGGAATTTCACCTTTTAGCATGACGGTCACCCAAAGCATGCATCCAAATCACCAAAGGAATGACTTAACCAAAAGAAGATCAGTGTGCATGTGAATGAGATAACCAGAGCCAGACCTGAATCCAAGTAAAAAAAAAAAACTGAGCATGTTTTTGCATGAAAGAGTGGGAAAATTTTTGCCTAAGTCATATTGAGCTATGCTTATAGACTGAGATGGTCACATAATAAGATCACAAGGTGCTTCAACGAAGTATTATTATAGGGTTGTGCACACACATGCAACCAGGTTATTGCTAACTTAAAGTTGTGATTCTTTGTAATTTCACATTGATGGGGGAAAAGTTCTGAATTTTAATAGGCTTTTTATATTCATTGTATTACATTTGTGCCCTTTGGATTTTATTGTACAATTTATTATTATTATTTTTTTTTAGAGAGTGTTGATGAACTCTTTTTTCCAGTTAAAGAATGATTTAAAAAATATCTACAATGAGAGCAAGGTGTGTATCCTGTCCTATTGTTTTTTTTTTCTTACCAAGCACAAGAGGAAGTGCTACTTCTGATTCATATCTTGTGTTTCAGGCAGAACAGACAGTGCGCACCTGGCTAAAGCAGGAAACAGTTGGCGCTTATTCATTGTATTATTCAGAGGTGTTGTATTAATGACTGTAGACTTAATGACTTTTATAGGTTTGCAGTTATTCTTGTATAATGTAATGAAGTTTGAGACACTTATAGAGGACACAGCTCTTGCATGCACAACATTTATATTCTTAAGTTTATGATGCAATTAGACTTCACAGGAGACCCTGAGCCACTAGCAACAAAAACAGCTGCAAAGCATCAATGATCCACCTCCCTATAAAGTGGGGTTTCCGGTGCTTTCCTTGTATGTCAAGTAGAATGCATACACACACACACACACACACACACACGTGCGCGCACACACACATTACTAATTTTAGTTCTAGGTGATGTTTGGTGAAGAGCAGGTGCTGCATTTTGTAAGATGCCCTAAAGAAAGGTTTCTTTTCCCCCCAAAGCATTTACATAGCTTATCTTTATGACTGTAGTATTTAAGATTTGATTTTAAAACTTGACAAGCTGAACAATCAGCTAAACTATGCAGTTCAGATACAGTGACCTTTGGGCCCTTTTTTTCCCCTCTGTCACTGTTGTTCTCAAATGTTACTCGCATATGAATCTTTATTATAGCACTTAATGATATTTTTTTACGCTTTCCAACATAAATAGATGACAGAGAATTTTTAGGTGTGTGTACATCATGTTTCATCCCTGAGATAACTGGACAGGAAACACGGTTAATCCGCATTAATTTATTTACAGTAACTTTTTTATTTTAAAACAATGATAAATAATCTCTGCAGCTGAATAGAATTGAGCTGAAATTGTGTGTAATGTTTATTTTATTCGCACATTTTTGCTCATTATTTATGGCAGTAATTTTGGAGGGAACAGATAATGTGGATCTAGCACTACCTCATTTATTAGATAGTTATCTGTTATCTAGTTTTTGCCATTTGTTATGTTGTTGGTTCCACAAAGAAGAAGATGGCACACTCATCCATTTTTGTGTAGATGGAAATGTCCAAGTCTGGATATGGATTAGTTCTGTCTGGATGTGTGATGCTGTGCTGTGATAAGGAAATCTGAAAACGCTATATGTCAACATAAGCTGTACCAGTATCCTACAGATGATATTATCTACTGTCGGGTGCATAAGTATTTGGACGGCGACTCAATTTTCATACATTTGCCTCTGTTCACCAACACAATGGATTTGAAGTGAAGCAATAAAAATGGGATTGGCGTGTAGACTTTCAGCTTTAATTCGAGCGCTTTTTTTAAAAATATTTCATTGACACTTTAGGAATTACATACATGTTTTCATAGTCTCTTCATTTGTCACAGACTCAAACTATCATAATTATAAGGATTATTTTAATACTTGGATTTAAATCTATTGTGGTTGTGTAGCGAGGCAAAATGATGAAAATCATAGGGCTGTCCAAATATTTATGGACTCTGCATTATTTTTAGTTACAGAGTATCTGTTGAATATGTCAGCTGAACAAGATAGAATATGGCCTTTTTCCATTAAAATAAAATAAACTGATTTTATATATATCATTCATAATTGCTTCATGATTAACCGGACTGTTTAGCTTTAACACTTTCCTACTTAAAAGCAGTGTTGACGTTCCTCTGTGGAATTATGATTGCTTTAAGTTAAACTTGCAAGCACGAAGAAGCTGACTGCAAAGAAACACCTTTTAAATAAATCTGAGTTCATTGGTCAGTGTGTCTTATTGGTTTATTATGAATCCTAATTGTGCACTGTGGTTTATTTGACATTATAGTAGAGAAATGTGAATCTGGAGCAGAGTAGAATTTGACCCAAATACCAGTCTGTATAATCAGAATAAGCCATCTAAGAAGCTTTAACCTAATAAAAAAAATGTTCAGGTACTTTGTGGTCAGAAGTGCAGTTTCTGTTACTTTTGAGGATATGCTCAGCTGTTGATGAGGTTTCTGTGCCCACGTTCTAATTTTACCACTAAAAAGGATCGGGAGGTAAATCCTGCCCTGAATCTATGACACTTACAGCACATTCAGCACTCAGCCAAAGGCTCAGGTCATGGTTTAGTTAGTGAATGATAATATTATTAGCTAGCGGAGAAATTTGCTTTATTTTTCTCGCATTTATCTCACATTGTGAAATTATCTAGTCATTCACTTCAGATCTAGCTTCAGCTTTGCTAGAGCAGCCTTAATATCAGACTGCAGTGCATTCAGTGCTGCTGCTGAGCTGCACTCCTGCATCACAATCTGATGATTAGGCTGCTCCATTGGCGGCCTATCAGCATGCTCAATAATCAAGTTTTGAGAACGTGAAGCAGCCACTGTGAATACATCAGAATTTGCGGAGACGTGAAGCCCGATCATCCAGTCCAACACACTATAGCACCAACTGAAGCTGCTCTGCTACTTACTTTACACCCTGCTGCAACCAGCATTATGAAGGAAGTATGAAAAGGTATAATCACCAGTATTTAAATCTGGTGAGCTTCACACTACTGGCATTTTGTTGCAGTTAAATAAAGGCTCTGTAAGTGTGTTTGGAAGATTGTCCAGTCTGACTAATATGAGCATCCATCAGGGCCCGGTAGAACAAACGACTCCTCAACCTGCAATAAAACATTATGAGAATTGGGAAAGTCCAACAAATCATAAGTTATACATTAAAGAATCCATAAAATGATGAGTTTCTCTCATTGTGTCTGTAATATTCATGCTGCTGCAAAAAATAGTCTGTGTGTTCCAAGGACACAGCCAGCCATGGTCAAATAATATTAACATTAATTAGCATACACGCTTTAGATGCAGATTTAACAGATTTAATAGAAAAATTACTAAGAAATAAAGGACCTAGTGCTGTATTTGGTGTCTTGATTCCATGTTGCATGAAATAATAGTAAGAAAAAGGATGAGCTGACGCTTTGTAGGCTGCCCGTGTGAGGTAAAGGTCACAAGGTGATTGGTACTAAACAGCTGGGAACGACAGAAAGCCGAGCTGGAGCTCAGGCTTCCATCATATGTCTACTTCCAGTTTATCTGCCATTTTAAGTCATATTTTGGGTTGCCTGTTCATCTGTCTCAGTCTGTGTGTTTGTCTGAAATTTTTGTTACCTTGATTTCTTTATATGGTAGTTTTATTTTAACCAGCATGATTATGCACAAGGTCACAGCAAGGTCAAATTTTTGAGTTCATTCCAAATCTTCCATAGCTTCAAGTTTGAAATATATTTTAAGGGTATTTGGATTAAAGGGTATTAAATCAGTATTAAATCAGTGGTGGTGGAGTCATGCTCATTGCCGAGTTCTGCTGGTTTTCCTTCCTGCACTTTGAACTATGTGTTTTTTTCCTTCACATTATTGATGTTTAGAATTATATCCAACACCATTTTCCCAAAGGCTATTTCTTTGATTGGTGATTGGATGGTGAAGGTGGTGGGAAGCACTGTGTTAACACACTAGTCCCAGATCTCCCATCAGTGTTTAGTGGAACTGAGATTCATCAAACCATTTAGTGAGTTCTCATGCCCTGTCTCTGTTCGCACTGATATCTCTAGAACAGAACACTCCCATCAGTATAGGAGTGATTCATTGTAGCATAAAAGGCGATCAGTCAGAATAACTTTGTATTGATTTGCAGTGACTCTTTCCTCTAAACGGACAAATGAATCCAAACCCTAGCAGCAAAATGCCTCCTGAAGCTTTACAGAGTCTGTGGTGTTTCCTTTCATTTACCACCTCTGTATTCTGTAGCTATATATATATATTCAGATAAAACACAATGATCCGGACAAAACCAAAATCACAACATAGATTTAGTTCACTGTTTACTCTAATAGGAGCTGTCCACTTTATTAGGAACACCTGTAGACCTGCTCAATTACATCGATCAGGCATAATATTATGAGCACTGACAGGTGAAGTGAATAATACGGATTATCTTCTCATCATGGCACCTGTTAGTGGGTATGATATATTATGCAGCTAGTGAACATTTTGTCCTCAAAGTTGATGTGCGAGTTTGACAAGGGCCAAATTGTGATAGCTAGACGACTGGATCAGAGCGTGGGAGGCCCCACCTCGCAACTTACAGGACTTAAAGGATCTGCTGCAACATCTTGGTGTCAGATACCACAGCACACCTCCTGGGATCTAGTGGAATCCATGCCTTGAAGGGTCAGGGCTGTTTTGGAAGCAAAAGGGGGCCCAACACAATATTAGGCAGGTGGTCATAATGTTATGCCTGATCAGTGTATGCAGTTATTCAATCAGCCAATCATGTGGCAACAGCACAGTGTGTACAATCGTATAGATACAGGTCAGGATCTTCAGTTAATGTTCACATCGAATATCCGAATGTGTAAAAAAGTGTTATATTTAACCGTGGCATGGTTTTTGGTACAGGATTTGAGTATTTCTGAAACTGCTGATCCGTGTGTAAGGTCTTCGCACACAACAATTACCTGATTATCTGATGGTGAATTACATGAATGTGCAGGTGTACAGGTTCCTAATAAAATGGACGGTGAGTGTATGATATTATTATCCAAGCTTTTCAAGAGTCCTTGATCAATAAGTAAACATTAAGAAACATGAAGTTTAAAATAAAGAAAAATAATTAAATGTATCAACTACATGTGAGGATGTAAAAATGTGAACAGAGCCAGTGTGAGATTATAAAGCTGTGATCAATATTCACATGACTAATAACTGTGTGTGTGTGTGTGTGTGTGTGTGTGTGTGTGTGTGTGTGTGTGTGAGAGAGAGCGAGATTGAGAGAGCGTGTGAGAGAGAGATAGTAGCTGCAGTTGTTCGTACTTTTTAGAATATGCCTTCATTTTTTTGACAGCATGAGCAAGGTCACGCTAACCTGAGGTAAGAGCACTTTTATATGGCTTTCAGATAAAAGCAGAATCGGCTTTGTCCAGAATTCACTGCATGACTCTTCATTTCTTCTGCTAAGAAGCTGTGAGTGCAGTGCACTAGTTGAACTGGCTGTTGAATCCAGTGGAGAGGTGTATTCACATAGAGCATGTTTTTTGCAGGATAAAAAGTGTGAAGAGGGCTCAGTTGGAATACCTTTTTACCAAACAAATCTCCCGAGTTGAAATTTTAAGGGAGGGGTGGAGGGGTGTGGGGGTAGGGGGTTGAATTGTTGAGGTGTAAAGCATGACCAGTGACGAAGGCCTTGTTATGTACATGTAATGCTGCTCTGAGCCACTGTGCATGCAACAGATTACATCACGCAACACAGTATCACAAATGTTTTTGTTCCTTTTTTTGTCAGTGAATTGTGCAACTGGCGCAAAGTAGTTTCACAACTGAATGATCTGAAACTGCTGCTTACTTCTGCTTCTTCATTCTGCTATACAGACATGTAATAACTGACTCCAAGAAACGAAAAGCTTGAGAAACACTGGACTGGACAAACAGGAGAAGAGCAAAGAACTTACTTTGCTTCTGGCATTTGGCAGACGTCCTTATTCAGAGCGACTTACAATTTTATCTCGTTATTTACAACTGAGCATTTGAGGGTTAAGGGCCTTGCTCAGGGGCCCAATAGTGGCAGCTTTGTGGATCTGGGAGTCAAACACACAATCTTCCAATCAGTAGTCTAACACCTTAACCACTAAGATACCACATCCCATAATCATAACTTTAGTTGGACATCATTAAGCAGCTTAAATTGCAGCAGATTTGTCTGATGTGTCTATAAACAAAGCATGATTAACATGTTTTACAAGTGTGAAGTTTTATGAAGTGTTTATTTTTCCCTTTGGAATATGAGCAAATTTTTATTGAGCCATTAAGGTTTTATCCCATATCCTCATTACTGGACTCCTGAGCTGAATGTTTATCATCACAAAAGTCTTTTATTGCTAATCATCCCTAACACTTTGATACTTGAATAAACACATGCAGCTATGGATTTAGTGATCGTTTAAACAAGAGTAAAGAGAAAATATATCAGGAATTGCACAAGGTAGTGCTGATGCAACCGACTCTCCTGAAACAATGCACGTGTGCTCGGAAAAACCGGAAGCCTTATTTCATCTGGTTAATTTCCTTTCATTTTAATTCCAAGGAAGTCCTCCTTAATAAGGCTTGTTTTGTTACTGTGGTAAATTATTGATTTGGGAAAACCTGCTTTGTGTCTAACGGTGATGCTTAGCTTGATCAATTACATTGAAAAAGCCAGGTCAAAACATCCACAGATATAGGTTTCCTATTTCTTACCTATATTAAAACAAAAAACAACTCAGGAACCAATTGCTGCCAATCTAGTACATACAACGATCAGGCATAACATTATGAGCACTGACAGGTGTAGTGAATAACACTGATTATCTTCTCATCATGGCACCTGTTAGTAGGTGGGATATATTAGACAGCAAGTGAACATTTTGTCCTCAAAGTTGATGTGTTAGAAACAGGAAAACTGGGCAAGCGTAAGGATTTGAGAGAGTTTGACAAGGGCCAAATTGTGATGGCTAGACGACTGGATCAGAACATCTCCAAAACTGCAGCTCTTGTGGGGTGTTCCCGGTCTGCAGTGGTCAGTATCGATCAAAAGTATCCTTTAAGTCCTGTAAGTAGATGAGTAGGGCCCTTGGAGGCCCCACCTCGCAACTTGGAGGACTTAAAGGATATGCTGCTAACATCTTGGTGCCAGATACCACAGTACACATTCAGGTATCTAGTGGAGTCCATGCCTTGATGGGTCAGGGCTGTTTTGGCAGCAAAAGGGGGACCAACACAATGGACAAACAGATGGTCATAATGTTATGTCTGAGCGGTGTATATCATTAGGTGTGTTGTGTAGCTCAAGTGTTTTATAATTCGTAGATACGAAATAGAAGCCACTATGCCATAACATTGTGTGTGATCAAAATCTGCTGTATGTTTTCTGTACTGTACAGTGGTTGTAAAAACAGTATCTTACAGTGAAGGTTGTTGCGTAATTATGGTTGTTTGTTTAAAATACAGTGGACAGTGCATATGCAAGTGTTCACATGATCATTTTGAGACAGGAGAAGTTCTCTCGTATTTCCTGAGGAGATCTGAGGCATTCTGTGATCACTGTAGATACTGGAATTACTGGAAATGTCTTTAGTATGGAGGATACAACAATGTTAGAGTAGGGATTACCTTGCTCTCAGAAATGTCCATAATATATTTATTAGTAGCCTGCAGCGTTATGCTGAAATACAGTATGTTGTGAGGTATTAGTTCTATAGGTTTGCCCTGTATTAAATTTTTAGAATGAATATTGACCTTCTCACACATTGCCTTCTCCAATGAATACTTGCTGTATAATGCCTTCTTAAAGTCTAATTGCAGATCATTTCCAGTGTTACTGGTTTGCTCATAGCCTCCTCAATAAAGCAGAGCATATATTTAAGTATATACTGTATATTTATGTCCATATGAGCTTTTTAATATGAGCGTTTGTCTTGGGTATTCTGTCGGCTACTTTAAACCAGGCAGCTTCTACGCCTTTATTATAGGATGTTCTTGTCATAATTATGTCTTACAGAGTTTAACAAACAATTCCTCAAAGAAAAAAAAATAGGCTTTCTTTACGAAGGCTTTCTTTGTTTAAATGACGTTTTGCTCTATCTCTATTCGATTGTCAGGGCCGCGTAATTGTCGCATGGATGCGTGCGAGCCTTGATTACTACAGCTGTGCTTAAATTAGTGGGAACATGTCACACCAGGATTGTGTGGAGCATGCTGAGGATGGAGTGACCTGTCTGGCTATTTTAAATAAGGCAGGATATTGGGAGCTTGTTTTGTAGAATACCCCCTGGTCGATTATAAGTAAGCCGTTTTACAGAATTGTGTTTTTTTTCTTAATAGCTTGTGACAGCCCAGCTCTAGCCTAATCCTGAAGCAGTGCATTATGCAGTCCTCTGTCGAGTGAATTTAATTACAGAACTTGGACCCGGTAGAATTTGGGTCTCGAAAACCAGGCAGTTATTGTTAGCAGCAAAAGTTTGTTGGAAATGATCTTTTTTGAAACCTAGGCTGACATCCATCCATCCATCCATCCATCCATTTCTGTACCATTTATTCTACACAGGGTAGCGGGGAACCTGGTGTCTATTCCAAGAGATTCAGGGCACAAGTCAGGGGACACCCTAGACAGGATTGCAAAACATTGCAGGGCTCAATCACACACTCAGATTCACACACTACAGACAATTTAGAGATACCAATCAGCCTACACCACAGGTCTTCGGACTGGGGAGGAAACCAAAGTACGTGGAGGAAACCTCTGAAGCACGGGGAGAACATGCAAACTTGTAGTGAAGGTGGGAATCAAACCCCGGATGTTCCCAAAACCAGAAGCAAGCAAATGTGCCCCCTGACCCGGGCTAATATGTTAACCTTAAAGTTTTTTTTCAATCTGGGATGCTGTTGGGTTCAATTCTTACTCTTTAAATGATTTTAACTTTCCATACCATTCCATTGTCTGTACTGCTTATCCGATCTATCATCGGGTCACGGGGAGCCTCGGGCGTCATCAGGCATCTAGGCAGGATACACCCGGGACGGAGTGGATTTTAACTTATCAATTAATTAATTTATTATTATTATTATTATTATTATTATTATTATTATTATTATTATTATTACTAATTATAGTAGCAAAGCAAAATCTCATGATAGATGACATTCTCGTGCTCGCTTATAACTTTGCTGATCAATTGAGAAAGCTTCCACATTATATTTCAGAAGCCTTTAAACACAGGGAATCAGCAGTGTGGCTGAATTCCTCCTGTATTTAATAAGCACTTCTGCTTGCAAGAGCTGCAGAGAATGTGGGACGTTATTGTGTGTAGCAGCAGCTTTATTGAGGTTTGTTGACAGAGCAGCATTTGTATTCCAGAGCAGACGTGAATAAGAAAGTTACAGAATGCTGCATTTTAGGTTTTTTTGTTGACAACAAGTTTGATCCATGCAATCATCAATCTCTCTCTCTCGTCCTTTTTTTTTTTTTTTTTTTTTTTTACTGATTTTTCAGATCTCTTTAGCTTGAATCCACTATCCAGGATGAAGGCCGTACATACAGTTTGACTTTAGCTTCTTTTCTCACATGCATTAGCTTTTTTTCTCACATGCATTAGCACTGTAAATAAATACTTTGCCGTCAAACATGGCATGTTGTACATGAGCACTTCTCTTTCGTCAACATTCCAGAGGTTTATCTAAAGCTAGTAATTCAGGTACATACTACACATTCCTTATAGATAACTAGTTAAAGATGACTGTAGTGCAACGCTTTTGGTGTGCATTATACACAGCACTTTACCTCCAGTGTTATATTGTAATAACTGAGTTACAGTATCCATGCTATATACAACACTATATATTTTGCAGCTTTTATTATTAAATCAGTTGGTTACAATGTCACCTTTAAAGTGTGCAAGGAAGGTATTCCTTTTTTTTTGCTCACTGCCCACATTGCTCTGTTTGATTGATCATAGGTGATGCAGATTGCCTGCGTCTTCACCATGATTCTTCTCTTCAGAGACTAATGAATCTTCAAAATGAGGATAAGTAGCATCTATCCTGG
Source organism: Hemibagrus guttatus (assembly GCA_033459395.1). Taxonomy (NCBI): domain Eukaryota; kingdom Metazoa; phylum Chordata; class Actinopteri; order Siluriformes; family Bagridae; genus Hemibagrus; species Hemibagrus guttatus. The sequence goes on from JAUCMX010000007.1 coordinate 15,152,890, forward strand.
CCAGTCCATCTGTTTCCCCAATATGTACACCTTTATACCAAGCCGCTGTAACAGTGAGCATTGCTGACCCAATATAAGACACAATATCTTTCATTCACTTTGTATAGAAATCCCCACTCTTGCAGAACTGGTCTGATCAGTATTCTAACTACTGACTGTCCTGGATTATGGAACATGCTTTGAATAGTCTATCTGGTCATCATGCTTTTGTTGCCAGATAAAAGTGAGGAGTTGTTTAAAGTTCCTTGACTCAGCATGCATCACCGCTATGTTTGGTGTCCTGGATTGGCCCGTGTTCAGGCACAGTTTCTTCTCGTACAGCCGGATGTTTTCACATGTTTGTTTTCTCGCAGGACTGCGTGGAATCATCAGGCAGCCGAAAATTGGTTCAGTTGCCATTGCACGGTTGTTTGAGCGACTTGATGGGAGCTTCATTGTCCAACATTAATGAGTAAAAGAGGTTTTCTCCTGGCTATGACATGACAGGATGGGAAAATCAATCTGTGTGTGTGTGTGTGTGTGTGTGTGTGTGAGAGAGAGAGTGAGTGAGTCACACCAAATGTCAGATCTGTGTCAGCCCTCAAACGCTTCTCAGAGATAAATGTTAACATGAGAGTGTTCAGACAGGATGCTGGCTGCAGGTAGCTGATTTACAGGAGGATGTGTAACGGCGTGGGTGTAAGATGCTGTTGATTATATCTCTCGATTGAAAATAATTACACATGCCATTTTCAGATAACATTAACATCAGTACTACTTTTACTAGTGAGAGAGGGCTGGTGGGTGTGTTTATGCAGTTTCTTTCAAGCTATTCTTTGTGCTTTTGCTCTGTTCTGCTTTACAGGGACTTTTGCTTGCCTTCATTATTTGCTTCGCTTTCAATCCGTGTTCCTGATACCAGTCACAAGATGGCAGTGTGTCTCTTTGGAAAGACTTTGTCATGCCTTACGGTTTAATCTGAATAAATTGTTCAAGCAGTACATGCCTTTTAGATGTATTGCAATTGTGAGCTCCTTTCTGATAGAAAAAGACATGCCTTGTGTTTTATGTGAAAGCTATAAAGATTGTCAGGTCATTTTGATTTACTAGTAGCAATGGGATTTTACTGAGGACGCTACTCATCCATGGGGTTTTGTCTTTTCTAAGATGATTTGATTTGTGTAATAATCATAAAACTGATGAAGCCTCTTGATCGATATTGTTAAGTGAAACCCCACTGACTGAAGTTCAAAATGACCAGGTAAAAGCAGAAAGTCTAAATATGTGGGATAAATTTAGCCTCACACAAAAAAAAAAGGAGACGTCCACTAATAGCAGTGCTTCACTTTGGATGTAGCTTCGCTGTAAAAATGATCCCCAGATTGTCAGCTGCTGATCCAGACTCTGAGGTTGAATGCAACCTTGACACCCACATTCCATGACAAAACTGTATTGGACCAAATCAGACCAAATCTGTGTGTGATGAGCATGAGCGCTAGGATGCTTGCAAAATCTCCAAAGCACCATCCAAACTAGTTAATCCATGAACTCTAGCTGCATTACACACCCAGTCAGTGGAAAGTACACTGAAATTCACAGGAACTGTTCTCAACACACTGGTGCCATGCTTACTTGACAGGATTGGCACTGCTATTAAAGCAAGGAGAAGCATAACCAAATACTAGGGGGGAGGGGGGGTGACACGTTTTAATCCAGGAAGCTTATATTCTTTATATCAAATGCAATATATTTCCAAACTTGAATTGAGCTTTTGAAGTGAAGTATGCAAGAACTTCTGCACTGATGCAATGGCTTCTCTTCTCCCAGGATGTTTTGAACAATCTGGGCTCTTCAGAGCTAGACGAGGACGATCTAATGCTGGACCTGGAGCTCTCCGATGACCAGAGACATCGACACGGTATGTCTTCTAGCACTTTAAACTAATGATGAACCTTACACTAACATCTCTGATGAATATCCTTCATCTTAAAGTAATTATGTAAATCATTTGCACAGTACTCTAGTGGGTAGATTGCTTGCAGGTATCTTTTTTCTTTTTTTTTTTAAAAACAAGACATCTTTCTATTGTTTCAAATATTAAGCAAGACAGCATTTTAATACTTGTCAAATTCTCGTCAAATATATTACACAATTATATTACACAGCTATAGAGAACAATTGTTTTCCTTTTGCTAGTTGACCTGCAGTAGTGCATGTGGCTAGGCTTGTGAGCAAATATCCAGGACAAATCCTATAGATATATCTCATTTATTGTTTATTTAAACTCATCAAGCTTAGTGTTTTTGTAGAAATAACATATTTACACGGGTAGGTTTCTTAGTATTCTGGTGTAGTTTCTGATCAAATTATTTTGGATTGATTGCTTCATCAAATCAAAACAATTCATTAGCAATCCAAATTTCTAATGAATTAAAATTTTTTTGAATGATATTTTATGTAAGTGAAAACGTGTGTTATATTCAGATGCATGCTAATATTCAGGTATATATAATTAATTCTAATTAATTGTTTAAAAAAAAAAACCCTGATTCATTAACAATCCAAATTTCTGCTCACTTCTACTTTTTCTCTTAATGAATATATATTTAAGTAAATACACACATATTCATTATTTATATTACACGTCGTGTTAAATGTCATACTCACTAATTAGCCTTACTGTTTTATGTAATATATGTCATTTTATTAATATACATTTTATTTTTATTATAGCTTCTCAGGAAGACTCCAGCCATTCTCTTGCCTCCTGTCTGAACCTGCTGCCATCTCCTCTGGAGCTGCCTACAGACCAGAACACTGCCAAGGAGTGCAGAGAGAACAACAGGTACTTTGCTCATCCTCCTCTGGCTCACCCTGTGTTAATATTCTCCTCTCCTCTCATCCCCCTTTACCCTCCGTTAATCTTTTTTTCTCTTGTCTCATCCCCATCCCCTCCACCCTCCCTTCCTTTGCCTTTCAACTCCTCTCGATCCTCTCCTCTCCTCTCCCCCTCCTCTCCTTTCTTCCCTCTCCCTCTCTCCTCTCTTCTTTTTTCTCTTCTCTTCTTTCTTGAATTTCTTCGCCTCTCCTCTCCTCTGCTTTCTTTGCCTCTCCTCTCCTCTCCTCTCCTCTCCTCTCCTCTCCTCTCCTCTCCTCTCCTCTCTTCTCGAATTTCTTCTCCTCTCTTTGCCTCTCCTCTCCTCTCTTTGCCTCTCCTCTCCTCTCCTCTCCTCTCCTCTCCTCTCCTCTCCTCTCTTTGCCTCTCCTCTCCTCTCCTCTCCTCTCCTCTCCTCTCCTCTCCTCTCCTCTCCTCTCCTCTCCTCTCCTCTCCTCTCCTCTCCTTTCTTTGCCTCTCCACTCCTCTCCTCTCCTCTCCTCTCCTCTCCTCTCCTCTCCTCTCCTCTCCTCTCTTCTCTTCTCGAATTTCTTCTCCTCTCTTTGCCTCTCCTCTCCTCTCCTCTCCTCTCCTCTCCTCTCCTCTCCTCTCCTCTCCTCGGCAACCAATTTCACTTGCATGCTAAAACGTCAAATCAGTCAAAAGAATTAGATGTGATCACTTGTGTAAAAGTTGCACTAACAATTAATTTAACCCCCTGCGCCCAGCTCACAGAGATTCTCCAATGAATGCATGAGAGAAGACAGTGATTGAGGAACACAAATAAGCCAAGCTTTACCTCCACTGGATTTCAGTATGCTGGGATTTGAAATGGATTTGCCTTACAAGCTTGCCACTAGTTCATTTAATTTTATCTGATTGAGCGAGAGTGTAAGTGTATGCTTAAACAATGAAGCCTGTTTAGGATTTCAGCTGCATGATCTCAGTGCTGTCTAGTGTCACTGTGAAATTTGTACCTCAGTGTTCTAGATTAAGAATTTTTAGTTTTAGTCTCCACCGCTTTGTGGGAGATTGTAATCGACTTGATTGACTAAGCCTCTTGTATCGTTAAATCCACTTCAGTTTCCTGATGCTAACTCTCATATAAACAAGTGTGTTGCTCTTGTTGACAGATAATTACCATAATTTATACAGTTGTGTTTAGATGTTTTCAATTATATCTCACAGTAATACATGCAATATATTACTGGTTAAGCTAGTTGATAAATGTGCTCTCGAATGCCGAGTCCTTACAGAACTGGGTCTCATTTCTGACAGCTGGCTTTTCCTCGTAATGACGCCAGCCGTATCCCATGTGGATGTGCAGGAAATTATATCTGCATAGAAATTAGCCTAGAAAATTATATATATTTCCCTGACCTTTTAATTATTTGTACAATTTTTAGAAGCTGCCCTACTGTGGATCAGGTTTATTTGAGAATCTGGAAAAAAGTGTGACTAACAGATTTTTAGTATTTTTTAATAAGATGCTAAGTATAGTATAATAAGTATAGTTGTGAACAGTCCACCAGCCAAAACTGTTAAGAGCAATGAGCTCTTAAAAGAGCAAAAGTGTTCAGATCCTGACCCTGATATTAAGGAAACCCATAACAAAGACTTGAGAAGGAATAACAGAGAACATGCAGGGCAAATTGAATATTCTTCTATTTATATTTTCGGAAGACTAAGGCAGCTTTCACACTGGCAGTTTAGTCTGAAACGGAGCAGGGTTTGCATGAAAATGTTAAATCTGTCATGTGGCCTGGGAAGAGCATCGCAGTTTTGAACCCAAGACTGCCTGTAGGAGGAGCTCTGACTTTGGGTAGCGTAGTAACAGTGCTGCGATTCCCACGGACAGGAACGCAACTCGTACTTGGCCCCGCAATTGTTTAGGAAGTAAAGTAACCTGCGTATGTGTTATAGCCAATAACGGTATCATTAGACTTCATTGCTTGGTGATGATTCCTGTCATGTGGTGCACAAAATGCTGTGTAATAATAATAATAATAATAATAATAATATTAATAGCACCACAAAAAAAAGTAACATTTCTTGAGTCTCCACGCACACTTGTGATGATGCAAGATGAACGCAAATCCACTGGAGGTTCAATAGAATCAAATGAGTCTGAAACCAGACCAAAGTTCCTGGAACAATCACACTCTGGTTCAGACCTCAGCAAATGTTCCCAGTGTGAAAACCATGGCATGGCAGGAGGTGAGTGTAATAAAGTGGACAGTAAGTTCAGTGTTCACGAAACTCTAACATCACTAATGCATTTGTACCAGCACCACACACACCCACACACACACCCACACCACTGCCATGCCACTGTCACTGCTGAGAATGATCCACCATTCAGATAAGATCTGGTCAGCAGTTGTTTGTTAGTGGGCTTTTCCTGTCTATGGATGGACTCTTTATACATTCAAAATAATTCCCTACAGGACACAGATTTTCAATACGGCTCAAACCTGACGACTGTGATAACCAAGATTGATTTTCTGTCCCAACACCTCTTCAGTTTGGGGTCATTATCTTGCTGAAAGATCCATTTACAAGCAACTATTAACCTCCTGGCAGAGGTGTTGGGCTCAAATATCCTGCTCTTTGGCAGAATTCATGATTCCATCAATATTCACAAGAGCACCTGAACCAACAGCCCCAAAGCAGCAGTGATACACCATCATATTTTATTATGGATGTCAGGTGATTTTTCTTGTATCCTGTTCCCTTTTTATCACCAGAGATGGACAACTATAGTTAAGCCTTGCAATTTTGATAATGTGTCTGTTTCATTTCATTTCATTTCCTTTTTTATTTTATTTTATTTTATTTTATTTTTTTCCCCTAGATGAGATTGTGTGTACAACCTCATATTTGGTCCACAGCACCAACAGAGTTTGATATTTTCTAAAGAAATGGTGTTCTGTGTTTTCGAGATAAAACACTTCCATTAAAAAAAACTTATACAAAAAGATTTTTCTTAGAAACCGACTCGAAGACTGATATTTTTAATCTACTTTTGAATTATGGCACAAAAAGCCGTTAAGCTCCCTCCAGAGCAGGTGGGTTTGCCTCGTCAGCAAGACGTATGAATGACCTTGGCTTTGTATCTTTAAAACAGCTTTGAATTGCACGGCCACTGTATATCTTCCAATGTTTTATGTCTAGTGTTATGCAGTCTGTTGTACATTCTCAGCACATCTGGCCAGCAGTTTGCAAGTCAATTTTTTCCCCCTTGTTTCTCATCAGCATCCTTTTTTTCTTGCATTCTGACAGCTAGGATGATGATGTGACCAAGAGATTATATCACATTCAGAATTTTTTGTTCTCCCAAACCAAATAAAACAAACAAAAAAATGTATGACTTAAGAACAGTAATGGCCTATTGCGTGCAAATATTTTCTGTATTTGTTCAGCCACCCTTCACTGTAACACATCGTATATTAGGGTCTTTTCATACAGATTGGTGGTATTTCCAGCAATAGATGCTTCACATCTGGTCGGTGGTGGAGCTAGTAGTTTTAGGGCTGTTTTAGATAGCGATAAATACAAACATCACAGACTGGCCCTAAGCATTGTGATGTTATTAATATTAAACTAATTGGACATATTGAAATAATAAACAACCAAGCCGGTGCTTTGCTTTATTTAATCTCTGACCGTTGACATTTTCCTGCTAGCAGCTCCCCATTTCTGTGGAAACCTTTACATTTTTCTCGTGTGTCATTTTATTGTTGCCAAGTCTACAGTATAATACAAGATTTGTAATTAATCAAAATAAGTAGATAGAGTCCAAGCACATCAAATGATCACTGAAGGTGTTCAGCTTTTTCCAGTGTCTTGCTTGAGTAACTTGGATAATACCACTAATAAAACAGACCTTGTTGTCCACCTGACTATAGGTTGTTCAGTCACTACACAATTTCACAGTTTTAGCTTTTACACGGATTTGCCCTAGATGCATTGTGTGGCTTCATCACGCACATTCAGGCAAAGCCTTCTGCAATTTATGTGAGGCATTGTAGAAAGTAATTACATACGTGTCATCACTGGTAGTAATTTTAACGAAGAATCCTGTGCTTGTATTTTGAACAGTTCAAACTTTCCACTAAAAAAGTTGCATCACAAATTTGGAAAAAATGCTTCAGATAAATCAAACATTTTTGGTTGCAACAAACACAAAATAACTCCTGGAGGGACCTGATTTTTGTTGCAATGATGAAACAGTGACTTGGTCTGTTGATGAGCTTTCTGCTGAAAACTGTTTGAGTTGGTGAAACTGCAAGCACAGGATCGATTTTTTTTAAAACTACTTTCTGTGATGTTCAATGCACATGAATTGAGGGGATTGGCTGAACTACTTGTCTTTTTTGAAAAATGCAAGCGCCTCTGAATATCAGAGAGTTTGCTTGATTTTGCGTTAAATACTGAAGTTGCTTTCAGCTGCTCCCTGTTCAGGGTCGCCACAGCGGACCAACTGGTCCGCACAACAACTTGGCAAATGTTTTACACCGGATGCCCTTCCTGACGCAACCCTCCCATTTTTCCGGGCTTGGGACCGGCACTGTATCCAGTGGCTGGGGTTGAGGCATTGGCTGGGAATCGAACCCCGGCCTTCCACATGATAGGCGAGAAACCTACCACTGAGCCACCAATGCCCCATTTTGCGTTAAATACTATTATTACTAAATCCCGAAATACTGATACTTACTACCAAGCCCTAGTGATGGCACAGTCTATGGATTGACGAGAGTTTTTCCTCTGTTGCTCTTGCTAATGCTCTGATCTGCAATTAAAAGCTAAGCTCTGAAATGCCCAGTGTGAAATTTATTATTAAGACTATACCACTACCATCAGCGTGGCAAAAGATACCCGGGGCTTCTGTGGAGTTTTTCTTCTTCTCCAAGTGACATGATTTATTATCCTAAGGCAAAACCTTGACTTTTTCTATGGATGACACATCAACAGTTGACGAAACTGATTCTCAGCCCCAGAGCCCTCGCCCTCTCAATCCCGGCACTGAGGATTGAGGAAGAGCTAAACTGAGCGAGGGAGAGGGGGCGAGAGTGAGAGCGAGAGAACAGAATGGGTTCATCCTACTTCATAGCAGTACTAAGACTGAGTCACTTGTTGTAGAAAGACAACGTAAAATGTAAAATCTCAAGCAACTAGCAATATAGATCATCAATCTAAAGCAGAACAGAATTTAATCCCATTCGTGTCCTTACACTTTTTCATCCAACGCTTTTGATCTTTTTTATTTTTTATTTTTTTAAGTCTCTGGACAATGCCCAGGTGGTCAGGTGCTCAAATTCTCGGCCATGAAATGCTGTTCATCTCACGTGTCCTTCAGGAACAGGTTTGCTGCAGCAGGGGGGCAGACTGCATAGGTTCTTGCAAGCTGTGGTCCTCGGCGACAGAAGGCTGTGCGTCTGGCCCTGTGCTACTTTCCGTCTCCTTCTCTTTCAAGGTGATTTAGAGAGGGAGGCTCCAAAAACCATGACAATCCGAGAAGTACTTTAGATTGAGAATGCCTAATCCAACCCTCAGCCAGCACCCTTATGTCTAGGCTAAGAAATATCTCAATCGCAATGAGTCATGCTTGTCATTTGGTTGTCACTCACAGTAAGGAATCATGTTGATTTTTTTATTTCCAAGGCAGGCATAGTCACTGTATTGGCAAGTTCAGATGCTTCGTGACGACTTTACAGTCATGTTTTTTTTTTTTTTTTTTTGCCTGTTTATGCATGTAATAAATGATGAAGTACTTAAATATAGGACTTCCCATATAACTCATATGTCAAGGCTGTCTTCCTCACTCAACCTCTTATTTCATTTTCTCGAAATGCCATTGGCATTCAGTCAGCAGTGACAAAATTATTACTCCAAGCATAGAAGTGAGGATTATACAAAAAAAAAAAAAAAAAAAAAATTGCATTGGTGTCAAGAGACTGCCTGCAGCCATCACCTCTACATTCTCAATGTTAACACCAATGTTGCATTGTATCATGTGAGGTCAATCAAACAAAATCTCACTGATTCAGCACTGGAAATTAAAAGAAAGTGTAGTATCAATTTACCTGGTAAATTTTTTTAATTTGTTTGTTTTTTAATAGTATTTAAATCTCACATAATCTTAATACAATTGTGTATGATTGCTATTGGTGTACTTACACTGATCAGGTGTAACATTATGAGCAGTGACAGGTGAAGTGAATGACACTGATTATCTCCTCATCATGGCACCTGTTAGTGGGTGGGATATATTAGGCAGCAAGTGAACATTTTGTCCTCAAAGTTGATGTGTTAGAAGCAGGACAAATGGGCAAGCATAAGGAGTTTGACAAGGGCCAAATTGTGATGGCTAGACGACTGGATCAGAACATCTCCAAAACTGCAGCTCTTGTGGGGTGTTCCCGGTCTGCAGTGGTCAGTACCTGTCAAAAGTGTCCGTTAAGTCCTGTAAGTATCCTTTAAGTCCTGTAACTTGGAGGACTTAAAGGATCTGCTGCTAACATCTTGGTGCCAGATACAACAGCACACCTTCAGGGATCTAGTGGAGTCCAGGCTGTTTTGGCAGCAATAGGGGGACCAACACAATATTAAGCAGGTGGTCATACTGTTATGCCTGATCGGTGTATATTAAGCAAGGAAAGAATAAACGCCTTATATTCATGTTTTCTATTCTTTTCTTTCTCAAACTAACCTTCATCCTTCTAATTGCTGAAAGCATGAGCCACCGAACTCGGCATGCGATTCCTTAAACTGGATCTAAGCAAATCTTTCTGTTTCGATTGCCACTTCATTTTAAATCATTTCACACACATTTTTCACACCTTTCACTTGTAATCCTATTACTAGCTTCCTTTCCTAGTTGCATGTCGCTTTAAGCTAATGGTCCAGCGTAAACTCTGCAGTAGCTTCGAATGCTGATGTTTTCAGGTATGTACCTATAAACATCAGTAGTCCGTCAAGCCTGATGGACCTCTTCAGGGTTGTTCGCATATCCATAAGTCCCTCGTCTGCTTTTTTGTGTGTATTTTTATGGGGTTTCTTTTCTGGCACACATTCATACAGCACCATCAGTTTTCAAACTGCTTCTATTTTCAGTGTCTTTATGCTTCATATTTTTTTGGTATAGCACTGCATTTGTTAAATCTCCGCCTACTCACTCGGTTATCTGCAGCCACCAAATGTGCTGTACAGCTTAACAGCTTGCTAACTAAGGTATACACATATTTGTCTTTGCTGCTCTTGCCAGGATACAAAACTCCATTCAAATGCATGCCTTTTTATTTATTTTTTTTTAAGTGCTCCACTTTGCTTGAAGTGTTTATTATATTACGACTTGATTTTGTTTATTAGATTTGTAAGCTACAGCCTTGTTTTGCGGCTTGTTTTATGAGTAACCCCTGATTGAAACATATCATAATGTTTTGTGACTCTTGTTGTTTTGCTCAACACCAAATATTTCCATGTCTTTATTGAACAAGTACATAGCTTATTAAAACTGTCTTTGTTTTCCACTATGACCTAGATGAAGATCAGATTGTATTTTAGTAGTCGTTCAAGCAGAGATCCAAATTTTTCCCTACAACTCTGTAATGAATATACCAGCATGAATGGCTTCACGGTGCCCAGATGCAGTACTGCTTCTCTAGCGTGAAATTAATGTGTAATTAGAAATCAAAGGCACTGCGTGGCATGATGCTGAAGGCCCTGATGGGAATACTGCGCTAATAACCCAAACACAGAATATGAGCTATAAAGCAGTCCAGCTGGGGGAGTCCATTGCGTGTGACAGCTGGTCGTTGAGAGCAAAGGGACACTGGCTCCCCGTGTCCTCTAACATGAGGAGTCCAGGTGAGCACACAGAGGGGGGCCATCACAGAGGAGGCTAAGCAAAGAGACTTTCCTTCATAAGACGCCCTGACTGGTTGACATTATTAGTATTCGCATTGCACAGTAAAGACATGAACCCAGAGAGTCCTGGGGGAAGCTGTGATGGCTATAATGATATTGTAATGGGATATTAGAGGTGACTGGAATGTTGTCAAAGCTAATGGGCACCACTTTTAGATGTTCTACACAGGGCCATATTACAGTGAGGGAAAGATAGAGGCACTAATGTGAAGCATATTTAGGATTTATAGTGTTTGAAGGGACAGAAATCCAGCTTGTGCCAGCGGAGGCTGAAAAAGTGCTTTAGTAAGGAAAATTACATAGAGTCAGGAAAAAACCCTATTCCTGTTATCATCAGTGTTCCCAGACAAAGCTAACTCTGCCAGCCTGCCATTTTCTTAGTGCTGTGGCTATTATGCTAAGATGTCATTGCTTTTATCCTCACCGTGCTGTTTTTCTTTGACTGAGTAAAAAAAGCTCTTCGATGGCATGTTCTCTCTGTAGTAGACAGCAAGGTAAAATCCAGGGAAGATATCTGCTCTGGTGTCTCTGGGAATCTGAATAACGAGAGTTTCACTTTCCTCTAATCCATGATGTAAATAATGACCCTGTAATAGAGGTAGCGATGTGAGCTGAGGAAAAGACATTTAACATTGTCAGTGCTTACTGATGAATATTCAATATCTGTACTGCTAGAGAATGTTTCGATTGTATTTTTATTTTTTCGGTCTTATCAGTCTGTCCTGCCTCGGGCACATCCATTGCGAGAGAATCATCCGGGTGGATTGTGAGCGGTCAGTGAATCATAATGATCATTACCATAGAACTGGTTCTGATTTCCAAGAAAAATATTCCTAAAGAAATATTTTGTTTTCCTGGCTAGTAGTTTTTTGGGCCAGGATTAAACCGCACATCCAAACCCGAGAGCTTTTTCATCTCTGTTGATATTAAGTACTAGTTTAATACACAGAAAATGCAAACATGACGTAAAAATCTGGTTTTATTTGCTATACTGCGTAAAAGTGGTTGGTGTTGTCTTTTAAGAGACTTTGATACTGTTAATAGTTCTTGTTTTTTATTCCACACCACAATAAATGTATGTTGGGAATTCAAGACTCATATGTCCTGAAATCTCCATGTTTATTTCTACAACTGAAACAGTCTTAATTTTTTTTTTAGCCTTTAATTACATGAATTGCAGAAGAATTATCTCCAATCTGGAATCACTGTCTTCAAAACTGCTTTATTTTTTACTTTTGTTCCTCCTTTTTCATGACTTTTCTCTCCAGCTGCAGTGTATAGTTCTGTTTTTGCCATAGTAGTATTTTATAGTCTGTGTTTCCCTTTTCGATTATATGGTTTATAGTTTAGGTTTAATTTTTTTTTTCTTTTCACTCAAGTTCCACTTTCTTGCTCCTCACAATGTTTCTTGAAAAATATTCAAATAAACATACTGTGTATATGCTCATGTTACTGTATATATCACTTGATATATCATTTGACATATTCATCAGTAGAATTTCTGTCAGGCCAAGCAGCCTAAATGTCCTCATGCCCAAGAACAGACTTATTGCTAAAGACTAAAGGACAGATATTTGCTGAGTGGACATTACTGTATATCAATAAAACAAAAAAGGCTAAAATTTAGAAATGAAAGTCTACTGCAAAGTTCTCACGTGGTAAGCATTCTTAAACATGTTTAGTTTATACCGTGCTTCTTCTACATGCACTTTTTGGAGGTTTTATTTTTCAGACAAAAACAACTGCTAGAAATACACTAACATGTTGTTCCATCTCTTGTTTTCTTAGGGAGCCACGCCCGGTGTCTCTCTTTTTGCCCTGTGATGATGAGCTGTTCTCTGGGTTGGAGACGTTACCCTTCAGGCCGATGCAGCAGGACTGCACGGCCATGAAAACGCTCCTGCTGCGACTTCGCAGGCTTTTGCAGGAGGTAAGGCTTCATGCTGTTAGCCGATTTCTGAAGCTGCTGTTTTTTGTCATTAGGGGAATAAACAGAGCTTTATGGCTCCCACCTGTTAGAACCTCTCCATTAAAATGACTTGGAGCACAGCTCTGGCAGTTTTGTCTTAAACTCATGTATAGTACTTTAATTCAATTCAATTCAGTTTTATTTGTATAGCGCTTTTAACAATGGACATTGTCTCAAAGCAGCTTTACAGAACATAAGAAACAAAAAACATCATCATCCCTTGTGAGCAAGGCTGTGGGACTGTGGCAAGGAAAAACTCCCTTAGATAGTATGAGGAAGAAACCTTGAGAGGAACCAGACTCAAAAGGGAACCTCATCCTCATTTGGGTGACACCGGAGAGTGTGATTATAAATTATTGAGTGATTATGAACAATGTCCTTTTTGCAGTCATGTATAGTCAGATGTTTGATGCAGGTACAGCATATGTAGAATGTTATTGTGTGTATTAATCTAGAGCTAAGATTTATAAACTTACCTGGAGCACAGATTCATGAACTTAACTGGAGCAGAACTTTATAAACTTACCTGGAGCACAGCCTACCTGGAGTACAACTACAGTCCACTCTGAAAGTATTGGAACATCAAAGGCAATTCTGTTGTTTTTGCTATACACTGAAGACATTTGGGTTTGAGAACAAAAGATAAATATGAGATGATGTATCATAATTTCAGCTTTCGGGGCTGTATATTAGCTTGACGTATACCATCGAAATGTCATCTTTTCCTGAAAAATGTTGTTATCTTTGCTTTAAGCACAGCTCTATTTAGCTTGGGCAAAATGTCTGAAGCACAACTGTGTCAGCTTTACTGACTATGCAAAATACAAAAAGCTTTATTGCTTAGGCTGGTCTCGGAGTAAGCAGAGTCTGAGGTACAGCCTGCGAATTATTTTATTTATTATTTGGCAAAATTGTAGTCATTCTGATATTTTGACTATAAACACAAGCTCATTTATTTCCTTTGCATTCTGTCATATCATGTTATTTCAGATTTCATTATTGACTCTCACTATAAACCATCATACCTGTGATGCTCTCTAGACTGCTTCTCCACTTTACTCTACACAATAGCAACATTAAAACAATTTTGTAAGCCGTAAAAACTGAAATAACAATTATGAGACAAAAGACGGCCCAGGGAAGTGCACAGAGCAGAAAAAAACATGAATATTAAAGTGGAAATTGTTTGCCCTCCTCGCTGACTCAGTCCTCTCATTAACTTGCAAATGTGCCATCTTCTATCTCCATATGTAAACTGTTCACCAACAAGATTTGCAATGACTTGTGCTTTTCTGCTGTGTTTATGTTTGTATGACCCTATGATATTGAGCACAGATGAGAAGTTTCTCATTGGTTTCTTATTATATACAGTTAGCATCAGAATTATTGGCAGCCTTAGTGAAGTGGCAAAGATTCTTATGAACAAAGTTCAACCTCACCATGTTCCCATTTATATTGCCCCCCCTTAAGTTAAAATACTTAAAATATATATATATATATATATACCAGGGACTTCCATCACTGGTATATAAAGGAACTTAAGGCCTAATTTCCTTAGTTATTCATCAACATGGGGAAAATTTTAAAATACACAAATGAAGTGAATTGTGTTGACCTTTATGAAAAAAGGCAAAGATTCAGTTCAAAAATTTAAGAATCAAAGAAAGCTGTAAATAAACCTGCTTGGAAGAGGACACAAGTTTGTTTTCCCATCATCAACAGTGCGTAGGATGTTTATAGAGACAAAATATTTTCCACAGAATGCAAATTCAAGCCATAATTTTAAGGACATGAAATCTCAGAATCTGAAATAAGACATCCTTCACTAACAAACTATGTGAAAGAGAAATATCCAATCAGATTCAACTGGTTAAACAGGTGTGGCTTCTGCATGATTGGACTGAAAACCTGCACCCTCATTGGCCCTTTGGGGGTACAATCGGACACTCCTGATTTGGAAAGTCAGAAAAAGCTTTTCATTAACCACAAGTGTATGTACCTGGAGTTCACTTGATACTACTGGAACTTTAATTGGTGCGATGTTCTGTGGTCAAGTCAAGTCCAGAAGCTTTTGCCATTTTAACCATATATAGCTGATGCAGTAAATAGTACTGTGAAATAAAACACAGTTTCTCCAGGACCATGGGATTACATAAAACAACAAAGAACTACATAATACATCACAGAGCTATGGCTTAAAGAGATTTTGTTTTTGTTTCGGAATTTTTTTAGCTGAGATTTTAAATGAAATTCCAGCTACCTTACCCAAGAGTCCACAACTGGGAACATAGCAGTATAATGATGCATTCAAATGCAAATACACAAAAATGGTTCAGTGACCACAGAATATAACCTTGTACATAGCCATCCTAGTCTCCTGAAAATATTCCAAACCCTAGTGGAAAAAACTTTGGGTGAGCAGAAGAACAGAGTCCACAAGAGATGATCTGGGATAATGGAGGATCTGGAGAGATTCCATAATGAGGAGTGTATTTATTTTTAATAGATAGATTTTAATAAAGGCTAGCTGTTTTAGTGAGTGATAGAGCTGATTAATCATACAGTATTATTTCCATAACTTTTTCAACCAATCCAACAGGCGCCAATAATGTTGGAGCTTGCTGTATCATTTAATTATTCACTCATTAAATTACCTATTACTTCAGTGTCACATGACACATCTTACCCTCATGCTACAGCTACATAACAATGACAATTCATCATAGATGTTCAGAACTTGGTGTCTTACTTATTGATAATATTTGGTTTCATTTTGTCATGCAGGTCAGCTGAGCAGGCAGGACTATGTTTCCAAATTATAGCACACCTCACAAAATATGCTTTCAGTGAAACACTCAGTGGACCATTAAGCACTCAAGTTCCATTAGGGCATTACATCTCAGTGTGCTGCAGAAAATACCACAAAGACAACCAGTTATCAAGTACAAACATTAAGACAAGCAGAAAAGCTGTAGTTGAATCTACATTTCTAGAATGGCTCTGAAAAATAAATGTCAAGATAGGAAACTTGTAGAAATTGCAAATTGGTGTGCAGCTTGGACAGTAGCCATATTCACAGTACAGTATGGTACAAATCCTTGCTCTTACTTTCTCATCTGATCCCTACTTAGTGTTATTGGGGTTGATTAGATTCAGGTTTTTTTTTTCATGGCACAGAGTACACGTACAATGAAAAGCAGTTTAGAATCTAACCAGAGTAAACATCAGGGTCAGGTACATATGTACAGTGCATTTGGTAGATTCAAATCCAATGATAGATATAAGAGCTATTTGTGTTGTTGCAGAAGTGATATAATATATCTACAGTTGGACAGGGAGGGCGTGTGACCTGCCATCTTTAAGTCTCCACAGAAGTTATATAGGGTTCAAGTGTGGGCCACTCAAGGACATTCAGACACTAGTCCTCAAGCCAGTTGTCTTGGCTTTATGCTTGGCTGTGGTGTTGTTATGCTGAATGGTGGACCTTTTTCCCCACTCTAATAATGTGTGCATTCCTTTGAAGTTGGACCTTCAAGGACCTCTGGATTGACTCGATTCTGACCAGTCTTCCTGTCCCTGCCACCACCATGCATCACTGCAGGATTGGTATTATCCAGTTGATAAGCAGTATCTGGTTTTCACCAGATGTTGTGCTTGGAGTTAAGCCCAAAGTGTTCAATTTATATCTCATCAGAACAGAGGATCTTTTTCCTCATGCTCCCTTTTAAATACCTGCCATATGCTTTTTACTCAGGAGTGACTTGTATCTTGCTGATGTAACATTAAAAGCCTGATTGATGCAGTATTTTTGAGATTGTTGACTTCTAAAGCTCTGTTAGAGTGTCTCTGTTTGGTTCTGACCAAGGCCAGTCTAGCCTGGTAATGGTTCCAAACCGTGGTGCCCCCTCGGTGTCCAGTAAATTCAGAGCTTTAGAAATGTTTATACCCTTGCCCAGATTCATGTTTGGATACAATTTGTTTGTGGAAGTCTACAGTGTGTTCCTTGGACTTCGTGGTTTGGTTTCTGGTCATACATGCTCTCTGAATTGTGGGTCTGTATACACACAGGTCTAAAATCATGTCCACTCTATTGAATTTAACACAGTGTTAACACAAATTCTACAGATTCCTCATAAAAATATATGATAATTGTAATAATCAACAGAAACCCGAGGCTCCTCAGATCAACGGTTGTGAAAGTTGGAGAATTTAGTAAATGCTATTATATTTTCTTTTTTGGAAGTGATCTGAAGTGTATTGAAATGTGTTGTAGATTCAGGGTAAGTAATTAAAAAACTGATTGACTGAATTGAAACCGATGGTCTTTGTTGTTTTTCCCTTCTTTTAGAGCACTGAGCCCAGCCCTGCCAGCAGCCTTCACTCTTTACCCATAAGCCCCTGCAGCGAGAAGTCTCCAGCTTTCAAGGTAATTGCCTTCATTATGCAATATATTTGGGGAATTTCTTAAGCCTTTCAGAAGGTAAAGTTTGTAGACACATTTTTCTAGTAATTAAAAAAAGCTATAAGAAAAACAGTGTTAATGTTTTTGTAGTGTTGTTAATATGAACCTTATCTCAAAAGAGATGTCAGTATTTCTGAACTGCAATACTAAATGTATTTTTCCATTTGTGTTTTTTCAACAAAATGCTCTCTTTCCTACAATTCGGTATAGAAGGGAACTCAATCTGCATTATTTTCCTCAACTATCAATAAAAAAATGTTGAACTATGTTGATGAGATTATTTTATTATGTTCGGTAATCCTTTGGAGCTGGGCCATGGCTGTCACAAGAGAAAGGTTTATACTTTTGCCTGTGGAGCTTTTTCTGGGAGGGAAGCGGATTTTGTTTTTCATCAGGATTTTTTTTTTTTGAGTCGGAAATCCCGTCGAGCTGAGCAAAGTTGGAAACGAGGTCTCTCTCTGTCCTCCTTCCTGCCCTACATGGAGCACATGCAGGAGCAGCAGTCACACCAACGGGCCATGTGATGTCGCAGCTTGTCCGTAGCCAGCAAGAGGAAAGCTTAGAATAGGACGCCATGAATTCTCACACTGTGTTCAGATGACAGGAGAAGGGTGGGACTTGTCCTGCCTTGTTCTAGAAAATATATAACTTCCTCGTATTTAAAAATAAAACTCACAATCCCACCTGAAACAGAACCATGTCACTTTTTGTCCTACTTTGAGCAGAAAACTTTGTGTATAAAACATTTGTTATCCCTGTCTCTTCTGTAATTGGAGCCTGAGGAAAGTGCTCTCATGTGGCTAGAATGAGAAATCTGCAAGGAAAATGGAGTTATGCTTGTGAATGAAGCTTTTACCTGATTATTAGTTATGTGGTTGCCATCACTGTCATTAAGCTCTCTTGAGCCCTAACATTACAACCAACAGGTGCACTGAATAACACTGATTATATTGTTGCAATGGCACCTGGAAGTAAAATATTAAACAGCAAGTGAACAGTCAGTTCTAGAAGTTGATGTGCTGAAAGCAGGAAAAATGGGCAAGTCTAAGGATCTTTGACAAGGGCTACTTTGTGATGGCTAGATGACTGGTTCAGAGCATCTCCAAAACAGCAGGTCTTGTGGTCTTTCCAGTATGCAGTTATTACCTACCAAAAGTGGTCTAAAGAAAGGACAACTGGGTCATGGGAGACCAAGGCTCATAGACGCATGTGAGGAACAAAGGTTAATCAGTCTGTCTGATCTGATCCAACAGAAGTGCTACTGTAACACAAATTGTTGAAAAAGTTAATGCTGGCTATGATAGAAAGGCTTCAGAAAACACAGCACATTTCAGTTAGATGTGTTTAGTAGCAGCACTGGGGCACCTACATAATATTAGGCAGCTGTTTTTAATGTTAAGGCTGATCAGTGTATATTTGTAGTGCAACAGGCAGAACCTGGCTTAAGTGTCTTTCAGTAAATTGGATTTGGGTAAATAATACAAAGTTCCAATTTCAGGCTGCTGAGTTCAATTTATTGTTTTAGCTTTTATGAGACTATATTTCTTAATGATGCAGAGGCACCAGTAAGCCTCTCTAATGGCTGACTGAGTCTCCCATACAGTGTCAAACACTGGAAAATTTATTTATGACATTTTCCATCACCCCACGATTCCACACAGGCTCTACTGATATAAAGAAAAAATGTCAAATGAGTAGAAAACCTTTTTATCATGTTAATTTTGTCGGATTTTCCGTCCTGCTTATATAATTCAATAATGAGCATGAAATGCTTCAGTGACAACATGGCTTTGTGTTCACACATTGCAAACACTCATTTGAAAATGTAGTGCCCTACATTAATTAACCATCTGGAACAATATTTTTGTTAATCAGTCTATAAGTCAATAAGTCTAGAATGAATTGCAATAAAGGGCATTCTAATTATGTTAGAAATGACTTGGTATGGTAATGAATATACAGGTCTTATTTTTGCAAAGTGGGCAGCATTGCTGCCTCACAGGTCCAGGGTACCTGGTTTGATCTGGAGCTTACTGTCTGTGAGTAATTTCACAATGTGTGTCTGTGGGAGGTTCCTCCAGGTCCTTCCTCCAGAACCTTGCTGATAAGTGGACTAGGTTAAATTGCTCCTAGGTATGAATGAGTGTGTGAATGTGTGTGCGATGGATTGGTATCCCGCATCTCCAGTGTTCCTGGGATATGATCCAGACCCATCATAATCCTGACCAAGATAAAGAGCTTACTTATTATAAATGATTGACTACTCTATCTCTCTTATCAGTCATGGAGACACTATTCAATCATGGGCATCTTTGAGCTCATGCATGCAGAACTGGGCAGATTGTGCTTACCTCCATGTGTGTTACTCTGCCCTGTGACACAGCATGAGCAGCAGTTCATAGGGCAGAGCTGACTGGGGCAAAAAGAAGGAGAGTACATTGCGATTCCTTTTCAATGACTCTGAGCAATTTTCTCAGCACACCTCAGCTTACCTGATTTTTTTTCAATAGAAGCTTAGTGTGCTTTATGATGGACAAAAACAATCCATTTTAATAAATGTAAAACCAGCAACACACTGCTGTTCTGACATTAATGTCATTGTGCCTGCTGTATCAGCAGCAATGTTATTGTAACTTTCATTAAAGTAGAATCTCAAAAAAATTCTTTACATTAAAGAGCCAGCTCAGAGAATCAACTTGTTTTCAGGCAATTCATAACTACGAAGCGCAAAGTAACCAAAGTCCTAGACTATATTTACATAGTAATACAGTAAATGCAGTAAGCAGTAATGTATTTTTTTTATTACAGCAACAACAACATACTGTATTTATATGTAGTTTTACTCTTATTGGTTCCTGGCTTTTCTGGCTGTCTGTACATTCACACATAAAAGTATGTTTGAAATGACTGCAAATACAAATTATGCAGAGCACAGCAGATCACTGAAGTATGGTAATTGGTTCTAAATGAAAAGATTGGCTACGTGCCTCTTTAGGACAGCGATATGGCAGGACTTAATATCTTGAAAATGAGAGTTCAGTCTAAATGCTAAATAGTTTAACCTCCCAGTGAGTATACCTGTTCTGAACAGGTGTTGTGCCTTATTTTGCGTTTAGCCTATATCAGTATATACCTTTATTCTTCTAAATTCGGTATTCTTGTAAACTAGTCAAGGACTCAGCATGTCAAAATAATTAGAGAACAGAAACTTTAGGTATCTGAACTTGGCTCCCTGTAAAGAAATATTCCTTGATTAAACCAAAGTGAGTGATGTTAGGAAATCTGCATGTATTGCTGACAGTGTTGCTACAGTAGAAATGGCCAAATATGGTTATCTATCTATCTATCTATCTATCTATCTATCTATCTATCTATCTATCTATCTATCTATCTATCTATCTATCTACCTATCTATCTATCTATCTATCTATCTATCTATCTAAATGCCAAAATTTAATATTGGTTAAAATGTTTGTTATCAGCACACATTGTCACACCCACAGCTATTGCACTAAATACGAATTCCATTATTGGAACAATATGTGCTGTTAAGTAAGATTATAGACCTCTTCTGAATGTCACAACAAAGGCTCTAGACTATTAATTTGGTGCTATTTGTTTAAAAAAAAAAAAAAAAAAAAAATTAAGGGTGTTTACAAAATTAATTACTGTATTGTAATTATAATGGGATGGTCATTATTATGTATGAAAAAATAATTATTTTCTTATTAATAAATAGTTTTTCCTTTACCTCAGCTGAAAATAGAGCAGTTGACTTTTTGTGTGCGTGTTTCTTTTTATGGGTCTTGAAGAGTTGAACTTTCAATATATTTCTGTATTTGTGTTTTCTGTAACAGTAAAGTCTTCTCATTTGTTGAGCCTGACCCCTTGCGCACTGCTGAAGTGTCTAACTAGGCCAACTAAACTGAAAAAACTACTCAAGTGGAGCTTTACAGCATGGTGCCAAAGACACTGTGCACAGCGTCTTGTTATGCTAAAGGCATTCGTCTGTTTGTCTATGTACTTGTACGAGTGTGTCTGTCAATGTAACTGTGGCCAAATTGCTCTCTGGAGGTCCACCATGCCTCTGCAGAGATAAAATGCCTCTTGGTAAATCTGGGATCTATAATTATCGCATAATTAAATGTTCCCACAAGCCTGGATTTGGATGTGACCTTTTTATGCGCAGGAAGGATGCGGTTTTACTTCACTAGTTCACTAATTTGAAATTTGGTATCAAGATATTTATTTAGTTTTTTTTTTTTTTTAAGCTACATCAGAGGCACACTGGCTACTGAGATCTCAAGATCCTTGTTTCCATGTGGGAGCATTTCCAGGAATAGTTTCACATGTGACATTGAAGCACACAATCTTTATGTCCAACTCCATACTACATAACAGGATTAAGTCCCACCCCTGACTAGCTGTATATTTACACCTTGATTAATGAACATTCTAAGTATTTAGGATGTCAGTACAGCCGTACAGGTAGTACAGTATTTGAACATAAAATGCCTTTACAGTTAAAATGTCTACCATATACACCATATACATTCAGCTATTGGCTGAAGTCAGCTATTATACATGCAACAAAACACAACCAGTGATAGAATGATGAAGGTCAGAATTTAGCTTTATTACCATATTGGAAAACAAATAAACTATATTCAAACTATAAAATGAAGATGGTGCTTGTATGATGCTTTAAATTATATTCATGCAACCCTGTAACCGAGCTCAAATAGAATAGGA
This sequence comes from Hemibagrus guttatus, assembly GCA_033459395.1. NCBI lineage: Eukaryota > Metazoa > Chordata > Actinopteri > Siluriformes > Bagridae > Hemibagrus > Hemibagrus guttatus. Next base: position 15,174,856 of record JAUCMX010000007.1, read on the forward strand.
AATTCCAGTTGGGATTGAGGTGTGCCTCCCCCCTCTAAACTATATGGCCAAATATTTGTGGACACCTGACCAGCAACGTGGGTTTTTTCCAACTGTTTGGATGTTTACAAATTTCCCTCAATGGAACTAAGATGTGCAAACATATTCCAGCAGGATACATGCGATCATAGCCTATGATCACATGGCCCATAGTCTCTGTGATCATAGCCTATGAAGTCCATGAAGACATGTTATGCCGAGGTTGTTCTGGAAGAACTTGAGTGACCGGCACAGAGCCCTGAACTCAACCCCACTGAACACCTTCAGGATGAACTGGAATGCTGACTGCGTGCCAGACTTTCTCACCCAGCATCAGTGCCTAATCTTGTTGATGCTTTTGTGACTGAATGAATAAATCCCTATATGTCATGTTTTGGGGTAACTGGAAAATTTCTTGGTAAACATATGAAGCAAAGCATTTAAACTACGATCAAACATTGTACAGTTTGGAAATGAAATCATGTTGGCAGTGTAGCAGAATGATATCGTCATTATCACTAATTTATTTATTTTTTAAACATACCCAGCAAATTGTAGTACTGAAATTCAGCTCTGTGTTATTCATGTGTCCCTCTGCCTCAATTTATCCTTTGGCTGTGCTTCAAAAAACTATGGAAGCAGCACTTCAATTTTCTTTTAGGGATTTGTGGACAATATTTCCATCTTTAAATGCTCATTTTTTCCACTTTTTATATTTACCCAATACACAACCTCAGACCTATTATAGGCTTTCATTGCAGCATCATTAGTATGATTATCCAAACATTATGCACATAAATGTGCAAGACTTTCATGTTACCTCACTGTATTTCCCCAGTGTGACTAATCCCTTTAAATTAAACCCTGTCTAGAAAGCAGCTTCCGTTTATCTAGGGCTCTTTATTACCAGTACATTAGTTGCCAAATCTATGCTGTATGTGGACGAGGGAGTTTAGAGACAGATGGCATTGCCATTTTTTAGATTCTGACCTGCTTTTTGCTGAAAGCTTTCAGTGGTCTAGCCATTGAAGCTTACGGTTCATCCATACACGTATAATAGATGTTGACCAGGCTTGCTGGAAATGGTGAGCAAGTTCACATCAGGCAAAACGTTAGTGTAAAAGCTGCACTACTTCTTCACTTTCTCTTCTCTCACTTAAAAAGCTGGTTTCCAACCAGAAGAGATGGCCTGAATAAAGTAGCCCTTTTTTAAGAATTTTTTTTGTGTGTGTGTGTGTGTAGGATCCAGGGCGAGATGAGAGCCACTCCCTGCAGCAGCAGCTGAAAGACAGAGATGAGTTGATCCTGCTTCTACAGACTGAGCTGGTGAGAAGTCAAACCCCTCATACACACCTCCATTTTCCAAGCCAAGATGCCTATAGTCATCTCACAGGCAACCAAGATTAACATGCTACAGCTTCATGCTTGCTTTACTTAATTCCTTTTTGTTGGTGCTACATAATTAGGTGGCACTAAAGCTATAAATAATGGACGGCATGGATGTCTAGCTGGTGTCTGTTTCTCTTTCACTGCTAAGTTATGCAGATGCTGAGAGCTCTCCAGTTCGCACTGGAAATATTTTGTCATGGGCTCTCTCACTGCGTTGTAAACCAGGCACCATATGCTCGTACCACTCACCATGGCAAACACACTGTTCTGTGTCTTAACAGTGAGAGGGTAGATGCTGGAAGGAGAAATATGACAGCTCCTACTCAAATTTATGGGCTAGAGGTGTGGAGGGGAAATGAAAAGACGTGCTGGCGTAAGAAAGGGGGCTTGAATAAAACTCTAGAGGGCAGTCAAGAGGCTATAAATGCAAGAGGACAAATGAAGAATAATACTTCAGCCATAATGTGAAAGGCCGTCATAATGGTTTTCTACCTGCTAAATTGATATTTGTCAGATTGATTTGTGGAGGTGATTGAAAAGATCTCTTAAAAGCACATCAAATTTTAAATGCCGTTGTTCTGTCCTATTGATGGGGTAAAGTGAAGGATGGTTGGTTGAATCTCAATGCAGTATCGTTATTACTCTGTCATGGTAGTATTCCCATTAGATTGATTGCTTATTTAGGCAACAGAAGTTAGATTATTTATATGTTTATGTGTAGGTTTTGTATAACTTTTTGTATAGTTGTTAGGCTAATGTCCCGCTGTTATAATCATAACTTGCTATAGACAGCGTGGGACTCAGACTGCAGAGTTTTCTTGTAGTTCATTTTCTGGCCCAGGCACTATGTTCAGAAGATGCTTATGCTTTATTGATGCATTTTAAAATTTACTTTTCTGTCATGAAAGGTCACCTTCTCTTTTCTCATGCAAACAAGTCTCTGTAGAAACAAAGTACTATGCCTTTTTCTGTTTGCACATCTCAAACATGCACAACCCAATCTCTCCAGTCCCTCAAGACAATACACCACCGAGTTTATTTAAAAATCTATTGGCTGCACAAGCCTAGGCTTTAATGGTTTTCACCACTGTCTTTGTCTAACAATGTTTATTGAGGATGTGCAAGCCTCAGGACTGTGATCAGTAAGTCTGAGTATCAGTTGGAAAAGTGCTGTATTTTGAACAAAAATGGAGGATTTTTCTAGCCCACATGATGAACACTCCATGTTCAAACAACCAACCTATTGTGCAGACTTCAGATTTTATAATGTCTTTTTGAGGCTATCAGCAGTTTTGTTTTCTGCACCACATTGATTATTTTTAGCTTTTAATATTTTTTATTTTGGTATTTTATCTGGTCTAGGAGATTTTGCATTAAGCTTTTTAATATTTCCAAATGTAAACAAGTCATTTGTACGTTACACATAGAACAGAACTAAATTATGACTGCTAATGGAACTCGGCATTGTCATTTTTTTTATTATACGTGTGCATGTGTTATAGGAAGCTGCACGTTCTGCACAGAAAACCCTGTGCCAAAAGACTGACAAAACAACACAGACAGATCCTCCAGCCCCAGAGGTGAGTACCCATTACTCGACCATAATAGAACTCTTAATGGCTCCTTTAAAGTCATGGCTTCATTGAACGCTGTCAGTTTTTTTTGTTTTTTTGTTTTTTTAATGAAATTCAGGTCGACTTGTCCCGTTATTTATATATTCATTTATTTGTTTGTTTGTTTATTTATTTATTTATTTTTGCTCATGGTTCTAGCGAAACAATAATACTATAATCCAGGCAGTGCATGTTCAGGTTCAGATAGTGCTCCCAAATTCAATAATTTCTTAGCAGAAAGCTTCAAGTCATTTAAATCATAAATCTCTTACGCAGCGTTTTCTTGGATGTTCTTTGGGTAAAGCAGTTTTGAAAAGTTGACATGCAGCATTCTGTGAAATTCAAAGCTGTGAAACTTACAGGCATTAGGATGTCCGACTTCTTTTCAAATTGACTAGGGTCATTGAGAGTCAGAGTAAGAACCTCGGTGATGAACCTCACTGAAGGTCCCTGGACCTCAATGTGTGACCTCACTGTGTATACTCAGTGTGTGACCTCATTGTAGGTTCTAGGACCTCGGTGTGTGTGACCTCGGTGTGTGACCTCGGTGTGTATCTTCAGTGTGTAACCTGGAAAATTGTTTCAAACGGTATATTAGGATGCGTGTTCTGTTTTGAATCCGTTCGCTTGTAAATGTCTTTGGGCGTTTCCATATCTCCACTTTAGAAGACGTGAAGCGCATTATCACACGTAGTAAGTTCTACAAGTTTTCTTCTTTCTTATCTTTGTATTCATCTCACATTTTACCTCCAACATTGTAATGCAGAGTGAAAAGGACCTGCAATATGATCATGGGTGGGTTTTTTTGGGACTCTACTTCCCTCATTCAGAATCGCTTTTAGACATGCTTCTGTGGAGACGCCGGTCACCCCCCTGCTCCTTTCCCCCAAATATTTCCAGCCTCTCTAGACTTTATAAGCATTGTATTATAGATAATGTGCTTCTCTGATGTGAATTCAAATGATTTTTTCTAATTGGTTTACAATCCACACTGTTAACACAATCTAAATGGCTCACCAAGTCATCAGGCTTTTAGCTCTCATATCGTCTATAAAAGAGCCTGAGAAAGATGAGATATTCTAAGGAGCGTACAGTTATGCAATAGAAAAACAGCATTTTTAAAATAAAAAAAAAAAACGGTGAGCTAACACCTTTTTTCACTGCGGTGTCAAGAAGGAATGTGGAAGTAGAGTGGGTGGATAAAAATGTGGATCATCTTCTGCTTGTCTCAGATGAACCAGAGGTGGAATCGAGGAGCAAAATCTAACCACACAAGACCTTCATGCAACCCATCTGCTATACACAACCTCATCACTTCTAATGCTTAGCAAGAGAGGAGTTGCACTTCCGCACTCTATGTAGACTGCACTGCTATATAGGTTACTTCATTGAGGACACACAGACATCAGAAAGTGTGTCTACAAGTAGGTCAGCTATTTCTAAGGCTGCTTTGACTTGAGGAGGTCATTACTATTTTTCCTCTTTATCCGTAGTTCACTATTTTTTATCTGGATCACCCCGCCTCTCTCCTACTGAGCTAATTAGCTAAAGCAGGAACGAAGCAAGGGTTTCGTGTCCTCACTTGAGCCACACAGCAGCAGAAGGGAATGGACCGGCCACATTTGTAGGCATCAGCCATACTCGTATTCAGCAGCAAAGTCTTCTCAATGTGTCAAAGAGCACTGGCCAGATGGCCAAGCTCCAGACCGAGCCACTCATGCCAGCTTGTCTATTTCCATCTTGTCCACAGTTGTCCTGCAGATCAATATGATCTTCCATGTCACTTGTGAAGCATGACACAGCTCTTCAAAAGATTTCCTCTTAAGACTTAAACTGGTCATGAATCGGCTTTCTTTTCACGTCATGATGTTAAAACTGACATATTGAAGAATTCCATTGTATCTGTCCATGAGAACCTTTAAAGGGATATCATGATAACCTGAAATATCTTTGCCTTTTTTGGGATTAGAACCAACTAGACATGGTAACACTGTGTACTTGCAATCTGTTCATGAACACTATGCTGAGTGGAATGATGGCTGCTAGTAATTATCTATCCAGCGCACATGCAGCACTTTAACTCACCCACTCACATTGACAAGATTAACAATGCTGCTGTATCAGACAGCTAGCTAGCTAGGGCAGTTAATAATTTGAAAGATGTGAGGTAAAGTGGTGAAACCTTGCACAGTTAAAGCCCCCTGACTGCCATATGCTCCCACATGCACAAATACCCTCACAACTTTATCTGAAGAGCAGGAGCGATTATGAATATTTTTTTTAATCAGGAATGAAGGGTGGGGTTTGTAAAATTGTGAAAGCAAGCATGATTAATTGACATACATGATACTCATCAAACCACTCTTATTAGGATATACACTTAGTAAGCAATTTATTAGGAACAACTGTGCAGCTAGTCATTTCTGAAATTATCTAATCAGCCATTCATGTAGTAGCAACACAGTGCATCAAATCATGCAGCTGCAGATCAGGAGTTTTTGGTAATGTTCACATCAAACGTCAGAATGGGAGGGGTGTGTGTGATCTTGGTGATTTTGACCGTTGTATGATTGCGTGTGCCAGACAGGCTTGGAGCTCCTGAGATTGTAATGAACAACAGTCTCTAGAGTTTCCTCAGAATGGTGTGAAAATAAAAAAAAAAGAAAGAAAAAAAGTGAGTGACATTTATGTGGAAACAAGGTCAGAGGAAAATGGCCAGCTTGTGATTATTTGAGTAACTATACACTTGTTTTAAACCAATGTGGCCAATTTCTTATGACCACTGTCATCAACAAGGCATTTCCACCATCAGAACTGTTGCTCACTGGATGTGTTTTTTCACAGCATTCTGTGTAAACCTGAGAGACCGTTGTGTGTGAAAATCCCAGGAGATCAGCAAGTTATGAAATACTTAAGCTTGCCTGGTGGCAACTACTGTGCCACGGTTAAAGTCACTGAGATCACATTTTTTCCTCTGTTAATCGGTATTAACAGCTCTTAATTGGTATCTGCTTGACTGTATACTTGTATTGCTGCCATGCAATTAGATAATTTCATGAATGTGCAATAAAATGCTCAGTGAACATAAAGGTTTTAATCATAGGACACGCACAACAGAGTTTTTCCTTTCACTCGTCTATCCATCTATATATCAATTCTTAAAGACATTGTAACTAAATCAAAACCTTTCATTTGGAGGGATTTAGAGAGGTTGAAAAAATGTGAACGTGAAGTATCATTCATTTTGGTCTATAAACCCACCGAAACGCTCAAGGTAAAACGCACAAACAATGTAGAATGGATTCTTTTTTAAAATTAGCCAACATCGAACAAACATTTAATTAGAGTTAGTGATTTCTTTGCCTTAACTGTGAAGAAGAATTGGACAAAGCAATTTGCTGGTGTTTAGTAATGGTCAGTGAGAGAGGGAAATATATTTTCATCAAGTGGAAATTCAGAATTGGTCAGGCTGAGAGATGTTTAGTAAACCTAAATGAAAAACTCTACCTGCTGCTTCCATTCTTCTCTGCTTGTGGTCATTTTTTCTGTTTGAAGGCTTAAGCCTGTGGACCTCAGTTTAAAAAGGATAAACACTAAAGAGCCCTTTTGCTTCATCAGTCCTCACTCTGCGACACAGATACAAATTTTTTTAATGGATTACTTTCAATTTTTCACATACCACCCCTTCTAGCCATAAATCTTATTTTGAGAAGTGACAGCTCATTAAATGTTTGAATATTTATCCCATATGAAACGCCCCCCTCTAGCCAAAATGAATTGTTCTGATTATGGCCTCGACAGTTCAATCTATACTAGCTGAAGGTGGTGGGAGGAAATCGATCGATGATCATCTTTGTTGCTTCAAGAAACCTGTTGATGGAATAGCAGTGGACATGTTCAGCAGTGCCACATTTGAGACCTTTTGTCCATCCTGCAGAGAAACTTTTCATCATGTTTTGTTTTGACCTGCCTCACTCCCTCTTAAGCATTTTACAGGTATTTTTTGCACTTGGAAAGCGAAGCCAAGGCCTATCTGATTTTCTGAACAGCACTCAGAGAGATTATGCTTGGAGCACTGTTTAAGTGCAGAAAGCTTTACTCTGTATAAAACGTCATATGTACAGAATTTCAATTAATTTTTTTAGTTTTTCCCTCTGCATATAAGAGCTTTTGTCCTATCTCTGCAGACACCCTTTATGGGACATTCACAGATGATTGAGTGATTTTGCAGTCCACCTAGCAGCTCTTAAATCACAATTTTATATGATTTCATGTATCAGACTGGTGCAAAATGGTGGTGACAGAGACCTATATCAGTGCCAACTGTTGGATCTCTGGCATCTTTGCTCTCCTCCAGCTGTGCCTATCTGCATGCTGGTATTCGCATGTGGAACAGTGAATTATTTTTGCTCTGAAGAGCAAATCTAACTGTTTGTTGTGTGACTATATTGTAAACTTTTGTTATGAAGTTTAATTGTCTCTGTCTGAAGCATCTTATAGGGTGCAGGGATGAAGCAGACATTCTTTGGGTTAATTGGACTGCCAGTGCAGGAGAGGTGACATTATGGAGAACACATGTAAAAAACATATGTTGTGAAATAGTAGAAGTAGTTTATACACCACCTTTCTTATACTAAGGGTTCCTTTACAAAGCATGTAACACAGAGTAACTTAAAAAAAGGTTTACAACAAAGAAAAAGAAGGATAATATTGTGTGAAGAGAAATGTTTTCAGCTGAGATTTGAAAGAAGTAATAGAAGTGCAGTCACAGCTCGATTAGGATAAGCCATGGCAATACGTGACCTTCTGCCCACTGATGAAAGCCTGGTGTGGGAAACTGCAGTCTGCTGCCAGAGGACTTGAGCGAACGAGATGGGATGTAAAAGAAAGATAGGCAGGAGTAAGACTGTGAAGGGCTTTGAAAGTTATAAAAGTAGATTGTATTGAATACGGGAAAAATAACTGTAACCAGCATAATTCACACAGCACGAGTGTAATATGAGCCGATCACATCGTGTGATAGTGCTTGAACAGTTTAACGTTGAACATATTGGTCAGTTTTAGCTGATTTACATTTCTGGAATTTGGCAGATGCCCGTATCCAGAGTGACTTACAATTTATCTCATTTCATACAACTGAGGGCTCAGCAGTGGCAGCTTGGTGGACCTGGGATTCGAACTCATTTGAGTTTTCGATCAGTAGTCTAACGCCTTAACCGTTGAGGTTCTCTTTGGGAGTGACAAGGTTGGACAGGATTAGGAACGAGTACATCAGAGGGACAGCTCATGTTGGACGTTTGGGGGACAAAGTTAGGGAGGCCAGATTAAGATGGTTTGGACATGTTCAGAGGAGGGAGAGTGAGTATATTGGTAGGAGAATGCTGGACATGGAGCTGCCAGGCAGGAGGCAAAGAGGAAGGCCAAAGAGGAGGTATATGGATGTAATTAATGAGGATATGAAGCTAGTGGGTGCAAGGGTTGAGGATGCAGAAGATAGGGATAGGTGGAGAGAGATGATTCGCTGTGGCGACCCCTGAAGGGAGAAGCCGAAAGAAGAAGAAGAAGAAGAAGTCTAACGCCTTAACCACTAATCTATCACATCCCCATGATATATCGAAAAACGAGTGCATTACAATAAGAGCCAATGAACACACGTTCAGCATCATTAATATTTAAGAAAAGGCTAATTTGGTGAGAAATTTGGTGATGCTCGAATGAAAGCGGAGTCAAGAACACTACCAAAAAGAGTGTCCTAAATTGCATACTTGTGCACTATTCTGTGCCATTGTGCAGTATAAATAGTGCGAGTTGTGTGTTCACAAATTACACCTGGATGAAGTGCACTTCAAGCACCCAGGTGATGTACTTATTCGACCGAAAAAACTCATCATGGAATGTCTGGCACTTCATGCACTTTGCTTTGCTTATGTAGCTGAAGAGGGACGGGGCTGCCAGGTGCTGATCCTGGATGAGGAAAAAAAAAAATCTAGACAGCTGACGACATTCCAGTGAAACAAACATCTTACAAATGTCTTTTAAATTACACTGCTTGTGATTTTCCTTTTTCAACATAAAAAAAACAAACAAACGTTTTCTTCTAAAGGTAGCGGCATCGAATTATGTGCGGTTGATGTCATTAGCTATAAGCCGGTGGAAATGGCTTATACTTCCAGTTAGTAAAAAAAGTATTGCATAGTGTATGTGCATAATGTGTAGTGTATTATTTGGAATGCAGCACAAGATTCCTGTCAGACTGTGCAGATTTAAGATTGGGAGATTTGACACTGGGGCTTATAAGCAATACTTCTGTTTTGTTTGTATTTAATCTAAGAATGTTTTCATCCATTCACGGTTTTCGGTCATAAATGCATGTATTCCTTTGTTACTGAAATGAAAGGGCGAACATATGGTTGAGGTATGTGGTTGAATTTGCATTTACATGTCATCGGCAGAATACTGAAAGCTTGTAACTTGTCTAGGGAGCATGTACTGTACGATGAAAAGGAAGGGACTGAGAACTGAGCCTTGAGGCAGCACTTGATTGACAGGCGAGGTAGATGATTTATGTTTTCCTAAGGTAATGAACTGTGTTTGGTTGAAAAGCTATTTACAGTATAAAAAGCCACAGTGAGATCAAGGCGAAGAAGAATGTGCAGTGGACCAACATCAGCAGACAGTAGGAGCACTTTTTCCATCACTCACAATTGGCAGGGGCAGTTGTGTCAAGGCCAGCTTTCGTTAGGACAGGTGTAACAACAGGCATACACATATCAATCGAACAGCAGGAGTCGAGAGGCTAGAAGCACAAACTTTAAGATTAAAGGTAGGAACTCGTCAGGCTCACAGACTGAAGAGCTAGATTTAGTACACATTTCTGAGACCAAGATGGAATCTACAGCACAGCAGCTGATGAACAAATTACCATGACAGTGAAGGGGAGCAGAGGGGAAACGTTAGTGGATATTGCTAAATTTATCTTTACAAATATCTAGAAAAGCTTGAAAAGTGGTCAGCAGTACAGGGTATAGTTGATACAGTGGGTTTGAAGGGATTGTTAATGGTCAGAAACGGCGATCTGGACTTGGAGCTGAAACAGCCTATGATTATAAGCAGTGCAGGCAACCTATAATTAAATATATCCAGGAAACGTACAGTGTTCAAGATGTCTGCCAGTGGCCGCATAGCTTAGGAGTGAGCCATGGTGAAAGAGTGTGTAGCTAGAACAAGCCTGATCTTTGATAGGGCATAATTATTAACTGTGTTAGAAGTTCCATTATTATAATGTGAAACCACAGAGACTTAGAGGTTTAGCATGTCTGCCTTGCACCTCAGGGTTTTGATTGCTGCACTGCCCTGTGTTCACAGATTGTTCTCCCCTGAGGAGAGAGGAGGTTTCTTCTGGGTACTCCGATTTCCTCCCCCAGTTCAAACACATGTGATGTAGGCAGACTGGTAGTGGTGTTTGAATTGGTGTGTGAGTATGTGTGTGTTTGTGCCCTGCGGTGGGTTGGCATCCTGTCAAGGCTGTCCCCTGCCTTGTGTTTCCTGGGAAAAGCTCCAGGTTCCTACGACCCTGTGTAGGATAAGCGGTACAGACAATAGATTGAAGTTAAAGATAACGTGGTTGCATTCAGTGAGCTGATGATCAGAAGAATTCGAAAAATTGAGAAAGCGGCAACCTGAGTGACTGTCTTGAGTCCAAAGATTATATCAAGATTTATGCTATGAAAGTGCCAAGTACTTAAGGTGTTTTTTTTCTGAATGCATTCAGCTTATGCAAATTACCTGTGTGTTAGTTCATGCCTCAGAGGTTGTCAATTTTGTCTGCAGCACAGGTGTCTTCCAAAAAAGTGTAAAATAAAAATGATTAATATTGTAATATGATTTAGAAGACATTAAACAGTATAAATATCTACTAATCTAGTCGATTGTCGATATACTGCTACATCCAGTAGTCCTGGTTGTCATTTTTATGTAGCTTATACATTTATACTTAACTTATAAAATAGCTTTTCATCATCTAATTATTTAACATTCATCCATCCATCCATTTTCTGTAGCGCTCATCCTAGACAGGGTTGTGGGGAACCTGGAGTCTATCCCAGGGGGCACGTGGCATAACATCCAGGGTGCCAACCTATCACAGGGCACAGTCTCACTCACTTGCACACCCATTCACATCTACTAAGGCCCACAATGATGAAGCCCACAATGATGCTCTTTGGACTGAGGGAGTAAACTGGAATACTTGCAGGAATCCCCAAATCACAGGGAGAAGTTGCAGATTTCATGCACACAGTGTGGAGGCAGGAATAGAACCCCCAACCGGGGAGGTTCAAGGCAAATGTATTAACCACTAAGCCAGCTTGCCCCCTCTGCTAGTTAACATTTTATTTTGATTGTTCTCGCAACTTAATGAAGCTTTGGAATGCTATATTGAGGTTGTAAAATCATAATATCTGCAAAGAACGTAGTGTTTTTTCATGCTTTTAGACCATGGTGCTGCACTTAAGCTCATTTCTCTTGTGCCATTTTGGCTCAAGTGAGGAGCGGTATTAAGTTCAAGGAAAGTATCGTACATAACGAAGACACGTCTGTTTTACTCAAAGTTTTCTCAATAAGTTCAGACAGTTCAGCTGTGCCCTGTCCATGCTGATCATATTGAGGTTGTGTGAGTAGGCTGTTTTGCCAGTCCTGCTCCAAAGATACGTCGTGCGTGATACTTCCAAAGATACTTCCAGGGCCAAGCTTATGCCAGCCCCAGTTCTCCTGCTCGCGCCTTGTCTCGCAGGCAGTCGTGCAAGTTCTTCCCACAACCCATGTGGTACTTCATACAAAGCATGGCATACAACCACGGTTCAGAGAGCTGGACACTGCTACTCCCTCACTGATGCTTTTGGATTTCTGCCTGCTTTTTCGAGACCTCTACATCTTGTCTTTTTTGCTCAGCCAATCCAATTCCTGCCTGCCAAGCTTTATCTCTATCTGTCTTTCTCTCTATATTTATCCCATCCTTCTGCTCTTGTGTGTGTGTGTGTGTGTGTGTGTGTGTATAGTCTGGGCTTTCATATGCAGTAATGGTACTTAATAAAATACAGCTTCAAGTGTGGCCTTTTTACACCATATCGCCTGACATTAGATGGAGTTCTTGATCTGTCCTTCACAGAACAGTCATCTCCAGTTTAAATGCTTAAAGCCAGCCTCACATTTAGTTTGTATTTAATCCCCTGGAAGCACCGCTTCGAAGATGAAGGGAAAACTCAGAGAAGCGCATACATATACTGCCCTTGTGTGGGCGTAAGTATATTGAATGATAATCCACGCAGACAGAGGCATGAGAATGGCAACTCTCTGCCCAAAGCGCCTGGATTGGGAAGATGAAAGCGGCATGTTTATTCAGGAGGAGGAGCTGGCTGCAGGAAGGCAGAAGGCCGCATATGCTTTGATCCACTTTTAACTTTTTTTTCTTTTTATTGATGCACATAAAACTCAAGAACATGTAATGTACACTAAATGAAACCAAAATCACAAACAAAGAGTCTGAATTAATTTTTTTTTTTTTTAAAATTTTTTTGATTTAACTCTTAACTTTTCTTCCCGGTGTGCCGCTATGGGATGGTTCCCGGAAATGCAGGTCATGGATAATTTAGTGCAGATTAGCTGAGATGGAAGGTGTCTCAATCTGCTCATGGAAATTGTTAAAAAAAAAAAGTTTCCTTCATTTTCCTTCAAGCTTCATAGCATAGTTTAGTAGAGAACTAATTTGGTACATAATCTACTGACTTGGCATGGTTGGAATTATAGGCGGTGCATTGTTCCTTTTCAGAAAACATAATATTACATTTCACATTCACATAACTGATGTATAGGTTCCACGTGTCACAGAATTTTTGTTTTCTTTTGTTTTCTTTTTGTGCTCTTCGTGATCATCGTTCCTGGGAGTTATGCATGTGGCCGTTGGCACTGAATGAACGTTTTCAAGTGCGTCTCATGCAATAATGAAGTGCTGATCTGCGCCACTATGATTTGGATAAGTGCATTGGAGTTTGGCCAGACAGCAGGCAGGCGGTAGCAGCTAATGAGACAGCATCCCTCAAGAAGGTGCGTGGGCTCCCAGCAGCCGCTGCTGTTCCTTAGGTCCCATAGCTTTGGCCCCATTCTTCTCATCTCATCCAGCATACCATCAGCTGGAGAGGATCTGTCTGCCTCTGTCTTTTTCTTAGTTTTGTCTTTGACATTCCTTCACATTTTTATCTCAGGTGGCAGGAGAGTGGGAAGGTGAGTGTCTTGGTAGAAGCAGCTTGGAGTGGGGGAGAGCGAGAACACTCAACGAGAGGCCATTATGAAAGTGATGTGTATTTTTAAACGCTTATGGACTTAAATAGTGAGATGAATACACATGAAAGCATCAGTAAAGGGACACGAAGAAGGGGTCGGAGCGTGTCTTATAATAATAACGTGGTCAAGGCTGTGTTTAATGTGTGATGGATGTGCTTTTTAAGTGCAAACGTGTGCACTGGTAGGCCTGTCATTAACACAGCGCTCCATCTGGGCTTAGTGCTAAGGCATCATCAGGTGTGACACCAAACGTGTGTGGGTGCTTGTGTGAAAACATTAAGCAGCATTCAGGTTGGAGAACACTCTCAGTTTTTTTTTTTAATGAAGTGCCATGGCAGTTGATTAAGTAGTTCTTCAGGGATGAATGTTAAGTGCATTTTTCCTAGCCCCTAATATATGCTGTCATTTGAAAATGTCATCTTTTGTGTAATCATGCAGTATCTCTTGTATTGTTATGCTCACACTGTAGCCCTGGCTTAACTTTAATAACTTTGTCAGGGTAATGACTGTGGCCCAAAATGAGCAACAGAATTATTGAGTCCCGGTACATTAGGCTGGCTGCAGGCTGTCTGTGGGGTATTTAGATATTAGAGAAAGGTGTGCGCTAGTTGGAGTGTGCCACACTGTCTCTGTCTCTCTCTCGTCCCTCAATTCTTTCACCTCAAGGGCCAGCGTGCGACAGAATGCACAGGCGACACCTCACCGGGGACAGATGGCTGGGAGAGGCAAGAACATTGTGGCAAGAATTTTAATAAAGAATTCATCAATGACACCAATCCTATTGTTTATTCTTGGTTGTGGCCTCAAGTACTTTTTTTTTGTAGGTTTCTGTGCAGTTTTATATGTACAGTATCAACAGAAGAGTTATACTCTTAGTTTTGTAATCTACACATTATCCAGACATTTGATTTTGAAGTGCTTAGATTTTGTTTAAAGCATAACTAATCAGATATCTACATCTGATATTACTGAACATTTCTGTTTTTTTCTCCATTTCTCCCCACTGTGGTCACCTGCCAGTTCACACTCACCTATGAGCCTTTCCCTGTTCTACACCTACCACACAGGGAAGGTGAAAGCTAGCATTTTCATTCCTCCGAATCGCATGAAACCAGCCGTTACACTGACAGAAGAAAGAGTATGCAGTCACTCCCACCCAGAGAGCACAGCCAATGTTGTTGACGCCTCGATTCAAACTTGTGACAATAGAGCTAATGCTCGGGAGCACCAATTATTGAAGTTTTTTTTTTGTTTATTTATTTAAATTTTTTTATTAATTTTTTTGTGTTTAGTTTTATCTCTTATTTTCCTGTCTATGAGACTCTCTGAAGGCTGTTTACTTTAGTGGATTTTTTATCAGAAGTTGAGAGAAATAATTACATTCAGTTTTTAATAAATACTACAGTTTTTAATAAATGTTACAGATTGTTGTTTTAAGTCCCCTTGGCAGGGGGGATGCCCCCCCCCCCCACACACATTTTTACTCAGTACCTCTAAATGCATGTTACAGTGTGAGTCACTCTCCCACCTACTGTTTCCTTAAGCATCTGCAGGTTCATACCCCCCAGGGACCTTAAACACTGTTCACAGTCTCCTCTTGCAAATTTCTTCAAAGAAAACTTTTTGTGTTCCCAGGTTGATTGCATTTGTTGAGTCTGCGCTGTGGAGTAATGCAATTTTGCCTCCCTAACATAGCACTGATTCACATCAATCTGTATTCATAAATAATTAAAGCAGTGTTTATAATTCTTTCTAATTTGGTAAGAATTTAACAATGGCTCTGTGGTAAATCTTCAAACACTATAATTGATTTTTTGGTGACATTAGACCATTCATCTTCATGTCATGTGGCATATTTTGTGGCAGATCTGTTCTAACTGCTAATGATCTGTTGAATATCAGGCTCATTTAATACTTGTAAAGAATCGTATAAGAAAAAAAAACTATACAAGCTACATGTTATGATAATGAATTATTAATAAAAAAAAAACAAAACATTTTCTAGAAAGTGTTTTCCCCTATTCTTTAGTCTTGTAATGCTAATCTACACACTTGATCTTCCCTTGATGTCCCAATGATGTATTCAAAGGCATCGTTATATCTGCATAATGACGCGCCATTCCATCTCGTCTCACCGCGTCTACCTTTTGTTCTCTTCATTTTATATTCAGGTTTTTATTTGTGTTTTGCACGCATCATGTTCATCTGTCTGTTTATTGTTGTGTTCTCTTGTCCCTCCCTGATCCTTCCTTGTGGGTGCAGTGAGCAACACGAGCCTGTGCTGGAGGCAGAACACAGGTAGGAGGTATCTCTGTATGAAGCAGCCCTGTCTGACTCTAATCAAAGTCAGGTCGCTTTTCTCCTCCAATCTTCACCCTGGCTAATTAAGGGAAACAGCAGAGCTTTTGAAATTGCATCATCGAATAATAGAACCACTTAATTGCCGTGGTGCTCCTTATGAAATCAAAGTGATTGTTGGGTTGTAATCTTATCAGTAATCTTAATCGGGGGGCATGTTGATTATGTGGTGTCTCTTCATCAATGCTTACACAGTCCACAGCCATTCTCCTATGAAATTGCCTTCTTTTTGTTAATGTTTGTTCCCATGTGGCACTTCCTTAATGCCTTTTGCCTCCAGGTTGCATATAGACATTTAGCATTTATTACACAAATACAAATCAGGGCACGCACTGAATGGGACAGTAAACCGTAACAGTGAGGAGAAATGGGGAGCGGATTTATATCGGAGAATACATTCAGGCAGTTATTTAAATTCCCACTTTGTGAGTAATGTGGAGGAATTTGAAAACACAACACAAACACACAGTGAAGCATCCCAGTAGAAAGTAGAAAATGTAGATGGGATGCAAATCACACCAGTCACCCCCCTCCATTAGCTCTGTGGGTGCAGAGTAGGTGTTTTAATGTGAGTAAAAATTGAAGCCCTGCTGCGCTGCCTTTTTTCGTGCCACAGCTCTGTGTTAGGTTTTGGGTGGTAGTGTGAAAGTCTGTCATTTGTTAACATTCTGTATCTGCAGTAGATTGAGTTTAACAGTCGAGTATTGTGCTTAGTGTATCGCGGTATCCTGTGAATCCCTTTTGTCTGTGTGATTTCGGGTATAGACCGATGGTTTATTAGTAGTAAGGGCATGCGATCTAATCCATGTTTATGTACCGAAAGCTACAGGCCGACATCTGTCTCATTAATTCAGGAAGAGGTTAGAGAGCCTTGCAGGTGTGTGTTTTATAGAGCGCTTCCAAGATACTGACTCAGTATTGACAAAAGTACTGTACTGACAAAAGTGCACTGGAAAGAGTGATCTCTGGACCTTGCTCCCAGTGACAAAGCTCAAAGCCACATGACATCGGAAAGACTGTGCTTATAGGTAGAGAAATTATGCAAATTGGGCTTCCATTACGCTTAAACAGTAAGAATGAACCAAGCTCTTTATCATTTATCAGAACGGAGCCATTCGTACAGGATACATTTCTAATGAGAGCTTCAAATATTGTTTGGTTATATTATTATTAGTGAAATAAGGTTTGATTAATTTGAAGTTGAGAACCTCTCTTCAACACCTCTTTTCTTTGAGCCTCTATCAGACGAGTCTATATCCGGTTCCTTATCTATGGCAGGCTACAGGTGGAAAAGAAGAGTGTGTCTGCTTGATGGATTAAATCTTGGGAAGAGACAGAGAGATTGATGTATTATTAAGCAGCCTCCAGGCCGCTGTCTATTATTGGAGTTGTTAGTTCAAGCTTGTAACAGTCAGCGATCAGCCAGAGAGGATGTGTACTTTTGTTTTGGGATGAAACATCGTGGTTTATTTCACAACAGGGGAAAAATACCCATTTAAATATTTCAGCAGACACGGGGAAATAATTGGTTTCATATTGTTGGTTTTAGAACAACTTGAACCGCAATCAGACATGCCGCCCTCTGTGTGCAGGGCTGAAAATCCCTTTCTTATTTCCTGCTCACATGCTGCCCCTTTTACCTGCTCAGTTAGCTGTAAAAAAGAAACAGCAAAATAGACTTTGTCGCTGGTGTCAAGACTAGCAGTTGAACTGAAACCAATATTTTCTCCTGATTAGATGAATTGAATGATTTGGCCTCAGTGTGAAAATACCTATAATATGTACAGCATATCGTTACTTGCATTAAAATAATTAACAGTTACGTTTGTCATTTTGGAATAAAGGGTGGTTTAGTAATTATGCGTAACTTGCAGCATTTAATCAGATCTGTTGGAAATCATGTGTTGCAAGCATTAATTAATTAGAGATGTAAAAAGCTTTCTTGTAATGATTCATTCACTTTTCTGTATTTCTTCAAATTTAGAAGCGGCTGCATGCTGCTCTTTTGCAGACATTAAAGCAATGCTGTGTGCTTTCATATAATCCAAAGCTTTCTAAGATCAATATCTCAGCTGAAGTATACAGATGGCCTTTCAGCATTGTGTAATGTCTCTCTTTGTGTTATAGCAGGGCTGGCATCTTTCTTTAATTATCTGCTTCAATTCTTTTTCTTCAATATTATTTTTATTAAAGTTGTCTCTTTTTTTATATAAAAATGCTACAGCTGTTTTTTTTTGTTTGTTTGCCCAGACCACATCAGCATTTTTGTGAGGTCCCGAAAGGACATAATGTAAAGCTATTCATTTTTAACATAACTATTCTATCCATTAACACCAGCGGACCTTTTTCCACATTTCTCTGTTTATGAATGCAGAAGCGTAAGTAGTTGCAGTGAGGCAGCAAATCTTTGTTTGCAATCTTTGCAGCATCCCTAAGTATACATACACTGCCCGTTAAAAAAAAAAAAAAAAAAAAAAGGTCACCACGTGGATTTAACTAAGCAAATAGGTAAGAGCCTCCCATTGGATAATTACTGCATGGATGATTATGTTTCAGCTGGCAACAAGTTATTTAACCATAACTGATGCAAGGAATAGCATCTCATTTCTTAAACAACCCTGTCAGAAGATGCATCCTGTGGACGTGGAAAAGATGTTAATCTGTTTCAGAAGGGTCAAATTATTGGCATGCATCAAGCGGACTACCTGAATATACTGAATGACCAGGTTATTCCATCAATGGATTTTTCTTCCCTGATGGCACGGGCATATTCCAATATGACAATGCCAGGATTCATCGGGCTCAAATTGTGAAAGAGTGGTTCAGGGAGCATGAGACATCATTTTCACACATGGATTGGTCACCACAGAGTCCAGACCTTAACCCCATTGAGAATCTTTGGGATGTGCTGGAGAAGACTTTCTGACTCTCCCGTCATCAATACAAGATCTTGGCAAAAAATTAATGCAACTCCGGACGGGAATAAATGTTGTGATGTTGCAGAAGCTTATCGAAATGATGCCATGGCGAGTGCGTGCTGTAATCAAAGCTAAAGGCGGTCCAACGAAATATTAGTGTGCGACTTTTTTTTTTTTTTTGGACAGGCAGTGCATAATTCCAGCAAACATCCTTGACTTTCACTTATTTTTCCACCGATGTGCTTGTGAGAGAGAAATGGCTTCGAGCTATTCACTGGGATAAGGATGAGAAACAGAAACGTCTGCAGCCTGCGTTTCAAAGAATCAGACTACTCGAAAACCACTGGCTGTAAATATCAAAAGCATGGGACTATACCCTCTCCAACTGAATGGACAGATCAAACATCTGTTGTCCAGCAAAATGTTTTGACATGACAAACTCCAAAAAGACAGCAGTGTGTTAGGACTACAACCATGCAGCTGTTCCACCCCAGATAAGTGAATATTTGTACAATATTCAGCCAAAAGTATGTAGACACTCCACCATCACACTTGAACATCCCATAACAAAGCTGATATTCCCTTTACTGCTATAACAGCCTTAAATCTTATGGAAGGCTTTCCTCTAGATTTTTTTTTTTTTTTTAAAACATGGCTGTGCTCATTCAGCTGCAAGAGCCTTAGTGAGGCTGGGTGAAAAGGTGTAGAACTCAGTTGCCTTTCCAGTTCATCCCAGAGGTGTTCAGTGGGGTTGAGGGCAGGGCTCTGTGCAGGATACTGAGGTTTTTACACTTCAGCCTTCACACACCAAGTCTTTAAGGAGCTTGCTACGTGCACACGGGTACAGTGGTAGCTCAGCGGATCAGACTTTGGACTGCTTATTGGAAGGTTGTGAGTTCAAATCCCAGCACTGTTGGGCTTTTAACCCTAAACTGCTCAGTTGTGCAAATGAATTAACTGTAAGTTGCTCTGGATAAGGCCATTTGCCAAATACCATAAATGTATACATTAAGCTAGAATATGTTAGTCCCTTAGTTCCAGTAAAAGGAAATCTTAAAGATGCATCATACAAAGACATTCTAGAAAATCTTATGCTTTCAGCAGTATGGGGAAGGACACGTGGGTGTGATGGTTAGATATCCACATACTTATGCCATATAGTGAAAATTTATTTAATTCTACTGTAAAGTAACAGTTTTCATCATGCCTTGTTGTTAATGATTGTTAACTAATTAACTGCTGTGTTGGTTAGCAGCTACAGCAGGTGATTGAAAAACAAACTGTGTAGCTGTGGTAACTGTGTGAAAAGTGAAAAATGTAGATATGCAGTTCATCACTTAAATAATAAATAATTAAATAAAGTGACAATGCTATTATTTAATTCTGGATATCACAACACAGGCATTGTGAAAACAGTCCATCTAGGGAAAAATTGGACTAATAGAAACTATTTAAGAAGACCTTACATGGGCTTATCTCTGCTAAGAGCTTGTTCTTATTTTTCATATCTCTTGCCTTTGCACTCCATCAACTTTACTTTTTCAACTTATTTGTATAACTCCGTCCAGGGTGTATCCTGCCTTGATGCCCAATGACGCCTGAGATAGGCACAGGCTCCCCGTGACCCGAGTGTAGATTGGATAAGCGGTAGACAATGAATGAATGAACTTATTTGTATATCCCTACACTGGCTGATACAGTTTGGGATTTGTAGTGTCATTGAATCATACTAAAGGCCAAGACTGAGCACCATTTTGGATTATTTGTAGATTCTTGTCTGACATGCATTTAAATGCAGCAGATAGGTATTGATTTTACCTGGATTTCCAGCCCTGTGTGATGCAAGCCCATCCAGAACACAGGTGCTGAGTATGTTTCAGGTCTGGATGGTCTGAAAATCGAATCAAGTAGCAGGAACTACAGGCTGTTTCAATATATGTATTTTTTTATTTCTCACTTTCTTTGGTATTGTTTCATATGTGAGAGAAGATTAAAAAAAATGCTGCATCACAAAACATTCATTTATTTGTTTGTTTGTTCGTTCATTTATTCATGTTCAGTAATAATTTTATTCTGGTCAAGGTTATTGAGGGTGAGCAGTGTGTGCAAGGCAGAAATTCACCCTCAAAAGGGACACATTGCAGGGGCAGCTAATAAAAATCATTACTCTTAATAAAGCAACTTACCAATCTTTCAGCAGTTGCTTTTTATACATACATTAAGATCAGTTTTTCTCAGCTAAGAGCAGCTCAAGCATCATATTGCAGTAAGTGAACATTTTTAAGTTAAATCTTAACAGTCATACCCCTGACTTTATTTGCTTTTTAGCCCAGATGAAATCTCCTCTCTCTTATTTGCCAGTTGCTGACACAGAATCAGTACTCAGTGATGCTGCAAACAACCTGAGATTTGATTGAATGCCTGTGCTGGATTCTGCTTTAAACCCCACAGTCATGATCAAGCTCGCCCTACTGAGATCTCAGACCAATGTCTCACACACCAGTTTGACAGTCACCCTCTACAATCTGCCCCCATTCCATTTTACTTACCTACTGTACAGGTAGCTGTGACCTGCTTACACCACCACTTACCCCAGTGATTAAACAGGATTGTGAATTAGTCCATGGAGATTTTATTGTCAGACTAATTCCTTTATTATTCCTTCACGAATTTGTCTACAGTATTTAGAAGCCAATTTTTTCCTCATGTAATATTGTGAGGATTACAAAAATGTGTGGCTCCAAGTTTTCAGTCCAAGCTGCCAGTCATTTTCAGAGCACACTTGCCTCTCCTGCCATACTGTTCAGTTTTCCAGAATGTTGTGAGCCCCGTCATTTACGAGACAGTTGTCACAACGATTCACATTCACTCAATCTGCACCAATTTATTTTTCGACCAGTATGTGTTGTAGTGGATTTGTTAAGTTTGGAGGGAAGGCTAGAAAAGGCACAGACAGGGTAAACTATTGGAGAGTTGAAAGCTTGCCATCCACGGAGGCTGGTCTTTATTTTGATTGAGATAAATGTAGTTGTCTTTTTCCCTGTTCAGGTTGGCTGGGATGAAGTCCATTTTATCCAGTGTACTGAAAGGGCCCTTGTGTTATAGATCCTTTTACTTACATCTATGGCTGTATGTGAAATTCTGCACAATCAATTTAGATTGGGCCCATTAATGGCTGAGCGCTATTTCCTGGATTATTTTGTCCATAACAACAACTGCAGAAAAGTAATTGGATTTCTTTTCTTCTTAACTCTTCGATTACACAAGTGGTATTTATAGCATCAAACAAATCAGGAACCCATTAGGTCTGACTGACATAAGAGGAAAAAGGAATCTGGAACAAAGCTGATATGCAGTACTTACGTGATGATTTACTGACTAGAATGCATTGATGGTTTTTTTGGGACATCTTAATTGAATAGCGCCGCAATCAGCATATTCATCAAAAGGGAGATTTGAGCGTGGTTCGTCTTTGAGAATAGGCTGGATTTAGAAATTAATTAGAGCTCCATTATCCTTTGGACTGCAGATTGCAGCATGAGAATGATGGGGGAAGAGGATTGCTGCATAAGCGTGTGTGTGTGTATATGTGTATGTGTGTGTGTGTATGAGAGAGAGAGAGACACAGAGAGAGAGAGAGACAGGCTTGGGGGCACAGAGGGGTGTGACAGAGATCACAGCGCTCTTAGACCTCTTTTTTTCCTGACAGGGTCAGTTCAGACTTTCTACATTCTGAAACATGTACCAGTGACTCAGTCAGCCAGTTTTTTTTCCCAGTTACATCAAACAAAAATGTAACACATTATATATCAAGGCAGCGGTATGTGGGTGTGTAATCCCATATATTATCCATGTAGTGAATCACCTATAGAACTTTTCAGGAGAAGCTAAAATGATTAATATGCTAGTGCACTCTGCTGTACGTAGTATATTAGACTATTTTTACTCACCTTAGCAACATTGTTACATAAAACAGATGCGTGGCAAAATGTGTTGAGAATCCTAGCACTGTTACATTGGTCTTGTGTTCATTTCCAAAGGACATTCCAAAGGACTTGCTTGAAAGACTGAACCTTTATATACATTTGAGTTATGAGGCCTCTGCATCACGCTGACAGTTTGGAAAGGGTTTGGACAGTATTTCAAACTGATATCTTGTAGCAGTGTCATTAAAATTTGCATTAAATATAAGCCATAAGCTGATTGAGTAGATGTTGGCATTATATTTTCATAGGGTTCTTAGCTTCCTAAAAGATTTCTTGCATGAAATCTTTCCAGATAGGGAAACACTGTGTTATAGGGTTTGACATCAAACCTCTAAGCACTCCTACAAATGGAAAGAACCTTTTTTAATTTGCTTTTAGGCGATCTGATGTTTAGTGATAAAGTAAATGTGAGTTATAAGTACATTTGACCACTGCGTGTGTTTGAGAGAGAGAGTATGGGTGCATGTTGATTTCAGCAGGTCTCAGTGGGCTGCTAAGCCTGGCCTAGTGTCCAGGGATGAGGTTGCGTATCCATCACTGTGTAGTGGCATGCGGTCAGTGCCAGCCAAGGGACTTGCTCCTGTTTACCGCTGCCCTCCTCACCCACTAGTGGACAGATTCAGGACATTTTGAGTTCATTAGTTAAGCTAAAGTAGGACAGGTGCAGTCTGAGCATCCTCCTCCATATTCTGGTACTAAACGTACTGAGGTAGCAGCAGCGTATGTGTGAAATTCAAGAATTTTTTGGACCTTCTGTGCATGTTTGCTTTCAGTTTGAGATGAATGGTATGTCAGTAAATTGGCTTCTGCTTTTCCTTTTGGCATGCACTTTTGAATTTTTCATCTCTCAGATTCTGAGAGGACCCCCGGCTCTCTGAATGTGATCTCGCACAGTTTAGCCCAGTATAAATGGGAGAAAAGGCAACACATTGAATATTAATTAAATATTCCTGTCAAGTCTACAAATTCTGAATCGCCTTGAGGCTTATAGTAGGAATAACCAAAATGATAAACACACATTTTCTATAGATTTTTAGGATGGGGCAGAACAACCACAAAGATTTGTGCATCAGAGACAAATTCAGATTTCAGGCATGGAAGGAGGCGTGTTGGCGACAATACACACCCACAAAGGTTAAATGCATTCATTTAACTCCGTTACACACCAATATGTAGATGCTGAGTAATGTAAACATAATAGAAATAAAAAATAAGAAAAATCTCTTCTGTTTTTTGCTTATCTGTTGATATCCACAATCACTGTGAGTTCGATGTATTCTCTATTCCTCTAATTTATCATATTACTAATTTTCTAATTTATCATATTACTACTCAGTGTTATTCTCTAATCTACTTTGGAAATGCACCAAATTTACTTTGGTAAGCACAAATAATCCTTAAAATGAGATATTTTTAAATAGTTGTTATGGTTAGATGGTTTGCCTTCAGAGAACTTTTTTGTTTTGTTCAATGCTATTAAATATGCAGGACTTTCAGTGTTTACCAGCTAGTCACTGAGTTAAGAATATTTTAAGCCAGAAAAATCAGGAAATTATTTTAGTTGGCGTGCCTTCTCGAACTATTCTAATCATTTGTGCTGTTATACGACTCGCTTGTACAGGTTCTGTTGATATACTCAATATTTTAGTTTTATCAGTAGAAAAAAAAACCTTGTAGTTGTATTTCAGACAAGGTAGCAGTGTTGAAATACTTTGCTTGCATAGTTTACTTTAAATGCTTAATATTTATAGTGACATTACCTTCATTTGGCAGGTAGTGTCCTTTATTATCAGCCATCACTGGATTATGAGCAACCGGTCTCTTGCTGCCTTCTTTTTTCCCCCTCTTGCCTTCACTTTTTTTTCCTGCTAGTCTATGGGCTGTCACTATCTATAGTAGTTGTAATTAACATGGGCTTGTGTAGACAGAGAATGACGTGTGCATCAGAGGCAGACCCTGGCCGGAATTTCCCTAAGGCGAGGTAGACGTGTGCCAGCCAACGGTACAGCCGACCCTTCCCTTGCTCACTCCGTTACTCAGAGCTACATGACATGTAACAATGACACTCAAGGGCCCTGTGAAGGACACACTGTTCCCCTCATCCTCTCTTTGTATTTCCATGTACTTTATTTCAGGGTCATGTGGAGAATGAGTATACCTCCAGAAGCTTGTTGTGTCTTTGTTGAACAATTCTTATTATGGTAGTTAGCCTTATTAAAAGAAATGCACAGGTTTGAGGTATCATCAGACAACGTAAAGGATACGAGCATCTGTGATGGATTGAGAAAAGCGTCATCACTACATGTATTATACTGGCCCAAATAGCTTGGTAGCAAGTGCTAAAGAAAGGGAGTCTCTCTAGAGTATGTGCTGGTGTGAAAAATGAGTTGCGATAAACTAGGCAAGCCCTCCAGTGCTCCAGAAAGAAAAAAAAACAGAGAGAAAGAGAGACCTGGCTGAGCTTCTGACAGCAGAGCCTCTCCACTGACTTGGCCATCCATAGATGCAATGACAAGCTCACAGCTGTAATTTTAATCCTAAATACTTGACCTAAAATAATTTCAACAAAAAGCAGTTTTTCTAGTTTATCATGGTGGATCTGGAGCCTATGCTGGGGACATTGGGTGTGAAGCAGGGATACATACAGCAGGGGAAAGCCAGTCCAGTTCAGGGAACTATGCACACACATTCATACCCTCATTCACACCCAGGGAACAATGCAGTGTAGCTAATTCACATGCTGTTATGTTTTTGAGAGCTGGTAGAAAGCATGAGAACTCTGGAGAAACCCAAATGAACACAAGTAGAACATGTGAAAGTCTGCATAGACAGTAACCCAAGATCAGGTCCAACTGGGGATCCTGGAGCTGTGAGGTGGCAAAGATACTCACTGCACCACTGTATTAGTGCCAACTTAATCAGTGTAAGGTATTCATAAATGTAAGGCTATGAACAGTTGATGTTTTGTGTCTGTGAAAGCTTTAATAATTCAAATACTAATTGCCTTATTAAAGATTCATGGCAGGAATTTCTTCTGCAGACCTTGACTTTGCAAAAAGTTTCTTTGTATTGCAGCATCTAGCGCCAGGCTCGCTCTCAAAAATGCATTGTCTCCTTCATAGTGTTGACTCAGTAAACGAGCGCTGCTCCAGTTGTTGACATTAGGCCTAGTTTTGGAGGGCATCTGAAGCCACACAGTGGGTCACAGAGAAAGATACGCAAGCTGGTAAGCTTTGTATCCTTGTGTTGTTTTCACACCTGACATAAATGTCTGTAGCCTCAGCCATCGCACTTACTTCAGCCCGAGTGCAGTAATAACAGCTGCAAGAGGCTGACTGCTCTGCTCTCCGTACACTAGCACCCAAGCAAATGGAAGAGAGCCAAGCAGAGCTACAGAAACATCACAGCCTGAGGGCACTCAAGCATTTGGCTCTGTGTTTCATGTTCTACCCCTGCCTGCAAATTATACCATGCGCCAGGTTGCTGATGGGACGTGCATCTTTGAACGTTATCCAGCAGTTCGGCTTATTTTGTTTTGCTGCATTTTTCTGCGAAAAAGCGCTGCCTGCAATAGCTTTGCCTGTTGGCGTAAAAAAAAAAAAAATCTGCAGTTGTTTGTTAAGAATGCTGTGGTACCCAGCTGCGTTTCCTCCACTGCTTTGTAATTTCTGCTTGTAAAATCCCATATGTGGCAATGATGTGTGATGCATTTTTCTGACATGATCCTTAGAACACACTTTCCTCACCATAGTGGAGCTGACAGTCTTTAAAACAGGCTTCATGAGCCCGAGAAGACATCTGCCACAATGCGTGAGAGAATCTCAATTTATACTGCTTTTATCTGCATCTTTCCTCTTTTTCTTTTTGATATACATATCCCCTATTGTCTACCCAGTGCCTGTCCTGTCAGAGAGAACAAGACAAGCACTGTAAAGCACCTTATCTTCCCACAAAGCTGATGGCTATTTGAGGGAGGCAGTAGTAGGAGGAAGAGCTTTGATGTTCACTCTTCTACACTGCATTTTCAAATCAAAGCGCCATCAGGTCTCCGTGAACAACAAACCTGGCTGAAATCCATTTCTGTCATTCCATCCTTATACAGTGCCTAGGAGAAATATTCATACACACTCACACACACTGTCTCCTTTGCACTTTTCCACCTTTTGTACTCATACAACATGAACTGAAGTGGACTTAATTGGGATTATGTGTCATTGGTCTGCACAATTAGCAGGGCTCAATATTGTTTGTAAATTTATGGACAAAAAAATTCTTTAAATCCATTATTAAAACATGGAAAGGATGTGGTACAACCATGCCTAGAGGAGTCCATCTACCGAAAGTCAGCGACCAGCTAAGGAGGTCATTAGTCAGGAGACGCAACCCGCAGGCCAACTGTGAAGGAGCTAAAGCGATCCACAGCTCACACAAAGGAAGGTGTTCACAGGACAACCACAGCCTGGACACCCCAAAAAGCTGAGGGTTATCAAAGTCTGATCTGAAATAAAGGTTCGATGATTAACCCTACCAGAAGAAGGTGTTTCCTTATCATTAAATGTTTGACGTGTACTTTATTGAAAACATTTAATTATCCTGCGAACCATTAAAAAACCCCTGAAGAACCTTTTTTTTTTGTACAGTTTTTGTTGCTAGCCTTTTTTTTGTTTATGACAGGTGCAACACCCCTGACACACACACACACACACACACATTGTCATTCCTTTGTTATTCTCACACTATTTTACTTTTATGTTCCTTTCGGTTTTTACCCTCAAATATCTCTTTGATCTCTCTACCATTTAGCTTGCTTCCCACTCTCACGTCTCTTTGTACTCTTCCTGTGCTGTAGCACCATGTCGTAATGTAGTTCGTTTTCAGATGCACTGCTGACTTTTCAGAACCTTTGTGAAAATCCCACTCCTGTGAACAGTAAAAAAAAAAAAAAAAAAAACCTCTGATAAATGACCTGCTCAGATACCTGGTGGGAGACATTTATGTGCTCCAGAAAGAGTGAAAATTGCATTGGTGGAGACCTGCCGTGACCCTGGCGTTGAAATGAGATATAATTCTAGGCATGACTAATAAAGGCGACTATTTATGCAGGGCCCCAGTGAAAAGGTTAGGCTGATTTGAGCTATCGCTGTGCATCCTTTCAAAATAAAACAAGAATATTTATATTGCTTTCAGCTGTCGTCATTTAAAATATCGCAGAGCAGAGGTCTAGTTTCAAAGGGCACAAAAAAGGCTGTTACCAAGGTGAAATAAGGAAATTTGCCTGTTTATTTCAACACCCACACAAAACACACACACACACATACAGATCTTGATTTTGGATTAAGATAGCACAAGAAACTGATTCAAGAGACTAATTAAATAAGGTTAATTATTGGGGTAGGGACAACAGTAGGCTTTAGACACCAAGAGTGTGCTGAGCTACCTTGTGTTTCAGTGGAACAATACACACATACACTGACCGTGATGCTCATGCATTAGTTAGATATGCAAGAAAAAAAAAAAGATAGAGCAACTCTTCTTCAGGCTGGCATGCTGGTGGAGTGGATAGCAATGCTTCCTCACAGCTTCAGAAGCCCTGGTTCAAACCTGTCCTTGAGTTAATGCCTTATGGGTTTTTTTTTTTGTGTTCATGTGTGTCTCATGTGTATCTCCCCTCCCACAAAGAAACATAGTGGTAGGTGGTAGGCTGTGCCAAATTGTCCTTAGGTTGACTGTGAGAATGTATGTGTGTGATGCCCTGTGATGGATCAGTGCCCTATGCAGTATGTATTCACAGCTGTATTCCCACCGCACTCCCATTGTTTATGCAACTGGGATCCTGACCAGGATAAATCAGGTGTTGCACATGGATAAATGGATGAATGACCTAGATGTGATCAGACTGTTGCTAAGCACATATTGACCTCAAGCATCAGAACAGGGGAAAATCTGATTTCAGTGATTTTGAGCGTGGCATCCAATTTTTAGCCAGCTGTGCTGGTTTGAGTATTTTAGAAACTCTCGATCTTTTGGTGTGCTCATGCACAACCGTCTATAGAATTCATGGTCTATAGAATTCATGGTCTATAGAATTCGGGCAAGTTTTAAAAAATGCGTTGCTGATTAGAGAGGTCAGATGAGAATGACCAAATTAGTTCAATCTGACAAGGAAGCTACAGCAACTCAAATAAATACTTGTTACAACCAGTGAGCGAGCAGAAATGCAGTATCTGACCGTTTTAATCTCATGAGGATATTTGGCTGATTTTCTTTTGGTTAAGGTTAGCGTTAGGCTTAGGTGTAGGCATAGCATTCATTAGCTGAATTAATAATTACGTCAATCAAAGCTCCTCACAAGGATAGTAAGAGAAATGCGTGTGGGTGCGTGTAAAATAAAATGAATAGTTGTTGACAGTAGTTAAAGCAGAGTGAATCATAAGTAGGAACTGAAATCTTCTTCTTCCGCCCAATGCAAACTCATTGTCCCTGTGGTAGGCACACTCTATTTGTCCTTGTGTGCAGTGGCAGGTTAAAAAGCGGCCTTTGGCCTGAGCATATGATTGTAAGGTCTTTGAGTGCACAGTGTAGCCTGTGGGAGTTTTCCATACTCTCTCCTTCTCTCTGTCAGCTCTTCTATCATCTGAAGACGCGTCCGCTTCACAGCGTTAGACGTCTAGCTCTGGAGCAGCCGCAGGCAAACTGTGTCTCTTCCCTCCGTGCTGCCTGAGCACACGTCTACTCTGCCTCTGACATTTGGGAGACAGTGATAAAAGATAGGTGGCTACTCCGCTCCAAACGGGAGCTAATGGCTTTATTTCCTACTTGTCTCAGTGAAAACACTGATGAAGGAGCATTTATCATTTAAAGCACAACCTCATTCAGGAGGTCTGGAAAATAGCACACTCTGTGTTAGAAGTGTCGTTATCTAAACCTGACAGTGGGAGGTCTTTTCATGCTTTCATCAATTTGAGATCACTTCACAGAGAAATATTCCTGCCTCTGCAGACCCTGCCTCTCAGGTGCAGTGTTGGGTCAGGGGATATCTTCTGGGTTGCTGCTTAGAGCCTCAGCACCAACAAGCATCCACTGCTGGACCACTTGAGCAAGATTACTAACCTCCAAGGATGCATCATGGCTGACCCTGCTCCCTTATGCGAAGAACAGAATTTCACTGTGATGTACAGTATATATGAGAAAAATAAAGGCATTCTTCTTCTTGTGCTACGTTCACATATACAGTGAGTCGCAGCAACAAAGCGACCAGAGGCTATTCATTGTCAATGAGAGCTGGAGACGTCCTGCAACATGAGCAACAGCAACTGTCGGTGACTTGATATGGGTGTGTCCTATATATATGGAGTGACTTAGTGCAGCAACGCCCAATGGGAGTGAAGATAGTAAAGCGTGCGTGATCTGTGGCAAAGAGCACACACTGCTGCGTCTCCTTTATCTCCTATATGATGCAGATATACACTGATGAATGAATATTTGTATTTATGTACAAACGCCAAATCCCCCTCCAGCATGTTTAATTTTAGTAGCAAGAAATGCTAGTTGCAGCACCCACTGATAAACTTTGTTACTATGGCAACCAGTAGTAGGAACGCCAACAAGCGACTTCATAGTTCAGTGACCGACGACTCACTGCATGGACTATGCATGACTCTGTACATAGATTTATATTGTACTTAGTGGAATAATACAAAGGCTTGACATCCAAAGTTGAGTTGTTGATGATGTACCAAGTCCAGTTTACAACAGAGGATGATAATCACTCATTCACCAGGAAACACTTTATTGTTTGTTTGTTTTTTTTTGCTGTTCTCAGTGCTGGTTTTAGTGTCAACTGCTGCACTTATACGCACATGTATATGTACTTTATAGTGTGGTGAACAACTATGGTACTTCTTCTTGCCCATTGGGTGTAATCAGGCTGAGGGGCTTTTAGTGGAAGCATACAATTATCACCAGACTGGTTTTTATTACAGGCTAATAAAGACACAAATGGATTAGGCTGTTAAATCACAATGATTTACACCAGTCTCCTGTTTTCAACATCATGACTCTGCAGGTGTAGTGAGGTGTGTGTGTGTGTGTGTGTGTGTGTGTGTGTGTGTGTGTGTGTGTGTGGGTATGTGTGTGCAGGCTTCTGGCCTCCTTCCAAAGCACCAAACTTCTGTCTCAGATGCTTTTATGTCCCTGCTTTTGAGAGACTGAATGCTTGTGGAGGCATGTACTTGAGAAGGAGTTGAAAAGGAGTAAACTCGGTCCACATCCACCCCTCTGTTGATCTCTGCCTTTCCTTCTGGGTATTTTACAAAACGGATGTCCTGGCCTTGCGCATCCGCCATGTCTTCTTTTTTCGGTGTGCATACAAGCTGGTCAGTTTCTACCAAACTGTAGACATTTTTTACATTTTTTTTTTTACCCTTGTCTTCTTTCAGTTTCACTTCACCACTTTCTGCTTTTCACATTAGTTAAGCAACATCACGTTTAATCAACTCTCTCCCTCAACACAGGGGAACAGTCAAATTTACACTCATTGCAGTTTATTTTATTGCATTTTAGCTGTAAACTCAGCTGGGATTACACGCTGAGTTGTGGGTGGTATTTAGTCAAAACATTGAAGCCTTTAGCTAATGGCTTCGTTTATAGGTGCTCTGCTCATTAGCATCATAAGTAATGGGCTGTGTGTAAGTGAGGCTGTGCTTTGTGGGGAAAAATGAACAGGTGGCTTCATCTCTGCTGTGACTTTTTCCTTTCATTCTGCTACAGCCTAAGCATGCACACTCCAGAAAGAGGCACCAGTTGGTCAGAAAACACTTGAAGTCTGAGAGAGTTTGATCAAGGTGTTGTTGAATTAAGTGGCCTAATTTGTTCTTAGTCAAAGTCTCAGGTTATTCTTTTTCCTGTTTGATAGGTCATTCATTTAAATTAAACTGCGAGCAAGCACGTTTTTGATTAACACATTTAACACCTTTTTCCACATTAGTTAGGAAGCATCATGTTTTGTCAGCTTCTTTGCCCTTAAATTAGCATCTGCTTGCCAAGTGTACTGTCACTGTAGTTTTATTCCTTTGCTTTTTGGATGTTGATGCAACAGGAAATAAACTGATTTAGTCAAAACCTATTTTCCTAATGTTTTTTTGCCTTCTCTGTCAACAGGCTGTCCATCCAAGTCAAGCCATAAGCAATAGCAGCAGCAGTCTTCCAAGGGAGCGAAGGTCAGCCCGACTGTCCAGTTGGGGAGAAGAGCGTCATAGTGGAGGGACAGGCACTCGAGATCCTGCTACAGTCCAGAGGAGGTCTGAACAGATATACTCGTCATCTTCTGAGGTGACTACACCGCGAAAGCTAGACCATCCGGGGCCCTCTCAGATCCCTCGTGCCATGGTGGGTGGCAGCTCTTGCAGCCTGTCCTCAGACAGTGAGAGACACACCATGACAAGACCACACTCCTCATTCAGCGGGCGTCTGGGCCAGCCACCACGCGGGCCACTCTCTCTGCACATGTACAGCCGCAAAAACGTCTTCCTCCAGCACTCACTCTACACGACTGAGCTACAGGCTCTTGGCCAGCAGGATGCTTGAAAAACACAAACGAACACACACACACACACACACACACACACACACACACACACACTACAAACACACACTTTAAATTAGACTTCTGCACTAATCATCAATCCCTCTGCCTCAGCAGCTGTTTGACCTCTGGCTGGTTTGGACAGAGCCCCAATCTAGCTTCTGCAGCTATCTTAAAAATGCCATCAATCCTCTGCTGACCCTGCTTGACCTGCACAGGTAGAGTTCATTACGCAGCTGTGTGACAAGGGTAGTATGGCAGAATAGTGGGTCTGATACCAGTTCACTAACCCACTGCTTACTGCTGAAAGACTGACATGGGAGATCATTCTGCATTTCTTTTTTTTTCCTTTGTGTTTTTTTTTTTAAAATATCTGTGTAGTAGTGGTACCAGTGATACTGTCTATCTGTGTGTATTTATAACCTTAGCATTTCCACTTACCTCCGCTGATCGGCAAAAAAAAGAAACACAGTCCCGGAGAACGTACCAGACTCGAAATAACTGAACGAAAAGCACTCGTGTGTCTTATATCAAATCCAGCTATGCTTCACATCTATTGTGTTAGAGATCAGGGTGTATGGAATGCTCACATTTGTAATTCACCCACCAGCATCTTTTTTGCACCAACAAATGTGGCCCATGCACATATTGCCA
The DNA here is from genome assembly GCA_033459395.1 of Hemibagrus guttatus. Lineage (NCBI taxonomy): Eukaryota > Metazoa > Chordata > Actinopteri > Siluriformes > Bagridae > Hemibagrus > Hemibagrus guttatus. The sequence goes on from JAUCMX010000007.1 coordinate 15,207,713, forward strand.
ACTCTTATCCTCTGGGGGATTTTAAGCTCTTGCTGCTAGCTGGAAATTAATATAACACTCATTAACCTTTACTAATTGCATGCTACTTTGCTACTTTTTTACACAGCGTAAACCGAAATCAAAACTGAGCCTTTTTGTACAGTGGCTTAGAAATAGCTTTTACGGTATTTTAATAGGAAGCAGTGGCAGCTTCTAGTGATCACCAATTCTATAAATAGACACCAGGTGACTTCATTTTACGCTCGACTCACGACACGACTCTCAGACTCTCGCTTGGAGACTCTCGGACTTGGCCTACATGTACTAACAGTCAACTCCCACTCCAGCAACCATCATATTTATAATAAATAAAGCACACTAAACTTCACTTTACAAATGGTGCATAAGAGCTACATTTAAGTTATTTGTTAAAAAAAAAAATAGGTTGACATTCTGTCATGACTTGGATAAATGTAAAAATATCTACACTCTGTACATGGAGCTTGGTTATATATATATATATATATATATATATATATATATATATATATATATATATATATATATTTGTCCGATGTTGGGACAGCTTTGCACTTCGAACCAATGAGCATCGAAGGGCATTCAGAGGGGAAGGAAACCCTGAAGAAACTCACTTCTATCTATCCAGCAGGTCTGCTCCCGGAGGTCCGCTGCTCCACTTACAGCAGTCTGCTGGGAGCGCCAGTGCTCTCTCTCTCTCTCTCTTTCGCTGTCTCTCTCTCTCTTTCGCTCTCTCTCAGCCCTACTTGTACAGCTCTGAGAGAGAGAAAGAGATTTAGCATGCTCTCACCATCACCTTGCTGTGATCTCAATATCATCTCTCTGTGAAACTGGAACATGCTTCTTACGTGATTTAAGGATGACCTTGCAAGAATGCAGACTGTACTTCCCTCAAACGCTTGCTTTTAGTGATGGCGTTACGGCAGAACTCGAACTCTAAACGCATGTTTGAACAGACAAGCAACTTTTCGTCTACGTGTTTCTCAACCTTTTTCCCTTCATCTATTAATTGGCATAGAACCTTTCAAGGTAAATGCCATGATGGCAAAAGCACGGGTAATTAATTAGCAAGTACGAGTTGAGAGAAACAGAATAAATGACACTTGATGGAAAAATCATTCATGAGACTGTATGTAGGAAACACATCCTCTGAACTGACACTTTAAGTCAATTAGATTAGGTATTTATTTCGCGCCTTATTTATTACGTGGATTGTTGTGATATATCACTCGAAGGTCTTATTTTGTATTGTGGAACTCTGAAAAACTGGCATCCTCATAAAAGACTCTCAATTTCTTATGATTTATTATCATGCGAAGAAAAATGATCTGTAAATTATGTATTTTCCAAGATGTACAGGGTTCGTTTAATATCAGCACTTTGAAGAAGTGATTTTAAACCATGATCAAGCTGAGAATTTAATAGAATATGTTCCTGTACTTTTTTCTCTCAACCGTGATTTTCACAATAATGTTATAATTTACACTGAATGTAATTAATATATATATATATATATATATATATATATATATATATATATATATATATATATATATATATATATATATATGATATATATATATATATATATATATAAAATATATATATATATATATATATATATATATATATAATATATATATATATTTATATATATATATATATATATATATATATATATATATATATATATATATATATATATATATATATCTCATTAAGGATAAATAAAAACAATTTGAATCAACCCAACTTCTTGACCCACTGTACTTAACATAAGGTTTCATCTGTTTGTGGATTTCTATGCCACATCACAGCATTCTTTGTGCAAAAAGTTTAGATATTAAAAACACATACAGTGATGGAAATAAGTAAATAAATAAACAAGTAAACAACCTGACACCAACTCACTGCAAGAAATGACATAAAATATCTTAAATATTATTTTAAATATTCAGTGAAATTGATCTCATATGATCTATTAGGAAATTACAAGTAAACCAAATATAAAATTTTTAAATAAAATTTTTAATCAAATATTTCTACTCATTTTCATTCTATTTTCAAATCATTTTCTTCTTTCTGGGAATAAATGCTTATTTCAAACTTGAAAACTGATTAATTGTCAGTCGGAATGCTAGTTGCTCCACACATTGTCTCACATTGCTAAACATTATTACTATGGCAACCAGCAGTAGGAACGCCTGCTAGCGACATCATAGTACAGCGACTGGAGGTTTGCAGTGATAATATGTGTATGCATGTGTGAACATAGCTTTGCTGCCAAGTTTTTGGGAGGAAACCAGAAAATTCACAAAAGAGGAAACCCACATAAATGCAAGGAGAGGATATGAAACTCTGCACTGACAGTGAAGTAACCTGAGCTCAGGATTGAACCAGGAAACCTGGAACTGTGGGGAAGTAATGACCACCATGCTGACTAGAGCAAAAGTAATTAATTTTTGAAAAGCTTAATTAATTTTTAGAGATTAGTTTTAGCTAAGAGATGTCAAGAGAGAGTCAAGTCAAGCAGCGTTTATTGTCATTTCAACCATACATAGCTGATGCAGTACATAGTGACATGGAACGACGTTTCTTCAGGACCCTGGTGCTACATAAATCAATATAACATATAGCTACAAAACAAAACAACACAGAGCTAAGGACAGAAAGTTGTCCTAGCTACATAAAATGCAATGTGTGCAACCTGGTGTGAATAGTGCAAGACAAAAGACAATATATAAACAACGCAAATGTACAAACACCGCAGGAAACCCAGCCTGGGCTAGGAGGTTCCTGACAGCAAGAGGAAGAACTTTCTAAAATGACTGGTAACCAGTAAAAATGCCTGCTCGTGCTGGTTGATTGCCAATCAATGGGTCACATCATTAGTTTTTCTCCTGCACAAAACAAGTGGTGCCACAAAGATCAGAGGTTTTTTTTTTTTTTTTTTTTTTTTAATCTCTTAGCAGATATGCTATAGACCCCTGGCAGAATGTGAGGAACTCAATGCCAAGATCACAGGTCCCTAAGTCCATTTTTACAGAATGCTATGTAGAGGTGAAGAACTATAGTCCATGGATGTTTAGCCTGCTTTTCCAGCAGCTGTTTGCTAACTATTACTCTGACTCCTTTTCCTTGCAAGTAAACATTTTAAGAACCATAGGAAAATTATATGAAATTTTACTTGATAGCTTGAACCTGTATAAATTACATCCTCTTTGCTTCTGCCATTTTTTCCTGATGCTGGAAAAGATGTTTATTAGTTTTTAAAAAGAAATGTCCACTGGAAATAGCTTATTGCATTGCTGGTAATTTATTGCGTTAGACTTTATGGCTCAGAGCGGCATCTTTCCCTCTCAGTATCCATTCTTCCGCCCTTCAGCAGTTCGTGTTCAGCCTCCTTGGCCCAAATTGAACTAGCCTGCTTTCATGGCTCGCAACTCTTCTCTCTTATTCATCCTATTAACGAGTTTGCAGACTAAAAGGAGGCCAGAGGCAGCTTTGAGGGAGCTGTAGAGAGGAAATCGCTGTGGTGGCGCTCGGCAGGAAAGGAGCCGGTTCAGAATCTGCACTGATAATGAAGGCATGGGGTTTTGGATGCTAGGAGGATTTATCTCTGGTGCCAAGTCTAACTGTATGGTGGAGTGTTCCTGCTGCTCAATAATTAACTGATCAGTGAATAAACAAACTGTGATAGGCTGGAGTCCCATCCAGGGTTTATTTCTCTCCTCGCACCCTGTGTTTCTGGGATACACTCCAGAGCCAATGTGAACAGGATAACGCAGTTACTGAAAATGAATGAATGATTGATTGATTGTTTGACTGATTGATTGAATGATTGAATGATTGATTGAACTTGTAAAATTGACTCCACAGAAAAAAGCAGTTTTTGCTGGGAAAAGTTGCCCTATATGGCCAAAAGTATGTGGACACCCAATCAACCCGTATGTAGGTCCTACCCAAACTGATGCCACAAACTTGGAAGCATACAATTGTCTACAATATCTTCAGGTTCTGCAGTGAATTTCATTTTACTTAAACTGAGGGGTTCAAACCCTTTACTGCATGACAATATCCCTGTACACAAAATGAGGTCCATGAAGACATGCTTATTAAAAGGTTCATGTGGAAGTCACTTTAGTCATTTGCATGGAGTTTTGAACATTTGAACCTCACTGAACACCTTTTGAATGAACTGGAACATTGCTTGAACCACAGACCTCCTCACTCAACATCACGACCTGGCCTCGCTAATATTTTTGTGGCTGATCGAACACACCCTCACACCCCCACTGCCAAATCCTTTAAAGAAGAGTGGAGGTTTTTATAACAGCAAAAGGGAGACCAAACCACATGTGATATGATGATCAGGTGTCCACAAATTTTTGGCCATGTAGTGTTTAACTATATACTACTTGGCAATTAAAAGGACAGTGTGGTGTGATGCCACCTGGCACAAAGTAGAGTTACTCTTACCAGCCTGAAGTAGACTATTTTTCTATAGCAGCACATTCTGAAGTATTTTATTCCTTTTATGCCATAGCAATTCCCCAATGATTGCAATTTTTCATTCACAAAAGAACACATACTTTTATCCATGTTGTGGAACCTGTGAAAAAAAGATGAGTTCCTGTTATCATTTATTTTAATAGCTGCTGTATACAGAGTCACTCACCAGCCTCTCTTTTTTCTGCCTCTTGCAGTTAATAGGACAAAAAATACAGAGAAAGCAGAAGGTGCTGTGTTCTGATTACTCCCATGGTTGAACTTACAAAGTGCTGACACTTGAGACTCCTCCTATAAATGATAACTAAATGTCTTCTAATAGAAAGCTTCACCATATGGCTGATTAGAACAAGACCATATCTATGAGCATCCTCTATACAAGTCCCTGTAAAAGATTTGCTGTAGAAACAATCACGTAGTAGAACCTGTGCATAAATATGAACCTCTGATTTGAGTTACAGACAGCACTACTGTCAGAACTGCTTTTAAATAAAATTAATAGATCACTACCATCTGAACAATCATAACACTGAGGATTTAGCAGCACTATGGAATAAATAAGCTCTGTACAATGTTATGTAACGGTTATGGAATGTTTACTATGGCCATTCAAATACCATTCAACAGCAGCCATGATCTTTATTTCTCACATTGTCCCTTACTGACCTTCTGCTTTGTTACTGCTATCTCTTTTACTGTTATTCTTCCCCCCCAAAGACAAGCAGACTTCCTCTGTGTAAAATAATGCATAGTATCTTAATATGGAGGAACGCAGAACAACCAGACACAACTGATGCTAAAGGCTGATGCCACCCACCATCTGGCAAAGATCCAAAAGCATTCTGTGAGGAGGTTCTGTGATAGACTCGGGGCATATGGAAATGTGAAGTCTGAGGCCGCTGGGTGTTGGAGTTAAGACTGGTGAGTAGGATAAGCTATGGCTTGTTATAGTAAAACATACTCAAGAACTGAGTACATGTAGTTAGTTACATGTTTCCACCTCTGTTTACTGACTAAACCTAATAAAATAGAAGAAGAAGAATATGTTTATTCATCATTTATGGGAAGAGACTGTCTGTTTATACCTTATATATAGTAGAGAGAGAGAGAGAGAGATAGAGAAACATTCATTCATTGTCGACCACCTATCCGATCTATTCTCGGGTAGCCATTAGTCATCTCAGGCGTCATTGGGCATCAAGGCAGGATTACACCCTGGACAGAGTGCCAACCCATCGCAGGGTACACACACACACTACAGACAATTTAGAGATGCCAATCAACCTACAATGCATGTCTTTGGATCAGAGGAGGAAACCAGAGTACCCGGAGGATACCCCAGAGGCACGGGGAGAACATGCAAACTCCACACACACGGCGGAGGCAGGAATCAAACCCCCAACCCTGGAGGTGTGAGGCAAACGTGCTAACCACCAAGCCACCAAGCCACCGTGCCCCACAGATAGAGAAACAGATGATAAACAAATGATGAATGTGATAATTAAACATATTCTTCTTTTTCTTATATACAGGTGCATCTCAATAAATTAGAATGTCGTGGAAAAGTTCATTTATTTCAGTAATTCAACTCAAATTGTGAAACTCGTGTATTAAATAAATTCAATGCACACAGACTGAAGTAGTTTAAGTTTTTGGGGTTCTTTTAATTGTGATGACTTTGGCTCACATTTAACAAAAACCCACCAATTCACTCTCTCAACAAATTAGAATACTTCATAAGACCAATAAAAAAACATTTTTTGTGAATTGTTGGCCTTCTGGAAAGTATGTTCATTTACTGTACATGTACTCAATACTTGGTAGGAGCTCCTTTTGCTTTAATTACTGCCTCAATTGGGCGTGGCATGGAGGTGATCAGTTTGTGGCACTGCTGAGGTGGTATGGAAGCCCAGGTTTCTTTGACAGTGGCCTTCAGCTCATCTACATTTTTTGGTCTCTTGTTTCTCATTTTCCTCTTGACAAGACCTCATAAATTCTCTATGGGGTTCAGGTCTGGTGAGTTTGCCGGCCAGTCAAGCACACCAACACCATGGTCATTTAACCAACTTTTGGTGCTTTTGGCAGTGTGGGCAGGTGCCAAATCCTGCTGGAAAATGAAATCAGCATCTTCAAAAAGCTGGTCAGCAGAAGGAAGCATGAAGTGCTCCAAAATTTCTTGGTAAACGGATGCAGTGACTTTGGTTTTCAAAAAACACAACGGACCAACACCAGCAGATGACATTGCACCCCAAATCATCACAGACTGTGGAAACTTAACACTGGACTTCAAGCAACTTGGGCTATGAGCTTCTCCACCCTTCCTCCAGACTCTAAGACCTTGGATTCCAAATGAAATACAAAACTTGCTCTCATCTGAAAAAAGGACTTTGGACCACTGGGCAACAGTCCAGTTCTTCTTCTCTTTAGCCCAGGTAAGACGCCTCTGACGTTGTCTGTGGTACAGGAGTGGCTTAACAAGAGGAATATGACAACTGTAGCCAAATTCCTTGACACGTCTGTGTGTGGTGGCTCTTGATGCCTTGACCCCAGCCTCAGTCCATTCCTTGTGAAGTTCACTCAAATTCTTGAATGGATTTTGCTTGACAATCCTCATAAGGCTGCAGTTCTCTCAGTTGGTTGTGCATCTTTTTCTTCCACACTTTTTCCTTCCACTCAACTTTCTGTTAACATGCTTGGATACAGCACTCTGTGAACAGCCAGCTTCTTTGGCAATGAATGTTCATGGCTTACCCTCCTTGTGAAGGGTGTCAATGATTGTCTTCTGGACAACTGTCAGATCAGCAGTCTTCCCCATGATTGTGTAGCCTAGTGAACCAAACTGAGAGACCATTTTGAAGGCTCAGGAAACCTTTGCAGGTATTTTGAGTTGATTAGCTGATTGGCATGTCACCATATTCTAATTTGTTGAGAGTGAATTGGTGGGTTTTTGTTAAATGTGAGCCAAAATCATCACAATTAAAAGAACCAAAGACTTAAACTACTTCAGTCTGTGTGCACTGAATTTATTTAATACACGAGTTTCACAATTTGAGTTGAATTGCTGAAATAAATGAACTTTTCCACGACATTCTAATTTATTGAGATGCACCTGTATGTATATCTAACCCTAACCCTTGGCCATGTCAAATGCTACATAATATATAGATGTAGTAATGACTGGGTTTAACTGTACCAATGTTAATAAATAAAGGAGAAACTGACATTGTGATCATTTGAAATACCTGAATATATTTTATTGAGATATTTTTCATTCAGTTGTATGTATTCAATTGCAAGAAGCTGACAAGAAATCAAATAAAGGAACAAAAGAAAATGAAAATGAAATGAAAATACTGAGTTTTGCTTTAGAAAGAAACAATTTCAGTCTCTGGTTTACTAAAGGGAATGTTACAAATTACCGAGGAACTAAAATCACAAAAACAGTACAAAGATAAAGTAGTATAAAAAGCAATTTTGAAATTACAACCACACTCTTAACAAATGACTGATGGTTTTAACAGATGACTAACATAGTGTATTACATTTCTATTGTTTATATTCATAAATGCGAGGAGGGGCACAGAGACTTCTATAGTCACATCTCCAGGGTCGGTGCACAAATCCAACCTCTGTCATGTGTGCATGTAGTTTGCATGTTCTCCCAGTTTCCTCCCCAGTACAAAGACCTGTGCTGTTGTTGACTGTTTAACATCTCTAAAAATTGCCTGGTGAGAGAGAGAGAGAGAGAGAGAGAGCGAGAGAGAGACAGAGAGACAGAGTGTGTGTGTGTGTGTGTGTGTGTGTGTGTGTGTGTGTGGGGGTTGAGATTGTGCCCTGTGATAGGTTGGTACCCCATCCATTCTGGGTGTCCCCTTCCCCTGTTCCCCCAGTCCCCCGGGACAGGATTCTGGCTCCCCATTACCTTGTATAGGATGAGTGGCACAGAAAATGAATGGACCTTCCTAGATGTATTGTGGAAATGAAATGATGTGCTTTGGTTTTGGATTCGCAGTGGACTTTAGGTAATTATACAAGGTGTCCAAAAAGTCAGCCAGTTCATTTGTTTTTACTATGCACTGAAGACATGTGGGTTTCAGATCAAAAGATGAATAGATCAAAATTTCAGCTTTCATTTCCTGATATTTAGATAACATCTAAATGTATATATTCATATTCATGTTTTCATCCCAAACCCAAATGTGTGTATAGCCGCCCCCCCCCAAAAAAACAAAACAAAAAAACAAAATAAACCCTGAAAAATGACCTGACCTTGCTGTTCCAATTCTTTCAAGGTGGACTGTATGTATATGTACTTTTACTCTCATTGGTTTCTGATATTTTTGGACACCCTGTATAGTGAACTATGCAGGAAATATAATTTAGCCACTTACAATTTGGCCAGGACTACAAACTGGCTGCACCCCAAATAATGTTGTAGAGAGGGAACAAATTCAGACATGATCAAAATAACAAAAGCGAGAGAAAAAAAACAAGAGGCTGCTGAGGGAATAACTTTATAGCTGCTATAAGTTAGAACAGGAACAGTCATATATTTTCAACATTAAAATGTAACTATAAAGGGATAAAACGTTTTACTTTAGTACATAAAAAAATTTAACCGTTGGCAAATTGCTGGGGTGGTACGTCAAGGAGGTAACAGTAACTCTCATTATTTTGTAACTCTTAATATTATTTTATTATATATATTATTATCTGATTATTTTTGTTTAGCAGCATGCCCGGTTGTGTTGTATTTCTTTCATACTTGAAGAGGAATAATGCAGATATGTTTCAGTTTTCCTTTGAGATTCCTTTGACTCATCACAGCTTTCATGAACTACACACACACACACACACACACACACACACCCACACACACACCCCAAACAACATGTTAAATATTGTGCCATCTTTTACACATTTCTTTTTTCTAAAGTGCCTCCATCATGCCTCATTAAATGCATGCATAATTTATCACTCATATTTAATTAGGATTGTGATAAATATTCATCCGGCTGCATATTCTATGAGCTTACTAGTTTACTTTCAATGAGATCACACACTACTGTGTTGTTAAAGAAATCAATTGGAGTCTATTAGTTTCCCCGCTTGACATATTCATCCTGTTGAGGAGAAAAAATTCACAATATAAAACAATAAAGATGAAAGTCACCTCTCTCTGCTGGACTATATACTGTGTGAAGTGAAAGGTAAGCGTGTGTAAGTGTTCTCCCTTCAGACATGGCTCCATAAACATTTGCTGCAGTTTCTTATTCCCATAGTAGATACAGAACTCCTTAAACCTCATGAAATAAGTGAAATAAAAAACAAAACAAAACATTGATTCATCTGAAAAATCTCAAATCTGTGAATATCCAGAACTCTGGATACTCTGGATACACTGAGGCCTTCAGTGGGTTTCTGCTTGTTTAGGACTTGTTCTTTACAGTTGAAAAAACAACAACAACAACAACAATAAATCATTGTCGATTTCGAAGCATATTTCCATATACGTTTACAAATTGTTTATAACACAGCACCGTTGATTAATTTTATGCAACAACAGGTCTGACAATAATTCTGACTCCAAGACAAATAGCAGATTTATATTAATGCACTTATTGTAAAAGCTCAGAACACTTTACGTAACCTGACTAAAAATTCGTCCATATGGTGAAGTTTTCTGTAAGGGGATGTTTCTTGTGCATTAATGGAAGGAGTCTCCAGCGTCAGAGCTTTGTATCAGTCAGAGCTAAAGTTTTTCAGAAAGTCTTCAGGACAGAGGAGTTTCATGTGTTTTTTAACACACACAAAAGAACGTTATTAAAATGCTGATTTTTTTTTATTTTTTATGCCATAATGAATGCATAAATAAAGCTATTTTATTTTAAGATATTATTAATCCTAAATAACTGGGATAAAAAGTGAGTTTTTTTAATCCATATGATAAAAACACATTATACTCCCTAACCTATCCAGTGCACTCATAAAGTCCCCACAATACAGTGCAGCAGATGCATGACTGAATAATGTAGTTCATGGAATCACCTCTAACAGGGACAGGGAACCTTTTCAATTAACATTTTAATTACTTAGGTCCATAGACAACTCGAAAACAAACAAAATATGCAACAAACAATACGTAACGTTGCAATATGGAATTAATTGTGCAGGGCTTTCACTTTGAAATTGAGTCTCCACCTGAGCCGATAAAACCTCTTCAGTGCTATGTGTGTGTGTGTGTGTTTGTGTTTGTGTGTGTGTGTGCATATGAGTGAAGAACAAAGCGTAGTGCTTACACTCGGGCCTCCATAAAATTACTTCCATTGTTTATAAACTACTTACAGGCTTACCATAAAATCAGGCTTCCATAAAATTAAACTTCATTACACATACAATATGTCCATGAAAAAAAAAAACATTTCCCTTTACTAGCGATACTCATAATTAGCATGACTTCTGCTTTTTCATGGTTTTGCTAATAGCTTTGTATTCCGATTCGTAGGTGGTCAGGTTCAGTTTCATGCAAGTGTTCAAACTCTCCTCTGTCAAACATGAGCACTGGTTAAACTTGATATTGTTCATATACAAGAAAGAATGCTCACACGAGTCAGTGGAGCCGAACATAGCCAGCAAAACCATACTAACGTGTGGCACTGTGCAAAATCCAGTTATTATTCAATATACTTCTCAGTATGAGAGCAGTCCGGCTTGCGTGCAGTTTTGTTGCACTAGCTATGTGACAGGTATGTGTCTCTTAACGTTTGATTTTTTTAAAGGAGGCAGTGCGTTCAAGGCCAACTAAGACACAGCAGAGCACCAGAGCTTTCAACTGAAGCATATGTCACTTTGAAATTTTCCTCTTTCTTTTCACCATCTCCACACTACTACTAGCTATGGTAGCTGCTTCAATCTGAGCGCGAGAGGTTTGTTACGCAAGCGGTGTGCCTTTGATTGGTGTCGTGACACTGTATAACACTGCATACATAACCAGTTGACTGAAATATTGAAGTTTAATGCATTTAAAATAACAAATTAATTGGTTTAAAAATATTTCCTAAGAATAAGTTCTAAGAACTTCAGCAAAACTTGTGTATAATGGTTGTTTTAACTACTATTTATGCTCGTTGCTTAATGGTTCCTGTCGGGGGATCCTACTAATTGCTGTAGGTGAGGCTTTAATTAGTGGCACACTGTAGGAGGACATGGCGCTTCCTGTTTAAGAATTCTCTCTCAGTTGCATTGTGTATGCAAACGGGAAAGAAGAGGTTGTTTTGTTTATAATTTAGTCACCGTGTTTATGATGTTAAAACCATACATTTTTTGTCATGATGTACATAGTGGGTTTTCTTTGAAAGTGGTGTGCTATCCGTGCTAAACTTAATCCGTGCTATTTTTAGTGCCTCACACGCACATGTTTTGTATGCAGGGGTGAAAGAGTAAGCCTCTGAAGTGTATATATTAATCATAGCTCACGCTGCTTTTGTTAAAGGTTGCTTGGTTCAGTATGCGATCATTTAATTCGAATCTTTATGTGTTATTTGTGAATTTGATTTAATTAGAATGTGTACTCTAACATCTGGTAGGCTATATGTATGTTAATTGCTACGTGGTACATTTTCATGCTGAGCTTCTGTGCTATGCGTTTGCTGTTTACACTTTTCTAGTTCTTTCTTTTATTCTTACTCATTAACTAATTAATTGTTACATATGTTACATATATATATATATATATATATATATATATATATATATATATATATATATATATATATTTTATACACACACACTGTACACACATATATTCAGCATTCCATATGTGAATATATTTATCTTGCCACATACTTCTTTTGTTAAATTCATTCATTCATTGTCTACCGCTTATCCGATCTATACTCGGGTCATGGGGAGCCTGTCATTGGGCATCAAGGCAGGATACACCCTGGACGGAGTGCCAACCCATCGCAGGGCACACTGTCAGGAGTAGCTGGACAGTTCCCTGCCAGGCCCGGGGAGGGCGCTGGCAGGAGAATCCTGGAAGCCTGTTTGTGTCTGTGTGATTTCCTGCCCATTGTTCTCCACCCTGATTGTGTCACCTGTCCCTTATTACCCTGTTGTGTTTCCCTATAAAAGGGATTCTGGTGTGCATGTGTGGCGTGGGTCAATGTTCTGTGTATAGCTGTCCCGTGGGTGTTACGTTAGGTTTGGGGTTATGTTTGTAAGTTTAGTTTTATGTACCACGGAGTCTAGTGTTATGTTCATCTTTCCCCTGTATCGTGTTTGTGTTAAATAAAACAGTGCTTCACTGAATCCTGCATTTGGGTCTGCGTTTTCACAGCGTGCTGGAGCACGCGGCACCACGGAGGTCCGGGTTCGAGCCCCTCATAGGGCGGGAGTGGGGGCCGGTCGTGACACACACACACACACTCTCATTCACTCACGCAATCGTACACTACGGACAATTTAGAGATGCCAATCAACCTATCATGTATGTTTTTGGACTAGGGGATGAAACCGGAGTACCCGGAGGAAACCCCAGAGGCACAGGGAGAACATGCAAACTCCACACACAAATGGCGGAGGCGGGAATCAAACCCCCAACCCTGTAGGTGTGAGGCAAACGTGCTAACCACTAAGCCACCGTGACTTCCGTTCCAAAATATTGGAAATAAGATGCTTGAAGGGGGTCAAGGTCAGTGAGTCTCTCACAAATAACACTGCATTTGACATTTTTATAACATATTTATCTTAGGTTTACATTATTACATGTCAAATGATGTGACCCAATAAAATGTGTGAACACTATGAGTAAAAACTACTTATTTTTGAAAGATTTTTTGAAAACAGTCAGATGCTAGGCATCTTTGACAAGGCCTGTCATATGTTTTGAAATCAAAATGTCAGGAAGCATAACTGGCAACGTCCTGACACTGTAAGATAGTATTTCAATGCTTTTTTAATTTTAAATGATTTAATCATGGCAGACGATATAATCAGACTTCCTAGGCTCTTCTATTATTGAGTGCAAAACCACCAAATGGATCATGTTTGGCCTCTCTATCAAAAATATTATCTTTATGGCATGTATAGCATTTTTCTCTTCTCTCACATAAACATTTACTACATGTTATTTTATGAAAACAAGTACAGGAAAGGTGAGGAGAAGGTCGTGAGTTTTACATAAAGGTTATTCAGTAGATTAAAACCCTCCTTTTTAATCCTTAAATTCATTTGACTGAGCAGACTGGTCCAAGTGTGTAAAGTGTCAGTAAAGCAGTTTTGGAACTTTTAAAAAAAAAAAAACAGAAGAAAGAAAAGCTGAATATATCATTGGAGGGTCTGAGTTAGTATGAAATATGTGACAAGTGTTAATGCATCGAAAACATAGCTAAGCTGACTATACTGTTATATTATTCAAATGCAGGCCATTAATTTTTATTAGCTTATACTCCAGGACTGTTAAGATTTAGTCCAAGTGTTAGTTAGCTAGCTAGTAGGTTGTTTGGTTAGTTAGTTAGTTAGTTAGTTAGTTAGTTAGTAGACCTTTGGGACACCCTATAAAAAGAAGAAATTATTTTCCAAACAAATTTCTTTTTCTTCTTCCATACAGTACATTTTGTAATATACTGCATGTTTTATTTTTCTCATGTTTTGTTCTGTGTATTTCTTGTATGAGAAATGATTATAATATTCCTTTTACTTGTTTTTAAGATGTTTTTCAAGCTTTTGAAATTCTTATTTATCTTTAACCCTTTTTACCTGTACACTGGTAGGGATAGTGATATGTGTATATATTGTTTACAAAAAACCTCTTGTTTACAAACCCTCTTATTTGCACAATGGTCAATACAGACTGTATACTGGTCTGCGCTATTTTATGTATCTGTCCTATAGCGTATTGTGTTGTTTGTCTGCATTGTCTTCTGTCTTGCACTGTTTGCATTAGGTTGCACACTATACACTTTATGTGGCTAAGCTAACTTACTTTTCAGTCCTTAGCTCTGTGTTTTATGTAGCACCAAGGTCCTGGAGAAACATTGTCTCATTTCACTATGTACTGCACCAGTACTGTATGTATGATTGAAATGACAATGAAAGCTTTTTGACTTGATTGATTGGTGTTTGACATATCAGACATTTAAATGAATTTATGGCTGCAAGTCTGATAAAAATAAAGCAGGACACTATTGGCTTTCAGTGTGAGATGTTTTTACCTCTGGTGCATCTTGCACAGAATTGAGTATAATGCCTTCAAATTTTAAATGCTTATGAATCAGCACGGGGGGCATGGTGGCTTAGTGGCTTAGTGGTTAGCATGTTTGCCTCACACCTCCAGGGTTGGGGGTTTGATTCCCGCCTCCGTCGTGTGTGTGGAGTTTGCATGTTCTCCCTGTGCCTCGGGGGTTTCCTCCCCCAGTCCAAAGACATGCATTGTAGGTTGATTGGCATCTCTAAATTGTCTGTAGTGTGTGATTGTGTGAGTGAATGAGAGTGTGTGTGTGCCCTGCGATGGGTTGGCACTCCGTCCAGGGTGTATCCTGCCTTGATGCCCTATGACGCCTGAGATAGGCACAGGCTCCCCGTGACCTGAGTGTAGTTCGGATAAGCAGTAGACAATGAATGAATCAGCGCTTACAGCATCAACATTTACTTTGTAGATATATATGTGTGTGTTTAGTAGGCTACATAAAAAGATATACTTATGAAAATTTACAAATCCTTAAAGTCTTGAATGTCTATTTTCATATGAGCCATTAACCACCACTGTGGAGTGTGACATGACAGAGAAATTCATTGCTGAACACTGACACCCACAAAACAGGTGCAGATTCCATTTTTTTTTGGCCTGGTTCCCTGCATAATTGTACAACCTAAAGGGTAGTAAAGTATTGTTTTATTAATCCCATTCCCACATGCTCCCAAAGGAATTTCAGGTATTTTTGTACCTATAGATCTAGGATAGATCCTGCCTGTGACATTTTCTAATGAATTTAACTGCTTCTATATATAATATAAAAAGCGAGTAATATTGGTGTGTATTGCAGCACTGTGAGAATGCTTTCCTGCCAGTAGGCGAAGTTTTCCCGAGATATGAGAGTACAGTTCATAGCTGACCTCCTATGCTCATAAAAAAAAAAACTCCCACGAATTTGTTTGTTGGGTTCTGACGGTCCCCCAGTATCCCTACCCCAACACACACACTCACAATGCTGCTACACATAATTCAGTGTGTGTACTATTTTGACATCTACTACTGTATTTTCAGTCTTGTTTGTAGCGCTTAGCAATGAAAACATTTCGACAGCCTTTTTTCCCATGCCATTTCTCTCTTAAGTAATAAGTTATCAGTGAACTGGGTGTCAAAAAGTCTGTAGATTTCTTTTTTATTTCTTTTTTTTAACCAGGTGTGATACCTCATAGTATTCTTTTCATGAAAGGTAAGATGACTGAGAAAGTAGGAAGCAGGAATATTCCATCTAGTAAAAGTGATTATCCCTGTAAAATCACATCATTGTGACGGTGTATTCCTCATTTAACTGCATTCTGGTAAACCTCCAGCTAATTTGCAGTACACATTGATTTAAGAAGCAAAGTTAACAGTGGCCAACATAACTGGACCTATTAGCTTTTATTGGAAGATCTATGCATACCCCTTGCTGTTAAGCCCTAGGGGTCCAAGAAATCAAGAGAGAAAGCAAATCGTCATGGTGCTCGCCAAACTCTTGGAAGGGTCGTAATGGGCTGGCAACTTATGCCTTATCTTTGCTAAACCCATACCGAGATTCTCATCTTCCCATGGCTTCTACTCAGATTCCCATAACTCTAAATCATATAATACTCTCAGATAAAGCTAGCATGCTGTGCTCCTCTTAAATGTCTTAGCTGATGATTAGAAGAAGACTTGGCCTGTTACTTTAATGATTGGAGAATATTGGTAGTGAAAGAGAGAATCCAATAACTCCTCAATCATTATTACAATCACCTTTCAGCATAGCTTTTCTCATCTTTGTTTTTTTTTTTTGTTTACCTTTGTTTGTTTTTTTTTTGGGGGTCTACACATGGCTGAAACGAAAGCCAGAAAAGCTTACTTTGTGTTGATCAAACAACATCAGCTGAGCATTTCTGTCTCTCTGTATCCTCAGAAGCTGTCTCCCAGAGAGGTTACGGCTTCTTGTGGCTTCTGAGCTGTAATATCCTTATATCTCTGCTTCACATTCAACAGCCCTCTGCACCAGCCAAACAAAAGCAGGAAGCCTCCAAAGGCAAATATGTTTGGTTGTTATTCTTCTCACGATGGTTGGAGAGAAAGCGCAAGGAAAACCGAGGGTCTTTGTTATTTTCTTCCACTAACATAAATGTCTGATGAAGTCCTGATATACATTATTAGCCATCTTTGATAGCATTTTGCCTACAAAATGGAACGGAAACAGAATATAAAAAACCCAGAGACTAGCAGCAGCAGCCCATCCATCTCTGAATGGCCACATACACTTAATGACGATTAGCAATAAGAAAGAGTGATTGCCATCTCTTTATTTTGTTTACACTCACACACTATCTCTCACTCTCCTACCTCCTCACACACTGGCTTTGTTTTTCTCAGTTTAAATGTTCCAGGATGTCATACTCGGACACATTCTTGTTTTGCCTTACAGTAAATCTCACTACATCCACCAATAGAAATGGGATTCCTTTACATCTTTAATTAAAGAATGCAAATGGGGTTTTCTTTTCTCAAAGCTGTCTAGATATTAGTCACATCAAGTGCTTGTAAAGCTGTTGCCTGCAGCAGGCCAGGAACAATGAGGTAAAAACATCCGTAACACCTGCAAAGCTGCATTACCTTGTTACAGAGATCTGCAGGCCTTTGGCCATGTTGATGGACCTGTAATAGATGTTGGCTGATAAAGGTTTTGCCGGGCAGCGTGCAATGCCAACACTTCACTGCCCATATCAATTCGGCCAAATGCTTCCACAAGCACTCAGTCCTCAGTAACAGTCTGCATTATTTCTGCAATCCAACTTCTTAGATTTGACAGGGAAAAGTCAGCACCTAGAAAAAAGCCTGTAATAGCTTAATCTTTAAAATTTGAATTATTTTGTCAATTTGTCTTATTTTGCACTGCCTAATTTATTATTTATAACACCAGACTTTGTGTTGGCACTTGCTTATTATTCATTCATCCACCGTAGCTCTTAAATGCTTGCTTAAACAGGTAGATCCCTACTATCTAAATATTTTATCCACATAAACCAAATATATAAAACATATTTCTGTTACTTAATGCAGATTGTGGTATGTGCAGAACTCAGGGGTCTCATTTATCACATTCTTATTCTGTGTAAGAATCTACCTCACTTCTTCACCTGCACTAGAAAATGGTATTTATCACACACGTGTGCACAGCTGTATGGAATGGACGTCAATAAATCCAACACGCATCCCACTAAATTGCTCTGCTCATGCATGATCACGCTCATTTACATAAAGAAATGCCACCAAATCACCATATATGGTAAGCAATGTCACTTTGATCGAGTGATTTTATGGCTGTGTGCATGCAATCAATTGCCCCATTTAGGCAATAGAAAAAAACCCTCAGTGTTGATGTTTTTTGCTGCTGTATTTGGAAAAGTGACGCATTATGACATAAGCCATATGGATGCATGTAAGATGTGTCCTTATCTGGTTCATGGGTGGATGGAAAATACCTGACCTTCTTGATTTTAATCTGTTGAGTGTACATGAGGTTGCAGTTTCTGCACTTTTTTGGCTTTTTCAAAAGGTGTGTGATTTGCTGAAAGAGATCACTATAACTGCACTGGGAAAACAAAATTGACTGATGAGCCACTCTCAGCAAAGAGATTCCTGTACTCCTTCCTGCTCAAAGCTGTATGTGCCAAATATTCAAGTAAGGCAAGGTCATTTAGTGTATTCCACTGATATGTTTTTACTTTACAAACCATCTGTCATTACTCTGCACCTTGTTGTGAGCACCA
Organism: Hemibagrus guttatus; assembly: GCA_033459395.1. Taxonomy (NCBI): domain Eukaryota; kingdom Metazoa; phylum Chordata; class Actinopteri; order Siluriformes; family Bagridae; genus Hemibagrus; species Hemibagrus guttatus. The sequence goes on from JAUCMX010000007.1 coordinate 15,226,241, forward strand.
CAGCCAACAATTCCATGACACTACTGACAATAAGTGGGACGGAAATGCCTCATAATCGGTTTACCCGTGACTACACTTTTCTATCATGGGGAGTTTCTGCATAATCCTGGTCAGAAGTAGTAAATATACACACATTCTGACACACAAGACTAACTTGATCACATAAAGTTATGTAAATCACATTCTAGGCAGCACGATGAGTGGGCAATATTTCTGCTTAAATGCTCCAGACTCCAGAGTTTGATCCTGAGCCTTGCTTACTGTCTGTGAAGTGTTTTGCATGCTCTCCTCATGCCCATGCTATTTTCCTCTCATCTCCCAAAAACATGCCAGTGGGTGGCTTGACTATGGCCTAAGGAATGTGTGTGCACATGGTGCTCTGTGGTGGACTGGCATCCCATCCAGGGTGAAATCTTACACCCAGTTCTTGCACCCATGGAATAGGCTCTGGGCCACTGCAAATGTGACCAGGATAAAGCTTTTAACAATGATTAATGATTGGTTGAATAAATCACATTCTATGTGTACAAATGTTTGTGTGCATGATTTATGCATGATGAGAACAATTTGTTGATAAATCAGACTCCTGGGTTATTAACTATTTATATTTATAACTAATTACAGACATTTCATCAGACTTTAGACTTTGAATATTGTCTACAGATTGCTGTGTCACGTACGTATCACTGATCTGTTTTCAGCATTGGTAAACATTCATTTATTCCTCTTCAGTATGTTCTATATCCTGTTCAGGGTGATGATGGATCCGACGGTCACAAGGTAGGAGAATGAGATCATGGGTCACTATTTTCCAGAGATATGCATTTAGATTTTATTTATTTGTAAAATGTTAAATAAATCCCCTCTCTCTGTTGTGCACTGCACCACAAAACCCTTATGCATTTGAGAGATAATGACAACCACTGGACTCTGCATTAAAGCCCATGTCAGTCTGACAGCATAGCCCTGCAGAAACAGTGTCATGCCAGCTTGCTCCCTACCTACTTCAATTAAGATCCTGCTGCTATTCGTTTCCTGCAAGGAGCTCCATTAACCTTGTTTTCCTTCATTAGCTCAGCAAACAAAATCATTCTTTTTGTTTCTCTTTCACCCCCCCCTTCATTCAGTCTCTCTTTAGCATAACTGCATGGCTGAGAGGATCCGTGGTCTCAGAGCCTAGAATGTCTATTTGCTTCTGTCTCTTGATCTCTCCCTTACCAAACCTCAGTAGGCATTTTGTCCATGCAGAAGACCCTTATCACAGCAGTGGCATCCATCTTTCAAGCCTCCAATGCCCCCAGACAGTGCACTTCATTTCAGGTCTTCTTCTCATTGTGTTTTCAAGGTCAGTGAGCCAGAAAACCAATTAGTCAGGGTTCTTTTATCACCTGAATGAAAGTGAGTCGTGTTGAAAGTGGCAGGGATACATGCTAGGCACACAAATCCTGACTCTGCCAATTCTGAATTTCATGTGCACCACACTTGTGCACAGGCTCACTTCCTGTAGTCATTTAGGCAGATGATTGTTTTATGATATATTCTGTAACCCAGCAGTTCTTAACCTTTTTGTGAGTGCAACCCTCCCACCCCCCCAATCAGAATGATAGATGGATAAAGATTAATAACTTCAATATTTTGGATTGTTGACTCAGTGGGATGGTTGGCTTAGATGGTTGCTGAGTAATGCTGAGGAAATGATGCAAACTATTTTCAACCATGAGTCTGACTTTATACTTGTACTTGAAATGAAATTGCTTCCTGATGACTACATGAGGCCCATGTGACCTCTTCCAATCAGTATTTAATTAGTGCTCATGTTGCAGGTAGGTGGTACCATTAGCTGAGTTTTTTGTACACTTGCTCAAACTAAAAATTGTCCTGTGACCCCCTGCTCTAACCAAGCCTTTTCCCATCAAGAGACTGAGTGCATGATACAACATTGCTCAGTGAAGGTGCCAGGTTACTGATCATCTTACCCTATGATCAGTAAAGGATTGATTGGGTTAATTAACACAACTATACTGCATTATTCTCATAAAAAAGGAAAGTAGATCTGATAATTATGCATCATTTTAGTCTCCCACTAATATTAGCCACAAGGTTATAATAAAGTAACCTACTTTGGCTTGTTTAGTTTCTTCTGTGTGGAGAGAGATTCTGTACCCACTGATTTCAGCTCCACTAAAGAGGAGGGTTCAGTCAGTCCTTCTATACTGCCAAAGTATGTCATCAGGCAATATTAGCAGCTACTGTGTTACCCATGTGTGAGGTGCTCCATAACTCATACAAAAAAGTAATAATAATAATAATAATAATAATAATAATAATAATAATAATAATAATAATAATGATGATGATGATGATGATGATGATGATGATGATGATGATGATGATGATGGTAGAGTGAAGGTCAATGCAAGACATTTGTTGCTCCTTCTGCCCAGTGGGGCTCCACCCTGCCTAAGCATTAAATGACTTAATGCCCTTGGAAAATAGTGGAAACTTCAACCAAGGACATTTTTGTTGTGCTAATACTCAGAGAAGAATAGTGGTAAGAGTGTTGCTTATTGAGGAGACCAAATTGAAATGTTTCAAAGCTTTAAATAGGATGTGTTGGCTGAAGGAAAACATGACTCCAGGGTGCTCAACAGTGTGTGTGTGTGTGTGTGTGTGTGTGTGTGTGTGTGTGTGTGTGTGTGTGTGTGTGTGTGTGAGTGTGAGTGTGTGTTTTCATTGCACCGTCCAGGATTGTTGATAAATTCCAGGAGTTTCTTATTCCCAAAAGTGGAACTGAAAATAACCTGTAGCTCATTATTATGCAGAACCACCCTACTGTCCAAAACTCTCAGCACAAAATCATACACAGTGTATTTTCATCTCATATCTGTATAGAGACAGGTCTTAGATTCTTTCTCAGAAATGTTTCAAACTGTCACTAAGGCAGGATGACAAAGGAAATACTGTGGAGTTTTCAGCCATCTTTGTTCTTAGACAAATATATTACATGTCTTTAGTAAACTAAATGAACTTAGTTATATGACACTCTTATTTTCTTAACAAGAACAAAAAAATAATTTCATAAAAGCTTAGAAATACATCTTTTTTTTAAATCGATATGTTGATTAAAAGAAACAAATGCAGTGCTGCATTAAAGACCAATGCTAAGCAGCTCAAATAGAAGGGAGACCTCTGCTGTTTGAAGGAAAGATTTCACACTATCCATTTAGCTAATAAGATACCTCCTACGGCAGCATTAAAAACATGTTAATAAAGCCTCAATGTACATTTAAATGAATGAATTCTATAAATTACATTCATGTGTTAAACATGTCATAATAGTTTCCATTAATCCTGCTAAAGTTTCCTTGATTCAAGTACTTTCACTTTAGGTAATCTAATCTGATCCATCATAATAACAGCCATCACAGAGAGGCTGGTGTGTAGAGATGAAGTGCTCCCATTCTTAACATTACACTTAATGAATGCACAGAGAAGAGCAGCGGTAATGTTAGTTATATGACGAAGTTATGTTTCAGCACTAGTAAGTGGACAGCTCCCATGTCACTTCAAGCACTTTTCATTTTATTTGCGCACAACAGACAGGCTATGACATGCAAGTTATGATGAACACATCCTATTTACTGTGGAAGCAAAGTGCTATATAAATGACCCAACATTATGCTTATGCTAAGACAGCAGATTTTACACAATGGCCACAAATTGCCATGCTAATGCATTGAGTAATGCACCACCGTGTGTGCTGTAAGACACGTCCTTGTCCTGTTTTATTCATTTTCCTGAACTTGTTTCTCTAGTGCCTTTCACTCAGAATGAGAAATAGTCTGACCTGGTTAGCATGAACCATTTTTGATTAGGTGTTTCTTCCAGCTACAGTGTCTGAGTAGAGTAGACGCATTACTTAGTAATCTAGATTTAAAAAACAGTTTTATAGTTGTTAGATTATTTATGACAGAGGTCCCCTTGCATCTAAAAATGCTTCAGAAAATGTTTGGGAAGCTATAAATATTTCTTAGGACAGCTGCAATTGCCAAAACAGGGCCTCCAAAGTCATGCTTATTTGTCTCTCAACCCACACACCTCCATCGGTACTTAAGCTCCAACATTTTGAGCTGGAACTCCTTTCATTCTTTTTGTTTGCTGATAAATAATTCACCTTTTCCAAATCACTGTGAAGGTGGCCCTTGAATTGCAGCACTCTATGTGTTTGTGTGTCGTTGTTTCGATGGGGAGTACAGAAGTGAGGAAATAGTGTTCATTTTGACTTTCAGAATAAAAGAACTGATCTTTGACTGATCAAAGTTTGACACTGACACTTTTCTGCTCTGAGTTGTCAGTTGCCTGTCTGAAGTAATGGCATGTCCTTGTGGTGACACGTTGCACATCAGTCTGCGTATTCTTTATCACAGGTTCTTATTAGTTCCATGTAGAAAAAAAAGGTATTTTCTGAGGTCACAGAATTAAGACCTTGAGTACTATGAGGTCTATGTGCTTCGTTTAAAACTGGGAATATTACATAATGACACACAGCTTTGTGTGGAATGCTGAACACCATACACTGATAGTGTTTATAATTGTTTATCTCTTTGTACCTATATGCATTTTGTAATTTTATAGTTGTAATCCCTGCTGTTGCTTGCTCTCATGATGAATGCCCTGGCATAAAATGATATGCTGCAGCACTATTTTCACTTGTGCCTTATCCAATCACAGAGGTTAATGAGCCGTCACGCCCTCTCTTTGCTCTGAATGGCTTCACAAAGGTGGTGTGTTCTCATCTCTTGCAGCCTCTTGATTTACCTGACCTATAATCCACATCATTGATGTAAACACAACACGAGATCAACTGTCTTGGAAAGCATAATAGAAAAATAAAGTAGAATTTTGCACTAGAAATTGCCTCTTTGGGTTATTTATGAGACTTTATTAGATTTAAAGCACTGAGTAACCCTACCAAAGAGCATCTCCCTTTTAGAAAGGCCTCTAAATAAAGCCATTTTTGAAAGCTACTAACCTACAAAAGACTTCAGATGAACCATTATTTAGGAGTGTACATCACAAAGTTTTTAAGTATTTTATAAGGCTAAAGCCATAACTAGAACCTTCAGGAACCTAGAGTTAGGGTAAGAGTTTAGGGTTAAGGCTGTATATCAGATGAAGGCTCAACAGTCAAGGGAACATGTTTGTAATCATTGTAATCTTATAAGCATTATTCATTCATTCATTGTCTGCCGCTTATCCGAACTATTCTCAGGTCACGGGGAGCCTGTGCCTATCTCAGGCGTCATTGGGCATTAAGGCAGGATGCACCCTGGACGGAGTGCCAACCCATCGCAGGGCACACACACACACACACACACTCTCATTCACTCACGCAATCACACACTACGGACAATTTAGAGATGCCAATCAACCTACCACACATGTCTTTGGACTGGGGGAGGAAACCGGAGTACCTGGAGGAAACCCCCGAGGCACGGGGAGAACATGCAAACTCCACACACACATGGCGGAGGCAGGAATCAAACCCCCAACCCTGGAGGTGTGAGGCAAACGTGCTAACCACTAAGCCACCGTGCCCCCCTCTTATAAGCATTATAATCTTATAAATTATTTTTAAATGCTAAAGTGTTCTTCAGTTTGTCCCTACAGGAGAGCCTTTAAAAGATCAATGTAGAACCATATAACAGAGAGGTTTCCTCTTATGCTGTGTTCACACAAACAGTGACTCACAGCAACTAAGCGACCAGAGGCCATTCGTTTTCAGTGCTGACTTCCAGTGATGGGAGTAACAGCAACCATTGGTAACTAGATGTGGGCATGTCCAGTGATGTAACAGCTGAGAAAATGTTTAATTTATGCAAACAGAGCAATTTGGTGCAGCAACTACCAATGGGAATGAAGATGATAGAGCGCACATGATCTATGACAAAGAGCACACACTGCTTCTCCTTCATCTCATATGATATGATGCATATATTCCCAGGTGAAGTTTATATACAAACACTTTCCCTCCAGAATGTTTCATTTTAGCGGCAAGAAAACCGATCTCTTATGCTAGTTACACCACCAACTGATAAACTTTATTACTATGGCAACCAGTGGCAGGAACACCTACTGGCGACTTCATGGTATACAGCGCCTGGTGAAAGTATCCATGTGTGCACATGTTTGGAAGTAGCTAAGCAGAAACTAACAACAGATAGTCCACAAAAAGCTACCAAGTAGAACCCCTCTAGGAAGCTAGAATGAAAATGTCTTTTTCCATATAGTAGCTGATGGCTCAGCACTCACTTAACCGGGTTCTAGTCATGGCAGTGGCAGATTATAACATATGTTTAAAAAAGATTAAATGATTTCTGTTTAACACTGTAAATGGTTTTTCCCTCCTGGGGGAAGATTGCTGTTAGAAAGTGTCTTCATTTCAGAGAAGCTTTTAAGCAGAAATCTTTCAGAAGACTGCGAACCCTTGTATATCCCAAGAGTCACGCAGAAAACCTTTTTTGGAAAGAAGTTGATGGATATCTTCGTAGCTGGACAGGGGAGGAGCCATAACCACAGATTACTCTTCTGCATGATCATGGCTCCGCCCACTTCTCTCAGTCTCTCTCTCAGTCTCTCTCTCTCTCTGAGGTAATCCAGTTCCGTTCAGCCCGGGATCCGTAACGGATGCTGCGTATCTTTTCGTGTCTCCTCTCATCGCATACTAAGCAGAAGTCTCATGCGAAGCACCCACTTAATTCTCCGTCGCAGGAAAAAAAAAAAAGTCGTCCAGCCTGTTCATCCAAGCAGCGCTTCATGGGAATAGGAGCTCAGAGCTAAAGCTGCATCGTCCAGCCGGAATCGTGCGCTTATGAGGAAGTTGCGCGCCGTTTGATGCCGTGGCGCGCGAGTCGTCGAGCAAAGCCATCACAGCCGTCGCATTGCTCTTGACTTTCTCTGGTGTCTATTTGGAGCGGACGCGGGCTGACCGGACGGAGTATATATTACAGCCTTGACCATCTGGATGTTTTGACGTGGTCTAGATAGAATTCCCGAGATTGTTGAAGGATATCTCCGTTTTTCTTTTGCGCTCGACAGAAAGCAACCGCATCCATTCCGGCAGGGCTTCGAGGGAGTGCGGCTTTAAAGGAGGACGCGCATCCCTCCCTCCTCCTTAATCTGGACTGGATCTTCGGGTGGGTTCGGGATTTTAAAGCAGTCGTCTCGCAGTAGGAGAATTGATTTGCCGCTGGAGAGATGAAAGTTTTTACGCTTGTGAAGCTTCTGCTTGCATTTTGGAGTCTGGAGTGGGAGCCTGTGCTTGCCGATTCCATTATTCACATCGGTGAGTTTAACCCTCTGTTTGAAGCGACGTCAGTTTCGGGATTCCTTTGGTGTTTGTTATTCTTACACGCATTTATTGTCTGCACGGTTAAAAGCCACTGCTACATTATTATGCAATTAACTCAATGCAGATGTCTGCGGCTTTTCTGCTGAATGACAGTCGACTCGTTTAGGCTACCAGTGACTGGATTTTGTTACAGAAAGACGCACTTGTACATGAACTGCTATCTTCCCGACAATGCGCCCATTATATTCTCTTTGCTGGTCGAGAACAGGTGGTTTGGTTTGACCGGAAGAAATTGTTCTATCATGATAATTCGCGCTTATCGGCGAAGCATCTATAATTCACTTAAGTAGCTTAATACCGAATATCAGTAAAGGATAAGGTCGGTGTGCGTGTGACGAGAGAAGGGAAACAGAAGTGTGAAAGAGATGTACAGAAGTGTGGAAGCGCGCGTTCCCGTTTGGACGAAGTGCACGAGTGGACGCGCTCGGAATGATGTTAAATCAAGAGCGGACGCCTGCAAAATCCTGCTCCGTGAGCGAGTGTGTGTGCGTGTGTGCGTGCGTGCGTGCGTGTGTTTGGGGGTGGGGAGGTGGAGCGCTATTAGATAAGGGTGCACATCTATATTACATGCGATATTTAGGCCCTGATTGGTGCGTAAATCTTTAATAACTGACGTGAACTGCACGCACACAGCTGTCTCTCCTTTATGCAATTAGTAAGAAAATGTGCAACGACTGTATATACCCCACATACTTGAGAGTGTACACCATTACTTTGGAAGTGCATTTTAGTGTACTTTCGGCACATACAGCTTTAAACAAGGTAATGCAGACAAAGCAAACAGGTGGCCTACAATGAACTCTCATGTCAATCACACTGGCCTTATTCTTATTTTGTCCCACAAGCTCAAAAACTGTCTTGCATCACTTGTTAAATCAATTACATTTCCCAGACACCCCTGTATTGTATTATTATCTCACAGTTGGAGCCATTACTAAACCCTGTTGCAAAGTTAGAAAATTGATGAGCCCTGAAAGATAAGAAACCTCAAACAGTTATGCGCTGCTGCAAACATATTAACACGCTGATTAGTTCTTTTAGCGCTTTCCCCCCACAGTACAGTCATGTTGGTACTTCACAGATGACACGTGTAATCTTTTCAGAGCTGAATTGTTAAGGAGCCGAAGCTGTTCAGATGGTGTGGGCTGTATCTTGGTGGCGCATTGCTTTTATGAGCTCTAGTACCAAAGCCACTGCCATTTATTCCTGTCACTGAAAAGCCACAATGTCCCTGGCGTTAGCGAGTCTCCTGGCTGGCATGCGACTACAGGAACGCCAATTGCGCACTCATTCCTCCTAAGTAGACTCCAGACTCATGCTTCACGATAAGGTAGTTTAGAGTGACTCTTGAAGGGCAATTCGCAAACGTTTGGTTTGGCAGAGAGAGAGAGAGAGAGAGAGAGAGAGAGAGCGAGAGCGTGTGTGTGTGTGTGTGTGTGTTTGTGCAGAAACCTAAGGGTTTACGATTCAGCTCGCTCCCCCTAGTGGCCGCTCTGCTCTCTCCAATATTTATTCGGCTGTACGTGACCAGGTTGATTATTTCGGAAAGATTATGTCCGGAAAGATCTGGCATTGTGCAGTCTTCTTCTATATTGCTCGAGAAACTGTAATGATGAAGGCCTTCCAGCGCTGTTCAGTCAGTACAAGTGCCAGGACATTACTTGCTTGGAATATTATTACATTAATACTACAATAACACAACATTAACACTTGTTCTGTAGCAAATGTTAAATATTTTATAATTTTCCTCAGGTCAGGGTTGACCACATTCACCTATGCAACCCTAGTCATTTTAAAAATAAACAAAAATAGTGTTTATTAGTGTTTATTAGTGTTGAAATGCAGTGTAAAATGTGTGCTATTTGACTGGTTTCTGTTGGTCAGTCTCCACAAGGATGAGCTCTGCCCTAACTGATGCACTTTATGTGTTGCTCTGACACACTCTCAGATTCTCTGAGACAGATTGGTTTCAGCCTGCTTGTTATTCATTGTTCCACAAATGCAAATGAAATTGAATTCAAGAGTAAATAAACAAACAAGGAGGGTATATCTGATAATCTCATCACCATCTCTTGCACTGTCATGGTATGTTACATGGTTCTGTCCGAAGCCAAAGGGAATTGCGGATAATAATCTCCAGCACTGTCTGGCAGGTGGGCCAGATGGGTAGTCCCATCTCTGCAATCTATTTTTGGACATTTTTCTTGGCCTCCATCACGAGAACACAGCGGTAATATGTTGTGTTAGCCTGCAGGCTATGTATCATGCCAGTATTTCATATGCACTACTTCATCTCATAGGCGATTCCGCACCCTGTTTAGGGCCGCTTCTGAATCTTTTTCATATCAATGGCTTATGATATTTAGTCATACTTTCCCCAAACAGATTCATTCTGACAAACGCAGCAGTGTGTCAGCAAGCAAACAGTGAACTCTCCCCAGGCTCTGAAGGATCCGCCCCTTCGTTTTGCGATTTAATAGTTTTACCTGAACCAAAGAATCTAGCAGCTGAAAGCTTTCCACACTCTTTACTGACTCTCAGCGTGAACTACCAGGGTTGCCAGGTCAGCTAGTGATGTCTAAGGTGGCAATTTTGATGACGTTAACTGTTGCAAATTTATTTAAGTCTAGGGTTGTGGACTACTTTAAAAATTCCTCATAGTCAGCAGATGCAATGAAAATATAACATATTATATATATTAATTCTGATATTAAGTGTCTGGGAACCTCAGACAGGCACATCTCAGTTCATTTCAGTTTAGTTTTATTTATATAGATATTTTAACAGTAGAAACGGTCAGAAAGCAGCTTTGTAGATAAAAATCCCTGAGATGACTTGATGAAACCTTGAGAAGGTGACAGTAAGATTATAAGCCATTACTTTTTTACAAATGTATGCTCTAAGGTCAAACAGTGGTAAGTATGAGTAGCATCAGTGTCTTTATGTGAGAGAGCAGAGGCTAAGTGAGTGGTGCAGAGGCCACGCATGTGGTGTATTTGATGTCATGCCATTTGAAAGACAATTTACATTCTTGTATTTACCATTTTCGATCTGAAGAAACCTTCCTGTAATGTTTTATTTCACAGTAAATCAGTAGGCTGCACATGTTAAACACTGGCTAAAAAATGTTAGCACAAATGAGAAAGGGAAATATTTAATGCGTTACTACAGGGAGCAAATAGAAACATTAATTTTTCTTCATCTTTATTAATCATTTTTATTCTGATCAAATATATAAATTCCATATCTGAAAAGAGCCAGTCAGAGGCGATTGTGGAAGGGAAAAACGTCTTGAGACGGCATGAAGAAGAAACCATGAGAGGAACCAGACTCAAAAGGGAATTCATCCTCATCAGGGTGACACCAGATATTGTGATTTTAAATCATTATTTCTTTTTCATAACATCTATGACTAATACTAAGTGGATGCAACTTTATATTCACCCCTTGAAATGAAGCACAGCCAGTCAATACTTCCTGACATTTTGGAAGGAACCAATGACTCTGTAGGAAACCCATACAGACATTGCAAAACTTTCAAAATCTTTCATAAACCAGCAATATAACTTACAACTGCGACAGTGTTGTTTTTGGTACTAATATTCTACTATTACAAAAATTGCATTTAGAAAAAATTGCAATACTGCACATAATGAAAAAGTGCAATTACTCTAATTAAATCTTTAAATATTAATTATGCTACCTACCTGGCAACTCTGTTTATTCATGCTATTTTAATGAACTAATTATAAAACCCCTTTTAAGCCACTTGTTTACTTACTGCATCTAGTGAGTGGGTGTTTGCCAGTTCAGAGAAATTTCAGAAAGCTTCAGAAATTTTTCTTAATTGTTTGAAATGGCCAAATCTTTTTAGAGAGGCTCCTTAACATTTCAATCCCCAAATCATTCCTGCATCACGTGTCTTTCATCATCGTCATATAGTATAGAGTACAGAGGCATTTTCTGGTGTGAGTTTTGTTTTCCTCTGTGCGACACGGAAAGAAATAAATGTCAATACTTGATGGCATATTAAACAGTGTGAACTCATGTTCTGATTTAGGTGCAAAAAATGCAGGCATTTAAATTGGGAGTATAAGGTCAACAAAAAATATCGGTGGGTTATTTTATTGTGCTTTTGTACAAGCTTTCATGTTACATGCGCTTTATTAGGGTTTGTGCTGGCGTTTGGTAAAGCGCACTTGGCCACGCATTATGGCACTTGAAAGACAAAGCTTTCCACTGTCACTTCATGTGGCATTTAGAGTTTTGCTATTTCCATAAAAGCTGTCTATTGCATTATATGCTTATCTGGACGACTATAGAGTGAAGTGAGTCAGACATGGCTGTTTTCTTTTTTTAGTGTTTGGCATAGCGCATACCAATATATCCTTGTTTTAGGGCTGCAATATGCAATGATGGTGGAGTCAAGGGCATGACAATGAAAAAGCACAGGAATAATTAAAGTCTTACAAGTGTCACTGTCTGGTCTTGTGCCTTCTTTAGTTGATTAAAAAACCCAGCATGCTCACGAATCGAAAGGTCCATTCCAACCAGGGTGTGACAGCCCGGGAGTTTCTCTTGGGTTTAGTCTTTCTTAATTTTTATTTCTTACAAAGGAATTTTGTAGAAGGATCACCTGAGGTTCTTATGCATGTCACTTCACTTCAAACCAATCTCTAGGGTAGTGGAGTCATGCGCAGCAAATCTGGGATGTGAACGTCTGTCAGGATGAACCCTGTCAGCCATTTCCTGAAATTCACAGTCGTGTTCTACCAGAATAAAGTATTGTAAAATAAAAACCTTTATCAGAGCCATTTTAATAAATCCTAATAAGACTGAGAATAAAATGAGCTAGAGCTGTACGCCCTGGAATTGTGGAAAGGGTGGAAACACTGTTACTGTTTTAAACAGAATTTATTAAACAGGTTTTATGATGCAGGAGTGAATGATTAAATGTTGCTTTTTAATTACAGATACAATGGCTTTTAATTGTGTTGGCAGCAATCTGCTTTGTTGTCAGATCCTTAAAAAAGCTCTCCCATCATTATCAGTCTGCTTGAATCCGCCCTCTCCTCCCTTTTTGTCTTACAAAGATCAATGTACATTTGACACTTCACACTTGACTCTGCTTGACTTCCTTGCGTTTTATTTTTGGATTGCTGATGCAAAGAGGACTTGAGTTATTTCCTACGTATTGAGTAAACATGCTCCCAGTGAACTGTAACGCAGCGCTACACTGAGCACATCAGTCAAGCTTCACTACAGGGGTTAAAGGGAGCAATGCGGTGTCATAATTACAATACGCTGAGCTGGAAAGAAAACATTTTACTGTAGTGACGGCTGTTCCGTGATCTGTAGTAGCCGTACAGGAATGTTAGGAGTGTATGTTAATCATGTCAGGTGGATAGACAAAAGACACAGCCAACAAGAAGGTATCTTCGGGACTTCAAGCTCCCTACAAACAAGCTCTCGCAACATACCATAATCCTCTGAAGAAAGCAGGTCCCCTTTGAGAGGTGGTGGCTCTGATCATAGCTGTCTTTTGCACATGGAGCCTTGGGCCCTGTACTTTGACTCCTGTTACCCTCCTCTCTCTCTCTCTCTCTCTCTCTCTCTCTCTCTCTCTCTCTCTCTCTCTCTCTCTCTCTCTCTCTCTCTCTCTCTCTCTCTCTCTCTCTTCCTCCTACCCGTGCTCTCAGTTCGCTCTAGCAGCTCTGATCAACTGTGTGCTTTACTGCATGCATGCTATGAGCTTCAGAACTGTTGCTCTGTTCTGTGCCACTTTTCTTGTGTTAGGAACTTATATCACACTCCTTAGAGAGCAATGCAAACTATAATATGCACAATATTCTCTAGTTTGGCTTAGCTTGAAAGTCATTACACTGAACAACATGGTCATCTGCCTCCCTCCACCAGACCAAAAAAAATGTCAGTGATCCTACCAGAAACCCTTTAAAACATCAAACAAACAAACAAACAAACAAACAAACAAACAAACGAACAAACAAACAAACAAACAATATGTCTCATAGAACTTGAACCTTCTTTAAAAACACAACAGCTCCAGTACTTCTTTCTTGAAGTTCATATACATATACATGGCTCCCATGAAAGAGCAGATTTATTTCTTTATATTTTCACATGGGCCAGTGTACACAGTGCCATAGTGCTTCTATTCCACATGGCACATAGAAGGATTCAGTGCTTGAGAAGTCATATAGAATACTACAGAAATGCTTCCCATTCTGAGTGTGTGATTCTGCAAGCCATCACTGTTCTAACTCTCCCTGCTTATCTGTCTTGCTTTATATCACATGATTCTAACTGAGGAGCACTGATTTAATCTGTACACACGTTCACTGGCTAGTGCACTTATGGAATAAAAGTGAATAATATATGGTGTAATCCTAATGCAAATACCTTATTCAGTTACTTTCTGGCATAAGCATAAGTCTGGCAAATCTTAAAAGTTAAGCTGTAAATCCTCTTTGGAAGAAGCTTGCTTTAATCGTGTGGATATTGTGTCATCCTCACTAATTCCTTTGATTGTCTCTGACCCTGTGTATTGCCCTTTGATACCATGAGAGGTCACATCCTGCTTTGTGTCAGGATAAATCCTCATCTTATCATCCTTCTGGTCTCAACCAGTAAAACATTAAACATTAAAAACTATTTGTTGCTGACCATGCCTGGCTGTTGGCATCATGGGCACATCAAGTCCAGCAAAAATTGCATACCAGGATTTTATTGGACAAAGAAAGGCATGTTTTATAAAGAGGGATGGAGGGCTGCACAGAAGGAATTATGGCTCTGAGTTAATTAGGTGTAGAAGGACTAATGTAAAACTATCTCCATTTGTTTACACTGCCATAGATCTGTGTGCTGTGCTTACTAAGGAACACAGTGGAACTAGTCTGGGAAAGAGTGTATATAAAGGCTGAGACTGAATCATAGGGCTTTGTTTCAGAAGGCAAGCTGACATAAGCTGTAAGGAACCATTAGTCTTGCATCACATTTATTTGCATTAAGTACAGTTTATACTCAAATAAGAGTTCAATGCTTCACTCACTAGAGGTCTAGGTTGTAGAGTCTGATATTTTTTGTACAACTCTCTGGTTAAGGATCTTGAAGGTCGAAATCTGATTTCCGCATTTCCGGAGCCACGGGCATCGATTCTGTCGGTATTGCCATGGCAACACTATTTTTCCTTTAAGTATTGTCTGGCAGTGTTGCATTGTATAACAAAATGCATAGAAGCAGTTTAATGCATGTTTGTCTGAGCATTAACTCTATTGGCAGATTTGTAAAATCCAGGTAAATCCAGTCTTGATTTTATCAAGGTCATCTAGATACAAATCCAGACAAAGTCTACAGTTGAGCAACTCAAGCAAATCATCATTCTTAACAGACAGTAGAGCAAAGGTGTGTGTTCTATCATGCTATTTAAAAACCAGGAGTGAGAAACACATAAGATTCGTCAAGCACTGGCATCATGAATTCTAACACTACTATTAACTACATACTGTAGTTTACCATCAGGCATCATTATTTAAGAAGCTGTATAAATGCTTCTTTGTGGTTATGCTAGCACCTAATACTGATATAATTATATAATGGTTGAAAACCAAAAACCTGGTTTTGTTAGACAAAGCCCAGACCTC
The DNA here is from genome assembly GCA_033459395.1 of Hemibagrus guttatus. NCBI lineage: Eukaryota > Metazoa > Chordata > Actinopteri > Siluriformes > Bagridae > Hemibagrus > Hemibagrus guttatus. Next base: position 15,241,313 of record JAUCMX010000007.1, read on the forward strand.
AATTTCATGGAGAATCTGTAGCAAAACTTGAACATTGCTGTTCACCAGTGGTCTCCTGCAATCTGGCTGAGCTTGTGCAATTTTGCCAAGAAGAATTAGTATCCAGATTTGCAACGCTGATAGAGACACATCCCAGCAGCTCTAATTGTAGCCAAAGGTGGCTCTTCCAAGTATTGACCCAGGTGGTTGAGTATGCAAAGAAAACATTTCTGCTTTTATGTTTAATTAACCTTGTGTGACACAAAAGAAAGTATTTCACAGCTTACAGATAAACATATTGTGTAAATGAAATAATGAAAAGTCCCATTTAGTGTGTAAATGTAAAAAAGTTCAAGGGGGTGAATACTTATGTAAGCCACCAAATTAATGGTGTTCTGGTAGTTCTTTATAGTTAGGTTTTTTTTTTGTTTAATGAGTTGTGAGACACAGCTCGTGTGTCTTCATTAACATTTTGGCATAGAAAAACCGACTCCATAAAATGTTGCAATATCATTAAAAGGCATCTAATATTTATAGAGTCATAATATAAAATAATGTTGTGTTATTAGTTTTTGTGCATTAATTTATGACAGTTGTTAAAAAAGAAAAAGAAAAAAAGAGTAAGAGGAAGCCTGGAGGACAGTACGAACCAACATGTGCATGTTAATAACAGTAAGATGTGTAAGGTCAAAGGCAATCCTGGGAGCAAGGACTTTCAGACATTTATGGCTAGGTGACAAAGCACTTAGTAAATATGAATTTAGATCAAGTTATATAATTAAATAAGGAAATATTGTCTTGTTTTAAGGCTGGATTGATTCAGGTAAATTTGTGTTTACAGTGCTTGTTTACTTCCATTTTAAACTTGCAAAGTTTTGTATGTGAAATGACTGAAAACACATTTATATGATAGTGTCGGTGCACAGATGTTCCTTATGCAATACATGTGAACTGCTTAGCATGGAATTTTGGCAGTATTACTTTTACACAAGGGATGACACGCCTGTGCAATTCCACTCGCCAGTTTTTAGCAGGGTAACAATATATAAGCTAATCGCTGGATTTTAAAAGTTTACAGAATCTTTAGAAAAAGATATGTTTATATAGGCACAGTGGCTTGGTGGTTAGCATGTTTGCCTCACACCTCCAGGGTTGGGGGTTTGATTCCTGCCTCCACTATGTGTGTGGAGTTTGCATGTTCTGCAGGTTTCCTCCGCCAGTCCAGACATGCATTGTAGGATGACTGGCATCTCTAAATAGTCTGTAGTGTGCGTGATTGGGCCCTGCGATAGACTGGCATCCTGCCTTGTGCCTGTAGTCTCCTGGGATAGGCACCAGGTTCCCTGTGACCCAGTAGTAGGATAAGCAGGTATAGAAAATGGATGGATGTTTATATATTGAAAAAGTTATGTTGAGTTTTGTTTAAAGCACTTAGTGTTGAGTTCACTAGCAGGCTACAGCAACAGTGTGTGCATTGTCATCTACCATTAATGTACACACTCTAGTGTAAATGCTACAAGGCTGGCTTGGATTAATATGGTTACAGCATACTGTTATGTTAATATATTTGCTTGCCATTTTATTGTTAATCTAATATATTCATATATTGCACCTCTGCATTCAATATGTGCAATATCCCAATGATATACACAAAACTAATGTTTTTTTTTAGCAAAAGATCAGATAAAAACTTGTGGGTTTTGCAGGGCGCTTTTCTCAGCTAAACTCCATTAAGTATAAAATATTACTTGCAAATGTGTAAATTCTTTGGCTAGCGTCCAGATAATTTCAGAAACTAGAGTTGTGTTTAATAAGATGGATTTTTTCATTTGTTGAAAAGGTTGAAAGATTAATTATATGCCTTCTCTCTTATTATCCAGACTTTTATTCTCAAACACAAGACAAATTTGTCCTGAGGATCCCATAAAAGTTTTAGGAAGAACCTTATACAAGACATGGTTTCTCTTTAAGAAAGGGATGTAAGTAGAACCCTCTAGGAAAGTCAGACAAAACCATTCCACTCCTGAAGCACAGTAGTGTAGATGTATTACTTAGGCAGCTGCTTAAAAAAAAGGGCTGCCCTTCCTTTTTGCTGGGGTGGAACCTTCAAGGGTAATTCATTTGTACCAGTAGTATGTATCTTAGCCTTAGAAAGGTTCATGTAGTGTATATCTATAGCTTTACTCTAAAAGGTCATTACAGTTATTTACCTTAAATAATTTTTAAAGGTTCACTATATTTACATTTCCAAGTGAAAGATATGTGTTAAAGGTACAAAAGATAAGGCTGCCATCCCAGCGACATGGAAAGGTGCAATTTATTACCTTTAAACCATTATTTAATCCAAGATTACTATCTGCTTATATTAGCACTCCACTACCGTAAGCCTTCTATTTTCTTTTTCCAATAAGTTACATCCATTTTCTAAAGGTTTTAATCAAAATTCCTTTGAATGTCGCATGAGCGTCATCTTCCATAAATAGGCTCGGCTTCTCTTCCTGTGCTCTGCTCTCGCTGCAACCTTGACCATCACTAACACTTTGGCTGTTTTATGCAGTCTGGCCATAAAGGTCACATAAATAAACTTACACAGCGAGTCTATATTTGTATTAGATTTAAGATCAAGCTATTGTATATTCCCCAGTCCACGCTTCGTGGCTTTTCCTTCATGAAACATAATCTCCTGTTTCGTTTCAACATTTACTGATCTAGCACTGATGTTCCTTTAACATTTCTAGCCAGCGGCCCACAATGAGGCATTATATTGTTCATCTTGCACCTCTGCATTCAATATGTGCAATATCCCAATGATATATGCAAAACTAACGTTTTTCTTTAGCAAAAGATCAGCTGAAAGTTGTGGTTTTTGCAGGACGCTTTTCTCAGTTAAACTCCATTAAGTGTAAAATATTAATTGCACATCACAATGAGTCTTACTGTCTAGATTTTGCCAGGGAATGTATTATGGCTTCTTTGCCACCAATTTATTCTTTGAAAAGCAACAATAAATTAGGATTAAGCAGAAAGCAATTTTTATGAAAAATAGCTCACAGGCAGTAAGCCTGCTTAGTAGTCAGGTCAGAATATGAGATGTCATTTTTTGCATTGTGTCTTGCAATAGAACATGTTTATCATCTACCTGCCAAATGATTCTACAGCAGTTCAAAAAGTCACCATTTGTAAACTAGCTTTGCCTTAGAATACGTAGCTGGGTAATAAGCTTGGGTGGGGAAAGTATGGTGTCTTGGTTGCTGCATTATAATTGAATATCCCTAAACCCCACAGGAATTAGAAAGCAGGACATAAAACTTTTCTTTTAATATTAAAACTTTTTTGAATTTGACTGCCATGGTATTTAAAAGTGAATCTTAATGGGTAATGGATTTTGTGTGATTAAAGTGATATTTTAATGTCAGTAAATGTTGATAGTAATTAGAACAGACGTTTGCACACTGTAGTTAAACCAGTGAATGAAAAACTATGGAAAAATTGAGAATCAAAACTGTTAGTAAGCAGGCTTTGCATGTAGAGATCAGAAAATACAATTTAATAAAAATTTATTTGTGTCTATTTCAGTCTTCTAGCATAGTTTAGTCCATTATAGCAAAGATAATCTAATAAATAGCATTTACTGAGTTCCATAATAAATAAAGCTAGTATTTGCTGCTTGCTTGTTTCATGTGTCTGTCTTTCTTTGAGACACTTGCTCATGTCGTCTAACACGGAAATTGGCTTTCTCGTTATCTCGTATCCTTCTTCACAAAGAGCCTCAAATGAGATGAAGGTTACGTTGGAATTTTTTTGTTATAATTCCCTTTGGATTGCAGTGTATTTATCAGAACTGTTTATTAAATTTATAATGGCTAGATGCAAAGACAGGAAAGGGAGAATTGGTGTTTTATGGAAGTAGTAGCTACTCTGTGGGACAATTCTGTATCTCAGGCATAAGGTTTACTAAATATATCAGTATTGCAAAACAATAATTCTTTGAAAAATGTTGTTGGAGAGGTCTTGTAACTTTGGCTTAAACCATTTGAAGCATTAGATGAAGGCACAGGAGAGGAGAGGTGAAAAGGGGCAACAGACAACAACAGCAAGCCGGTCACTATCGCTGTTAGCCATTTCTGACCTTTGCAAAACTGTGTTGAAATGGCTTTTTCATTGTTGTTATCCAAGGTTTGTACAGATCAGATCAGATTGCTGCTGTCTGCATGTTTCTGGCTGGTTGCATAGAATCTAGATGTGTCAACCCTAAAGGAATAATGCTGCCATTAAAAATTTATGATAAAAACATACACCCAGCTCCTCTTGTGGGCTTACATGCTCCAACACAAGCTGGTGTGACACAGTGTGTATTGTCATCACCTCACAAATACATTGCCCTTGACTGGATCCTCAGCTTGGGGGTTACAGTGTGTGTGGGTTTTCCAGTTTTCTTCCACATCCCAAAAGCATGAAGGTAGGTAGCTTAGCTATAAAAACCCTGCCCAGGATAAACCAGTTTACTGAAGATGACGGTATTAATGAACAATGACAAATGTGGATTACAGATCATTTGTATTGATCATTAAACTGGCTGTTTCAGGCTGAACACAAATGGGACTGTTAGGACTGATAGGGTAGGTCATAAGCCAGTGCAGCACGCCTCCTCAGAATTTGCTTTTATTTGAACAGTGTTTCTGATTAATAGAAAATCTCCTTGTGTTCTGTGGCCGAATGCCTCGCCTCTGATAATTGGATTCTGGAGTAAGTCCAGATTCTGCTTTACATTGCTTTCTACATGACGATGTGGGATTCCAGCTCTCTTCAATGTTACATTTCCACTCTAGGCGAGTGGATGAAATATTCATACAGAAAATGACTTTAATATGCAACCTTTTGAAGCATTTCAGGATAATTTGCAGCTTTCCTGCTTCTTTTCTACTGGTCTTTCTGTGTAAGTGGCAGGTCATGGTGGCATAATATATGTTAAAAGTGTCATCTCGAATGTTGTCCCACTCTAACAGAAGATGCCTCATGCCTCATGGCCGAGTGTTCTGTCCGCTGTGAATACACCTGCAATTTAATGCAAAGACTTAACAAAACTTTGATAGACATGCTTTTATAATGTTAAATGCACTTAGCAAGTCTTAATGAATGGGACCTCAACAGGGTTAAAAGCTGGATGGTCAGAAACACAATGCCTCCTAATCCCAAATGAGAAGAAAAAGGTGCAAGGAATATTCTGACACTTCAAGATCAAAAGATTGAGTGTCTGCATGGATTATTCATATTCTTCTAACTGAATACTATGGAAGCTGTTCTTATCTCAGAACACTCATTTTAGTGTTGTGAAAAAGAGGCAGCAATCTTCCCATTTCCAATCTTGCTTTAAGCCGTATGTCAAGACACAGGATAATTAGACTTGTGAATCACACAGACTAGCGATCATCATACTGAAACCCACCCAAATCTGCCCTGTCCTCTCTTTACTCACACACACACACCAATTTGTTATTATGATTGGGGGATTTTAGAAATATCCTGCTGAGGAAATAAACATAAATTGGTCATTTAATTGGGCTCATTCTCTTACTTAGATTTTGATCACCACACGAAACTTGTAAGTTCTAATCGTTTGACCTATTTTCTTGCAACATAATGCTACAGTTCCCAGATATAACACAAATTAACAGATTTTTAACGAAAAACAAACCCCCCCTAAAATTTTTTTTTAAATAAATAAAAAACAAAAAACTGAGAACACGGTGGCTTGGTGGTTAGCACGTTTGCCTCACACCTCCAGGGTTGGGGGTTCGATTCCCGCCTCCACCGTGTGTGTGTGTGGAGTTTGCATGTTCTCCCCGTGCCTCGGGGGTTTCCTCTGGGTACTCCGGTTTCCTCCCCCGGTCCAAAGACATGCATTGTAGGTTGATTGGAATCTCTAAATTGTCCGTTGTGTGTGTGTACCCTGCGATGGGTTGGCACTCCGTCCAGGGTGTATCCTGCCTTGATGCCCTATGACGCCTGAGATAGGCACAGGCTCCCTGTGACCTGAGAGTAGATCGGATAAGCAGTAGACAATGAATGAATGAATGAAAACTGAGAACATATTACTTAGTTATTTCATTTGGGATTGTATAGGAGTGTGGAAAAGCCCATGTAAATGTACAACTCTTTGCTGTAAACCATCTTTACTGATCATGAAGCTCATTTTTTTTAATGTAATTAAAAATCGATCAGCCCTACGCTATCCAAAAATGAAACATGATTCAGAGTAATTCCTTATATTAAACCTCAAGCTGAACCTCAAGCTCACCATCACATCTTTTATTACCCTTTCCATATCTAGCCAAAGCCAGCAATGAGTTTGCCTCCTTAGTATGAGGAAATTCTTTTCCCTTCCATCAAAGAGCAAAGCTTATCACCTTGGCCATGGCAGCACATTCTCTGAGTAGAGTGTTAACACGTCTTGAGCCTTTTGCCCGTGTCGTCCCTCTTCATAATCAATTTGGAAAAGTTTGGAAGGCTAGCTCCAAAAGGTTTTGGCAGGGGAATGTGTCCTGAAAAGACTGTGCTTTTCTGATAGAGAAGATAAACATCTTAATTTGGTTATGACATCACCTATTCTGTGTGTAGCAGCAGGCAGTAATGGGTGGGTAGAGCCTCACATGCACAGTAATTTGGGACTTTGTGAGTTTGCTTATTTCTCTCCGATGAGGGCAATGCTCTGCTGTAAACAGCGTGCAGATTAATGAGCTTTCATTAGACAAGGCTGCTGAAAAATTGTCTGAGGACTGTTTAGGTTAGCGGATGTCTCTTTCAGAGCAAGGATACTGTATCTGAATCACGGCAGCTCTCAATCACTCTTGTCATGGACCCTTCCTCTTTTATAGATCTTTCTGTGTTTACACTCTCTGCTGCTATTATGACTTGGGGTATGGATTATAACCAAGATTCCGCGATAAGTCCAAATAAATTGACTCTTGACACACACACACACACACACACACACACACACACACACACACACACACACATACACACACAGACAGAACCTATAGAATTCACTTTGGCTCATAAGAAAATCTGTGATCTGAATTGAAGTGGACAGTCCACATGCACACGAACAAAATAAAGGGGCTTGCAATAACTGAAATAGCTCATCGCATAGAAGGATTTCAATTCAGTTATTGAGTTGCAAAACATTGATTTTCAATTCCAGCATCTATTTCTTTTCTATTTCTTTATTGAGTTGTATGTATGTCTGGAGATATTGTTAAAATATACAATGTTTTGTGCTTAAAATATATAGGATATGAACTTCACAAGGGCCCCTAGACTATTATCTATACGACAACTTTAAAGCATTAAAGATCTTTTTGTTTTTCTTGTTTTTCCCCAACATTACATGTAGTTCCCAGATACTATGAACAATTTAAATAATTAAATTGAATATTTAAATATTAAATATTTTTGAATAAAAATGTATTGTCACTCTGTTACTGTTATTGTTGAAAAAATGTAAGGACTTTTGTGGTTCAGTTTTGTGAACGATCTGAATAGAAATCAAAACATGCCAAATCTAATGACTTACTGTATTTTTTTTCCGAAGGTGTCAATAATTTTGGTTTAGTCAGTGTAGTTTATTTTATTATACAGTTTAGTAGTTTATATATCTGCATCATGCTTTAATGTGTCATTTTTGCTGTAGGCATTCAGAATGGAGAGAGGTTAATTGTTCTGGACTTTTGTCGCATGTAACCTTAAGAAGAGTGAAGATGTGGAGCTGCTCTGTTGACCTGTAGAGGAAACGGCTAGCAAGTGATTGGACAGCATGAAGACTCTGACGTATACATACTGAAGTCTATATTATTCTGTGGATATACAATTGGCATATCATGTTAAAAAATGTTTATAGACAAAACGTTTATTCAACTGTGGGGATGTTCTACATCAGCTGTCAAAAAGCAACCTGATTAGAACGTGGAAAAAAAGAAATGCAGCCATGATGTTTGTGAAAACTAGTGCTTTTGTTGTCAAGTATATAGACAGTAGCAGGACTCCTTTCCATCATGTGCCATTTGTTATTTCCATTTTCCAGAAAATGAAAAGCATACAACAAATATATTTTAGATGAAAGCATAACCAACCTGACGACAGATAAATGACATTATATTACAGGAACACTCTTGAGAAGAAGCTCTTTGCTATCAGGGTTGATTTGTTTTCAGTTGAGCAGGAGTACTGCCTTTCTGAGAAATACGGCTTTGAAAGACAGTCGATTCCTGTGCACTTTCCAAGTTATTGCTTGGATCACTACTTTTCAGCTGTTTTTATTGAACAGTAATTGGTTTAATGTATTTTAAAGCATGTAAGGAAAAAAAAAGAAAACCTGGAACACAATGAAGAATGAAGATAGTATGTACTAAAATGTACATTAGTTGTTCAAGACAAATAGTATGCAAGGTCTTTATTTAATAAAACTGTAATAAATCACTGAAGGTCATATAGAATACACTGACCAAATAAATGAACTTTCTAAGGCTGTAATAGCTCACACGGGAGGAAATGTGCTATTTTTGATCAGTGGCACTGGCTAGAAATCTGGGCACATATCCAGTGCATTAAACTAGGACATGATTGACAAGTTTAAACACAAGGATAATGTGTGCCTCTACCATGGGACCTCTGGGAGATGTAGTATAGAAACCCATCATGCCAACATGGCTAGAGAGCCGGTATAAGAGATATGACCAGGTGATTTTCAGCGTACATGTGTGCAGTAGAGATTTGGCTTCTCTCAGCTGCCTGCTGCTGTGTAACAGGAGGGCTACATCACACCCACAGATTTATGCTGCTGCTTTGCCAATTGAGCTCTGCTTCATTTGATTAAATATTTGGCACTGGAATGAAGGGCAGTGGATTTGCAGTATCAGTTCAGATGTGTGTGCTTTGTGTGTAACATTTGATTTATATACACAATAAACATTTACCTACCATGCAGAGGACAATAATTGGCACAGGGCCACATTCGGAGTGGAGTTATGCGGAAGTAGTGAGGATTTAATACCAAAATTACGCACATCAATATTCAAAATATTCAACCATCAGATTACTACATACTTGCATTTACGGACTCTGAGAGTTGCCTGGGATTTTCACCTTAAACATAAACATTGCTTATCTCGAAGAGCATATTTTCTGTGGATAAAGTTGAACTGCGTTTAAAGTGAGATGCCAACTGCTCGGTCAGCTTATCCTTCAAACTGTACTCATGTTTTCTTCAAAGGGAAGTACGTCCTATTAATCAAACGGTCTGCATAATTTTATTTAAATATGATTGTTATACTCTTTTACAATTTTGTATGAATATTAGCGATTAAGTATCACAATTAACTGTCAGTATACACTATAAAAATAAATGCAGTCCTGTCCTATCCTGCCAACATAAGATATAATATTCTTTACCCCTTTCCTAAGCTTGTTGCTTTCTGTTGTGGTGGTGAGTAATGAGGGTGCATGTCATATTGTTAAATTAAGACAAATTTGCAGTCATTACATTTGCAGTCATAGAACCAGGACTGTTCATGTAGGAATATATTACATATTATTCAGGATTCTTTTAGCTGTACATGCAGTTGAATAATAATTTAAAATAATAATTATAATACACAAAAATTAGGCTTTAAAGTGTTTTTACAGTTTACTGTTTTTCAGAGATAGTATTCCTCCTTTACCATAACAATTTGCTAGTGACTTATTTATTTATTTATTTATTTATTTATTTATTTATTTATTTATTTATGACACATCATACTGTTCATTGTTACATTTAGACGTGTGTGTCTAAAGTGTTTAAATCAGTGGAGCTCATGCTTTCTGGTTTCTCTGTAACAATACAAGCAGCATTTTTTTCTGTTTGATTAGCTTTAAGAGAGAGAAAACTGACTCCTGTGTTGTTGCTGCTTTTTACAAAGCACTGACACGCTTTCCATAAATGTTAATAAAACATCTCCCAAGAGAAAACCATATCAATGAGCACATGTTATTATTATTAAGCTAGATCATTTGTTGCATCAGCTATACAAGTCCTTGTGAATGAGCTGTAATGTGGAACTATGACATTCGGATCAGTGTGTTGATGTCATTTATGTTACAGTACTGAATATTCAGATCTATGCTGCTACTGAAATTAAGTCGCTTATACTGTAGAATATATTACAATTATTAACACACAATCTCTGTTGAAAAAAAAAATAATTTGGGTATGACATCATAGCTCATGGTACATGTATGTTGCTCATCAGAGGTTTGAGATAAATGAATAAATAGCTAGTAAAACAATAGATAGTCACCCAGTAGGCAAAACATGGGGAAAACAAATGAATAATAATATATTCACATAGCAAATAAATAGCAACAATAATAGAATAGAAAATATACTGTATTGCATTTATACTTATTTAATCTTTGGTCAAGTGGAATGACATGCATTAATCTTAATGTTTTTAATTCATTAAAAAAAACCCAATTAATTCATTCATTCATTTTGAACTTACTAGTTCTTAACTGCAGCAAAATGATTTACGCCCAGATCTTTAAGAAGTGTTTCTAAATGGAACAAAGAAGTGATACGTAACTTTTTTTGAGGAAATTTTGGAATCAGAGACCATAATAGTTTGCTGAATGAAGAGAACTAAAACACAGAATGGTTCTGATGGCCCTTTGTGAGGTGTGCTTTGATTACCATTTAATTTACTCAACCTGATCACTCCATATTTGTTTTTTGAGGCTCTAGAACCCCATCCTGAATTCTCTCATTTGCCAAGGAGAAGTGAGCCAATCACTTTGAACTGGATGAAACATCCATTTGTGTGGGAACAACCACTGACTTCACTTCCCTTAGGCATTGTTGCTGCAACACATTATTTACAGATCCCACTGACCCACTGACCTAGGTTCTTTTACACAGAAATAAACTTCAGACTTGTTTAAACACACACACACACACACACTTCATCTTAACTTATAAACATTTCATTTTTCTCTCTCCCTCCTTCTGCAATTTAAATATAATCTGCAGTTGAACCTAACCCTGCGACTCCAGAGTCTCATTGTATTCACTACTCTCTTTTTAACCTCTTCCTGCAAGCATAGCATATGGGCTACACACTGTGGCATTTGTGTTCGGGGTAGTTCCGTTAAGCAATTCAGCAGTGTTCATAACAGTAATGAACCCCCTTATATAGTAAATATGTGTGTCAGTACTCAGTACACTGTTTAGTTAACCATTTTTACCAGTACACTGGTGTTCCAATCTGCTGGCAAAATGGAAATCAACTTCACAGACCTATTTTTATTCAAAATGAATTCATTAATTTATGAATTCAAGTCTGATAAAAAATTAATCGGGACACTGACTTTCAGTGTGAGATGTTTTTACCTTTGTTGGGATAACCTTACACAGAATTAGTGGTTGAAGATAATGGTGTTAAATTTTAAATGCTTATGAACAAGCACCTGGGGCAGCTCAGAGAGCAGAAATGGGTTTGATATCATCATTTACTTTAAATAGAGAAAAATATGTGTGGGAAACTGGAACTGTTCTATGAAAATTGTGCCACTAGTAGGCTAGGTAAAAACAGATATACTTATAAAAACCTTCATATTTGTAAGGCTCTACTTTCATATGACATATTAACCACTATTGTGGAGTGTGACATGACAAAGAAAATCAGTGCTGAATATGGTCTCACAAAAACAGGTGCAGATTCCTTTTTTTGGCTTCTGGTAAAGAGTTAAATAATTCCTTCTAATTGAAATTATATAGTAGCCGAGTTCCAAATTGCCTTTTAATGAAAAAGTACTTTGGCTTGATATCTACTGGTATCTCTGTCGCTGTTTTCCTCTTTGTATGTTTTTGTGTGTGATGGAAATTTGGAAATTTTTTCTCATGCAGTGGATACGATGACATTGCAGAGCCCTGGGAGAGAAGAGTGTGGGCTTAATGTTTGGATGTAGGTGGCACTGCTTTGACGAAGCACAGTTGCATATATGGCCACAGGGATTTGTGAATGATTGTTTCTCCTCATCAGAGTAAAACGAGCTCAGATGCTGTCTTTTTGTGATGCTAATGTGGCTTTGTCATAAAATGCATGTCATTGCAATGTCCTTCAGCACTTTTCCCTAGCCATGCTAGGAATTACTTTGGCACATGACCTTGATGTTACTGAAAACTCTGTAAATGCCACCGTGTTGTTATTACCGAAGCTTCAGATGCATGCGCAGATGCATATAAATGATTTCGTATTCACTCCTAACAGCCACCTTTGCACTGGCAAACACAATTTCCTTCTACTGACATTTGTAGCCTGTTTTATGTGAAACAACTCAAAACAGCACTTTTATATTGTAATTACAGATTTTTTATCAGCAATCGGCTCACACCTAATGCCAGTGCTTATACTTTTCCAGGCAAAGCAGTTGTAAAGCAACAATCACTTCCCTGGGTTTACAAATATGCTAATAAAAATGGTTGACTTTTTGACAGCGTGGCCTTTATTGGTTTATCGTTGTGACAGTTTAATTTGACAGCTGTAGTCCCTAATCACCTTCACACATTTAAGGCAATGAGAATAATATTGAATATATATTTTACTGTTGCTGCATGAATAATAGACTGAATTAACAAACTGTTGAGTGAAAAACTGAAAATAATTTGAGCCTTTTCTCCCTAGCATAGTCTATATTAAGTATGATTGCATGTTTTTGCCTGAATTAGACTAAAACAAATAGGACTTTATAGTGTGATGTAGGCAATTAGCTTAGAGAAAATTAAGAAAATGTGGGGATAAATAAGCAGATGCAAAACGTTCCAGTGTGAAAGTTAAAAATCTTTCTTGACATTACCTATTAATTTGAATTACATGAAATCATGTGGAAAAAGAGTATAACATGGTAGGGTGACTGACTTGCATCTCCAGCTGTCGAAAGGTTAAGAGAATCAAGATGGAAGGCTGAAAAAAAATAAAAATTATACATATATAAAATTTTTATTTATTTTTTTTCACCACTTTTACAGTGGTGTGAAAAAGTGTTGGCCCCCTTCCTGATTTCTTATTTTTTTGCATGTTTGTCACACTTTAATGTTTCAGATAATCAAACACATTTAAATATTAGTCAAAGATAACACAAGTAAACACATCATGCAGTTTTTAAATGAAGGTTTTTATTATTAAGGGAAAACAAAATCCAAAACTACTTGGCCCTGTGTGAAAAAGTGTTTGCCCCCCCTGTTAAAACATAACTTAACTGTGGTTTATCACACCTGAGTTCAATTTCTCTAGCCAAAAAAAAAGAAAAGTATTTGCCCCCTAAGCCTAATAACTGGTTGGTCCACCCTTAGAAGCAACAACTGCAATGAAGCGTTTTTGATAACTTGCAATGAGTCTGTTACAGCGCTGTGGAGGAATTTTGGCCCACTCATCTTTGCAGAATTGTTGTAATTCAGCCACATTGGAGGGTTTTCGAGCATGAACCACCTTTTTAAGGTCATGCCACAGCATCTCAATCAGATTGAGGTCAGGACTTTGACTAGGCCACTCCAAAGTCTTCATTTTGTTTTTCTTCAGCCATTCAGAGGTGGACTTGCTGGTGTGTTTTGGATCATTGTCCTGCTGCAGAACCCAAGTTCGCTTCAGCTTGAGGTCACAAACAGATGGCCGGACATTCTCCTTCAGGATTTTTTGGTAGACAGCAGAATTCATGGTTCCATTTATCACAGCAAGTCTTCCAGGTCCTGAAGCAGCAAAACAGCCCCAGACCATCACACTACCACCACCATATTTTACTGTTGGTATGATGTACTTTTTCTGAAACGTGGTGTTACTTTTACGCCAGACGTAATGGGACACAGACCTTCCAAAAAGTTAAATTTTTGTCTTGTCAGTCCACAGAGTATTTTCCCAAAAGTCTTGGGGATCATCAAGATGTTTTCTGGTGAAACTGAGACGAGCCTTTATGTTCTTTTTGCTCAGCAGCAGTTTTCGTCTTGGAACTCCATGCCATGCAAACCATTTTTGCCCAGTCTCTTTCTTATGGTGGAGTCATGAACACTCACCTTAACTGAGGCAAGTGAGGCCTGCAGTTCTTTGGATGTTGTTGTGGGGTCTTTTGTGACCTCCTGGATGAGTTGTCGCTGTGCTCTTGGGGTAATTTTGGTCGGCCGACCACTCCTGGGAAGGTTCCCCACTGTTCCATGTTTTCACCATTTGTAGATAATGGCTCTCACTGTGGTTTGCGGCAGTCCCAAAGCTTTAGAAATGGCTTTATAACCTTTTCCAGACTGATAGATCTCAATTACTTTCTTTCTCATTTGTTTCTGAATATCTTTGGATCTCGGCATGATGTCTAGCTTTTGAGGATCTTTTGGTCTACTTCACTTTGTCAGGCAGGTCCTATTTAAGTGAGTTCTTGATTGCGAACAGGTGTGGCAGTAATCAGGCCTGGGTGTGGCTAGAGAAATTGAACTCAGGTGTGATAAACCACAGTTAAGTTATGTTTTAACAGGGGGGGCAAACACTTTTTCACACAGGGCCATGTAGTTTTAGATTTTGTTTTCCCTTAATAATAAAAACCTTCATTTAAAAACTGCATTGTTATGGCCGGCGGTGTCCGGCTGGATGGAACAGACCCAACGCGAAGCTTTCGTGAAACAAACTGGGTTTATTAAACATAGAACACGTGAGACAAAACATGAAACAGAAAACAGAAACCGCGACACCACATCGGCCTATCTACACACGTGGCCGAGGTAAACAAAAACAGACACCACATGACAACCCCTACTGAGAGCCCCCTAGTGGTTCACCCTCAGCCCTGCTACCCGTAACATCTCCCCCCTCTCAAAGGCGCGGCTCCCGACGCGCCAAACCCTAGCCCCTCCCAAAAAGTCCGGTCCAGCGATGGGTCCTGGGGAGGAGCTAGGAACGTAGAGAGGCCGGTGGGGGGAGCGAGAAGCAGGGCGAGGCACTAGGGGGGGGAGCGAGAAGCAAAAGCAAGGCAAGTGGGGGGAAGCGAGGACCAAGGCGAGGCAAGTGGGGGGAACGAGGATCAAGGGGAGGCAAGTGGGGGGAACGAGGATCAAGGCGAGGCAAGTGGGGGGAGTGAGAAGCAGGAGCGAGACAAGTGGGGGGAGCAAAGGACCCGACGGCAAGGCCAAAGGGTCCGACGCGACGTCCACAGCCGAGCGGAGGCGCCGAACGAGGTCCACAGCCGAGCCGCAGAGCCGAATGACGTCCACAGCCGAGCCGCAGAGCCGAATGACGTCCACAGCCGAGCCGCAGGACCAAGCGACGTCCACCGCCGAGCAGCAGCTTCGAGCGACGTCCACCGCCGAGCACTCGCACCGAGCGATGTCCACCGACGAACGACGGCTCCGGGGCGACGATGTCTGTCTCGCTGGAAACTGGAACTCCCCGAGGGGCGGGAGGGCGGGAGCAGGGTGCTGCCAGACTCTCCTCCGCTGACGACGGGTGAGGCAGCGCCCCCCACGGAAGCTACATTGTGGGGCGACGCCCCCCACAGAAACATGGGCGGAGCGAGAGTCTGAGCAAACCAAAACAAAAAAAAATTCTTTTTCGGGTCCGGGGCCCTGGCCGGAACTCTCCTCCGCCGGCGAGAATTGGGGCAACGCCCCCCACGGAAGCTACATTGTGGGGCGACGTCCCCCACCGGAACCTAGGCGGAGCGAGACCCGGGAAAAAAAAAAAACCCCTGAAAAACTCTGGCCCTTGGCCGGAACTCCTCCGCGGGATAAAAATGGGGGCACGCCCCTCACGGAAGCTACATCGTGAGGCGACGCCCCCCACGGAAACAGGAACGGAGCGAGCGAAATCAAAATTCCTCCAAAAACTAATTTTTCTGCCGTAACCCTCCTCCTTTCCCTAACCACGGGCGGAGAGAGGGGCGGAATCAACGAAAAACCCCCCCCGAAAAACACCACTCCGACCCGGAGCGCAAAACGAAAAACCAAGCAAAAAATTAAAACCCCGGAAACAAAAAAAACTAACCTTCTCGCTGAAGCTTCGCGCTGGATCTGTTCGGTTGGGGCTAGTCCTTCTGTTACGGCCGGCGGTGTCCGGCTGGATGGAACAGACCCAACGCGAAGCTTTCGTGAAACAAACTGGGTTTATTAAACATAGAACACGTGAGACAAAACATGAAACAGAAAACAGAAACCGCGACACCACATCGGCCTATCTACACACGTGGCCGAGGTAAACAAAAACAGACACCACATGACAACCCCTACTGAGAGCCCCCTAGTGGTTCACCCTCAGCCCTGCTACCCGTAACATGCATGATGTGTTTACTTGTGTTATCTTTGACTAATATTTAAATGTGTTTGATTATCTGAAACATTAAAGTGTGACAAACATGCAAAAAAATAAGAAATCAGGAAGGGGGCCAACACTTTTTCACACCACTGTGTGTGTGTGTATATATATATATGTATATGTGTGTGTGTGTGTGTGTGTGTGTGTGTGTATGTAGAAAACATTAAATTCTAGCTATGATTTGCAATAGCTGTCCTACGGATGAACAATGTCCTTCACACCTCCTTGTAAACATTTTGCCATTATCCCTCAATCCCCAGCCTTTATTTACATAGAAGGGCTGAAATTTTCATCCATATAGAAAACATAAAATATGAAGAAGATTCACAGCCTTGCAGTTAATCTGTGCAGGCAATTTCCTCAGAGGATGTTCTGGTCTAATTCTTTAGGTGCCAGTGCATATAGGGTTGAACTCAATAATTATTGCCACCCTTCATGATAAGTGAAATATATTGTATATGAATAAGAATTATAGAATAAAAAAATGCTTTGTTATATTTTTAATTAAACTTGTTCTGTTTAGTTTTTAATTTAACACAGGGGTTCCAAAACTAGAAGTCATGACTCAATCTGTGGCTGATTCACAAACAGCGTTGTAGGAGAAAATCCCAGTCTTCTTCTTTGTGTGTTTTTGAATATTTGTGAAATGCAATACTTTTAGTCTTTTTCACCATACTGACATGTAGCGCTAGTGTCAGAATAAGCAAATGAGTGTGCTATATCAGATTGCATTCTGATATGTTCTATAATATATATTAGACCATCATGAGCACAAACACTAACCATTTTGTCTATTAAAGTTAGTGTTTGAATTTCATGTAGCCTTCAAATCTGAAAGGTCTCTTTTGCTTATCAATCTTTTGCCTTTATTAGATTAGTAAATACTCTTGAAAGTAAAAGAAAAGAAGAAAGAAGTTTTAAGATGCAGCTCATGGCAACAATCACAATGACTATGGAAAGTTTGAGCAAATTAGAGCTCATTGTTTTGTTTAACCTTGCTGTGCATGAAGTAATGTCTCGCCATCTAATTGGCTAGAGCAGACCCAGTGGAAAGCCCACACCGCATTTGTTGATTGAACTGCGTGAGTGGACATGAAACGTTTCAGAAATTCACAAATAAATCTAGCCTGTTCCACAAATATCACATGGTTGCACATAGTCCATTCCACAAATAAATGACATGGTGAGTGAGACTGTGCTTTTCAAATAATATTTGGGAACCAAATATTTGTGAATTGTAAAAAATATTTTGTGCATTTTTTTTTATGTATTTGTGGAACTCACTTTATGTTTGTGACTCACGTATTGTTTAAATGCTTATTTTTTAATTCATGTTACTATGTTAAATTGTTTTATTAAAAACACTGGTTTGACGCATAGAGTCACTTCCTGTAACATCTAACACAGTTGGACACACTTCTGGAGCAAGGTTGAACCAATCTTCCATGCAGAACAGCTTAACTTTGTTTATATTCTTAGGTTTGTGCATGTGGACTTCCCTCTCCAATTCCAACCACAGGTTTTTAAATGGGGTTCAAATCCAGAGGCTGAGTTGGTAATTGCAAAACATTGATTTTGTGTCTTGCAATCATTTCTCTGTTAGTTTTAGTGTATGCGTGTTGTCATTATCTTGTTGAAAGATCTGTAGATCAATCTTAACCTCTTGACAGAGGCAGTCAGGTATTGAGCTGAAATATCTCGGCACTTGGTTCTTACATTTTTTTTTTTATAGATAATAGCTGACTTACAGATAAACAACCATCAGTCTTGCTTTGAATACTCTTTGTTTTCCGCATGGTGATGGATAACAAACAGATTTTACTTGTGTGTAGCTTCTTATTTATTTAAATCAGCTGAAAATGATACCCCCTCCCCCCCAGAAGCTCTGTGATTGACAGGGGAGAAAGTATGCCATCCTTTCCAATTAGAGAGTGTGGCCAATTTTGCTACCATGGAGCCCATAGATGGTTAGGGCATAGTCAGGACTTAAATTTGGGCTCTTCCAGGCACAGGGTGAACACTTTCCATTGTGCCAGTTGGGAACCCCAGAAAAATTGTGTTTATTTTTTTGTTTTGGAAAGTAATGTGTCTACAATTGTTTGGGGGAAAGCCAAATCATTGTGTTTCAGTGTGTTCAATACTTATATTAAACAGTTATTTTTTTCTATTCTTTCACAGTGTAGGCAAGAGTTTAAAGTTAACAGCACATGCTTTATTAATTTGTTTTAATATTACAAAGTACAGCCCTTGAAGTTGGTAGTGCCGGCATGTCCATGGTTTGAGCCTGAGCTCAGGTTACTGTCTTTGTAGAGGTTCAGATGTTTTCTTCATGTTCCTGTGAGAATCTTTCCTTCTCTGCAGGTAGTTTCATTGGCTACTCCAAATTGCCTGTAGGGGTGTGTGTGTGTGTGTGTGTGTGTGTGTGTGTGTGTGTGTGTGTGTGTGTGTGTGTGTGTGTGTGTGTGTGTGTTTTTTCTCAATGATGCACTGTTATACACCTCCAAACTATCTTGGGTGAATTCACCTGCATTGTGTCCAGTGTTAGCAGGATAGGCTCCAGATCCACCACAACCCTGACCAGGATAAATCTGAAGTTACTGAAGATGAATACATTTTTGGACGATTAATCTTGTAAAAGTCTTTTTAAATGTTAAGTAAAACCTTGGTGAGAGCTATTGTCATGTCCGGGCACCCCCACCCTGTGCAGGGCTTGAACCCGGACCTCCATGATTGCACGTGCACGCGCCTGCACGCCGTGGAATAAGACCCGTACGCAGGATTCAGCAGAGCGCTGCTTTATTAACATAAACACAAATACATGGGGAAGACAAACCTAACGCTAGACCAGGACACTAATAAACAAAACCTGACGAACCTAGAACACGAAACAATGACCGACAAAGACATAAACGCAAGGATCCCTATATATAGGGCAAAACATTAGGACTAATTGGAAACAGGTGACACAATCAGGAATGAGAACAATGGGCAGGGAAACACACAGACAAGCAGGCTTCCAAGATTCACCTGCCAGCGCCCTCTCCAGGCCTGGCAGGGAACTGTCCAGCTGTTCCTGACAGCTATCCAACTATCAGCAGTTAACATGGAGTTAAAGTAGGACTGGGACAACAGAGAAGAGTCAGTACTCACTAATAAAAAATTTAGAACTTTATGTGTAATAAGATATATATGGATTTTGGTCCTTAAAGCAATTCCAAAAGCATCATCCAGACTATTTGCTTTGTTAAGGAACCAGATGTTTACATTGAATTGAGATGGACAGTTTCATTTTTGGCCAATTATTGCAAAAAGTAACAGCAGTCTGTTTCATGTTAAACCCACTTCAGGGCCACTGTTACCATTAGCTGATGTTCTAACATCACAAAAGCTTGTCACAGGAATCCATGGGTCACATTACCTTTTCCAAGTCAAATAATTTGATACTATCTGATTTCCTCTTGCTCATCTTCCTGGAGTGACAGCAGAGGCTTTCATAAATGGAAAAAAATAAAATCATTTAATACCATGACATCAACAGTGGGAGTTTTATTTGTTATTCTGTTTGGCAGCAGTGGAAGGCCATTTGTGTTTTTCTCCATTTTCGCATTTTGCTGTTAGGGCAAATGGAACTCTCTGACAGGGGTTGCATCAATGGGTAAACAGATGACAAGTGCAGAAGGGCTGTTTTTGGACAGCTGGGTCAGTTTCATAAGAAAGCATTGATGCAGCTACATTCAACACACACTGTGTGTCTCAAATTTGTTGAGGAAATTGAGGATTGTACTTCTTGGTGCTGTATCTTGTGCTTTTTACTGAATTTTACCCAAGATTTGTTTTTACCTTGGATTACTGACAGCTGGCTTGTTTCCTATGTGGCCAGATGACCCATAACTCTTCCTGACAACCCAAAAGTAACTGGTCTAAAGAGCACAGACAGGCAATTTGTAATAGGTTCTCAACTGTGGGACTATTTTTTCAAGGATTAAATCAGTCAGGGTTGAGTTGGGTAAGAGAAAGGTGTGATCTCATCCTTCTTATCATGAGTGAAGATTAATGAAAAACACTCAGGGATGTATTTTCTGGTGGAAGCAGCCAATATTTTTCCAAATCAGAGGTGCTGTTCATCTCTTGATGTCACCAGAACTCTAGGCTTTTTTAAAATGTAGGACAAAGCTTTTTGCCCTACATAATGCATACGTGATATTTTTCACGCTAATGGTTGGTGAATTTTTTATTAGAGACAAAGGCTCTTCAGATTCTGTTCTGGGAGGAAGAGGAGGTGCTTGAGTTGACATGGAAATTAAAGGACTTGAAACCTAGAAGACATTACAGTGATCTTTTAATATTGTTGGTTGTCATATTGTCTGAGAGACCAATAATATCTTGGCCAAATTCAGTGACTGTGATAACATATTCTCCATGTCAGATTATACAGTGACAACAGCAGACCTAAGATTAAAGAAAATGACTATGCTCTGCTTACATTTGAATGTATCAGTCAGTGTTATCTGAATTCGTGCAGAAACATCCTGTTTATGTGACTTTAGATCTTTCTTCCATCCACTAGCATGTTTCATTTAGCCTTATCTCTAGCCGTTCTGTGAGTTTTTAATAATTCTATTCTGTCAGCCTGTGGGTGTCTTTACTATAAGCATCAGAAGTGTTCACACGCTGGGATTTTACAAACCCGATTCCAAAAAAGTTGGGACACTGTACAGATTGTAAATAAAAACAGAATGCAATGATGTGGAAGTTTCAAATTTCAATATTTTATTCAGAATACAACATAGATGACATATCAAATGTTTAAACTGAGAAAATGTACCATTTTAAGGGAAAAATAAGTTGATTTTAAATTTCATGGCATCAACACATCTCAAAAAAGTTGGGACAAGGCCATGTTTACCACTGTGTGGCATCCCCTCTTCTTTTTATAACAGTCTGCAAACGTCTGGGGACTGAGGAGACAAGTTGCTCAAGTTTAGGAATAGGAATGTTGTCCCATTCTTGTCTAATACAGGCTTCTAGTTGCTCAACTGTCTTAGGCCTTCTTTGTCGCATCTTCCTCTTTATGATGCGCCAAATGTTTTCTATGGGTGAAAGATCTGGACCGCAGGCTGGTCATTTCAGTACCCGGATCCTTCTACTACGCAGCCATGATGTTGTAATTGATGCAGTAATTAATCAGCAATTGATGCAGTATGTGGTCTGGCATTGTCATGTTGGAAAATGCAAGGTCTTCCCTGAAAGAGACGACGTCTGGATGGGAGCATATGTTGTTCTAGAACTTGGATATACCTTTCAGCATTGATGGTGCCTTTCCAGATGTATAAGCTGCCCATGCCACACGCACTCATGCAAACCCATACCATCAGAGATGCAGGCTTCTGAACTGAGCGCTGATAACAACTCGGGTTGTCCTTGTCCTCTTTAGTCCGGATGACATGGCGTCCCAGTTTTCCAAAAAGAACTTCAAATTTTGATTCGTCTGACCACAGAACAGTTTTCCACTTTGCCACAGTCCATTTTAAATGAGCCTTGGCCCAGAGAAAACGCCTGCGCTTCTGGATCATGTTTAGATATGGCTTCTTTTTTGACCTATAGAGTTCTAACGCTAACACTAACCCATGTTGTGATTTCCATTACAGTAGCATTCCTGTATGTGATGCAGTGCCGTCTAAGGGCCCGAAGATCATGGGCATCCAGTATGGTTTTCCGGCCTTGACCCTTACGCACAGAGATTGTTCCAGATTCTCTGAATCTTTGGATGATATTATGCACTGTAGATGATGATAACTTCAAACTCTTTGCAATTTTTCTCTCCTTTCTGATATTGCTCCACTATTTTTCACCGCAGCATTGGGGGAATTGGTGATCCTCTGCCCATCTTGACTTCTGAGAGACACTGCCACTCTGAGAGGCTCTTTTTATACCCAATCATGTTGCCAATTCACCTAATAAGTTGCAAATTGGTCCTCCAGCTGTTCCTTATATGTACATTTAACTTTTCCGGCCTCTTATTGCTACCTGTCCCAACTTTTTTGGAATGTGTAGCTCTCATGAAATCCAAAATGAGCCAATATTTGGCATGACATTTCAAAATGTCTCACTTTCAACATTTGATATGTTATCTATATTCTATTGTGAATAAAATATAAGTTTATGAGATTTGTAAATTATTGCATTCCTTTTTTATTCACAATTTGTACAGTGTCCCAACTTTTTTGGAATCGGGTTTGTATATACTTCTAACTTTTGTTGTTGCGTGTCTTATGTTACCACAGCACTAAAGTAGCCATACTCGTGAGCATACTCTATTAAAACCAATATCATGCCAACTCATGGGCAGAGAATTCTTTTACGATGTGTAATAGCAAAATTAAGCCAAAATTCATACTTTGGAAATATATTTAAATATTTAACAGCAACTTTGAGATCATAATTATTTATTAAGTAGATTTCGGTCTTCCTGCCCCAGGGAAAGGAGGTTTTTCAAGCCAAAGCCTAGCACAAATATGTTTTAGCATGAATTTATGCAGGACTTCTTACATGTGCCTACTGTGTTTGACCATATTTCATGTTTGCTTCCAGGTTCAGATGGATTTTTTGAATCACTGGGGTCTCCTAGCCAGTGTCAATGGAAGTGTTATGTATACCTTAACCTGGCCTTCACCCACTCAGTGAGCCACAGCACTATAAGAGGAATGCTTGTAAGAAAAAGGAAGTGACAAATGTGAAAGAACAAACAGTGCTGTGGATGAAGAGACAATAGGATTTGGAAGGTAGAGGAGGAAAAGAGCAATTTAAAACCCTAATGTTGGGCATGATGAAAGGTTGAAAAAGTATTAAGATAAGTCACTGGATACCTTGGGTCACATTTGATAAGTGATTTAGTTCCTTTGTCATTCTACAGAACTGGAAATTGTTAAGGAATTTAAATGCACCTAGAGCATTAGAAGAACTTAGTTTGTTCATGACCAGCAATGAATCTTTTCTTAGCAGGTTTTTAAACAATAATGTTAGATTTTTCTTTTTTACTTTGTTTACTGCACATATTTTTATGGGTAGACATTTTATGGGTAGGTGATAAATGTCTGTCTAGCATCTAACATCAAGACACAGGACACAATATCTAATACCATTTAATTACTGTGCTCTCAAAATCCTTGCTGTAACATATCACTACTCTCACTATTACACTTCTGTGGAACAGTAGCTAAGTATGATCACTGGCAGTAATTTATCTGTGACTGATGCAGCTGATGTGAGCAGAGGTTCCCTCTAAGTAATGATGACATAAAGGAAATTTACTGCCTAGCCACTGAGTGTAGGAGAGAAGTGCTGCAATACAAACAGCACCCTTGCTGTTCCGTGAGGGTTAATAATTTTGCCAGAAGCAGAGATGGCACTTGTGAATCACTTGCATGAGAAGGTGGCAGTTTTGGCACATTTAGAGCAGCACGGGATCAGAGGTCACGTTCCACTAACCACAAAAGTGTTGTAGGTGAATAGTAATCTAGCCACATACAGTAAACAGTGCTAAGTTCAAAACAACCTCCTATCACATATACATAAATTTGCATGATACTTCAGGTGGTTTATTATGTGCATATTCATACAATCTGTGGCAATTGTGTGCCTTTCACTACTAGGCACTGGTTAGGATATTTTTAAAATGTTTTCCTGATTGTCCAGAGAACAATCTTGTGTTTGAAATCGATTTGAGAAATAATAATATATAAAATTATAAATCATAAATAATACCATTCCCTTTCATGGACCATGACCATTTTTGGACTCTCTGTCATAAATGGGTGTGGCATCATTAGGACCCGAACTCCAGATGATAGGGAGGATATTTTCCTCTTGTGCCACTCAGGAGCACTAGACTTATCACAAGATTATTAACTTTGGCGCTCTATTTCTGCTACTGAGCTCATGTTTTAGTTGATCATTTTCAAGGTTCCCAAGTGAGAGTTTATTTATTTAATCAAAACATTTGGAAGAATTGATTGATTAATTTATTTTAAATGTCATGATCCTGTTGTACATTTTGTTTACAATATTAAACCTCTGTTTGGTGCAATTTTTGATTGATTTGGTTTCATACAGATGGTTCTGCATTGGTTATGATTCAGAAATAAAGAGGTTTTTTCATTCAGAATTTTCTTTATTCAAATTCATTCAAAATGTTCTAAAAATCTAAGCAAACAGAAATGATAAAGGCAGTATCATGAATCGAATTGAAATAGTCACCGGTGTATATCGTTATACCCCTAGTAATATGTAATTTAGCCAACAGTACTAAATGGGAGGCTGCAATCTGCTGTTAGAATATACAGTATCCTATAGTTTACCTCCATAATGACTGTATATGGATGTAATTTCCAAATTATTTGCTTCCATAAAATTTTCTCTAGTGTGTTTTTTTTCCTATTGTCCAGGTCATGTCCAGTAATTTATGACACCAGAAAGGTTAAAATGATGTGACCTCCATAACATAAGTTTTATCTAAACATTCAGTGCATCTTTTATGGAGTAAAATCAGTGTGGTCATTATGCAAGCATTATGAGTTCAAGTGGCATCACATAAGCAACACTCCTGATAAACACATTTCAGGCACATTTAAGCACTAAGTGCTGTAGAAAAATACTGTGGTCAAATATCAGCAGTTAAACTATGATTATGGGTCAAATAACAAGCCAGATTCACCATAGAATGGAATAATGCACTCTATTAAGCAGAGCATGACCTGAATTCATATTAAAACAATACAAAATTGGTGTTAATAGTGTTAATAGTACTATTTTTATTGTGAAAGGTTGGTGTGGTTATATATAATGATAGTAATAATAATAGGAGATGTATCCTATTATGTAAAAAAAAGAAGATTCTTCTCAGGCAGGCCATAAGTAATAAAGCAGGAAAAAAATAGAATAAATAAAAAGTAAGAATAAAAATCCAGAATGCAGTATAGAGTAGTAACAGCAAAAGTAAAGTAATAGCATCCAGTACCCCCCAGTTTCACAAGCAATGCTCACTATTTACCAAATACCAAAATCAAGTACATATAAATGACATCTTATGCAATGTGTAGAACTGCGTCCCATCCAGTGTGTAGTCCTACCTCACACCAGTGTTCCAGGACTAGACTCCGAATTCACTGAGACTTAATACAGAAATTTAATAATACTGTAATAAATGATATAATAAATGAGCACTTTCTTCAGTAGTGTATGAAAGTGCTTTAAGAAGACGCCTCCTCAGTTGTAGAAAACAGTCATTATTTATTACTCACTCATCACCTGAGGTTAATAATTTAAAAGAAAGAATTAATCACCAGTTTTATTAGGTGCAGGACAAGCTATAATTAAAAATCAAACATTTAATTAAATATGTTGTTCTTGTTTATGTAGCTATGACTGAAGGTTGACTGGTAGATTGAAATGACTAGATTGTGTTCGATCAAGTCAAATAAGCAGTATTATTCAACTAAATAACATGGGTATACCAACATAAATATGTTATGTTATAATTTGCTAGTAGTTTTTAAAAAGAAAACTTCTTGCTTCACAAGAAGTATTATGTTAAATTAGAAGTTTTGTAAAAATTCATAGTAATTGTTTAAATTACTCATTCAGTGCAGCATTTGGAGGTATGAGTGTACTTTGTCTTATTCTTGTTTGTCTTGTCTCGACCTATGGAGGAGAAGCCTTTACTATTGCCACACATACGTTACAGCTGAGGAGGTTGGGGTCAGGGCTCAGGGGCAGCTTTGATATGGCACCCTTGGAGCAGACAGGGTTTAAGGGCCATGCTCAAGGGCCCAACAGTGGCAGTGCTTTGGCTTGAACCCCAATCTTCCAATCAACAACCCAGAGCCTTAACCAGTTGAGCTACCACTGCCCCAG
The DNA here is from genome assembly GCA_033459395.1 of Hemibagrus guttatus. Classification (NCBI taxonomy): domain Eukaryota; kingdom Metazoa; phylum Chordata; class Actinopteri; order Siluriformes; family Bagridae; genus Hemibagrus; species Hemibagrus guttatus. Next base: position 15,267,583 of record JAUCMX010000007.1, read on the forward strand.
TGTCTTTTTATTTGTTGTCTGCCTCATGTGTGTTCATTACTCAGACATGTTTTCAGTTTGCCCTTTCATTACTTTGTATGTTTAAACCCTTGTGTTTCTGTGTTCAGTGTGAAGTATTTTTCAGTGTTTTGCCTACCTGGCATTACCTGACCCCTTTCTGTTCTGTGTTGCGATTCTCCAGTTAGTTCTTCCTTTACTGTTCGCTGATCTCCCAACCTCTGGCTGTGTTGCCTTCCTTTCATGATTTTTATTTGTGGTTTGGATTTGTTTGCCTGCTATTCTAATAAATGCCTAACCACACATACATCCGTCACAGCTCTGACACAAGACAGCCTGCATATATATATATATATATATATATATATATATATATATATATATATATATATATATATATATATATATATATGAATAATGAGTTATTATAGAGCATTTCTATAATTTTATGGAAATCATAGCCTGACATAAAGGTAATACATAATACAGTTCCATGCTGATTTATAGAGAAATACTTTAATTTTAATACTGTGAATACTTTTTTTTAGTAAAGATAGTATTTACTTTCTGTATATGTACATTTGATCGTTAAAGCAGTATGAAACTGTATTACATCATTATTATTGCAATTATGTTATGTTAAGATTTCCATCAAATTATAGTGCTCGGTAGAAGTATGTACTTTTCAGTGTCACTAATGGCAAAGAACCAGAAGATATCTTAATGTCAGTGCGATGCCAAACTAGGAACACTGAAAATTTGATGTCAAGCCACTCAATTGTAGTTAGCTAAAGTAACAGAAACATAAAATGTATCTAAAACTTGTGTTCATCATTTCAACATCACCTTGTAATAAGTTGAAATTGTACTGATCAAACATTTTTGCAAGATATGTCTAAATACCAATATGTGATTTGTAGAAAAACCTGCCTACACAAGGCGGTATGTTCACATGGCTTATGGTTGCTGGAAGACAAGCTCAGCATTGAGGTCTCTTTAGAAGTGTGCTGCTGTAGAGGTGTTTTGGTGGTCTTCAGTTTGAAAGATCTTACTAATGTACATGTTTGAGCTTTTGGTAAGCAGGATCCAGTTTTGTACTTTCCTAATCATCAAGATAGGACTTGATTTAAGACCCTCCCTGGAATGTTGAACGGGACAAGTGATGTACAGTGTAATAAATTTAGCACTCACGTGAGCATTCTGTGCGAGATGTTAATAATTGAAAGGAATCTGTTCCAATTAATGTGTCTCCTTCATTTTAAATCCCTATTTAAATTCCCTTATCTGGGTCACAGGAACAGTGGGATAAAATAAATTAGCTTCTTTAAATCATTAAGTTTTAACAAGTGGGTTACAACACCAGAGAGTCTCCCTTATGCCTGCGAAGGCTGGGAAAGCATCTCCTGGGTATTTGGTGTAGCAGAAGTGAGCAGGATGTTGCAAAGACACAGCTCTGTGGGGACATCAAAATCCAGCTTGCTCTTGTCTAAGCGCTTTTTTCCTGGATGATGGGAATTTGTTCATTATTTATAATGTCACATTGGTACAGGGACCTCATTATGCCTTGACAGGTCATTTGAGTTGGGTGCATTTCAGCTGGCAAAAAAAAAACAAAAAAACGATACTTGACTGGAGAATTCTCAAGTGGGGAGAGCACAGCTCCTGCCAGATATTAAGTTGGATATTCATAGACACCCTTGAGAGTCCCCATCATTTCTCCCTTCTCATTTTGTACCACCTCTACCCTGAACAAAGACATCCAATCCAAAATGCTCCACAAGGGCATTAAACTATAACTTCCATGTTGCACTTTGTATTTCTAATATTTATTTTTTTAATCAGTAGCAAGAGCAGCAGCCACAGGGGGCAGAGGAATCCCATGGTAATCTGCAGCATTTTTCACAGGTAATCATATAGGTGCTTTGTTAGGCTTAAAATAGGATCCAATAGCAGTGACTGCTGAAAGGTGGCAGGCTGACACCATTTTAAAGAGACATTTTGAATGGTATTCTATCAACGCAGCAAAAAGCTGAGAGACCTTATATTCCCTGGGTTCATCCACCTTCTCATACACAGGAGCTCAACTCCAAACCTGCTTGGGTAGATTCTGCTTTCTGAGGAATACAAAAAAATCCTCCAGTCTTATTTTTATCACCCCCCACATAGCGAGATCAAGCTGCGATACATCAACACTGTATTTCAATTCAACACACTACATGGAATTAGATTAGAATTGGATCTGAGATTAATTGCAGGTTTGATGAACAAATTTCTAGCAAACCTATGTATCTGAGAATGCATGTGGAGATAAAAATGTGTTTTAATGTGCTTAAAATGTAGAATGGAATGGAATTCACCACATACAGCACCCTTTTATGTTATCTGCTGCAGCTGAATTAGGTGTTAGGCCTTTCTGAGAAATTTTGCCTGACACTTCAATGCGGTCTGAATCCCCCTCCGGTACTTCAGACCCAGTCAGATCTGTTAGCTTGTTTTGTTCTTGCAGGTTTGAAAACTGCAGCCTTTTATGTTTTATTCTGCATTGCTCCTGCTGTTCACCTTTTCAAATGACCCGATTCATACTACACTGGCAAATGAGTGATCAGTAAATAAATTGTGCTCATATTTGTTATCTAGAGAGTTGGCAGGAACTTCAGATTATTTTTTTGTTGTTTTGTGGGATTCATCTGACATTTGTCTCATTTTCTTTGCGCTTCTCTGTGGAAAATTTAATGAATTCAGTTCTTGCAAAAATCTCATTTTTTCAGGAAATGCACAAAAACAAACAAGGTAACGATCAAAGTAATTGTTCTTAAACACATGGTACTTTGAATGTAGAATTGTGCTGGGGAAAACAGTTGAGGCTTCTCAGCTGAGCTTTGGTCCACATTTAACCGGCTGCTGAATAAAAACAGCAGAACAGAGCAATAGCACGTGGTTGTGTGCCGAGGTAAGACAGTTCTTAGCATAAAAACCTAGAAACTCAGACACTGCTTTTCTGGGATCCTATGGCAGATTTATGTACAATTTATTTTAATGGAATGACAGATTAAGGCTCATTAGAAAACAGGATTTTAATACGTCATTTTGAGTCCTGCCCAGAAGCCATGTGAATTCATTGAGAGTGTGGGCGAGAGGCGTTTTGCATAATTAAAAAAAAAACATATCAACCATCTCACTGAAACTTTAATGAACATTACTGACATGGCATGAAGTTGGTGTACCAATCCATCCACCATGTCTTTATGGAACCTCACTTTGTGCTCAGGGGCACTGTTGTGTTAGAACCGGCTTGGGTCTGTTCATTCCATAAAGAGAAATCTCAAAGACATTCGAGACAATTGTGTGACATCAGTTTGCTGAAGGCCAACATATGAGCGTTAAGATCAGGTGTCTACATACTTTTGTCCAAATAGTGTGTTTGTGTATTTGTCCATAACAGTTGTGCTTCATCTGTTTTAAAAAGCTGTCACTGTTGAGTAACTAATGAGTAGCCTGATTGACTCCCTTTTTTAAGAAACACATACATTAACAGACAGAGGCATTGGTGGCTCAGTGGTAGGTTTCTCGCCTATCATGCGGAAGGCCCGGGTTTGATCCCCAGCCACTGGATGCAGTGCCGGTCCCAAGCCCGGAAAAATGGGAGGGTTGTGTCAGGAAGGGCATCCGGCGTAAAACATTTGCCAAGTTGATGTGCGGACCAGTTGGTCCGCTGTGGCGACCCCGAACAGGGAGCAGCCGAAAGCAACATACATACATTAACAGACAGATTCTGTTATTTATACATTACAATATTAGTGGAGAAAAGTCAAGCACAGTCAAGCACATCTTGCCACAACAGAGGCAGAAAAATTACATTAATATATGGTAAATAATAGATTTGCTCATACAGTTAGGGTCATACATTTACATACACCTTGCAAAATCTGCAAAATGTTAATCATTTTATAAAAATGATAGAGATTATAACAAAAAAAGGATTTTTTAAATCATTTTTTAAAGAATTTACACAAATAAACCAGTTCAAAAGTTTACATACGCTTGATTCTTAATACTGTCTGTTGTTACATGGGAGATCAATGAATTTAGTCACTTGCTTGTTCTGAGCAGTTAAACCTCAGAAAAACCATGCACATTCTTTGCTTTTCTAGCATTTTCTGACCCCTGGCCAATAAAGGCTATATGATTTTGAGATCCATCTTTTTACACTGAGGGCAACTGAGGGATTTATACACAACTATTACAAAAAGTGCAAACATTCACTGATTGTCAAGAAGGAAATATAATCCATTAAGAGCCAGGGGAATGTAAACATTTTAACCGGATGATCAATGTACATTGATATTATTTTGTTTAATCTGCCCTTTAGAATCTGCATATGGTATTTACATGTTTCCCAGAACACAAAATGATAACAATTTACACTGAACATCATAAATGCAGTTATTTTTGTGTCTTTTAGGCTATATGGAAACATCTATTATGTGAAATAACTTATTCAGGGCCAAACTGAATAAAAACGAAATGCAATTTTTATGATCTTATTTAAAAAAGATTAACATTTAGCAGATTCTGGCAGGCTTATGCAAACTTATCACCTCAATTATATATCTGAAGCCACAGACCATCCACTTGAATATATACAGCTGTAGAAAGGACATTATTTATAATCACACTATCTGGTGTCACCCCAATGAGGATGAGTTCCATTTTTAATATGGTTTCTCTCAAGGTTTTTATATCGTCTCAGGGAGTTTTTCTTACCACTGTTGCCTCAGGCTTGCTCATTAGGGATAAATATAAATTTAATTTTGAACATTGCACCAAATCAAACTCATACCAAACAAATAGGAAAAAGTTCCAATATAATGATATTATTTATAAATAATATATAGTATATAAAGATATCATATAAATAATATTATTTATTGCCATTTCATACTTCCAGAGGATTTATCTTAAATTTATTTAAATAAAATTAGAACTCACATGCACTGGTAAGATAATTATATCTTGACAATTCATATAAAACGACATTTTATATACGATTAATTTATGTATTTGTAATCTCTTTCCTTGAGTGGTTAGAAATGAGTAAAAAGATCAATATTCGGTCAATAATCCTGAGACTCATAAGTGTGGGAAACTGTTAATTAATCTACTGTACTGTAGGCTCACAGAGAAAAAAAGCACAAGCAATCACCAGCCCACGTTTTTCTAAATAATGATGGTGATAAAGGTGAAATACAGTACATCAGGAGTAATAAAACAAGGCCAGGGTGATGTGCAATACCGTATTGCTTTTAAAGCAGCAGGATAATGCAGATGAATACTAAAACATTAATCCTGTACAGGCATTAAAATAGATTACAGTGTTTTCTCTTACACAACAAAAAGTAAACAGTTTGGCACAGGAAAAGAATTTTTGCCTCCAGCTTATGTTTTTATATGGGTCTTGAGTTTGACATATAGCCAAAGTTCAAGAGACTTTAATGTGTTTTAATTAGACGACTTGGTTTAAGGCTCGAACAAGCGTCCATGGGTATGAGAAAGACTCTGTATAACAAAAAACGGGTTAGGTACACTTCTTCTTCTGGAATTCAAATTTGCACATGATTCACTGTTGATGTTTATATGTAGTAGCCCACTGAAATTGCAGCTGATGCTTACAGTAATTACAGTGCAGTTTTAGTCGGTTGGAGTGTTTTCTTTGTAATTTACCAACAAGTTTACCATAATCTCAATATGTGTTCTCGCTTCTCATTTTCTCTTATTTCCACTGCCTGTGAAAACATTTAACTTGTTTCCTGGCTAAATTGTTTGCCTCTAAAATAAGCTAGTTTATTAATTTACTGTATTTTCTCCAGTTGCCTAGCAACAGTATTTTATAACCATTCGAGTGGCGAGCGTATCGACACTGCCGACACTTTCCTGTGTGGAAATCACAAATTTATGAGTTCAATCTGAAGTCACAATAAGTTTACGTCCTCTAAAACAAATAGCTGGTATCCATAGAAACTAACATAAGGAACCAATCCAAACTCTTCAAGAAGCATCCAGACAAATTAAATCGAGTTCGGTGTCTCCAAATAAGCAGACCAAGCTGGGAAAATGTTGGGCATCAGCCTGGTATATGCAAACAGCCTGATGAAAATAAATAAAGAAAGAAAAAGTGAGTTAGAATATGTCCTTTGTCTCACCACTGGCAGTTAGCCTACACATTATTTACTGAAACTCAATACTACAACGAACATATTACTGCACACACAGTGCATTTACTCTTTTTTTCCTCAAATAGCCCTCTCAAGCTGATGCTTAAGGTATTTTTCCCAGCACCCCCTGCTTTTTTCTTGTGAATAATTTACTAATACAGTGGTTTACCATCCAGTATAAAATAACTTGTACTATACACTGAAAAAGAATGCACCTTAAACAACGGTTAATGAAATGATATCTAAGGTTCTGATTGCTCTTGCTTTGGAGAGCATGTGGCAAATGCATCAGGACATTTGGATTGCTCAAATAGCCCGGTCTAACCGACTTGTTATAAAATGCATAATGCGTTCTGATTTCTGTTGTTTACTACTCTGCTTTTCGAATAGAACACAGCAAAAAAACAAAAAACAAATTTTGTGTAGGCACAGCTACATCGTTGCCACAGTAAGATTTTTCTGTTGCTTGTTTATATGGAAAAAGATTCACACAGAAGCCTAGTGTGCTTATGTAAATGCTTGACTTTTGTTATGCTAATCATAACCCCCGCCATCCCAATCATTTTCAGCAGAAGCTGTTAAATCTCTCTAACACTATCTCTGTGTTGTGTGGTGCTGTGTTTTTTGGGGAGTATGAATAAATACAAAGATGTACCTTCAGTCAAAAGAAGGAGCTTTGAGGGTAGAGACATTGTGACAATTACAAAGAAAAAGCAAAAGTTTCCCAACCTTTTACTTTTCTAAATTAAATGTTTGATTTTCATTTATAGCTTCTCCTACATCTAATGGAGCTGGTGATTAAATTTTCTCTGTTTAGGGAGCAGTGTTACTCCCTTGTGCAGCCTATCCTACTGTGCAAATTACGCTCTTCAAAGTTTAGAAACCAAAAAGTAAAGGCATGGACCTTTTAGAAGTCCAACATATTTTAGTAAACTGCATGCACTAATTGCCCAACTGTTTGTGGAAATCTGACAATCCTATATTCCAGAGATTCAAGAACAAAATTGTCTACGATGTCATTGTATGCAGTAGCAGTGTCATTTCTCCTCACTGGAACTAAGTGGCCTAATTTTTTTTTCCAGCATGACAGTGCCCCTATGCACAAAGCAAATGCCATGAAGACATGGTTTAACAAGATTGGTGTGGAAGAACTCGAGTGTCCTTCACAGAGCCCTGACCTCACACACCAGTACTTGACCTCACTGATGCTCTTATGGATAAATGGGAAGAAATCCACCCAGTCACACTCCAAAATACTAGTGGAAAGCGTTTCCCAAAGAGGGGAGGTTATTATACCAGTAAAGATGGACTAAATCTGGAATGGGATGATCAACAAGCACAAAAACAGAATGTGTGATGGTCAGCTGTCCACTGGAGTATATCTTATCTATAATAAAAATTGATAATCTTTACTGTGATTTAAATGTCACAACAAACTCTCTTGCTAAGGAAGTATGAAACATTTTTGCATAAGTGCACAAATAAATAAAATCAGTAAGTGAGAATGAAGATTATTGGAGAGCACTACATGAACAGATGAGTGGGTGGATCCATTGTTCTTTTCTTTATAAGTTGACCAATTTTAATATTTAATTTGTTATCCAGAATGTTTGAAATGAATTTTCATAATAATAATAATAATAATAATAATAATAATAATAATAATAATAATAATGACAATAAATTTTGTTATTTTTGGTAGTGTTATTATTGTATTGGCAGGACATAAAGAGACTCAGATGAAACTAGCTGGCCACGTGATCTGTCATGATTTGCACATAAGAGAGGTTCAAATTTCTTTTCATTATCGCTTGGCTACAGAAGATATCGCCAAACAGAAATGAAAGCACTCATTTAAGCACACTCATTTGCTCACATTTGACAGGCGGATGATCTCCACAAAGGGGAGTAATTACTTATGTTGCTCGTGTATGCGTCATTATTGAAAGGGAGGAAACTGACACAAATCTGAACCAGCAGGATCTGATAAATGCACATATATTTGCACATACTCACAAAGGCACGAATCTCATCCTACACAAAAACACAAGGTACATTGCATCCTTACTGTATGACAACAACCGTATTTTTTATTAATCATCAGCATTCAGTCAAACAGCCTAACATTAAAAGCATTCATCTATATGTTTAAGTATGGCATGTCAGGTTTAGTTTTAAATATAATATGCACATTTGTCATTCAAGTGCTTCTTACTGACAGCAGAGTTTGTCACATTATGTATACAGAGCTGTCAATCATCTCTAAACACATCTTAAAAATCTCTTAAATTGTTGTTAACTGCAGAGCAACGTCTACATTTAAACAACAACAAGCTTCGGTTATTTCATCTAGAAAAACTAATATTCAGTTCAGACCTACAAACACCAGCCAGAAACTACAGACGAAAATGATGCAATCATACAGAATACCTGTTTTTTCAAATCAGTGACATTTATTTTTCACTATGCATCAAGGAACAAGGTAAATAAATAAACCAGTAAATAATTTCTTACATTTATGCATTGTTTTCTAGGTAATTTAAACAGCAGACAACTGAATCCACTCTGTGACAGCTGCGCTCGCAACAAACACCTGCTGTATTGTAAAAAATCATACAATTAAGTGTAGTGCATGTTATTACATTGTGTTATTTCATTTGTTTCATTATTTGCATTCATGTGACTGGATATGCTGTGATATTTTTTTTTCACATTTGTGTTCTCGGATATGTTCAGGGTTTTGTTCTATTCATTTGTTTTGCACTTCATGGCTCCTGAAAAAAAAACAACCTTTAAAGGTCAACCGTTTAAAAGCTGTTTTAACACGTGAATTAATCGAGAAGGGTTTCTTATGCTGAAAAGTTCTCATTCAAAGAAATATTACTTTTTAGATTGGCATTTTAAGCCCAGTTTTGGCACGTGTTGATTTCTTGGGCAATACAGTTTCAAAGAAGCAGAAACAGGGTTAAACTGGTTGTTATGTCATGCTGTATGACTTAAAGATGCTGGAACGGCTCTGGACAAAACTATTCACTTCATCAGTGATCTACTGATAATTATTAAGTCCATATGTGCACTTGGGTATGCAGTTAAATGAAGTGGCCTTCTATAACCATCTGCCTCATAACAGAAACTACTATTGTCACTGTAGAGAGCATTGTGTGAGCTGTACTCACTTTATTGGCCTCCACATTGCTTTTATTACTCCTGATTTTATTTTCAGTGCAGAGTTAGATCATTTAAATTTGGTCTTCGTACAACACAAGCACTTTTCTTGTCCACTTGAAGTCTGACCTGTGCACCATGGTGCTTACAGTGTGAGTATTAATTAACACTGCTATTAAATCCTGAGTTTATTTGGGGGCTGGTGAGTTGGGGGAAGGGGGTTGCATTCTATCTTGTTTTCATCTCTACTTTGTACACACCTCTCCTCACTTCCCCTTCTATTCCTTTCCTCATCCTCCAGGCCACCCAAATGTGCTGCAGTGATGAATAAAACAACAGGCACGTTTGTGCTGACTCTCTCTGTTTTAAATGAACCAGCAGACAAGTGGGGCTATACTTTCAAACATCTTTGCTTTGCACACACACACACGCACGCACGCACGCACGCACGCACGCACGCACACACACACACACACACACACACACACACACACACACACACACACACACACACACACACACACACACACAGATTGGCCAACAGCAGAAGGTCAAACTGCTCTGGGTGGCTTGGCTCAGTTGAAACTTGTTCTTGCCATCACCAGGGCTCTTTGTGGCATAAATATTGGAGATAATACACTTCGGCTCTCTCAGAGCCAGAAAGCCTGTCATGAGGCTTAAAGTGGAAGCCCATGGCCAGTTAATTCTTTACAGATCTCTTTTAAGCCCTGTTCATATTGTGCTCAATATGCTTGGAAATAGCAGTTTTTCCTAAGCACTGTCTTCTTCTCAGCTTGTTCTACAGTCACAATTGCTGTACCCCTTATCTCATCTCTTCTCTCCTCTCATCTTATGCTAACCTTCATTACAAAGGCCATGCTAAGATTCCTCATACATCAGTGTCATTCATTCATTCATTGTCTACCGCTTATCCGAACTATTCTCGGGTCACGGGGAGCCTGTGCCTATCTCAGGCGTCATTGGGCATCAAGGCAGGATACACCCTGGACGGAGTGCCAACCCATCGCAGGGCACACACACACTCTCATTCACTCACGCAATCATGCACTACGGACAATTTAGAGATGCCAATCAACCTACCATGCATGTCTTTGGATTGGGGGAGGAAACTGGAGTACCCGGGGAGAACATGCAAACTCCACACACACATGGCAGAGGCGGGAATCGAACCCCCAACCCTGGAGGTGTGAAGCAAACGTGCTAACCACTAAGCCACCGTGCCCCCCTGCATCAGTGTTGAGTGAGCTAAATCCTATTTCTGCCCCTTGCAGTAGCAAAATGCACTTACTAAATATATTAATATTGACAGCCAATAAGCCAATTAACATCTTTTTGGACACACTGACCCACGTTAATAGGGAAGATGACTAGCTATTGTCTTCAGCAATACCGTCTTCAAATATGAGTTATTACTTCGGCTCTCTCATTGGTTGTATTGGTTTTGTGCTGGCTTGGGTTAATAGGCGGTTGCCTGTTCTTTGATATGGCAATAATGATAATGGTGCTTCTACGTGTCCATTGTCACAGTCTGTGCCTGATTGTGCTGTAATGAAAGTCATTCATGGCGTCTGAGAGGATTTCAGAGAAAACTAACCTCGGTTCTGATTTAAACAGTAGCACTCATTGCACGCCTCATTTACAACACGTTTAAGATCTGGAGTGAGTGAATTACTATAAATCTAAGCAGATAGCTTGCTAGTCTGTACCTGCACTTCACCAGAATACGTGCTTGGTGTTGCAATTCATTAGAGACTAAGGGTAAAAGAACAATCCTGCTCGTAAAAGTCTCACAAAACACATAACATAACAAAAGACTGCCATGATATGGCTCTACTGTGTGAACATTATAACAGCCAGTGGACCCCTGAACTTTGAATGGTGCCATATAAGCCAGCTATATCAACCAGTTAAAGCAGTATTGGCAAGGACACAACCAGAGTGTGAGCTGAGAGCAGGCAGGAGCCAGGAGTGGCACTGATCCCTCTGCCCTACGGAGAGATGACGCTCCTTCTGCAACCCTCTGGGTCTTTATCTCCCTCTTGCCTTGGTGGTTAAGCATCAGTGTTGTGGTTGTCTTTTAATGATGCCAAAGGACTCTGGCCCCTCTAAGCTGGGTTTGATTAAATATCGGACGCAGAGATCGCTGCAGGAGAGGACTGTGATGAGGAATATGGAGCAGAATCCAGAGTAGCTCAATGCACGTACAATGAACAGAAATTAATTTATATTGTAATAATGTGTAGTAGTTTGAAGCCAGATGGATCGAAGGAACACATCCTGATTCTTGTGGCAGGGATTATGTCTTTGGGGATTTATTAAAAAAAGGGTAAAAAAGTCTCAGGGTGGATATTATGCAGCAAGTCTCTGCACTGTCAGTGAGACAATGCTATGCAGCTATTTAAGCCCTTTAATATTTGTGCGAGTCTCCTACCTGAATGCCAATGGACCAGCACAGTAAGACAGCAAGTGCTGTTGATAAGCATTGTGTTGCTTAGCTACTAAGTCAGTTCAAGGTGTTGCAAGAGAATGCAGTTTACATAATGCCAATGATGCATCAATTAATTATTACACTTGTGCATAAACCGTCATTTAATCATAAGATGATTATGTTATTATGTTAATCAGTGACAAGTAGCTGTGATTTATCACATCCTTCTGAATATCTTTCCATCAAGCATTGAAAAATACTTCCTCTGCCTCTCACAGACTGCAAGACAAGATCTGCATTGGAAGGCCCAGTCTCAGATTTTCTCACACAGTTCTTTTATACCTGCCATTTCCCATTAAGCTCCTTCAAAAGCTTTATATTCAGAAGTTGCTCAGTTAACTGTATTGACTTTTTTTGGGTTACTTTTCTTTTAGCCATGAGGGACTTCAGTAGTTCTGCCATTTTTTAATCTATTTATTGAATTTTTATCCAAATTCAGCATATAACCACCCTCCAGCATTTTGGGTTTAGGAACATCCCACTCATCTCACATTCAAATCAATTCTTCAGCTTAAATTCTTTGTTTTCATGCTGGCAGGAGAAGACATGGATTTGTGTGGCTGCAAAGCAGAAACTGAGTTATTAATGGCTGACTGTGTGTGGCGGGCCAGTGGCAGTGTGATAAACTCTGCCTGGTGTTGCTGTTTTTATATCACATTATATCAGTCCATTACTACGTGCCCCAGCCCAGCGGCCTTATTAATCCAGTCCTGTTTCGTGGCATCAGCGTGCACAACACATCCCCCTGAGAGAGATGCATTCCTGTAGCTGTAAATCTGAGGGCAGGATTCAGTAGGAACCTGATGCCAGCACCAACTAATACATTACCATGCTGCCTTCATCATCACTGCCGGCCACAGTCTGAGCTCACAGCAACTCGTACTTCACAAATGGCAGTGTTGGTGGCAGACAGTGTCCTGATATGCTCTTTGGAGATTGTCAAGCTTGATATTGCCAAATTGATAAATAAAGGATAGTTGGGCATCCGAAGAGACATTCTGTATTGATTATTGTTATGTGACTTACAGTGGGGCAAAAAAGTATTTAGTCAGCCACCAATTGTGCAAGTTCTCCCACTTAAAAAGATGAGAGAGGCCTGTAATTTTCATCATAGGTACACTTCAACTATGAGAGACAGAATGAGGAAAAAAAAAATCCAGAAAATCACATTGTCTGATTTTTAAAGAATTTATTTGCAAATTATGGTGGAAAATAAGTATTTGGTCACTTACAAAAAAGCAAGATTTCTGGCTCTCACAGACCTGTAACTTCTTCTTTAAGAGGCTCCTCTGTCCTCCACTCATTACCTGTATTAATGGCACCTGTTTGAACTCGTTATCAGTATAAAAGACACCTGTCCACAACCTCAAACAGTCAGACTCCAAACTCCACTATGGCCAAGACCAAAGAGCTGTCAAAGGACACCAGAAACAAAATTGTAGACCTGCACCAGGCTGGGAAGACTGAATCTGCAATAGGTAAGCAGCTTGGTGTGAAGAAATCAACTGTGGGAGCAATTATTAGAAAATGGAAGACATACAAGATCACTGATAATCTCCCTCGATCTGGGGCTCCACGCAAGATCTCACCCTGTGGGGTCAAAATGATCACAAGAACGGTGAGCAAAAATCCCAGAACCACACGGGGGGACCTAGTGAATGACCTGCAGAGAGCTGGGACCAAAGTAACAAAGGCTACCATCAGTAACACACTACGCCGCCAGGGACTCAAATCCTGCAGTGCCAGACGTGTCCCCCTGCTTAAGCCAGTACATGTCCGGGCCCGTCTGAAGTTTGCTAGAGAGCATTTGGATGATCCAGAAGAGGATTGGGAGAATGTCATATGGTCAGATGAAACCAAAATAGAACTTTTTGGTAAAAACTCAACTTGTCGTGTTTGGAGGAGAAAGAATGCTGAGTTGCATCCAAAGAACACCATACCTACTGTGAAGCATGGGGGTGGAAACATCATGCTTTGGGGCTGTTTTTCTGCAAAGGGACCAGGACGACTGATCCGTGTAAAGGAAAGAATGAATGGGGCCATGTATCATGAGATTTTGAGTAAAAACCTCCTTCCATCAGCAAGGGCATTGAAGATGAAACGTGGCTGGGTCTTTCAGCATGACAATGATCCCAAACACACCGCCCGGGCAACGAAGGAGTGGCTTCGTAAGAAGCATTTCAAGGTCCTGGAGTGGCCTAGCCAGTCTCCAGATCTCAACCCCATAGAAAATCTTTGGAGGGAGTTGAAAATCCGTGTTGCCCAGCGACAGCCCCAAAACATCACTGCTCTAGAGGAGATCTGCATGGAGGAATGGGCCAAACTACCAGCAACAGTGTGTAAAAACCTTGTGGCGACTTACAGAAAACGTTTGACCTCTGTCATTGCCAACAAAGGGTATATAACAAAGTATTGAGATGAACTTTTGTTATTGACCAAATACTTATTTTCCACCATAACTTGCAAATAAATTCTTTAAAAATCAGACAATGTGATTTTCTGGATTTTTTTTTCTCATTCTGTCTCTCATAGTTGAAGTGTACCTATGATGAAAATTACAGGCCTCTCTCATCTTTTTAAGTGGGAGAACTTGCACAATTGGTGGCTGACTAAATACTTTTTTGCCCCACTGTATATACGACATATACATGTTCACTCATGACAGAATAGCAGCAGTCGTCACCTAGCAGGAAGAGTCTAAATGAATTTACAAAATGAAGTACGGCATTTTACATGCTGTTGGCTGTGTGAGTTTCCTTCGGGTTCTCTGGTTTTCTCCAACCTCCCTAACGCTAGGTTAATTACTTACAGTAAATTGCCCTTAGGTGTGAATGAGTGAATGCCTTGTGATAAACTGTTGACCCATCGTCAGGTTATTCCTGGCAAATGCTCTGGATCCACCATGCTCCTGACCGAGATAAATCGGTTACTGAAGATGAATAAGCTACAGAGACTCCTCACTCGGATTAGTGTTATATTCCCATGGATTCATGAAAAATTCCTGCTTTGCCTCAGTTCTCATTATTCCTTCTAGTAGCTTAACTGTATAGTGAAAATAGCTGCACTAACTGACATGTAGGTGTAAGTGTAGAAAGTTTGGCTGGTGAAATGTAATAAGGCATTGTAAAGCATTTCATGGCCAATAGAATTAAAGCTGATGGATGTACTGCAATACATTCTTCTCTATCTACTTGAATTTGTCTGTTAGACTGCTACACATATATGGTTTGACATGTCTTTTGCTCTGCTTTCTGTTTTTAATGGCCACAAAATGGCAACCCCCTCTTCCTCCCTGTTTTTTTTTAAAATTGCAATTTAATGTGGCATCTGAAATGTTTACTATGGATTCATCTTTATTATGATGGGATATGCATCATTTTGTACACTTTTTTTTACCAGATGTAAAAAAACCTTTTAGCACATATTTTCTGTATGTATCAAGGGAGCTTGACAGAGGCAAAGGCTTTGAAAAATGTGCTGACAGAATATTTGCTTTATACCGTATACATTATTTTAACTCTCAGTACATAAAATTATCCAAAGTGTCTGATTTCGCAGTCACCTGATTACTACTCTTATGTGAGAAATGAAAGACGACCTAAAACCTACTACACAATGCTTTCTTTCCTGTGAAACTGCCTGCAACAGTGTAATTTCTGGTATCTGGAAGATTTTAAGCAACAGCATCTGTAACGATAAGAATATAATAGTGTACATGACTCAGATTTTAGTTGATTTCTTCTGGTCGTACACCAAGCTACATTTCCAAATATTGTAGATGCCACAGATGATACATGGAATGCACTTTTATCTGACACAGATTATTCTGTATACAACCTATTTTCATTTATCATAGGTATCTAATCTTATGACAGCCATATCAAAGCTCTTCACATTGTCTACTTGTTGTGACATGAGCTTATGGACATTTAAAAAGAATTAAACCCTGCGCCTCATGCAGAGTGCTTTTAGTAGAAGGTCCCAGGTGCTGTTTGCATGATTAGCTACAGTTTTTGTAAATTGAGTGCTAATGTCAGAGACATTACAAGCACACATACCATCCACATCATGCTGTGTTTTGCATTTCGCGTCCTCACACGTGTACGTCTGGCTCAGAATGTCACACCATTCGAGTTTTGAGTTGTAAATTTTGTTTTGAGTTGGTACACATTCCTTACTGTGAATTGTAAAATTAACTAGAAAAATACCAGAAAGTGTTTCAATACATACATAGAATCTTTCTAGGCTACATTTACAACTCTGTATTAAAAAGAGGACAAGTGGTCAGGTTACAGTTATGGTGCTGTTGCCCTTCACATGTCGGATATGGCCAGATATGCTATAATTCTGATCTCTGATTTATGTGTTGACGTTTGCCTTTTCCTCCACAATCCAATTGCCCAAGAGCTGCAGCCACACAAGCTTTTTGGTGCAGGACCACAGCAGCTTGTAAATCAGCATTCACAGCTGCTCTCTCTCACACACACACACACACACACACACACACACACACACACACACACACACACACACACACATGGTCTGTCATACCATGCAAGGCAAGAAGAAATGCTCTAGTTTGATCAGGTTCCAAACACACACAGAATGTCACATAAAATTCATAAGAGTCTTTGAACTTCAGTAACTACTAACTACTTACTAGTTTTGTTATAGCTTGTCCTTGTTTATAGTGAAACAACCAACAACATCTTAATACACAAGTACTACTTTACTTAATTACAGGAGTTATAAAGATTTATATTTTTTTATAATAATAATGAAAAAAAAAACCCAACAACACACAATCAACAATTATTAAAAGAAAAAAGAAATTGATTAATCAGGAGGTAAAGTGATGCAGGGATCAGATATAAGTTTATACTATAAGATATTTTATAGATAAAATAAAGGCGTCTGCATTTGGGCAGCCAGTATGCTAAAAGTCTTCATTTGATATTTTCAGGGTTGGGGCCCTACTTTTCCTTGGGTGCCAAGAATGTGGGGACATTAACATTCAATTCACATAAGCCATGTGAAAAATATGAGAATTGTGGGCACACACAGAAGATCACCCAAGAGACAAGCCAAGAGATCATCGCCATGTCCTCAAGGCACAGGCTTATTCAAGATACAGATACTTATGTGTAAGACCATAAAGTACACTGAAAGTGCTGAAATTTTTTTAAATGACATTTTAAGGAACAGGCAACCAGTTAAATTTATAAAGGACAGGGGATATAGATTTTTAAGGTTTGGTTAAGAACTTCCTTTAAATATGGAGTCTTGCAGTTATTCCCTTTGCCCTCTCTCTACTTTGATGCAGTCTCCTAACCTTTGCCGTTTTCCCCTTGCCTATCATGTAGCCCTTGGTAACAGCTGTTAGACTCTGAGCCCTTTGGAAGGCAGAGGTCAGGCTGCTTAATTCTGTGCATCCCTGGAGACACAAATGGGAAGAGAAATGAGGTGGGCATAGAGGAAGCAGGAGGCAGTGACACAGGTATTGAAAAGATGAGGGCAAGGATTTGATTGTAATCTACACTGTGATATATTTTGTCCTGAGCCTCTTCAAACCCATTAGCTGATTAGGATCTGCATTAGTAACCAATCTTTTGGTGTCTAACACTTTCTGAGGACATACAAAATAGGTCCATTTCCTGATGGCATTGAAAGCATAAGTAAGAGAGGGTTTGGACTTGCACATACTCTGGATCAAACCACCATGTTTTCTGCTGCATATTTTGAGAATATTCTGAGAAGCATGTTGATACTGTCTAGTTCCTTTAATCACAGTTCTAGCCAGAAGTGCATAACCTACTCTATTTTTTCCTCCAGTTTCTCACAATTTGGTCAACTGGCAATGTCTTCTAAACAGCCAGCCTCTCCCTTATAGCACAACAACTAGCAACCAAGGGTGGTAGGGAGGGGGAAGGTTAACATATGCCTCCAGAGGCAGTAGGATGTATAAGACTCTCCTAAGGTTTGTGAAAAAATTGTGGTCATGATCCATCAAACAAGATTAACATAGGTAAATATTTCAGAGTCACACAGACTCAGTGAGGCAGTCTGAGCACACTAAGGGAACTAGAAAACAAGACTAGGGGAACACTTATCCATTATTCAGCATATCTTATATCTTCACCAGCTATCCGCCTTATACTTCAGTAAACACGCAAGGCTGACTTATCACTGACAATAGAACAGGCT
Source organism: Hemibagrus guttatus (assembly GCA_033459395.1). Lineage (NCBI taxonomy): Eukaryota > Metazoa > Chordata > Actinopteri > Siluriformes > Bagridae > Hemibagrus > Hemibagrus guttatus. Next base: position 15,285,670 of record JAUCMX010000007.1, read on the forward strand.
GTAATGAGTAAAAGCCTTGGTCAGGGTGGAGCCTGGAGCAGAACCATGCTACACCAGGAGACAGAGGTACATAACATGGATGCGGTTGAAAGGTATTTAATCATCAACTAATAATGCATATTTTATACTGTAACAATGTCAATAGATAACAGGATCATGTACATTCAGTCATATTAAAATGCACACAAAAGAAACAATGCCACTGGAACAGTTTTTTTCCCCTGTATATCTCTTAATTAGAGCTTAGATTTAAATTCTGATTGTTTTATTTTAGTTTCTATCCACACAGGTGACGCAAGTGCTGCTAAGGGTGAGCTGTATCTTCAGTGTACATTTTTGAAACCTCCACGTTGAGCTGTTTCTATGGCAACTCAGCAACAGATAAAAGATGTTTGTATGATGTTTTGCGGGGGATTAAAAGAAAAAGTATGCGTCTTTATGGCAGCGTGGAGGGAGAACTGTCTTCTGAAAGTTCTTTCAGCTTTTTCAACCTCTGAGAACAGTGACTGTACTTAAGAATCACACCACTGATCACAGGCTTTCATTTGGCAGATGTCTTTGGTACATGAGTTTGTCTTGCAGAATGGGACATGAAGCTCGTTTTTCTTTCTGCTTAGCTTTATCAAAGTTTGACTACTGCATGATAAGGATTCTGTGACTTGTAATTACATAATTTAAACTGGTTCATCTATTTAAATTTTATGTTAAAATGTAATTTTTATATTATAAAATAAAATAAATAAAATTGAATATAAAAAATACAATTTTTATATAAAATTTTAACTGGTACATCTATCTATCACAATGAGTTAGTGGTTAGTATGTTTAACTCACACCTCTGTGGTTGGGGATTTGATTCCTGTCTCTGAACTGTGGTTACTTTTCCCAGGTATGTGGGGTAGGTGGTCGCCCCAGTGGTTAAGGCTTTGGGTTGTTGATCAGAAGAACTGTTGGACTCTTAAGCAAGGCCCTTAACCCTCTGTGCTGAGGGTTCTGAATCATGGCTAATCATGTGTTCTGACCCCAACTTATGCATGTGATATGTGAAAAAAAATTACACTGTGCTGTAATGTATATGTGACCAAAAAATAGGCTAATGGCTTCATATTGGCATTTTTTAAATTGTCTGTAGCGTATGAGTGTGTGTCTGTAGTGTCTGAGATGCCCTGTGATGGGTTTCCACCCTTTCTATAGGAAATTGCACTTGTGTTATGAGTCCCTGGGATAAGCTCCAGGCTCCAGCAGCTCAGCAGTGTTTTGCATCCACCTAACCCTAATCCTAACTTTACTATTTTAATCAACTGCTTTTGTGTAAAAACAACAACAACAACAACAAGAACAACAACACTTTGGCATTAGCTGCATATGATGATCAACCATTGCACTGAATGAAACCATTATGCTGACCTAATAGCTTCTTTATTCAGTCCATTTTTTCCTTCAGAATAAACCCAAGCACACAGGCAGAAGCATGCAAACCATTTTTTGTGTGTGTTGTTAAATAAGGATTATAGCATTTTGTGGTAAACTTGCAAATGCCATATTGTGTACCTAAAGAGAGTTTGAAATTTTAACTATTACTCATTTCATAATTTCACTTAAATTCCAGGGGCCATATTTGATGAGTCTGCCAAAAAGGATGACGAGGTGTTCCGGATGGCGGTGGCTGACCTCAACCTCAACAACGAGATCCTTGAGACGGAGAAGATCACCTTCTCGGTTGAGTTTGTGGATGGGAACAACCCCTTCCAGGCAGTGCAGGAAGGTAGGTTTTCTCTCAGATACACTTCCTTCTGATTGCTTTGGCACTGAACTATTGAACAGAGGCATTTATTTCACTGAAAACTGTGCAGGTGAAAGTATCTAAGCTAAAATGAGGAGGACCCAAATAAATAATAAGTCTTATTTCTACTGCAAATAGAAGTTAGTAACTCAAAGCTGTTTTTTCTTTACAAGGCTTTAATGATGGAATGCAGCAGGGCACAAAAGCTTTAGCTGTCATGATCATTAGAACAACCAACACCAATTATCTTTCATCACAGCAATTAATTGCAAATATTTTGATACTTTAAAATCAGTGTACGAAATTCAAAGTAAATTCACCAAACGGACAGGCTGATTGTACATTAAATGATTTAAAAGTGCATGGAGTACATGAGGCCTGGATACACTTTTCAAACGCTTCACTGATGTGGGTGCTAACCTTCAGTTTCTGAACACTTCACTTTATACACATCGAACCGTTTGACAGATGCTGTGGACAAGGACGATGGAACAAAATAAGGCACGTCTTTAACCCTGTGCATCAGGAGAATACTTTGCAAGTAGACACAGGCAGTGCAGTTACAGTTTGTGTTTATCTGTGTGTTTAATTCAATGTCTCAATTTCAATTTAATTTTTATTTAGATTGTGTGTGTTTAATTGGGCATCACGGTGTAGTCAGTAGCATCTTTACAGCTTCTTTACAGCTCCATGGTCCCCAGTTCATTCCTGAGCTCACTGTTGATGTGGAGTCATGTTCTCTCCAGATTCTCCTGTTTCCTCCAATATGCCATTTTCAGTTTTTCTCAATAATATGCCAGTAGGTGGATTGGCTTAGGCAAATTGCTGCTAAGTGAGAGTGGATATGTGAATGTATATGTGCATTATACCCTGTGATAGATTGACATCCTGTCCCATCTCACCCAGTGTTCCTGGCATAGGTACTGGATACTGTAAGTTTTTATTTCATGTAATTTTTTTGTACTATTTTCTCATTTTACAGTTCATAGTACTAAATAGACCAGCTTTTCCTTGTGTCAGTGCTAAGAAATTCCTCTGGTTAGTTAACAAGGTTCAGAATGTATGCATGTGTTTTGGATTGTTATAAAGCTGCCATGAGCTGACGCAGGTAAAATCCAGTAGTCAGAATCTGAGGGATACTGTGGTGCTGGACATGTAGATGAACTTATTCCAAGTGTGACATTTAAAATTAAACGTTTAATAAAGTTTGTAATATTATGTTGCAGTAAAAATACTAAGCAAATAGAACATTTGTTATTTGGTCTAGTAGAACTAATTTCAGTCTGTCATTATCCGGTAGATTTCTTGACATTAATCTAAATTCTGATAAAGCTAGCAGTTAGTTGCTAAGAAACATGTAAAGAGTTAAGCTAGCAGTTCATCAAAGTACAAAGAGTTAAGCTAGAAATTAAGCAATATATAAAGAACAGATTTACTGTTCACATGTTCACTGGTAATGTGTTATTCCTCAAATATTCATCTTTCTTATACCATATGTAATTTCTAGGAAATTATCAGTGCAAACTTTTAGTTTGTTATTGGCTCATTGTGCAGCATGACTGTGTATTAGATTGTCACATTGTAAAAAACATTAAGCATGAATGCAGCGAATTTAGCATACTGTTGTTTTGTTCATTAATTTAAAAAAATCATGCTCTATTGTTGAGTCATGCAAGACAAGGGAGCAGTTTCTGGTTCATATATCTACCCATCACTCATACCTACCCACACAAAAAGCAGCTTACAGAACACATCTAACCAAATCTTGCAAATACAACGGATTGTGACACAATTCTAAAAATCTTAAAGGTTATTTTAGGCCAGATTTCAGTTGGGAATGCAAGCACCCAGAGCTTTAAGTCTCCTGAATACAGCTCTTCGGCTAAAGCCAACGGTCATCGTCTCTTTGCATTACACACTGATCACCACACTACTTAAACCTTTCTGGTGCTTTTAAAGAGCTTCTTTTATTTTTCGTTTATCTGTTGCAGTTGGCTTGATTTTGCATTTCTCTGAATTTGCACCATTTCCTGACTAAGTGTTGGTTGTGAATCAGCAAACCTGCACTTAGATTTCCATTCTAGATTCTCAGTGTCACAGACACTTTTTTGTTAACTTTGATACAGCAGCTTTGGAGCTAGACTGCCTCATTAAGCAGAGTGTTAATACTCACACCTCTTTCCAGAGTATTGCCATTCTGGTAGCTTTGATAGAATCCTGAACTCCTGAAAATGTAAGTGGTTTCTATAGCAGTGTATATGGTATCTCTATTACCATCCAGAGCAATCCTCCATAGAAGCAGATCAACTTAAATTTGTCTCTGCTCGCTGGCTAAACACAATGAATGTACTGGATTTTATGCTGTTTCGATCTCTAAGCAGATTCATTTCCATTTCACTTTTCTGACCCTCAGTGTGAAACTTTTCTAGAGGACTCCATTCTTCTAAAGCCAACGATCACAAGTCATTTAAATTGACATTGTGTAGGAATTAACTTTTATATTTTTATGTAAATGTTTATTGAAAATGATACTAATATACTATTAACAGCATCAGCATCTCAGTCCACCAAACAACAAAAATCCATCACTTCTGGCCTTTGCCCTGAAAGTCTTGCCTAAGGATTTTTTTGAGATGCTGAATTAGTTAGTCCTGCCCAACTATTACTAATAAATTCTAAATTCATTTTTCATGTGTTGCGCTACGAACTTAAATATTCTGGTCTCTCCTTTTCTTTATTTCTTCTACTAACCAAATTACTGGGTACATACCCTGAGGTCCACAAGCTCCGACTCCTGCCATCCAGTCCACATGACTTGCAAATTGCCAGTATACTCTTTATTCAAAGGTGATTTGATTATCTTAGGACCAGCTCTTTAAAGCTAGCCCACTCCTGTATTATATTATTGCTCTTTGGCAAAACTAGACGTGGCTGAGTCTGCATGTAAACACTGAAGAGAACTTTGGCATAATTGACCAATTTTGCAAATTACAGATTCTCCCAAAATCCTAATATTATGCTATGGCCCAGTATTTTATAGCGCTCTTCCAGTAGAGCGAACAGTTTTGAATATTGTACATAGTTTATTGTTATTGTTTGGAGCAAAGACCATTATGGACTATAGAAATGAAGCCATAAAGATGGGTTATATGCAGTGCTCTGGCAGCAGTAGTTGTCTTTTTTTGTGCTTAAATAAAAGGTTGAAGTAAAGCCTCATATTGATTATCGGATAGTGAATACAGGTGCTGTCAAATACTATTAGCCGCTTCCCTGTGTCTGCTGCTAGAACAGATCAGGGGCCTTCTTCCCCCCCCCCTTTTTCCAAAAAACCTAATTTAAAGAGTGCCTATAATCTCATTAGTATTCACAAAGGTAATAAATGGCTAACTGCACTCATCACCACTAGGAGCCACTATGAGCACTTAGTCATGCCATACACGCTCTCGAACGCTTTAGATAGCTTATCACATGGAGCTTTTCAGGTGTTTATTAAGGCACTGAAGGTTATAGTAGATAGATGGGGTTATCATTTATGTTGTCAATATTCTAATCTACTACAGTTCCTTATAGGATCATATCAAAAATGTCTGTCAGGTTCATGATACTATTGGAAATTATTTAAGCAGAAAATGTGTACCTATTAAGCACATTCAGAAGGTGCTATTCTATTACTCACTCTGGATAATTATAGTATGTTTCATTTTCACTTTTGCTGCATTTCCCATTTTCTCACCTTCATCTTACTCTGAAAGAAAGGCTTAATTTGATTGCTTTAAATGGCTTCAAGATAAGAAGATTTTCCCAACCCTTTTTAATATAATTGAGAAATTTGTCTATAGAAAAAGTCTCTTTGGCACTTATTTTGTCGAACACTGCTAAATTGAAGAGTTTTGAGTACAGACATCTAATCTTGCTAATCAGTTTGGAGGCCTGATTAAATGGGGAAAAACATGATGCTATTACATATTTCTAATGTAAAATCATGCCATAAGTAGCTATGAGGAAGATGATAAATGCATTGGCAAACTAGCAATACTAAGATAAATATGTTAATAATACATAGGTAACTATACAGAAACTAAGAATCTATCTTATAAAATAATACTAATGAATTATTCAGTAAGTATGTAGTAAGGTAGTGGGAGTGCAATATTAACTATGCAGTAATTAATTTCAATATTAAGCCTTAGTATTACAGTAATTACTGAGTCTTAAAGTAATTACTGTTCCTCTAGAACTACTAGTTAACTATGACCCTTTTATAATCACTGCTGATTAATAACTGATCACACCAACATTAATTTCCAATAGCAAATCCTTATCTTTCTACCGTCCTACTAGAGATCTACTATATACTATATAGAATCACTGTCCACTTTATTAGGAACACCTCTAAATAGTCTAGCATGTAGCAGTAGTGCAATGCAACAAAAATAAATGGATAATAATCATACATTTACAGGTCAGTAAATATCCTTTAGTTATTGTTCACATCACACATCAGAATAGGGAAAAATTGTGATCTCTGTAACTAACCATGGTATGGTTGTTGGTACCAGATAGGTTTGTATGAGTTTTTGAGAAAATCTCTTGGGATTTTTACTCACAAAAATCTATAGAGTCTGTACAAGACTGTAGAATGAAATGAGAGAAATCAGAGAAGGACGAACAGACTAGTCTGAGCTGACAGGAAGTCTAGAATAACTCAAACAATCACACTTTACAACTGTGGTGAGCAGAAAAGCATAAAACATCATTCCTTGAGATGGATGAGATTTGAAGAAGTGACAGAAGACCACATCAGGTTCTGCTCCTGTCAGCCAAGAACAGAAATCTGAGACTGTCATGGGCACAAACTCACTCAAACTGGACAATTGAAGACTGGAAAGAAAAAAAAAAGATCCTTTTTTTTTTTTTGAGTCTGTGCTCATTTTATCCTAACATGGTTTCTAGTAAAGAGGACGTTATTGGAGATTTTTAAAAATCATTGTTGTTTACATTTTAAGCCCTGTATTGCCATAGCAGCTCCAAACTGTATGAATCACTTAAGATTGTGGTTTTAATGGATTTTAACAATATGGCTATAAAGTTAAACAATAAAGTGAAACTGATTAGTAATGACTGAAGTGTTACTGTAAAGTTCTTCAGTAGTTAAATAAATATGTGGAACAGTATTGTAAAGTGAAACAGATGGAAATTTATTAGTAATTAGTGAAGTTACTGTGTTGTTCTTCAGTAGTTAATAATGCTGTGGAATAGTATTACATATGGTAATTTACTGAATTATTATGAAATAAGCACTTTACTCATTATTACATAAGAGTTTACAAAAAAACAAAATGAAAGTATGTTAATGTACAATATATATTATTCACTTTTGTAGGGTATCATTGTCAATTTCTCTGTTTAAACAATGACTGGCTAAATAAAAACAACATATGGACCCTGTGTGCTTCAGAAGAGACCAGACCTGTAATAAATCACATAAATATTTACATGCTAGATACTACTGTGCTGAAACAAGATGAATTTTGTTAGGTAGTAGATATCCAGGAGGAAGGTAAGATCTTTGGGGAATCTCCTGGGGATTAATGATATGATCACTAATTATACCGTAGAACCATAGTTAGCTGTCTGGAATATCTTCCATGATACAGCGTTACAATTTCCCTTCAGTGGAACTAAGGAGCTAAAACATGTCATAGCATGACAATGCCCTTGGACACAAAGCAATCTCCATGAAGACATGGTTTGCCAACAAAACCCTGAACTCAACCCTGAACACCTCTGCGATGAATCGAAATGCTGACTGCATCCCAGGACTTCTTGCCTGACATCAGTGCTTGACCTCACTAATGCTCTTGTGGCTGAGTGGGCAAATCCCCAATGCATTTCCACAAAATCTAGTGGAAAGTCTTCTTAGAAGATAGAGCATAGGGGTGTGAGGGGAATTGAACGGGAATGGGATGTTTTAAACACACATGCTATATGAGTGTGATGGTGAGGTGTGCACATATTTATGTCCATAATACTACAGAACATGTTTTGTTATGTTAATAGGCTGTATTACATATTCTAGTTCTAGGATTGTATATACTATACTACATAGTACAAAGGTTTCTTCTCTTTTTCTTTTTTTTTGCTGATTATGGTGTTATGTAGATATGCAAGATAATTGTGCACTAAACATGACCATAATTTTGCTCACTTGCCTTGCTGATGACCTCCATTAGACTCAGAGCCCAGAGAGCCAGTGATTTTAAGAAGCTGGGTAATTCACTGAGACTTTTCAGTGAGTCATGTCTTGTATGCACTAAGAGGTAAGCTGTGTTTTGGCTAACCCTAGCTATCTAATGGATAATGCCCCATTAGCTAACTACACTGCTTGATCTAAGGTGCTTACACTCATGAAAGGCTGCCAGCCTGTTCTTTGGTTTCAGTGTTTGTTTGAAGATACCTCTTTGAAAGTGCCTAATTACAGATGTACATGTGTTATGGTTCAGCTTGAGTGCTGATGCTTGCACTTCTTATGGATGCCTGATTCTGGGACTTGTTATACATTTTTCATTTATTTAAACATCTGTTCTGTTCTGCCTTCTGCTATGCTAATTTTATTTCTTTTTAAAACAAAGGTCTCTTCACACCACCCAAGTTGTGTTATGTTTGCACAGGCTTTGAATTTTCTAGTTTATCTTTTTTTTTTTTTTTTTTTTTTTTAATCTTTTTTTGTACAGTTTAGGTCTGACTATATAAATATAACATGTCACATTTTATGATTATATAAGAGATCCAATCCAATGTCTTGATATTCCCTCTGATAACCATGTTCCATGTAACCTTGTACTCCAAAATGAGACAGACATTTAATACAAATGCAAAACTAATTTTCAAATGAGTATTTTATTTACTTTGATTAACCTTTAATTGAGATGAATAGACATTTCTTTTAATTTATCTGTGCAAACACACTGGCTGGAATAACTAAGCTTCTGTAAAGTGCTATTTAGATATAAACAAATATATTATTTGTTATAATATATTATTATTGCCTGACAAATAGACATTATGGGAATTATGTAGAGTTTTATGTCTGTTTTTGGGTTTAATATATATATATATATTAAACAAAAACAGACATAAAACTCTACATAATTCCCATAATGTCTATTTGTTAGACATTCGTCCAATATATATAAATAACATTTTCAATTTCTTTCTTTTAGAACAAGTGCGATCTTGATAACAGTCATTTCTTGTGTCAGTGCCTTGGCCAGATAAAGCAAGAGGCAATACCAAGAGCAGTTTGTTCTTGTTGTCCTCACACACACTCTGACAGCATTTTCCAGATAGTACGCATGGTGTGTGTGTGTGGGTGAGAGAGAAAGGTACAGGTTATTTTCCCATCAGTGCCCCGTCTGATCTCTGAACAGGCTGTGACAGCTTTCCTTGCACTCAACCCAGTAATTATGTTGTGATTTTACATAGATGCACCTTGTTTTGCCCTTTTCAAGGAGCTGCCAGCAGCCTCTTTGTTTGTCTATAGAAAAGGTCAACGACAGTGAGGGATGGCTGACAGATTGACAAGCCTGGTTTCATTCAGATCTACAAAATTCCACCTAACAAAGATGTAGAAACTACATGAATACAGAGACTGATTACATAGAGATCAAATAGAGTTAACAGTCTGACTGAGAACATGAGTTAACAGTCAACTGATCACGGTTAATTGATTGTTTTTTATCTTGAAGTCATTCTTAATATAAAAAGGCAAATATTGAATTAAGAAATCCACATAAACAAACCTCAGCTTTCTGAAACCTGACTAAAGTTTAGTGTGGGAATAACACATCAAGGTGAGAAATCCTAAATGTCTGGTAACATTTTTTTACTTATACATTATATTTCAATTTTCAATTTGCTTGTACAGATAACTCTATTTCTATTTTTTTTTTACTGTAACTAATTTTATTCTATTTCTTTTTTTTATGCTTCTTTTTATCTCATGGACAGCCGAAACGTTTCAGTACATACAGTCGTATGCTTGTGTTTGGGACAAATAAAATTTGAATTTGGTTTGCAGATGGTAAGCAATTCTTGTGATAATCTTCCCACTGCTTCCTTTAGGTATTCCATGCATATTTACAGTCATGTGCAAGCATGTTTGCTTATCACATTTATGGGTCACAGCTCAGCCAGGAATATTTGAATATAATTTCCAGTCTGTATATTTCAAAATAAAATAAACAAGCATGTTTGATTTTAGAAACAATATTTTAATGTTGTATATTGTTTTGGGTCAGTCAGCAATGTGTTGGATAGCAATAAATGGATTTTTACAAAGCTTGTACAAATTGTCTTGGTCTGTAAAAAGATCAGAGATAATATTAGTAATACGTACTGAGAGAGAGAGAAAGAGAGAGAGAGAGAGAGAGAGAGAGAGAGAGAGAGACAGACAGACAGAGAGAGAGAGAGAGAGAGAGAGAGAGAGAGAGAGAGAGAGAGAGAGAGAGAGAGAGAGAGAGAGTATTGTAAATTAGCATCTACTTTAAAAAGAAAAATGCAAATTTGATTACATGTTCCAGTTGTTCTCCATGGCCATTCATTTTGATACTTCAGTATATATTAAAGCTGAAGTAAAATTGGCATTTTAGGTACATGCAGTCACAGATGAGGAAGATGTTTGGGAGTGTTTTTTTTTCTCCTAAGCACACAGCCATTTTGATTTTTAAAAGGCCAGACTGGTCAGATATGTGGATATGTAATATGAACCATCTGACCTGTGACAGTGACAGATTCTGAAGCAGAACTGGAACATTGAAAACTGAATGGATCTAGTCACCCAAAGAGGCAATTTCTGTTGTGCTAAATATTTCAGAGGCAGACAAACATTTTGCTTTTATTTGTTGTTTTTTTTAGTCTAGACAAAACTCTCAAATTCATGAGATGAAGATTAGCTGAATAATCAATGATTTATTTCATTTACAATACAAACATATATAAAATACACATAGAAGCAGTCATTACTTTCCTGTGGTGTGCTATCTGTCACTGTATTACATGTTGAATCACAACAGGAGGGGGATGTGAGGTTACAACTCCCCGGTGTGACTTCATATCCCCTCCCATGCCGAGGCTTAGTCTTCATCTCCTAAATGCCTTCAGATAAACTGCAGGCTTGCTGAGAAATAGCTCCAATCCAATTATCCAACTTCTAATCAATAGGGGAGGTGTCTCCAGCAGCGAGGCTGACATTTATAATAAAACAGCTATATGACTGCATTCTGCAGCTGACAGCTGGCTAAAACCCTGCTGCCAGTGCTTCATGGTTCCTAAGAAGAGCTTGGCCTTGCAAATAGGTTCATTTGGCGTGGCTTAAATGGGCAAACTGACGCTTTCAGCCTTTTTTTTTCTCTTCCATGAACAACGAAGGAAAGTTGGTAAACAGCTCTCGACAGAATGTCTCTATTGGACATCAAGGGAGAGGCAGAGAGCTTCCTGCTCCTACAGTGATCTGTCCGCTTAAGCTGGGAGTCTGAACTTGGCTCGACCAACGGAAATGATTATAATGAAACACCAGGATTCCAAACATTCACCAGCAGCCAATGGCTTTTGAAAAAACAAGGTCTTTAGTTCTAATTGAATAAGTGAAGATATTTTTGGAATGAACTGATCTTTAGTACAAAACAGTTGTGGAAACTAACAGAGATTGCTGTTGGTTTTGAGCTATGGCAGTAAATGTAGCCATGTGAATAACTGCCAGGCTTATTAAACCCTGAAAAAGATGTTCAGCCCTTGTACAAACCCTCGTTTATTAACAAATTAAGCTGCAGAAAATTTGTTTGACTCTGTGGTTGGAAGAAGAATATTTCTAACAGCCTTACAACAGGCAGTCAGTGCAATAATGAAATGAATTCAAACAATATAGCAAAGATCCACTAGAAAGTGTCTTGTATTTAAGTTTCATAGGCTCTGTAGTAGATAGTATATGGCAGTTTTGCCTCTTGCCAAAAAGCTGTCTTTCAATGTTTTAACATCAAAAATAATCTTACACAATATTCACAGCACCACAGAGCAGGTCAGGACACTGCAAATCAAAATACAGAACTATTTTTCATTTTATTTTTGTTGTTAGCATTCACTAGAAATATTTAATAATATTTACATCATTTTCCTCCCGAAATCTAATTGTATGTGTGTCCTCAATCTCCCATACTGAACTCGTCCAAAGCACAGACATTGCTTTCAGTTGTCTGAAAGGAGAGGTTCAGACACCCTGGGGCTAAAGTGACTGCTTCCAGCTCTCGGAGAGGATCTATCTCACTTCCTTCCTCTTCCTTTCTTTCATTCATTCTTTCTCTTTTTTTTCTTCAACCGCTCCAAGCACAGCTAAAGCAGAAATAATAATTCCATCTATTCCCCAGATTTCCCCCTTAACCCCAATAGTGCTCTTTTAAATGTGCCCCAATGGATCCTGTCACCATAATGACACTTTTCAGGTCTGATCCTCGCAGGCTGTTGTGCGAGGCAGAATGAGGTGTTCTTGACTAGTCTGCCTCCACTGGGAATCTGTCGGTTGGCCACCGTTCTTCCTCAAGGCACTGAAAGAGAATACAAATCAGCATGTACTCACCCATTATATTGATTTGAACCCCTTTTCAGGAATAGTGATAACATAGGCTTAGATGAGTGTCTTACTGCTTTCATTTTATGCCAGCAACCTTCTGGAAAGGAAGTGTTTAATTCTGATGTAATCCCAGGTAATACATGATACCCCTGAGGTATTCGAAGAGAATTTAAGAAGTAAGGCCTCTAATGCATCTCAGGCACTTTCAAATCTTTTTTGATAAACTAGTCTAAGTCTAAGATCATCCAACTTAGAAGTTAATACTCTCACTGTTTCTACAGTGCTATATCATTTTTCATACCCTTTCATTTCTATAATCTAAAATAATGTGGAATTTTAAATCCCACAAGAACACTATGGTGTAATCTCATGTTTAGAGGCTTCAGTTATCAAACTCTGTTCAGTTACCCCAGTTAAATATCCTCATTTCAAGGGGATATGTCTTTTCAATTTCACAGGACTAAACCAAGTTCTGCAAAGGCCAATTTCAAAGTCTCGGCCAAAAGCCTGCGGACATCTCACCATACCAATATGTGCTTTTTTTTTTTTTTTTTTTAAATTCCCATTTCAGATTTGATCTCGCTTTGCTGTTACTTTCACTCTTCCAGAAGTCTTTCTACTAGTTTTTCGATTGTGGCTGTGAGGACTGGCCCTTTCAGCCACAAGAGCATTACTGAATATGTTGAGTGAGAAGGCAGCCAGCATTCCAGTACACCCCAAAAGTGATCAGTTGAGTTGAGGTCAGGGCTCTGTGCAGGCCAGTCAAATTCTTCCATTGTCTTGCTAGATCAATTCTGGCTATGCCTCTTAGTTCCTTGGTAGTCATAATGCCACAGCATACATATGTGTGCTTCCAACTATGTGGCAACATGTTGAAAAAGGCCCACATATGGGTGTGACTGCCAGATGTTCATATAGTTTTGGCTATATATTACTGTGCATGATGCATGGTATATCACTTGGTCTTCTATTGCAAGTAATACTAATAATTTTTGGATTTGATGACTGTCAGACTTTCAGTGAAAGTATTACAGATTATCTGCCAGTTAAAAATATTTGCTTGCAATATTGCAATCCTATAATCCCACTCACTTATTGAGATTCTCAGAGACAGCAAGAATGTTATTCAGTAAGCATGGTTCAAGGTTATGACCTAGTGAAAGTCTCGTGAGTGACAGAAACAAAGGGTTCTTCTGAATCATGATGATGATACTAGTGGGATTAATGGATGTGCCATTGATCAATCCATTCAAGCTCTAGTGTCTGGCCAGCAGCCACGGTGAAGCCAAGCAGGTTCCATGAGGAAATCAATCTTATTGTATTGATTTTATTGAGCCCCTTGTTGACAAGACAGAGGTGTTCTAACTTCACTGTAGGTATCCACCTTCTTCTAATTCTCCTGCTACATCTAATTCACCTGCTAATTCTCCTGCTGTGCTTAAATTGGCCCGCTTTCAGATTTCTCTCTTTTATATCCTCTCTCTTTCTCTCACTAAGTCACTCTCTCAACGTCCAGAATATAAGTCCTTGGATGTCAGAGGATGATCCTGGGATGATCTGGGTTTTATGTTGATACGTATCACTGTGTGCTGTAACACGCAATCATTCGGGAGATGCTCTCATGTTTTACACTGTCCTTCCTCTAATCTCTCCCACTCCTCTTTCTAACCTCTTAAGTTAGCCTATATCACACTGTTTGCCAGATGATAATGTCATCTATCACTCTGCCAGGGATTTGCATCCGCAGTTGCTGGAACTTGTTGTATACTGTTACTCAGCAGCCTGAGTTAATGAGATGGCTTTTCTGACTCCAGTGGTGTAAATTAAGCCTTGAGTATAGAGAGATATTTTATGTCTTCATAATGGTTATCCTTATATTTACTATATGTTTTGTCTGTAAAAATCAAGAAATAGTATAAGAGCCTTTGTCCTACTGGGAATAATTCAAGGAGACAGTTTTTTGATTTGATTTTCAAGGAAAAGTAAAAAAAAAAATCAGGCTGAAGAAATGGAATGCAAGTTTTGTAGCTCACTTTATTAGTCCCTAAACATAAGGCATAAAATCAGCACTAACAAGGTTTCGATTTGAAATTCTCTGAAGATTTGCCTAATGGCATTAGCTGTTAACTCTGCAAAGGATAGGGCAAGCACAGCTTTCTATTATTGACCTATATATGTTCACTTCCTTAGCCAAGGATCCTTGGTCCTTAAAGTACAGGAATCTGAGGCTATAATGGGCACAGGCTTACCCTAACTGGACAGTTAAAGAAAAAGACCGATGATTTTTTCCCCTAATCTTCAGCTATCCAGTTTGGTTGAATCCAGCACATAATACCTTCAGATTCTTGTTCTTGGCTGACACTAGTGTAACATGATGTTGTTTTTTTTTTTGCTGTTGTAGCTCATTCACCTAAGTGTTTGATGTTTTGTGCATGCTGAGATGCTTTTCTGCTCACCTCTCTTATCAACAAGGTGTTTCCACCCACAGACCTGTCACTCAGTCAGTAATTTTTGTTTTTTTGCACCATTCTGTTTAAAGTATAGAATCTGTTATGTAGGAAAATCTGAAAAACTCAAACATCTCATCTGCCACCAATAACTTTTTTTCCCCATTATGATGTTTGACGTGAACATTATCTGAAGCGCTTGATCTTGATCTGCATGATTTTATGCATTGTGCTGCTGCCACATGATTGGCTGCTTGGATAACTGCATGTACAGGAAATCTATGACCAAACACAGACAATCAATTTTATAGCTTTTTTCTTAACTGATTATTATTTTTTTTTTAAAAATTCATATCGTGGTCATTGTTCTGCCCTCTGGTTTAAATTCTAGTCTCTCCTCACAAGTATGAACAGTCCAAATTATAAACAGACTTATAAACAAGTTTTAGAAATGAATGTCAAATAAAATCACCTATTACAGGCTTCAGGCGGTTTCAACTGATGCCGATATGTTTAAGTTTGAGCTGTCAGTTATGTTCATTAGTGTTTTTGTGCTTGGCAGCTGGTTAAAAAGTTCCACCCCTTTGAGAGGTCGACCGTTCATTATAAGTAGAAGCCATGCATCCAGGCAGGACAAATGAAAGGTGCTCTGTCCAATAAATGTCAAGATGTATTTTTCAGTGAAAAACTCACCTGCCCACATTCGATTCACTCCCAGTTAAACCTCTGTGAAAGTAATCTTTCATCTATTTACCTTTCGTTCCAATTAAAATAGTACATGAACACCTAACTGTTACGGGTGGTAGGTCCTGTGTTGGGCCACTAGGGGGGGTTTCCAGCAGGGGTTATGTTATGTTGTGTTATGTCATTGTTTACGTCATGTCATGTGTTTGGTTTAGCCCAGCCTTTTCTTATTGTTTCCTAATTGATGTTCACCTGTCCCTAATGTTATTCCTGATTATGCTTTGTATTTATAGCGGCCTTTTGCCAGGGTTCGGGGCTGGTCGTCGTCTTTATTACGTCTTTATGTTTCGTGTTTTTGTGGCATCATGTCTGTTGTCTCCGTGTGCTTTAAGTTTAATAAAACCCCTGTCTGCTGTCTATCTCCGCGCTGGGTCTGTTTCTTCAAGCTTTGGATACCGGAAACGTGACACTAACAGATACTGATAAATGCACAGTTTTTCTGAATATCTATTAGCTCTGTGCCAGGGGTTTCAGAGGACACTGCCATGCAGCCTGCACTGTTCATAGTAACAGTTTGAAGTAAATGAATGAACAGCCTGATGTTATACTGAGATATTTGTTCATTTGATTTGGTAAAATATTGAATTCAACCAAGAGTAATCAATAATTCAGACAGTCTGGTAACCATTTTATTGCTGCATTTTATTTTATTTATGAAACCTTATTTTATTTTTATTCATGTAATTTATTTATGAAGCTAGATTGACATGTTGATAACGGCATGTCCAGAAGTGTTTTATTCACTTTTTATAACAGCAATTTTTTAACAGTTATGATTTATTTTATTAAATATATTAATAATTTATATACAATTTTCTATTATTAATTAATGTCATGTGTTTTATTCATTTATATTTATATTTAATGTTGTGGAATGTCCTATTGTGGGCTGTTTCACTATTATTTTTTCTAAGCGCATGCATACCAAATGAAACAAGACTGCAGGTCAAGTTTGGGCCCTGTGTTTGATGTAAACCATTTCACAGCAGATTTGATTCTAGTGAATCTGGTTCTTTATTCCTGTGGATGATACAAATAAAGCATACAGGTATTAAATCAGAAACTGTTCTGGATCTTAAAACCATGCCTTTTAGGTTCAGCATCGCTTTATGACAGTGAAGACCACTTAAACTCTACTGCTGAGCTCTCAGCCTTGCACCGGAGGGAAGGTCAAGGGAAGGAGGTGTGAAGAGAAAGAGGGGTCAAAGACGAAGAAGTGGATATTTGATGAGTAGAGGGCCAGATATGGAAAGGTTAAGGGTGTCCAGATGCCCTTTTTAAATGTGCACAAAATGGATATTTTTTTTCCAATTTCTAAAGGAACAATAGTTGTTCCAAGAGAGCATCCTGTATCTGTTGATAGAATATGTACTACGCAAACACCTTGCAAAGCAGTTTTCGGATGTAACACTAAAATTGAAATGCTTCTCCTTCCATCCTGTAGTAAAGTAAAGGAAATGCTATGTCATATCACTAGTACATTATGCAAGCTCAAGGCTTAGGTGAAAGTATATAATATTGGTCTTCTCTGTAATCTCACATGGGTGGTGATAACTCTTCTGTAGTGATAGCTGCCATAGAGGCTTATAAAATATTTATTAATAAGGGGTAAATTCAGTGGCTTCAATGTCACGCCCTTTCCCCTGAGTAAAGATAGCCTTAATAAATGTGTTTTGAGCTGGATGTGGAACCTTTCATCTCTGAACTGGATATAAGATGAACTGGATATAAGGCATCTTTGAGTTGTCACTCAAATCATGACTTTTGTGTCACACCCCTTCTTCCTGTCCACTCTCTCTCTTAACTCTTTTCATCATTGAAATCCTCTTGGCAACATCTCTGTTCAATAACACTACAATAGTGGCCTCTAAATCTATACTTCTTCCTCTGACCTCATGGCAGGAACCTTATACATCATTAGTTAAACTCTGGACAAAGCCACCATGCTCTTATTCTCCCGGGGAGTGTTATATCTAACATCGCTCATAACAAATCCTGGATTATTGCCACCCTTTTTTGGAAGATGATTGTTGAATTGTGGACTTCATGGGTTATGATCTTTGACTTCAGCTTCATCGACTATTGGTGTCTACTTCATCCAGTGTTCCACAACGCTTGCATTCTTCTCCCCAATCTAATGAGAAGCAACTCTTAAAATAGCACATTTCACACTGTTTTGGACCACGCAGCTCAGTGGGTTTTTATTTCATAATGTCCAAAACATGGTGAAATGTGCTATTTTAAAAAAGTTCCTGTGCTTTAAATACCAGGTGTGAGAGTGTGGGTGTTTGGGTTAAATATGTGCTGACATTGAGCTGTAATGTCTGAATGTGTTGAGTGGTTTTGTTTTGTTTGTTTATTTATTTTATTATTATGTGACTGCCAGAAGAAGGATATTGTATTAGAAGCCATTACAAGGGTAAGGTTGGGTTCAGGTGGCGTCCTGGCTAGCATTTGCTGCAGATCATGAGATGTATTAAAGCAATCTCATTAAATGTTGTGAAAACGAAGGCCATGACATCTCCTGGCAGGTTGAGTGTTAGAGTCAGCAGGGTGGTTGGAATGGGATTGCAGTTGGATACTGTCTGAGTTTTTCTGGAGAAGAACAGACCTGCCCAGTTGAATCAGAGCCGTTATTCAAAAACTGCAGGAGAAGCATGTCACCATAGCAATGTCACCGTTACTGTGTCACTCTCGCTTAAGCGCTCTGTGTGTCTTCCTGCAGACTGATCGATGTTTGTGTGTAAGTGTATAGGGGGCTGCAGCAGCGGTGTAGGCAGCCTATTACAAGGAGTGAGCATTTTTTAAACAAGTGGCCTGATGCTATCATTAACCAATTAGGTGGACCTGCATTTTTCTCTTCTCTTTTCTATAAGCTATTGTCCAGGTGCCTGCCATTATCTATTGATCATTTCCACAGGGTGCTACATTCATTCATTCATTCATTTCCTGTACCACTTTCCCTTCAGAGGGGCCATATTCCAGAGCTCAAGGCTCAAGACGGGTGACACAAGGACACCCTGGATAGTGTACCAACCCATCATAGGGCATAATCGCTCACACACTCACACACCCATTCACACACAATGGACAATTTAGATGCCATCAACCTACAATACATGTTGTTGGATTTGTACCAGCAAAGTAAACCAGGGAGAAAATGCAAACTCTGTGCACACAGGGTGTAGGTGGGAATTGAACCCCAACCATGGAAGCAAAGTCCTAAGCCACCATGCCAACCCAATTTACTACATAACATACTGTACCTTGGTTATACCTTGGCATATCCTTGGTTATCTCCCCAAAATTTAACCAGTTACATTGTACAAGCTTCTATACTTACGCTAAAATATAGATGCCATTATTGTCTCTCATATCCTAAAGCATCAGCTCCTTTGCTCTTTTGGAATGTTTTATTTATTATTTGTTATATATCATTTTTTAAATGTTTGCCATAGGCTCTTAACAGAGGTTTGCATCATGAGATTTGTGTAACCTATGACCCATTTGCAATCTAATAGGCAGTGTGGAACAGAAGAACTTTTCAGATTATGTTATAGTCATGTTGTATGTATAGTGTTATGCTAAGTTCAGGAGGGATTAATATGCATTGCTGCTACATAGTAGCCATTTATGGGTGGAGATGGATATAAGGTAAAATATACACACTAATGCATGCAGTATGTAGAGCTGAGTCTTGCCTTGAGCTGCACTGCCTTGAGCTGCACAGATTTTTAATAGTGGAGCATACAACTTTGAATGTGAGCTGACAAATGCAATTAGTTCCTGCTTCATTTTTCTCATAACCGACTGAATGACTGAAGCCTCAAGAGGCTTTTCTTACAAACAACATACTTGCACTACATGGGGCACTGGAGTTACATAGAAACCATCACAGATTTGAGTGCTGGACTGACATATGTACTAAACTGTGTGATTCATTATTCATCTCATGCTTCCAAAAGAGTGATGAATTGGGCACAAAAGATGAATAAGCTACAGTTGCAGGGAAAGACGCTCCTGCCCACTAGTCCCTTATTTACATGTCATACGCAGGACACACTACAATTTTCTCGAATATACAGCTCATATACAGGAAGCGTGCCCAATTTATACAGGTGTTGCAACAGCAAACCATTAAAAGGAAAGTATTCAGCAGACTACTGCTATCTAGATCCAGGGAAAGTAGTAAATCAAGCTGGGAAGAATTTATTTTCCTGAAGCTGAGGTACTGGTCCCTGAGGATGCTGCAAATAAAAATATTCTGTCCTGAAGCCAAGAAAAAACGACAACCCACCAATCAAATATTTTGCACTGTTTTAATTGAGTAATTGATTGTCTATGTGTGGGTTTTTGCAACTCTATGATGTAGACATATACAGGGTATCAATGAAGTGTATGGGTTCTTATGACTATATTATATGTCATATAAGTCATTTAAAATTAACAATGAAAAGCAGAGCACGAAAATGAATAAAATTACTTCTGGCATGTTTGAGTGTTGATATGATAGGAGTGAACAAAATCCTAAAATAAATTAGTACTTAATAGAACTGAAACGAATAAAATTTCACAGTGTGTTTTAGTGTGTTGTTTAGTGTACAAACCCGATTCCAAAAAAGTTGGGACACTGTACAAATTGTGAATAAAAAAGGAATGCAATAATTTACAAATCTCATAAACTTATATTTTATTCACAATAGAATATAGATAACATATCAAATGTTGAAAGTGAGACATTTGAAATGTCATGCCAAATATTGGCTCATTTTGGATTTCATGAGAGCTACACATTCCAAAAAAGTTGGGACAGGTAGCAATAAGAGGCCGGAAAAGTTAAATGTACATATAAGGAACAGCTGGAGGACCAATTTGCAACTTATTAGGTCAGTTGGCAACATGATTGGGTATAAAAAGAGCCTCTCAGAGTGGCAGTGTCTCTCAGAAGTGAAGATGGGCAGAGGATCACCAATTCCCCCAATGCTGCGGCGAAAAATAGTGGAGCAATATCAGAAAGGAGTTTCTCAGAGAAAAATTGCAAAGAGTTTGAAGTTATCATCATCTACAGTGCATAATATCATCCAAAGATTCAGAGAATCTGGAACAATCTCTGTGCGTAAGGGTCAAGGCCGGAAAACCATACTGGATGCCCGTGATCTTCGGGCCCTTAGACGGCACTGCATCACATACAGGAATGCTACTGTAATGGAAATCACAATATGGGCTCAGGAATACTTCCAGAAAACATTGTCGGTGAACACAATCCACCGTGCCATTCGCCGCTGCCGGCTACAACTCTATAGGTCAAAAAAGAAGCCATATCTAAACATGATCCAGAAGCGCAGGCGTTTTCTCTGGGCCAAGGCTCATTTAAAATGGACTGTGGCAAAGTGGAAAACTGTTCTGTGGTCAGACGAATCAAAATGTGAAGTTCTTTTTGGAAAACTGGGATGCCATGTCATCCGGACTAAAGAGGACAAGGACAACCCAAGTTGTTATCAGCGCTCAGTTCAGAAGCCTGCATCTCTGATGGTATGGGTTTGCATGAGTGCGTGTGGCATGGGCAGCTTACACATCTGGAAAGGCACCATCAATGCTGAAAGGTATATCCAAGTTCTAGAACAACATATGCTCCCATCCAGACGTCGTCTCTTTCAGGGAAGACCTTGCATTTTCCAACATGACAATGCCAGACCACATACTGCATCAATTACAACATCATGGCTGCGTAGAAGAAGGATCCGGGTACTGAAATGGCCAGCCTGCGGTCCAGATCTTTCACCCATAGAAAACATTTGGCGCATCATAAAGAGGAAGATGTGACAAAGAAGGCCTAAGACAGTTGAGCAACTAGAAGCCTGTTTTAGACAAGAATGGGACAACATTCCTATTCCTAAACTTGCGCAACTTGTCTCCTCAGTCCCCAGATGTTTGCAGACTGTTATAAAAAGAAGAGGGGATGCCACACAGTGGTAAACATGGCCTTGTCCCAACTTTTTTGAGATGTGTTGATGCCATGAAATTTAAAATCAACTTATTTTTCCCTTAAAATGATCCATTTTCTCAGTTTAAACATTTGATATGTCATCTATGTTGTATTCTGAATAAAATATTGAAATTTGAAACTTCCACATCATTGCATTCTGTTTTTATTCACAATCTGTACAGTGTCCCAACTTTTTTGGAATCGGGTTTGTAAATGCTAGTTTATGTTAAACCTTAATTAACATAAATAGTTAAATAGTTTTATTAAATCTTTAGTTGATAAACAAAGGCCAATGAAGGTCAGAATCGTGAGACAAGCAGATGGTCTTGTAAGAGTGAAGAGGTAAACAATAAGCAGGCTGGCTAAAACATAAATCACAGCAGGCATATGGAATCAATGCAGGAGCTTTATTAAGACACAGTGAGTTTGTGCTACTTATGTGAGTGAATGTGATTACAAACAGTTATTAATCTGCTGATTGTGTACAGGAATTATGAATCATATAGTAATGCTACAGGCTGGGGTATCATGGGAATTCTGCACCCCAGGATGCTGATGTGAAATTATGTAACAACTAAAAATATATATTCATGCATCATGAACGCTGCAGAGCTCTGTGGTGGTCTTGTATCTACTGTAATTGGACCTACTCAATCAAAGTATATTTGCTGCCATTTATTTTTAATTAATTTAATTGCAAATCAAACATTTTAGATTGTACATTTTACAGCTGACAAATGTTCAAGTCTCGAATAGTCTAGCCTGGCCTTTAAACTGAAGTTAAAAGATGAATTTGCCAATATTTTAGCTGGCATGCTGCCTTTAAATGGACTGTAAGGTAATGGTATGATATTTAAAGAGTGGCGAGTTTTGGCTGTTGATTTTTGCCATGGTGAGAGATCCAAAGTATTATGTCTTGTATGAGAACTTTAGTCATGTATCTGTTGTCATGGACCGTTGACATGTGTACCCTAAATCTGCATCTGTGTTAATGTAAGGATTTGATTGGTCTGGCTTTTGATAGCTTAAGCATTTTACATAAAACATAAATATGTTATATTTATGTTAAATAATATTTTTTTCTATTTATTGAAGGATAGGTATTAAGTGATATTGCCACCATGTTGAGCAGTATGCTCTGTTCTGTTCATATTTAACGCAGTGACCTGTCTCTACTTCTGATACACTCACAACTGGATTATGTTTTATTATTGCTGGTAATGGTAATTCGGTTAACACGTTCTGTAATGTTTGTAAGGTCTCAGAGAGAAATATTTTATTGTAGCATGTTGAGAATTGTTTTAGAATGCCAGTTATGCCGTCCAGTATCAAGGTAATTTTCTGATTGTTGCAGACAGTGACTCTAGAGACATTCAAAGAGTTTTCAAGTGGTCAGGATGTTGATTGAAATGTCTCCTGATTACCTGCTGCTCTTAAGATAGAAAAATGAAAACAGTTATTGAGATTTAGACATTCGAGTTTAGAGGACAGTATAGCTTTCAAGGTGCTGTTGGAGGAGACTACTGACCATCTTTATTAAGTTGTCTGTGCTGGTCAGGGTTTTACCTGTAAAGCAACCTTGAGTGGTAGAAAGATGATGTATAAATAAAACATCTACTATTTGTTAATTTGTATAAATCTAGAAAGCTATTTGAAACTTTATATTGCTAGCTTCTTTCTCACATACACATGCAGCCTTTGCAGTTTTGTGTGTGTGTGTGTGTGTGTGTGTGTGTGTGTGTGTGTGTGTGTGTGTGTGTTTGTGCAACTTTCTTTGGGCTGTTATTATTGATGCCAATGTGTGTACGCGGGT
Organism: Hemibagrus guttatus; assembly: GCA_033459395.1. NCBI lineage: Eukaryota > Metazoa > Chordata > Actinopteri > Siluriformes > Bagridae > Hemibagrus > Hemibagrus guttatus. The sequence continues at coordinate 15,309,067 of JAUCMX010000007.1, forward strand.
GAATCTGTGATGTCTGAGGGATCACACAGGGCAGTAATGAGATTGCTGCCTGCCAGCTTTCATTCTTCTGCATGTCTGCATTTAGATGTGTGCAAATTGAGAGGGGGTCACAAATTACACTCTGATGAGTGCCAGCTCTAGACAGACCCTTTAGCCCTGTCGATTGCATACTGCTGGGGTCTTATTCATCGTACTTTCCTGCACCTTGTGTCTTCAACAGATATAAATACTGCATCCAGCCACAGTGGAGGACAAAACAGTCCCGGCAGTCCAAGTAATAAAGTCCAAATCGAATAAAAGAAAGTAGTTTGATGAAATGTAAGTGGGGAGGTGTTAGAAAAGCCACCATTTCTGATCACATTACGCAGCAATGCCACGCTCAGCTCTCCACCACATCATGTGCCCTGTCTTTCTTCTTTCTCGCACCCTTCTCTCTCCTGTTCTTGATGGAACCTGAGTCCGCTCTCAGAGCTGGAGTAATGCTGCACAGCATCACAATGAAAGAGACATTCTCTTTGTCACATCTTTCAACCATTAAGGTGCATTAAAGCACAATGAGATCCTCTGTCTTTTTGGGGCAGACAGAAGATGACTCTTGGCTAATCTGACTCCACCCAGCCACCAACAAAGGGACTTTCTGCTCCTTTTATCTGGAATAATAAGAGCAATAGGCTTAAAACAACACTCTCAAACAACACACACACACACACACACACACACACACACACACTGCTGAAGGCTGCAGAACATTGTGGTCCTATATTAACAGTATACTCACGATCCACTGAAAGGAAAAAAAAAGCCTGCTTCAGTATAGTCACACAATAAGACAGCTACAGATCAGACAGCTAGTCTTGAAATAGGTTTCTTTTATCTCTCCTGAATTACTGCCCTCCAGACACACACATGCAGGCCCTATAATTATTTCTGTTGTCACATTTTGTTTTCTCCACAGTCACTAGTGTTATATCTATATCTTATGGAATGGTCATTTTCACGCCACTCAGGACTGACCTATGTAGGTTTAGTGAATTCTACACATGGCTTATATAGTATAGTGTACTCCACTCACTCAGTTTGTGTCCAGTGCCACATTAATACCTTCTTACCTGTCTGTCCATCCATCCATCCATCTATTCATATTAACACCCACCCATCCATCCATCCATTCATCCATCCATTCATCCATACATTCATCCATCCATTCATCTATCCATCCATTCATCCATCCATCCACCCATCCATTCATCCATCTTCCCATTCAACCAACCCATCCAATCCATCCATCCATCCATCCATCCATCCATCCATTCATTCATTCGCTTAGTATTTTCAGTAAAATCTTTGTCCTGGTCAGGGTCAAGGTTCTTTATTTGTCACATAAATATAATGAAATACAATAAACTTAAAATACAGTAGACTATAGAGAAATATAATGTGGATAATATAGAATAGAGTCTGGAATACCCCCTGTATAGGATGCAAGGCCATGTCAGGACATCATGCACTCAAACATTCATACTTTTGCCTTACCAACTCGTATTTGGGGAGGAAATCCAAGAACCTAGAGGAAACCCATCAGACCTATTGACAAACGATACACAAAACTCCACACAGAGAGTAAACCAAGTTAAGGATTGAATCAGAGATGAAGTGGCAACACTAACTGCTGTGCCACCATACCAAAAAAGTGCAAAAACAACTACAGCAGTGTGATGGCCGGTTTTTGTGTAAAATCCACTTTATACAGAATTTACTGGTGGAAGTAATGGATCACCTAAATGATTCAAGTATGAATAAAATATTTTTCCATGTTGAATGTGCTCATTTAATAGTAATCTACCATAATACTGTGGATATTTGAATATTCTATAATACTGAATTCTCTTTAAAATTTAAAGCTGCTGTACTTAATTGAGTAATGCTACTAACAAAAAGTCACTCGAAAAAGTCAAGCTCAAAACTCTCAGCACCAGTCAGAGTAGTGTGTTTTTGTTTTGTTTTGTTTTGTTTGATGCATTATCATGTATGATATGCACATGAACATCTGTATACACTAAAGCAGGTCTGGCAGCTGTGTGACAGTGTCAGTGTTGTGAAGCCAGAGACATGGAGAGTAGCCCCAAACAATGATTGCTATTATTTTCAAGCCTAAAAAAAGCCAGCAAATAACAGTGACAGTGCCAGAGCTAAAATGATGTAAAGCTGTTGCCAGATTTTAAAAGGATACAAGAATTGTTCTTGCTGAGCTGATATGATGGTTGTTTTTCTAGCTAGTTACTGAAATGATAGCCAGCCCTTGTAGCTGATAGTACTACTTTTTTTATAATTAAGCTAGGAAGTTAGGAAGTGTTAGAAATTTAAAGTGAGTAGGAATTCCTGTCACTGAACCTAAAGCCATTTACTTTATTTACAGTCTTGTACATTTTCAGGTGTTTGAATTATGGAGTGTTTTGTAGATGCTTCATTGCCCTGGTGGAAGGTGGAAACATGACCTTAAGCTTTTACAGGAAGCACTCTAACAGCAATCAGCAATGCTTAGGGGATACTTCTGCTTCTATCACTGCAACAAAAAAGAGATTTACGTAAAGTGTTACACAGATTGTGCATCTCCATTACAGGCCAAAATATATGGTGCTAAAAATATTCAAATAAAAAAAAAAAAAGAAAAATATATCATGGCAGACTACTGCCTCAGTACCACATTTTCTTTTCTTTCTCCTTTCATTATTATTCTTTGTAATCGTGCAATCTGCAATTTCCAAGACGTTTAAAATCCAATACAGACGTAATTGTTTTGTATATTAATATAGTAAAACATCTCCACCAGCTACTCATCACTCAAGGTGAAGGGTAATGGAAAGCCAATCAAACTTTCAGAGTATATATTCTGTCAAAAGCGAAGAATCTAGAGATTAAAACTGACTTTTTCAATCTCATCTGCTGCACACTGCAGTGGTTAGTTGGCATTTGTTAGACGGAAGCTGAATGATGAAGTCTTTGTTTAAATACATCTCCCTCAGTAATATTGGATATTGGATTATTGATCTTGCCATCTCTAGAGGATCTATTGGCTTTATCTATTTAAGCAACATAATTCACCATCAGGCTAAATAGTAGGCAAAAAGGTGGCTGATTCATTGACATATGATTTGTAAACAGCAGCAGAGTGCTGCTGAGTGTCTCTCTGTACCCTTGAGAAGATCCTGAGGGTGACAGCGTGCCTTCTCGTCTCTGTCTTGGCATCATGACAGACTTGACGGTTTACACACTGAGGTGGCAAACAGGACCAGGCCCTAGTGGCGGCTCCCCTTGAGGACCATGCCCTGGGGCGTGACCTGGTTCAGCATGCCCATCACATACCTCACCTTTGTCCAGCTCGAGGGAAAAGCGCTCAGCCATCACCCGCCATTTACATGCTCTTTTCTATTGCCGTTAATGGAATTTCTGCATTAACCTTGCATCAGAGAATCAAAAAGCTGGTGAACCTGGTAAAGCCAATTTGCACTGAGTAGCTCTGCAGATAAGATGTTGCACAAGCGTTCCTGTCTTCAACATGTCTGAGTCTGCACTGACAGTGTCCATTATTTACTCATTAGTAGCATAAATGTGGCAGGGACTAAATCTTCCTGATGGGCTGTTAAGAGACTAGACCATTAAATTCCCATAGGTTGTTCCCAGTCATGCAGAAGGGATTGTCACTATTGTCCCCTAAGGCAGTGCTGCTAATATATTATCTTCAAGTCACACTCTATGAGATTTAATAGATTCCTTCTTAAAAATAATTTGCTTGGTGGCTCTGTCCAGAGACAGCTAGTACTAATATTAGCTCAAGATGGATTACCAGAAGATAGGTGCAGCATTTTCTTTAAAAGGAGTGTAACCTATTCTTGCTTTTCTATTCTCCTTGTCTGATCTGAAGAGAGACAGAGAGCGAGCAGTGGTTGTTTGTCATTGGTTGTTTTATTTATTTCAATAATTATAATCAGTTGTTTTACAAATTGGTGTTAAAATGCTAACATTTCATAAATTTTTATGATGTAAGCAGACAGATTGACTGTTTCCTTTGTGCCATAAGGACACAGTAGTCCAAGCACCTGGCTGGTATTCTTGGAGAGACAGAAGTGTCAGCAGATGGACAGGATTTAGAAGCATATTCTGGCAGCACTCTGTGGCTTTTAAGCAAGTTCTGGTGCATCTGCTGTCCTTGTGCCCTCCCGTTATTCCCGGTTCAGCACCTGGAGCTGATGCACAGATTCCCAGAAATAAGGAGTCTAGTGGGACCTGTTTTATTTGGCCACTGTGTCTTAATATGTCAGAGATTATTACAGTATTGGAAAATAGTGAAATGACCACAATGGTGTAGTATTAAGTAGCCTTGTTATCTGATGGCCTGTTGGTGGAAGGTCCCTTGATATTATGTGAGAAGTGTAAAATTAGTGCATTAGGGTTTTCTTTAAATCATTTTAATTAGTTTTGTTTCTGACAGAGATCATATGTTTTGTCTTCATGCCCCCTTGCTGTCCAGCAGGCAGCGACCAAGGAAAACTCTGCTTCTGTCTCACTCTCAGCACCTCTGTGATGATCGATGGCTCTTCATGCAGCTATAAAACCAGAAAATACAATATCCAGGCACCTAGAGAAAAATGCAACATTCACAAAGCCTCAAGCACTGGTTATGAGCAGTCTTCAATTACATTTTTTAGAAAGCACAAAGTGACGCTGATGCTATCAAGTCAAGTGGTGGTGCCTGTAGATGCCTCTGTGTGTGTGTGTGTTGGGTGGCTTGTCAGTAAGGAAGTCTCCTGTGAAATCCTGTAATGTTTGTACAATTTCAAGTGTATTTTCTGCGCTAAGCTTGGCACGTTAAGTGATTTACTTGGGCAGACACTGTTTCCGATTACAAATCATGGCTTTATGGAGTTACACATAAGATGAAAGTACTGTTCTATTTGCTTGTACAATCTCCTGTCATTGTTTAGAACACCAGCTCTAAACTTTCTATAATGAGTGTTGTGCATGCCTTAGCACACTTTCTCATTTTGTCTGTGCACGTGTACCAATTGCTCCAATAAACACAATCACATTCACAGTGCATTGCATTTGGGACAAAAGCAGGGTTGGCACATCTTATTAACAGTTATTTTATGAAAGTGTTCATGAACAGCACTACTTCTACACTGCCCCTTTTTCTACCTCCTTTTTCTTATCTTCTAATATGGTGTAGCCACTCTAATTAACATTGAGACCACAGACCATACTGAGACTTTCACAGGATCTATTTCATTGTGGCAAAATAGTAACTCATAGCAACTATTTTAAAATTATTGAGACAGAAAAATCAATTGAATTGGATTTTTGTGGCCACTGAAACCTATGCACAGAGACTTTGTGGAAAAAATACTCAGTAATTATTCTTCTGTGAAAGTATGGATAATGTGTTAAAATCTTACTCAGATAAAAGTGGAAATCCAACCAAAAATGTACTGAAGTGAATGCGAAAACGTTGATATTCAAGTATTGAATTTTTTCTTATGAAATGAAATGTTTTCATGTGAATAATAACACAGTTTATTACTATTTTCATGCTTTTAGCCATAGTGTAGAATACAATCATTGGCTAGATGAGAGAAGTACCTTTTGTAACAAGTATTTGAAGTCTAATTATGAAGATTAGAATGTGTATGTATATATTTTTTTGTCATTGTGTGAGAGTACATGAATTCAAATTCATTAACACTGTGGAAAAATAGACATACAACAAACACTTAAGTATTATAAAGAAGTGCACGCATTTTCCAGCACTGTTAAGTTTACACCAGACTTACATCTTAAAACAACACATTACCTGTGTCACATTAAGTAAATTCTCAAAGTAAATATTTTTTTTTTTGCATGATGCCAACCTATAATTAACTGGAGTGTGAAATTCCCACGGTGGTTAGCATGTTTGCCTCACACCTCCAGGGTTGGGGGTTCGATTCCTGCCTCCGCCGTGTGTGTGGAGTTTGCATGTTCTCCCTGTGCCTCGGGGGTTTCCTCCCCCAGTCCAAAGACATGCATTGTAGGTTGATTGGCATCTCTAAATTGTCTGTAGTGTGTGAATGAGAGTGTGTGTGTGCCCTGTGATGGGTTGGCACTCCGTCCAGGGTGTATCCTGCCTTGATGCCCAATGATGCCTGAGATAGGCACAGGCTTCCCGTGACCTGAGAATAGGTTGGATAAGCGGTAGACAATGAATGAAATTCCCACAAGACATTTTAAGTTGTGAATCAGGTTGCATAATTTATCATGGTCACATATAATTACATTAACCTTTGGCATCAATAGATTATTCAGTATTCAATTGTTATTAGATTATTAGATTATTCAGATTGATAGATTATTCAGATTATTCAATTGTTGCTAATGACTCTAATATTCAGTAAGAGATCTCGTAATGGTTTTTACATTGATTTTAATAAAAAATCCTTACCTGTGGCTAGAATTCTTTTAAAAACTTCGAATAATGTATAGGCCATAGAGGCTAGATTAGGCCTAAGGCTAACTGCATGATCCTAGCTGTTGGCTCATTAACCCCTGTGTAACTCATCACAGATGAGCTGAATGAGCTGCGTATAATGCCTACACACTCATCCTAGTTAGTATACAGAAATTATTTACTTTCTCTATCAATGCATTGATTCAGATTTCTAAATGACCTCTTTTGATGCTCTACCATCTCTGGTGTCTTAAATCACATTCGTATCGACCCTGAACTGATTTGAAAGGTTTTGAATTGATTGAAAGAAACAAATGGCTCATAAATCAAAGATATTGGGGTCATAAGAAGATTCTCAAAGTGATTTGTCCTGTAATGCTTTGCAATTAGCTGACTCAACAATATTGTGTACAACATGGGGTGTCATGTGGACATATTTTTTCTAACAGACACACACACCCACAAATCAAATAAATCAGTTAATTACATGTAAAACTGTGGTGCGGTGAAAGTAGATGTGTGCATTACTGCAAACATCATTTTAATGTATGAACTAGAATGTGGGGGTTAGTGGTTAGTACATTTGATTCACGCATCTGGGATTTGGGGCTCAATTCCCACATCCACAAATAATTTGCATTACATTGTCCAAAATAACAAAACATCTCCAATGTACCTTAACTTTCTGGGTTGGTTTATGTTACTTACAATAAACCTCACTCAGTTCTAGACTGACAAATGGTATTCAGAGGGGCTTAGACCTAAGAGATCACTATCTAGAAGATTTCTTTTCTGCATAGGAGATGTCAAGGAAGTGATGTTTTATATGAACCTCTCTGTTCTCAAGCCTCTGGCTTTTTCACATTCCTAAGACAAACCACATATGAAGTGTATGCAGAATATTCTGGACTCATGGGTCACAATAGAGACCTTATTTTATTTTTATTTTGCTTCCCAATACGGTGGAAAATATATTAAAGACTGTTATTAAGTTTATTAGAAATGATATCAAACACAGAAACCTAGAACTCAGGGTTTTCTTATCAGAGAGGATTCCATGAATTTGTTACCTCTAAGTTGATTTTGTGCATTTCTGATGATGCTTACATGCAGAAAAATTAACTTCTGCACAGAACACTGGCACAAGAATGTCTATGGAAAAAGAAATGCGTCAAAGGAAGTAAATGACAGATGATTGCAATGCAGTTAACTAGCGCTAACCACAGAATTAGAACCAATAAGACATTTAATGCAAGTTATGTGTGAACTTCAGAAATGCATTTCCTCCAAACACAAGTAATAAAAAAGGGTGTACTAAGGCATGGATAGTGAAAGAATCAAAATAAATGCTGTCCTTTAGGGACTCTTTCAGTTTCCTGATGTTTGTTTTGGATTTTATGAAAGGGTTTTTGTTCCAGCTATTTTTCTTCCACTTTTTTTTGGTAATATCTCACTGTCTGTTTCTTCTATTATTGTTTGAATTATGGTTCAGACTGTTGATAATGGTGTCCCTCAACACTGATATATTTTTTTTTTTTACTGTTCTCCAGCTCTGTGAAAGGACCGGTATTTTCTTTTTAGGTACAGTGATAGCATACTTCCAGTCAATCTTAGCTTGTTGCACATTTTATTAAAAGTAAACATAGACTATGTGTTGACTGATTTCCATTAGATTGTCATTAAAAAACTTACTGGCATATATTAAAATAAATAAAAAAAAACTCTTTTAAATTAATGAAAAACTTTTTTGTAAAAAAAAATTAATAAAAAACTTGCTTGTAATAATGAACTTTTCCAAAAAAAAAAAAAAAAAATCATGGAATTTTTAAAAATGAACATGGAATTTTGGGTAGTAGGTAAACTGTAAAATAGACAAAGGCTTTAACGCTTTTTCACCAAGATACCAGTGAGTGGTGAATTTCTGTCTGAATAATGTCTGAACTCAACTGTATATTTTGATCTTGTCTCAGGAGAAAATGAAAGGATTACAGCTCTGTTTTCAAAATCTGGCACTTGCGTTTGAGGACAGCTTTCACTTTTGCTGCCTTTGTCTACTGGGGCATAGTTGTAAAATCTGAAGGATAGATATTGCATGTCATAAATGTTTGCCCAGCAAAATGAACCTTGCTCTTGTGCAAGTCAGTCAATGACGGGAAAGAATTGATGGACTGCTATTCTTTCGCTTGGTATATGTTAGTTATGCATGGCATAGATTTTCTGTGTGCCAGTGGCATTAGATGCACTTGGCATATCTAAAAATCGACTCCTGAATGAAAAGGTCAGAGGTGAAGCAAGGTCGAAGATATAATAAGCCCTCAAGATTATTGTCAGGTTTGATTTGGAACTTCATTTTTATTCTCTCCTTTTTAGGCCAAATATGTACTGGTATCATTTGTTTTAATTGGTGGTGGTGAGGTCATACTAATCACTAACCCCGATTTCCCGAAATGAGTATAGATTGCCACCTTGTGTATCGTGAACAGGGCACGGAATTTTCTCTCTATAATATTTTCTCATTTTGTTTCTCATTTTCTGTCACTCTCAAGGTTGATAAAGCTCCATCATTACAGGTCTAGGTTTTTCTGGGTAATTCATTTTTTTGTGCAAGCTATGCATTCTCCCAGATTAATTTGAATAAGTAATCCTAAGATCAATAGCAAGGAAATTTCAACCAGTCAGTCTTTCAGCTTCTCTGCTTTCTGTATGAAATTGTACGCTCTAGATGGTGACAAAGTTTGCACATTGATCACTGTGGTAAAAAAAAAAATACTGCTGCTTATTGTGTCCCTGTGGTTTAATTTGTCATTTTTTTCTCTTTTCATTTGCATAGTTCCCCTCTATTTAATCACCAATCTACAGAGAGGCTTAATTGGCTGGAGGTACTGGTGCATGTCTGGATTATGTCTTTTGAAGAAACAAAACATTTGCTCTCATTTGAATCAGTGGAAGAAACAAGCTTCAATGACCATTAACCACTTGCAGAATTGTAGCTGGTTCTGCTGTTGAGAGAACGGCAGTGAACAACAGGGGCTGTTGACTCCCTTGGTCACTGCTGCACAGAGGTTTCTTGGAAATACTTTAATAAGCATCTCATTACAGTGTAGAAATGTGAGACTGTACAATCGAGTTCTATAGTCATTCAATTAAGCACCAATTGGAAGGTCTACTGGATACAAGGAATGGAATCTTTTAATGTAAGTTGAACAGACGATCATTGTGATGACTGAGAAGACCTGATATAGGATAATCACTGCATGAGTTGGTCAAGAAATTAATTAGCAAGCTTTTGTACAGAGCCTATTGGTCAATGCCTCCTCACAAATTTCTTCATGACTGTAGGTCATGTGGAGCCTCATAATCTCCCACATGACAGACACTTTAAACAAGCAGACTTCACATGTGCCATAAAGAGCCTCTTGTTGCTGTCATCTTGCCTTTGGGCTGTGACATGCATGTTTCCAAGGGAGTCAACACAGCAATGTCCCCAGTGTTCATTTTCATGCAGCTGGACAGAAAATAAACACTGTAAGAGTTAATTAACCACTTGGGATTTTGCCATGAAGGCTATAGAGGAGCCTCCTTACAATCATGGAAGCACATTCAGGCTGAGCACTGTCACTCAGCTTCCTGTTTAGTCCTCAGCAGTCCTTTGTCTTAGTGTTTCAGCTCCACAAAGCTATAAAGAAGAGACGTGAAAGACTCTCTCGTTCATGACTTATTCTATTCATCTTTTCTCTCTTTCACTTTTTCACAGTGCAGAAATGAAAGTGGAGAAAAATGACACTGTTATATTCTAAAACAATCGATAATCTCTGACGGATTCTGCCATAGTTTTAAAATGAATTGTGCTTTTATGAAATGTATTATTATTAACCCTTCAAAAGCCCATCTTAAAGCTTGTAATGTGTTATAAAGTCTTTAGTAACTGCAGTGAAAGTAATAGGAAAACAGTTATGTGAGTGAGGGATGCAAGTAAATGCTGGAAATGTTAAAAAGTTGAAAGTGTCTTTATGATTATCCTCTCAGTAATGTTTAGATATAAGCATGCTGCTCTACTCACTGTTACTTTAGGCCTCATTGATCAGTCCTAAAAATGTTTGTCTCTATTCATTTTAATGAAGTCATTATTTCCAACACTGCTTTTCTGTTTGCTTGCAGTTGTTTTCTCATGACTACCTCAGACGTTGCCGATACGCAGCGCTGATTATCTGACACTGCTATAAATTACAACTACACAAATGCCAACTTGGCTGTAGTTATAAAATTACATTAGCAAATAACACTCATCAGCACACAAACCTGTACACACTCACACTCCAAATTTTGTCCTTTTCAAATCACACCTCCACTGAGTATCTCTCTGATATCAATTAAAAGCATTTCCGTGTTTAAGGAGTGACAGAATGATGAAGAGATTGCTCTGCTAGGTCTGTGCGTGATCAAATACATGTGCACTTGTGCTTCTTGCGTTATTTTCATTAAATCAGACGTTCATGCGTCCAAAGAGTGTAGAATGCTCCTGGATGAGAAAGGTGGGCGACAGCAATCGATTGTTTGGGTGCCTTCAAATCCTCTTGCAGAGCTGCAGATCTCTTTATTTGATTTCTCTGTCACACTGCACGCCTTGGCAGAGGGTACAGAGCCCTCTGCGCTTAGTGCTTTTATTGGATTGGACCGTGTATCAGACATGGCTCAATCTAATAGCTTCTCATTAAGCTACTAAGGAGTGTGCTGTGTTGCACAGGCCTACAGTACATTGCATACTTCAAGACTGCATACAAGAGTATTTGCCAAGGTCAGAGTGGATTTGCATAATTGTAGTTATTTATGCAGATGTGTTTCACCTGGAATGTGAATGCCAATGTATCATCGACTGCAGCGTTTTAAACTGGCAGCATGTCCTTATGGATTTTTTAACATCTACAAGTAGTTCATCTGCAATTGGCAGAATTTCTAGAACAGTAATGACATCAAGAAGAGTCTCACTTACGATTGCCAGAATTTATCTCCTAAATCCACCTTCATCAAGTGTAAATGACTGCTCCCTTGTCTCTTTAAGTAAATTCAAGACATCTTGTACCTGATTTCTCATTTGTTGGCCTTAGTAGCCTTTCAAGTACCATTTGCATTAGAGCTCTGTGCTTAATGCTTCAAATTGATTCCTAGTAATTAGTCAAACTGGCCAACTTGACCCTTTGAATGATTTATGTCTTGTTTTCGAAATATATACATGTGGGAGAGGACTGAGGTCATGATTTGATTTAATTTGATTTGATTTGATTTGATGTTTTCGTACTAAAGTGCACATTTATTATGACCACATAGTCACAGAAATGCAGGCCAAAAAAAAAGGTAATAAATACACTTACATTTTGTTATAAGCCTTTTTTGAATCAGCTGGCAGAACTGAAACCTATATCCAGCCATGTGTTTGCTGGATGAATTGAGATGGTTGAACAAATAAGGTAAGAAAATGAATTTATGCATTTTCAGGTGCTGCATATGCATAATAACTTCAGCACTTCTTCATGTGGAGCTAGAGAATATATTTATGGAGTAGGCTCTGCTTCCTCGATATTGCAGGATATGAGCTACATTTCTGCTATGACTCATATTTAAAACCAATTACGGACATACATTACTCATGATTATGAAAACATATCATTGACTGCCATGTCAAGAATTGCTTCAGCAGTACTATTGTATTATTAATAGTGTTTTTCTCGTTTCGTAACTTGCAAAGTGGCCTCCTGCTAGGAAAGTTCTTTTAGATTAATGTTGACAATTCTTCACAGGTCTGTCATTTTCTTTTTCTTCTCTCTCATATCTCTGGTCTGTTTTTGTTGTTACTTATTAGCTGCAGTACCAACAGGAACCAGGCGCTGACAAGAAATACTAAAGAAATTCACTGACAGCTGTGAATGGAATATGAATGAAATGGAGAAATGAAGGATTTAGATACTTAAAATTTTGGTATAAGTTTTATATCTCTCAAATACATTTACTGCATTTGGAAGATATCCTTCTCCAGAGCGATTTACATTTATCTCATTTATATAACTAAGCAAATGCCTTGCACAAGGGCCAGGTAATGGCAGCTTGATGGTCCTCACGACCTTCTGAGCAGTACACCATCATCTTAACCGCTGAGCTACCACTTATATAGTACACACACACAAACACACACACACTCTTATTCTATACATAGCTGTGAAAAAGCAGGCAATTACTCAGGATCAGGTAAATCAACACAGTTCAGGGAACAAAGTAACAATTTACAGTTTCAGGAGTTAGTTAAAAGAAATAAGCGTGTAATTTTTATGAAGTTATAAAATCAATGAAGCAGTGACTCCTCTAATAAAATGTACGCTGTGACATTAATTCGGGATATGTAAGGCCAGTGCTAAATTGAAGCTGAAATAGTTATTTCCTTATCCACTGTTCTCAAGGCTTTCCACAAAATACCATTTGATTGCTGTTATTGGTTTTCCTTCTTCAGCTACAACAACGACTGAATTGACTCGGAGGAGCTGGGTAAAAAAAGACGTTACTATACAACAAGAAACAAGAAAATGCAGCAAGCATGGGGTGTGTTTATGTATAAATGTATATATATATATATATATATATATATATATATATATATATATATATATATATATATATATATATATATACACATAAAACTAATTTGGAAATCTCAACTGCCCCGAGTGCAACATTCACAGGGTGAGGAGGAATACAACCGGTTTTCTAATCAGATCAATGCTTTGCTTTTCTGCTTAGGTAATCTGTCTTGTGTGTGTCTCAGCTTTGTCATAACTCAGAGATCATAGATCAGCCATTATTTGCGCTTTGCCCTTGTGCTTGTCACACCTGACAAGCAAAAGGAATGAATTTCCTGCGGCATTATACCAAATCTAATTAAGGATTTTATTTTTTCCCTCATTTTACCAACCGCTATCTGCATGTTAGTCAAATCAGTCAGATGCATTTCCATCCTTAACACTTTCAGGATTTCTTCAGCATTGATTCGAATTGATTATTTTGTGTTATGCAACTTTTATTGATGTATAAGTCCTACATTTCATGGCTGATAACATTTTTATGAGTGATTACACACTTGTGGAGCATATATATATTCTTCCTTTGATTTGGATTTGCTTATAATTAAAGAATTAATGAGGCTTGAATATAGTCTATGCTTATCTAAATTTACTTGTAGTAACTCTAAAGCTGTAGCTGTTTTCTGTTACATTTATGCATAAAACACATTTGCATATATATGCATTTAATTTTTTTGATGGTTTAATGCCAGTTTGTTATTATTACATTTAAACATTTTGTCCAGTTTAATGGAAACACTATGCAGCTGCTTAGTCATGCAGTTTCGAGGTCAGTTATGAGGACGATGGTCAGACTGGTTTGAGCTGACTGAAAAGCTCTGCTTACGCAAACACTTTTTAAAAACCATGATGAGCAGAAAAGCATCTCAGAATGCATAACATCCTGAAACTAAAGGAGGAAGGACTAAATCATGCAACAAAAGACCACATCAGGTTTTACTCACAACATTCCACAACAGGAAGGTGAAGCAGTAGGCACCTAAATTTGAATGTTGAAGATAGCCAGGAGATAACCAGGCAGTCTGATGTAAACATTAACTGAAGCTCTGGACCTGTATTTGTATGATTTTATTCATTTCACTGATGCCACATAATTGGTCGATGGATAACGGCATGAATGGGCAGGGTTACAGGTGTTCCTTTTAAATTGGTAGGTGAGTGTATATAACAGTATATTTATGACATAGGCAAAGCAGGCATTCGAGTCTGCACATATTTAATAGTGAATAATGTATTCTAACAGCCAAAGAAGGTTATAAGTTGGTTTAAGAAGCAGCTTTGCTGTCAATTAAGGGCCAGAAGTTGTGAGTGCAGTCTGGGCTCAGTAATAAGATTTGGCTCTGCATGTGATATTTCAATCTGCGTAATGCCCCTGGAGCACTGTAAAAAAAAAAAAACATAGCGTGAATATAAGCTTCTGCTCATGATGCATTGGAGTAATGCACTGCATCTGCAAACATTATTCCTCCCCAGTTCTCTCTCTCATACACACAAGAGCCGCTTTACATCCCTTACTGCTCCTGAGATGAGTGTACTCAGGGAGTAATTAAAACATCTTTGCCCATTCCCTCACACTCATCTTACTGCTCCAGCTATATTTTGTTTGCTGATTCCTATTTCATTTTATTTCACTTTTTGATGCATGAAACACAGCTGACAATTTTATTGCAGAAACCTGTCACGTACACACCAAGAGCTTCCTCAGAGCACGTTACTAGAGAAGTCACGTTCAAATGTGACCGAGAAAGTGACAATGACATTCAGGCAACATTCCTTCTGGAATGGGAATGGAGACAGAAGAGTGAAGTTTTGTCTTTTAAGAAAAGAGTCAGAATCGACAGATAGGCAGCCTTTAAAATTCTTCTGTCCTTGGATACACACACACACACACACACACACACACACACACACACACACACACACACACACACACACACACACACACACACACACACACACCATTGTGGCTTTCAATGCAAATCAATCTGTGCAGATAAGGCTGTTTCAGCCTAGTGTTTTAGACATTTATTCCAGTGAATAAATTACATAAAGATCCTGAGTATTTTTTTTTCTCCTGCTGCTATATTTCAAAGATAAATCTTCACTAATTAAATTAAGCTGCATCCTGTCACTGTGATCTAGCTGTCAGATCACTTACTCTTAAATATGATGAAGTTTATTACAGCTTTTGATATTTATTTAATATTATAACACCATTTAAACATGCTCTAGAGAAGAAATGTAAAAGTAAGACTAGCTCTAACCATAGGTCTACATCAGCCTTTAGTTTGGAAGGCAATCTACTTTAACATGTCAAGTTGTTAATGAGATGGTGTTTGTAATATATAATGATCACTATTTGTCATACTCTACAATCCATTCCTCTTGGTTCAGTTTTTGTCAATGTATGCAGGTGGCTATTCTGTAATAGTCATCCAAATAACGCTGAATTAAATAGCTACATTTGGATGTTTAATAATATAGATACTAATGCTTATCATCATTGCTTGTTTTAGGCTAAAGTATATCAGAAAGTTATTGAAGATATTGATTAATTAATTGATTAATCCCCTGTGGCAGAGAAATCTGAGTTACAGCAGTGCAAGTAAGAGGAGTAACATCACAAAAAAACTTTACATCAAAAACAGCGGAAACAGTGGAAACAAGTTCTATTTATATACATAAATAGAGTTCATACATGTATATAAATAGAGTTCTATTTATATACATACATGCTCAATAGCCTTGACATTTATATATTACATGTGCAGTATATGCGGAATTGACAATGTGACACTAAGTGTTGTATGTGTGTGTGTGTGTATCTGTGGCTTCAAGGCAGTATTTTGTATTTGCATAGGTTATAAAACAGCCACACATTATAAATCTTTTAAGCTCATAAGAATTGATAAACAGGGCCATGGACTGCCATATTGTTTTTCTCACCAGAAGAATGCATGTTCTGTAGCTGTACCATGATATTTAGAGAATGTTGAACTGGTTATGAAAGTAGTTCAGCTACTGTCAAAACATGTCGTTAAGCTAGCAGCAATCATTCATTGTCTACCGCTTATCCGATCTATACTTGGGTCACGAGGAGCCTGTGCCTATCTCAGGCGTCATTGGGCATCAACGCAGGATACACCTTGGACGGAGTACCAACCCATCGCAGGGCACACACTCTCATTCACTCACGCAATCACACACTACGGACAATTTAGAGATGCCAATCAACCTACAATGCATGTCTTTGGACCGGGGGAGGAAACCGGAGTACCCAGAGGGAACCCCCGAGGCACGGGGAGAACATGCAAACTCCACACACACGGCGGAGGCGGGAATCAAACCGCCAACCCTGGAGGTGTGAGGCAAACGTGCTAGCCACTAAGCCACCGTGCCCCCCCAGCTAGCAGCATTTGCTTTAATTTTCCTCTCAGGATTAACGGGGACTGATATGGTCAGTTTTGACATTGCTTTAGCACTGTAAATGCAAACTAACAGTTTTACACTAAAGCCTCTATCAGTGAAAAAAATTCAACACAATAGACTTCATCTTAAAATAAGAATGATTTTAGTGGTTACATAATTGCACTTGTAGTAGATAGTTATAGACAGGAAATAGTTTATAATCACACTGTTTGGTGTCACCCAGACGAAGACAGATTTCCTTTTAAGTCTGGTTCCTTTCAAGGTTTCTTCCTCATATCATCTCAGGGAGTTTTTTGTCATCAGTCCTTGCCATCATTGCCTCTGGCTTGCTCATTACCGATAAATTGATACTTTTCTATACTAAGTTTATATACTGAATTCCTTTATTTCTATAGCGCTGCTTTGTGCCAATGCCCATTATTAAAATCACTCTACAAATAAAATTGAATTTAATATTTCAGAAGGTGCTTTGACAGAGATGGAAAAGGGGGCTGAATCTTAAGGCTGAACTTGAAGATTTAAGTGAAATCCAAAAAAGGCTTTTGATCCTCATTCATTCATTCATTCATTGTCTACCACTTGGCTACACACTCTCATTCACTCACGCAATCACACACTACGGACAATTTAGAGATGCCAATCAACCTACAGTGCATGTCTTTGGACCGGGGAACATGCAAACTCTCCACACACGGTGGAGGCAGGAATTGAACCCCCAAACCCTGGAAGTGTGAGGCAAATGTGCTAACCACTAAGCCACCGTGCACACAGGTAGTGCAAGGCAAACATACTATTTTTATTAGTATCATTATTATTATTTTTGAAATTGCTATTACATACAAGCTTGATTAAAGTCAAGTCATTAAATGATTTGAGATGAATTAATGGTCAGTTAATGAACTAAGCATATTAACCAAGAGCAGCTTTACCTTAAACCTAAAGTTCAGCATTAATTAGTTTTTGTATGCAAATGCATTCTGGATGCAGCCCACAGAACCCCACGAAAGCTGTATGTCCAACTGGGATCCAAAATTATGGTTTAAAGGCCAGTTGTTGAATAGCCTGGGTGACTGAATGGCACTGCTCACATATCCCTCATTTATCATTGTAGGAATTTAACCATTCCATCATTATAACAACTTTAAGCCTAAACCAGAGAGGTGACTATAACCAACAAAAATCCACTGGAATGATGTGAATTATCATAAAAGAGTCATACAGACTGATGTGTTCCACTGGCGTGTTAAATGAAATAGTTTTCTATGCCTATTTACTTTTAGTGAGTGTGTAATGCCAACCCCCATTTCACTGCTCAGTGGAATAATCCATTTCTTAGGAGTCAAGCTTAGCTAATGAACTGATACAGGAGCGTAATTCAAACTGATATTAAATTCATGTAGCCAGTGATAAGCACAGAACTTGGCAACACTTTCAACGCTTCTTCAGGCTACTCAAACTGCTTGAAACTTAACCACTGCTGCCATGCTTACAGAGAATCCTCTCTTACAACTCTCTTTCACTCTCCTCTTTATTGAAAGGAAACTGAAGGAAACATTTATACAAACGGATGGAGATTTAGAAATAAAAATGGGCATAATAAAAAGGTTTGCCATATGCATGGCAATGTGAGACTTGTGTGGATCTTGTTTGCAAATCCGGATGTTGCTGTTTTAGCAGTGGTATTACTCTCATGTACTATAGAAGGGCCAATATTTCTTCCTGTACTACACTTTCATAACCTAGAATTTTACCAAGATTATATTGTAGCTTGGGCAGGCATGCTCCACCTGTGCTTGAAGCCTTAACAATATGTGTAATAGTTATCTGAGCTTACAGCTCATCTGGTGTCCCATCCAGCCCTCTGTTTCTTGGATTGGCTCCAGATTCATTCTGACCAGGAAAAAGTAGTTACTGAAGATGAATGATTTAAATGATTTACTGAAGATGAATGAATTAAAGTTCTCCAGCATGTCTCTGGTTTAAAACCTTCATCCATGGAAGCTGTTTTGCCATGTAGGCTGATAATCAACGATGAAAGAATCACAGTTAATCATTAATGTCTCATCTCTCTTAGGCACATGGCAAATTTATCATTCACATTAATTTTTTTTTAGCAATATTTAGACATTTCTTAGCCGTTTGGTGTGGATTCAAGTTGTAATGAGTTAAAATGCATGGTTCCCTTAAAGGAAAAAAAGCAAGTTGAAATTACTTCATTTATATGCATACATCTGTTCCACATGATTGAACTGAGTAAAATTAACACAATTAGATTTTTTTATACATCCAACGTGATTTGAGCAAGTATTTTCAGAATGATTAAAATCAAACACTAAGCTCACACCTGAGCTGAGACTCAAACCCATAGTGCTGGCGTTTTACAACAGACACATTACCACTATGTGTGGTTTAATTACCTAAATTTAATACTATAGTTATAATTCCCATCACTGCCAAGATCCTCATGAGATTTCACAATCAAATTAGTTAATGTGAATACTAAGTGATCACACTCACTTTACATAATTCAATCTAGTAATCATGAAGTTTGTTTAAATTAAATACAGTATAAGCAATGAAATCATGTTTTGTTAAGAACCATAATATTTTTTTAATGTAAACTGTATGTAATATTTTTTTCTTAAACCTGACACATTCCCTTTTTCAGTGCTGCTTGTAGTGCATGCTTCACAAATGTCATTTAGAAAGTCTTGACTGGGTGATTTTGATTATAGGCAATTTATATTTCTATTATTATATTGATGCTTGTGGTACATTAAGTAAAACTACATTACCAAAGCAACCATCCATAAACTGATGTGTTGATTTTTTTTGATGAAGCTCAATTGACTTGTACATGACCCAGATGGACAGACATATTGAGCAGAATGTTTTCCCTCCCGTTGGTTAGGATTCATTTAATTTCAACAAGATGACATTGTCATAAAGCAGCTCTACAGAAATATATAAATTCTGTATATAAAATTTAAATGTATAATTTTTTATCCCTAATGAGCAAGCCAGAGGCAATGGTGGCAAAGAGAAATTCCCTGAGATGATATGACATGAACAAAACCCTGACAGGAACCTGATTCAAAATGGAATTCATCCTCATCTTGGTGACACCAGACAGTGTCATTATAAATAATTTATTTTCTGGAGCAGTGTAGTAGATGGTCAAAAATGTTAACAGTATTAACAGGAATTATTTCTAAATTCATTATTGTTTTCACTTAAAAGTCTGATCTTAACAAACTGAAGTTATTAGACATGAACACAAACAGTTCTTAGCAAATGCACTCTCGCCAAGGAAGAACAGCCACAGCCATCCTTATGGATTCTATGTGTTACCAACCACTGCAATTTCATGGTGATCTTTAAGCTGTCCATATGATGCCAGCCTTAGCCTTAGGAAGCAGCACTGAATGAGGTAATAAATGTTTGGACTGGTGGATCCCAGCATTTTTAAAGGTTTGTGTAAATACTAAATGATTAAAAGATGCCAAGCTGTATTCAGCCCAAACACATCAATTTGAGCAGCAACATCTGGGAAGGATAGATATGCAAGGAAGTGTAAGGTTCCTTAGAGAACATGTATTTTATTAAAAATTCTGTCTCCTATTAGATTAGAGGAAAGCCAATAAGTAAGTGCATTACTTACCATCTAACAGGACGGTTGCTGATTGCTAGAAATGATTGAAAAAACTTTATTCAAAACATTATGAATTCCACAGTGGATGGTCCCTGTTGATAGGCAAAAGTTCCTGAGACCTGCTACTTCTCACTGTACAACAACAAACGTAAATTACTGCTTGTAGCTGCTTAGCTGATGAATAGTGAAGTTGTGAAGGTTTATGGTTTATGCTATAGTGCTGCAGCTCTAGTGATTGGAACAGCCCTGGTTCACTCAGACTCTTAGTGAATAAGCATGACAGGGTCATGTGTGGCTTTGGGGAGAATGTAATGTCTGCATGCATCTTTGAGGCTTAGCCAGAATGACTGTGAAATGGGGGTGATGTGCCAGGTAAAATGGGGTGAAACACTTGCCAGATGAGGTTATATTATTCTGCTGGGGAATACAGATGAAACTGTGGAGGGTTTTGGATTGAGCACAAGAATAAAATCTTGCAATACTAGTACCTCTAGGATTTCACAGAGATTTCATGATTGCAGCAGATTTTTTATTTTTTAAATTGCAAGCACAGAGGAACTAAACTTATAGAGGAAGTTGGCTGAATGTTCACACAACAATGTCACACAAGCAAAACTCCAAATATTGTAGTGTTTTCTTAATTTGCTTCCACTTCTGCTATCACAAAATTAGGAAATCCTGGAGGAACTGCCATATGCGTGTAGTTTGTTGACTTTAAAAAACAATGCAGCATCTGACTGTAACTGTGCCAAAGTCGGGGATGGCATATGTGACTATTCTTATTTTCTGATGTTTGAAAGCCTGACAAACTGCTTCCCGAAATCACGCTGTTGGAACAAATGTGATGCAGGGTTCTTTAGATGTGGTCATTAGTGTCAGGGTCTAACTGGGCAGCCCAATCTTACTTCAGATCTGTAGGATTCCTAATGAGCAAGAGGTTTGTTGCTTGTCTTTCTTTTGCTGGATGAGAAAAGCTGTGATCATTTTACTGTGTCCTAACCTAATCATTTGCGACTTTCTTACACGAGTTGGATTTAAAAAAAAAAAACATCCTGTGAATCACGAAACCGTGCTGAGCAGCAAGACTTTTAAGTAGAGAATTAAGTGATTTCTGTTAGTTAGGCAGAGCGATAGACCTCTGGTGCTGTGGCTGTGAATCACTTCATTCACTTCCACAGCATTATTTCAGCTTTGCAGATCTCACACAATCCAGTCTTTGTTCAATTTTTTTTAAAGGTTTTTCATTTCACAATTAGTTTGTTTACATTTTAGGAAATAGAACTATCAAAATTCATCGCATAATATAGCAGGCAGGTGTCATGGTTATGATGAAATTAACAATGAACTGCATTATCAACTATCTCTCAGGGTACAAGGTAGGTATGCATCAAGACTTTATGTTCTTGGCACCCAAGTGGTAGACGGAATTATATGTCAGAACAGCCACGTCACTGGCTGTCTTCAAACTATGGTTGAAGACCTACGTCTTTCTGAAATACTTTTATTAGCAATTGTTTTATTTCAGAAAAAGGTCTGTGTGCTCTTCTTGCTGTATTACCTTCCAACGGTGGTTTAGACTGATGGCATTCTTAGTCTGCGACCTGTTGAACCAGTATTGACATATTCATTGACAGTGACTTCAAAGCACTTTTGTACGAAACACTGGATAAGTTCATCTGTCAAATGCCGTAAATGTAAATTACCCAGCAGTCCTGGCACATCACATGTCCATGTCACATGTACTAATCACTCACACATGTTCTGTGTTACCAATAATTAGCACCCCAGCATCTGTTTGTTTTAATAGTTTTTGACTTTCACAGTTTTGTATGGTTGTGGATTAAGAAAAAAATTGTCTGCACTTGCATCCGCAATCGCGTCTCCTTTTTCACAAACAAATATAACCCAGTTGTTATTATTATCAACTATTATGATTAAAAGCAGTTGAGTCCAATTATGAAATGGAATGATGTAGCTGAGCTTGAGGAACGGTCATAGCTAGAATTCAAAGACCATGATGTCAGTGCTGGCATTTCTTTCTCTTTTTTTTTTTTTTTTTTTTTCCAGTTTTTTCAAGGGCAAAAAAAAGTACATTGGTGGCTCAGTGCTCTGGGCTGCTGATCATGTTACAAGCTCAAGCCTTGGTGCTGCCAAGCTAACAAGTGTTGGGCCCTTAAGCAAGGTATCAGGTATCACGTCTAAACCTGTGCTCTGATCCGCAGCTTACTAAACTGTTAAACTATGAAAGAAAAGACTTTGTACTAAAGATATGAATATTTAGAGCACTTGGGCCTTGTGTTTCAGTTCATAAGTGGAAGCAATGACATTTTACTTACTTCAATTTAACACTTTTAACAGTGGACATTGTCTCATAAATAACTTTAGCACTTTGGCTGATTGTTGCTGATTGCACAAATCAACTTGTTATGCTAGGTAATTTCACAAGAATTTTACAATTATTTTTTATCTACAAATGGCTCATGTAACATTCATTGTGAAAAATGTGCTGCTGAATGAAATGTATCTGTGGCAAGATACATGCTGACCAACACACATAATGATTGAGAGAAACATCTTAGTCTCTGTATTTTACCCAAGAAGCTGTATTTCATCTAAGAAGCTGTATTTCATCTAAGAAGCTTTATTTCATCTAAGAAGCTCACTTGAAATAAAAGAGAAAAGGCTTCTGGTGAATCGTTGTTGAAATTTCGTAAAGGCTATTTGATCTAAACTGTACACTTTCGTTATTTCTGGTTTCGGGCAACATAATATCAGGTTAAGAGAGAACTGATATGTCTTTTAACTTTAAGATCTGTTTCACAGTTTCACCTGGAAGCTGACATACTTTTCCTCCATGTGTGTATATTATGGATACTATGTACAGATGTATGACAAATTAAAGGATAAAACAGTGGGAGGGATTTAGCATGAATGTTTTGGGACTTGTCACTTGCCACCTTTGAGACAGGAAAGGCACAATACCACTTCTTTTCTGATACCAATAATGATACTGAATCCAAATAATAATATAAAAAAAAACTTAAAAACTGCTTAAATATGTTTTTTTGTTTCACTGAAGAAATTTAGTGCTTACATAATACAAAAATACGAAATATTAAAAATATACGAAAAGCTTTCGCACAAAAATGAGTGACATATAATAAAACATAAATATAATATAAAATATCCTAAAATTCTCTTTGCCTGTAAACATTTCTATGTCCAAGCAAATTCACTTATAATCTGTTCATTTGTGAGAGGTTTCCCTATTTTTAGCTATTTCCCTATTACTTTAGCCTTTGCAGTCACTCAACGTAATTAAACATGAGCCTATAGGGGAGTGCTCTCCACCACTGGTATCAAAACACCTGCTGAAGGAATATTTTTTGTGACATATTGCTTATTTTCTTATGAAAAATTAGTACATTCAGGAATATTTAATATTTATCTAAATTCACAGCGTACATATGTATAATTGAAACGAATCATACTAACTAAGACTTAAACTCTACACTTTGCAAACCTAGCTTTGAGAGCTTAGCTTGTACAAATGTTCTTATATATAAACTTACATTTACAGGCTTAGAACTATTAAGTTTTTTATATAAATACAGTTTACAATGTACACACAATACACAATGAGTAATAGACAGACTATCAGAATTATCAGAATTCCTTCTTAAAAACTAGACAAAATTAGACTTTAAACAGAATCAGAATATATTTCTTGTATATGCTGTATGATGTTGTATGCATGTATATTTTAAATAATCAAGGCCATAAATCCAAAAAACTTACTTTCAATACCTTGAAAATAGCAATAAAGATTTTGTCTTCCATGATGCATTTCCCATCCAAGCATGATACAATATCTAGCTTGTGAACCTGCAATTATAAAATAACCCTAGCCATTAGTATTTGAGTCCTGCTAATTTGGTTGAATGGTAAAGACAAAAACTTGTAATAGTGCAAGAAATTCTGGTCATTAAGGTGATTGGTGAAGCTCCGTGCTCGAGTGCACAGTTAAAGCAAACTGTGTTACTGCATGACTCTAGGGCACTAGATTAATCCAAATAATGGCTGGAAAGGCAGATGGTATGTTGTGGAGGTCATGCTGTTTTATTTAGGGAATTATTCTTGCTGCTAAGGTCATCTCTTATTGCCTATCTCTTGCTTGTGCATTCTGATAGTAATTTTCTGGTAAGTCATTTAAATTCCCTTTCATTTACATCTCGGTTTCGCAGCAGAAGAGCTGGTGTATTGCGATGGAATTTTCTTGGAGGGAAGAGGTTGAGAATTCAATCCCAGCAGATCTGTGCTGGAAATTTGTCTTTCCTGCAATCTTTTCAATAAAACATCTAATTAAGCTAATCAGATCCTCGAGCAGCATCGGTCTGGCACTATCAGGTTACTATAGAACAGGATTGGCGAATATCACTGTAGGATTACAGCTGTTTACTGAACACTTATCTGTTTCTGTTATAAGATCAGTGTGCATATTTAACCCCATCACATGCTTCTCTGGAGGCTTGGACAGATTCGATAGAGGATTTAGGGCTAGATGAGATTGGAACATCTGTCTCATAAGTAATGAAACCACTGAGATTTGCTTGCTCCAGTGTGTACAGTATGGTTATATCTCATATAAATCACATCACACAGGGTGAAACGAAGGATTCTTAATGTGCCATGTCTGTGCATGGTCACAGAAATGCATACTCTGAGGGCGTGGATCTTGGGCTCTGGTAATGAAAGGTATATGGCTGAAGTTCTGTGTGAATCATCATAACAATGGCTTATTCACTGCAACTTGACAATGTGGCATTAGGCACCCTGACTTGCACCAACAACTGCTTTAATCAACTACTTAGATTAGCATCAGCGCTTGAGCCATGTAGTAATCACGAAGCTCCACAGGGTGCTACAGATGGTGTCGTCTCCTATCCAATTCAGATCTGAGATTCACTCTCTATCCTGGCCCTGCATATTCTAAGCTCCTGATACTTAAGATAGTAGCACTGTTTAATATTCATCCATATTTTCATAGAGCGTGAATTGAACATGTATTATTCAAAACAGGCGCACTGGAGCAATACAAATGAATGATTAGCTACCAAGCCATAGTAATAAATCATAAGGGGAGAGTCAGTCACTTCAGAATGTCACAGGCCTCTAAACGCCTCAAACTGGTATACAAGAGAATCAGTGTCACAAATATAACACATATAATGCAAATGTTCTTCCTGACAAACTGCAATCAAACTACTAATTCTTCTACCACATCTACTACTACTACTACAACAACTATTATTACTACTACTATGACTATCACTACCACAACTTCTACCACAGCCATTAGTACTACTAATGCTACTACTACTACTACTACTACAACTACAACTACTACTACAACTACTATTTCTACTACAACGACTACCACAATCACAATTTCTAATTCTACTTCCACCAATACTACTAATACTGCTGCTATTATTATTACTACCTTCACAGCAACTACTAAAAGTACTATTACTTCTACTACGATTACTGCTAGTACTACTACTAATAGCAATGCAAGACAACACCTTGAACATAAACTAAGTAGAAGCCAGGGACAAAACAATGACGACAACAAAAGCTAGACAATGAGTGTTACATAAGAGGACTTATACACCTAGTGCTCATTAAACATAAATGTGAATCAGCAGAATGTTGTGGTCAGGTGATGTGAAGGGGATTATGGGTATTCTAGTTCTGTTCTGTATTTGTGTTGAATCTTATTGTAGTTTTGTTCTTCAATAAATGAATCTTTGTAATTGGTGGCAAATCGGTAAGGTATAAGCAGTGATTCGCTTTAGACTATGCTGTATATACATTGTGAGGTATCACACCTCCCAGCATATGTTATTGTCGTATAACAGCATGGCCAGTCATGCATTGATACTTGCTTTATACTTTCCAGTTGAAACTTTATATATGTATATACACACTTTAATACATGCTATTGCTCTTCATGGGTCATAACAAAGTCAATACTTCACAGTCAATGCAACACATTAAAGCCACATAAAAGAAGTAAAGATATCTATGAAAATTCTTGAAATCAAGAAAATTATAGCCTATGTGGGGTGTATTACTACTTCACATGCAATGTTCCTGTGATCCAGAGCCAATGCAACCCTGACCAGTATGACATGCTTACTGATGATGAATGAAAGAATAAAGGAAAAGTATATATGAATGAGATCCATATGTGAAGAGGACACAGTCATATAGAATTGGTGCTTAGTTCAACTAAAAGAGCTGCCTCCTCTGCTTTTTTCAAAAGCTTGTTAGAGAGAGAGTGATATACACTCTCTGGTACTTATGCTACAGATTTATCACATTGGCAATGCATGGGAGGGTTTTATGGGTCCTGTTTCTAATGCAACACTGTGAAAAATGCTATCTCAGCTTTATGCTCCAATACTATTTGTGCAAACTGCATGCTCAGAAGTTAAGACTAGTCAGCCTGTTCTCTATTATGTTGCGTATTAATAGTTTAAAGGCATTTGTTAGTGTGATCATTGCATGTCAGAACTACTGAGTGCCACCAAATGCCCCATTTTCCATTCTAATCCAATTGAGACATGGTATGTACTGTCTGATTGTTAGCTGATGTTCTTCAGACACTTACACAGCCTTGTGTAATTCCTGTGCAGATGCCTCTATTTTCTTCGAAGTGTTAATCACCATCTCGTTTCTCAGCAGGCATTGTTAACCCAGGCAATCTTTGCCACAATAAGTAGGAGAATGATGTACATGTGGGTGAAGCAGCTATGGTAATATGGGAGTAATACTTCATTTGTACATCACAATGTAATTTAAGGCATCAATCATATGGTCCATCTCTTTGTCTAAAGGCCTGTAATTAGTGGACTGTGAACTGACCATCTTTCAGCCATATTTTATTTATTTTCAATAATGCTGCTGAATTAAGACTGAAATAGAGGATGCAAATGGATACACAATGCATAAGATTAGTAGTCTTTTCTCGTATACATAACCATTTTAAATGGCTCAAATTTACATTTTCTTTTTTGTTTTTTTCGGGTAATTGAAGCTACCTGGCCTTGGATATTCATTCCATTTCAGGTGGATCCTACCCCAATTACCTAGTCCTTCAGTATTATGCACCACTTAATTAAAACAATATGATCATACTACCAATGGACAAGGGACTTTGGACAAACTGAAGTGGATTAATGCAACAATCCCAGCAGGTTCAAAACATCGAAACATACTAACTGGCTAGAACATGTGTGTTGATGTGCTTCCTGCTGTGTCTTGAGTTTCTACCAATTTTAGCCCACACACAGGTGTCTCATACATCCTTGTATGTGGGAGCATTAGCGGTGTGTTCATTCTCACAGTCTGACCAGAAACTCAAAATGTTGCATATTTCCAGGTGTGTAACCTTGGATTGTGTGACTTTGTCCATTGAAATGTTACTATTGGTGGATGTGAATTTTTTGTCTGGCAGTGTCAGAAGCCTTTTTTGTCCTCTAAAAATAAAACATCAACAGCTGTGTTGTGCAAAATGAAAGCAGGTTTTGCAGCACAGCTCCAACAGACCAGACACCAGATTTCTTATTGAGATAGGAATTTATTGAAAAAAAAAAGAAAAGAAAACAAAGCTTTGGTGGCAAAGGAAAAAAAAATACATCATCCCACCTTTCTTCCTTTTTATCGAAAAAAGAAAAAGAAAAGAACTGCTTCAAAAACAAAATATACTCTCCTCAACAGACATCAGTTAGCTATAAAGGGCACAATTATCTGGCATTTGCAGAGTGCAAAAATCTGATATCTGACATCTGCTATATCTAGGAAATTACACAAGATGATAAAGGGTTAAATTGTGTTGGCATGGGTGAGCATATTCTGTAGCTTATATACAAATATACACAACATGTGAAGCTAGCATAGGTCAAAGGCTGAAACGGGACTGACATAATGATGCTATTTTATGGGATATCCTTTGAATTTTATAGATATATAGCTATAGATATAGGTTGAGAGAGAGAGAGAGAGAGAGAGAGAGAGAGAGAGAGAGAGAGAGAGAGAGAGAGAGAGAGAGAGAGAGAGAGAGAGAGAGAGAGAGAGAGAGAGAGAGAGAGAGAGAGAGAGAGAGAGAGAGAGAGAGAGAGAGAGAGAGAGAAGTTAGTGGTTAGCACGTTTGCCTCACACCTCCAGGGTTGGGGGTTCGATTCCTGCCTCCGCCGTGTGTGTGTGTGTGTGTTCTCCCCGTGTCTCGGGGGTTTCCTCCCCCAGTCCAAAGACATGCATGGTAGGTTGATTGGCATCTCTAAATTGTCCGTTGTGTGTGTGTGTGTGTGCCCTGCGATGGGTTGGCACTCCGTCCAGGGTGTATCCTGCCTTGATGCCCAATGACGCCTGAGATAGGCACAGGCTCCCCGTGACCCGAGAATAGTTCGGATAAGCGGTAGACAATGAATGAATGAATGAATGAATGAATGTATGTATATATCCTATATGGTATCATGGTTTGAGTTTGGCATTGGCTTTATCTATAATCTGAAATTATAATGCATCAAGATGACAATTCTTTTTACATGACTTGTGTAGATATCCATCATCTAGCATATGACACCTGGAGGTATCCTTACCAGAAAGTCACAGGACATTATGCAACCTGTGAAGAAAGATACCTTAATAAAGACTAGTGTTGGTGTGCTGGTTGAGTCACATCAGCATACCCTTAGTCATTTAGAGGCTGGAATATTGCCTCTCCAGCAACATTATCTTGATGTACACTCATAAGCAAGACGCCTAAGCCACTGAGGTGTGACTGAATTCTCCTAGCACCCTGGCAATGTAGAAAACGTGAGAAAAACTCAGCAAAGCAGAGATCAGAAATAGCTAGTTATGCATGTTAGGCAGATGAGTATCACTTGAATATGTTTTTTGTGTATGCACATGCATGCAAATTCACTAAGTGGCTTATAATGTGGTAATGTTTGCAATAAATAATTTTGTCATGCAGCCATCTATCCTCATTGTTGATCAATCTACCAGATCAACTCTGATGCTGAAGGACAGGGAGTACACTTGGAAATCCAGTATTGTTTAAACAATGTTTAGACACATAACTAGCATCTATCTCTCAAGTAATATTCATGAGGAGTAGAAAGGCATGTCACAGTAGCAGCTGAGTAATCAGCCAAATGGCCATGATGATGATGTTCACTATGCAGTGAGTGCAATGAACTTCTCTGTTTAGACATGTGAGCTCCCAGTGTCTTTTCTCCAACTGTTGACTAGCGATGAGCAGTGTTTCTAGGCTAATGGTGCAAGCTGTTGGCCCGCTAGTCATCTAGATGGCAGGGCATGTGGAAAACTCTGAATTGAGACACTGAGTGAGAGCTTGACAGGCAGGTAGAATGTGTACAATAGAATGAAATTACCTTCAATTTTATACTCATCTAGACAATGATTATCTGATATATGTGAAACACTTCACCTTTTAACCCAGGAGACTAATCCATAGCTGTGAAGGTAATATTTCTGTGGAGATTAGCCTCAAATGTACAAGGACCTTGAACAAAAGGATAGAGATTGTAGAGATTTTACAAAAGGATAGACACTATTTTGTAAAAAGCTCCTTAAAGCTGCCTGCACATAGCACCAACATTTAAACCTACTCTAATCAGAATGGAAGAAGCAAGTGAATATTACAGCTAATTTGATTATGTGTTTGATGACAATTCCCTCTTTGTAAGATTTCAGTATTTTCCAGCACACCTATTTATCATAAGTGAAACAAAAACAAGATCTGCTGTGAAATGTTTGCTTGCTTCTATAGCTCCACGCATACAATCCCAGAATTTAAAAGAATTGTTCTTGCGGTCCTGTCAGTCCTTTAAACAAGCCCTGTGGTAAACTATGATGCTATCAGTCCAATCGAACAAATGGCATAACAAAGATAAAATGAAATTTAACATAGTACTCTACCAAACTCCTGCAGCTCAACACTACACACAGTTCCACATTAACATATTAACACTTCCCTCAATAAGACAGTCACAGTTTAACCACACACACACACACACACACCTACACACACACAAAACTCTTCTGATTTTAGTTTCTGTTGCTCTTTCACTTTAGCCACTGTTCTTCACTGTCGAACTGAATGAAAATTTGAATTTCTGCACATGTGCAGATAACTATAGTTATTGGCACCCATTAAGATGGTTAATTGCATAAAATAAACTGTCACGTTTTCCGGTGTCCAAGACATGAAGAAAGCAGACCCAGCGCAGAGATAGACAGCAGACAGGGGTTTTATTAACTTAAAACAAACAAACATGAACACATAACCGACACCACACGTAGACGCTACATAAAGACGACGACCAGACCCGAACCCTGGCAAAAGGCCGCTATAAATACCAAGCATAATCAGGTACAACATTGGGAACAGGTGAACATGAATTGGGAAACAATAGGAGAAGGCGGGGCTAAAACAAAACACATGACATGACGAAAACAATGACAAAACACATGACACAACCCCTGCTGGAAACCCCCCTAGTGGCCCAACACAGGGCCTACCACCCGTAACATCTCCCCCCTCTCAAAGGCGCGGCTCCCGATGCACCAAAACATAACCCTCCCCGTCAGTCTGGGCAGTCTGTAGGTCCCGAAAAGGAACGAGGAGCATAGCGAGGCATATAGGGGGGAGCAAGAAACATGGCGAGGCAAATGGGGGGAGGGGAGCGAGGAGCAAAGACAAGGCAAATGGGGGGAAGCGAGGAACAAAGGCGAGGCAAGTGGGGGGAGCGAAGAGCAAAGCGAGACAGGTGGGGGGAGCACGGGGTCCGACGGCAAGGCCAAAGGGCCCCACGCGACGTCCACAACTGAGTGGAGGCGCCGAGCGATGACCACAGCTGAGCAGCAGAGCCGAGCGACGTCCACTGCTGAGCCGCAGGGCCGAGCGACGTCCACTGCCGAGTCGCAGCGCCGAGCGACGTCCACCGCCAAGCCATGGCGCCGAGTGACGATCCCTGTCCCGCCGAAGCTGGAAACTCCGCAAGGGGTGGGCGGGTGGGAGACAGCTACATCCACATGATCTCCCTCGCCACCCCAGAATGAAGCAAAGTCCCTCGCAGAAACAGGAACCAAAAGGAAAAAACCCAACCCAACAAAACCCCCAAGACAAGGTCCAAAAAAAAACCTGACTTGAAACCCCCTCCGTTATCTATGAGTGAGGCGACGCCTCCCACGGAAATCCTCATCGTGGGACGACGCCCCTCACGGGAACCTGGGCGGAGCCGGGGCCGGGGCCGAACCAACAAAAAAAAATCCCCCAAAATCTAAAAATTTCTTGCCGGAACCCTCCTCCGTTTTCCACAAGTGAGGCCACGCCTCCCACGGAAATCTTCATCGTGGGTCGACGTTCCTCACGAGGACAAACGGGGCATGGGCCGGAATCAACAAAAAACCCAAATAATCCCAAAATCCAGGCCGGAGCATGATCCACAACCCGGCAAAACATTATGACCAGAAAAAAAATCCTCGCTCGCCATCGCGCTGGGTCTGTTTGGTGAAGGCTGGTCGTTCTGTCACGTTTCCGGTATCCATGGCATGAAGGAAACAGACCCAGCGCAGAGATAGACAGCAGACAGGGGTTTTATTAACTTAAAACAAACAAACATGAACACATAACTGACACCACACGTAGACGCTACATAAAGACGATGACCAGACCCGAACCCTGGCAAAAGGCCGCTATAAATACCAAACATAATCAGGTACAACATTGGGAACAGGTGAACATGAATTGGGAAACAATAGGAGAAGGCGGGGCTAAAACAAAACACATGACATGATGAAAACAATGACAAAACACAACATGACACAACCCCTGCTGGAAACCCCCCTAGTGGCCCAACACAGGGCCTACACCCGTAACATAAACATTACGCATAATAAGATATTTGTTCATGTATGAAAGTATACATTGAAAGAACAATGTGAATCATGTGTTCAGACCAAGATGAGACCATCATAAATCATACATTTTTGCCATACACAGCCATCAGCAAAGCTTTGGGGCTGTTTGTGATGAATGATGCCATTAATTCAGCTGCTTATATTTTAGCCTACAGCTTGGCTGCTTTGGTCATGAGGTTAGCCATAAATGAATTGACCTAATTAATCTTGAGCAAGATAAGCAAGAGCCCAAACAATTATCCAAATCCAACAGAGAAAATCAGTGTCTTTCAATGATCACTTCAGTAGGATTTAAGTCCTAAAGCAAACCTGTGGTCTTAATTAAAAAGGGCAGTCCGCATGTGCAGAACTAAAAATGTAATTATGCTTGAAATGTTCTGCATGGAGAAGAGTTTGCAAGTGTTTCCAACCTTAGACAACACTACAGGATACAGGATACACTACATAACATTTTCCCTTACATTTCCTCACTTCACTGCTTTCATAACAACCCCTAGCGTTGTACACAGAGATGTCATTAATGTCCATCAGTGTTGAAGTGTCTCAGCAGTGGAAAGGAGAAATCCTTCACTCTGATGTGCTAGAACAAAATGATCAGCCATTCTCCTCTTGATTTTCTCCAGCGTACAGCTGATTACATCTCTTCCAGGAGATACAATGAACTCCTGTCATGATACACAAGTAGTGATGGGTAACAAAAATGGCTCCCTTATGGCCTGTGACGTTAGTGGCTGTGTTAAATTTGAAAGTGGTACATCTTGATCTGCTGTGTGCAGAACTACTGCAGTTACTCTTCGGCTAATCATTTAATTCACTTCTGATGAGCGGGTCTTTGATGTTTCTTTTCCCCTGTCTGTAAGAGTTGAGTGGTGGATCATTTAAAAGGGAAGTGATCTCAGTGGTCTCATCCTGCAGGATTTCTAAAAAATTTTTTGTTTCATTAGTTTCATTAGTAGAATGAACAGTGAGCACTAAAGGAATTCTCTCTGTGCTAGCAGTGGTTTGCTAGAGGTCAGTGCATCCATTCTGTCAGTAGTGGCAATATGGGATATGGCATGATCTAAGAATTTCTACAGTTATAATATAATCACACATTTCTTCTTATTTGAAAGAAGAAAGTCTTCAATCTCACAACAAAGGTGTTTAAATCTCACTGGCTTGGGATAACGATGGGAAGAGTTGTATTACAACGGTAAGTTTATAACGGCTGGTGGTTTTCAAGAGCCTTCTAACCTGGACACTGGAGTACTGAACATCGCATTCCAAACCAACAACATTAAATATTGAGCTGTTCATACTTTGTTGTTATAATAGACGCTACTGGGGAGGCTTTACACAAAGTTTTGGAACATGGCTGTGAGGATTTGTGCTTAAAAGGGTGCAAGAAGCTGTTCGTTGATGGTGGGAGAGAAGGCTTGGTGCACAGCCTTCTGACCAGTTTATCCCAAAAGTGTTTGGTGGGGTTAAGTTAAGGGCTCTGTGCAAATCACTCAGGTTCTTCCACTCCAACCTTGGCAAATCATGTCTTCAAGAATCTGTTAATTCCAGTGAAAGGAAATCTTAATACTACAAAATACAAAGACATTCTAGACAACTGTGTGCTCCCAACTTTTTGGCAACAGTTTGAGGAAGGCTCATAGATGGCTGTATTGCTCAGGTGTCCACATATTTTTGTTCATATAGTGCATATTCCAGGACGGGGTGAAATGTGCAGAAAGATGAATGAGTATAATTTTCATAAATGCCATCAGTGGACCTAAGGACCATTGTAGATAAATATCTGATGAATTGTATGAAAGTTTGCTACACAAATGCAGTGATGTTTATACCGAAAGTTCCCAATTTAGTGACCATGCCAACACCTCGTATTTGAGTGCAAACCTAAAAGTAAGGCTGAAATAGCTCTGATCATCTTAATACAGTGTTAGTAGGTGAGGCCATACGGATTCTACTAATAAAAATGTACTGTGAATTCGGCGAGTGTTCAGTGCAGTATGTTATAAGACCTATAACATATTGCACTGATGGATGTGTTTACTTAATGGCATGGACATTCCATGTGTGATAGAGAAGATATCAGCTATAATATAGGTTATAGTCTACAACATCACACATGGAACGTCCATGCCAAATAAACAGCAGACGCGCTCATAAAACTGTAACACAGACTGATCTACTGAGCTGATATACAGAATACTGTGTCATAATAGTGTTATACAAAATAATTGCTGACCATTTCCTCTCACCAGTGTGCGGTTATCAAGTACATAGCGTGTCTTGCACCCCATTTAACAACTACATTGCTAATGTAGTCAACCAATAAAGGTAACTCGAATCGATATCAATTTCATGCTGTGATATATGGTGACACTTGGAATACTTCACCTCACACTGTTTAGAAATGAGACCGCTAGTCAAGCATCTAGTGTGTAGAAACTGTGCAGAAAAAGATTTACTGACAATTGAGCAATTTTACATGGATCATTATTTTTTTAAATCTTTCATTAGAGCCAGGATTTCATGCTGTAATACGGGTATATATTGAGAATGAAAAGGTATTGGAGGTCTTTTACACTGCACCCACAGAATGCCATGTGAGTTTTGTTCACATAAAACAATGTTGAAATTATTCAGAATGAATGCTTATTTATTCTAGCTACATCTTTGACTGAAGTAGTCTGACTCAGTGTATAGGAATATTTACAGGAATTGTATGCAGGTTTAGTTATGTGTGTGTGTGTGCATGTGTGTGTGTATGAGTTGAATGTATATATATATATATATATATATATATATATATGCTTACTAAGGCTAATGTTTGAAGTAGTTGAAAGCAGCAAAAATTCTTTATATGTAATGGCACTTTAGTCAATGGATGTTGTTTTAAATATGCTTTATGCATAAAATATAATTACTTACTGATTGTGTTGCTTAATGACTGATTTATTGACTTACTGACTTTCTTTTTTCTTACTTACTTACAGTATTAATTGACTCACTTAATTACTGACTGACTAACTGATGGACTTACGTACTTACTTATTGGGACACCATGTGACCATATACATTTATCACAAAAAATGTGAAGAAGCTTCAAAAACAAACAAATAAGCAAACAAGTACACTGCATATGCAACACGTAACTTCAATAATGCCAATACTGTACTTACAACTTTTATGCAATTTATGTAAAGTTACAAGTGCAATGTAACTGCAAAAGATTAAATAATAAAAATTATTATTATTTTGACGTGGTATAAGCAGTTCCAGGACAAGCTGACATAAATGATGAGAGAGGCAGAAATAAAAAAAACAAAATAAACCATATGTATATTAGACATGTCACCTTTGTAACTGGATACCATTTAAAATGAAATCTATATGCCTTAATTATAGCATTAATGCTCTTCTCTGAGAACAGAGGATTCTTGAGCCATGTATGACTTACTTTGTTGTCAGCGCTTTCTTCTTGAAGCCTTTTTGCTCAACTCTCTATTCATTTTGTTATTATTACTAGCACTGACAGCGACACTGAATTTGATATCCAACCTCTTTGATTTTCAGTGTTTTTCTCATTTTGCATGTCTGAACCCAAGAGGAAGGTAGCCTATAAAAAAAAAAAACAGACAGATGGATAGAATCGTTATTTAGGGAAACTGTGATGGTGCTGTAGTAGGAGCACAAAACAGCACAATTTTACAAAACTGAATAAGAGGCTTAGCTTAATAAAATAACTTTTAATTTTCATGACCTTTGAATTATAATTATATACATATGTATAAGACAATTCTGTGATTTAAAAAAAAAACCCACGAAGCCATATTTTAGCATTTTAAGCAATATTTTGATGTCAAATTTATCACCTAGTCAGTGGCATGGAAACAAGTTATAACTCTTTTTTGCCAGACACAATTTGAAAGGTCTAATTTCAAACCAAGCAATTCCCTATTATTACTATATATATAACAGAAATAGTGTGGGAGTAACAGTTCAGTGCCACAATATCAGTTAAAGAGTGAGTGATTGGTTCTGTCCTGACAGTAATGTGACTCATTATACAATCTTCTTGCTATGGGGCACAGAGACCCAACATGGTGCTCCCTGGTGTGTATATCATTCTGTCCCTGAAGAAGCTTCTCTACTTATCCAAAGTGGCATGCAGAGGATGGAAGTCATTGTACATTACAGCTAAAAGTTTGACTGTTCTCAGTTCTATCACAGTTTCCAGAGAAGGACATTTAATTGATAAGACAGTGATGAACTTTGCAGATCTTGTTTGTGGAAAATGCAGTAATACCATTGCCCCAACTTTCTGCAGCACAAAATAATGCACAGACAATAACAGACTGGTGGAAAATCCATAGCACAGCAGAAAGCCACCCACTGAAGTCTCTCAGTTGCCTACAAACAGTAAAGGCAACTCCTACATCTTTTGCACACTGTCTCAGTTTTGGCTGCCCATTCCAGTTTATCATTCATAACCACACTGGGATATCAGTACGTATTCACCTACAAAAACTCCTTCAGTAAAGAGAACTCCTTTATCAGGCTAATACTGATGCACAGCTAGGAAATGTTCAATTTACAGGAACATTTCATGTAGGCAAAATAGTTCACAAATTGCATTAATGGCTATTGTTTTGACTATAGTTTAAAAGTAAATTAGTAAATTAGTTTCAAATTTAAAGCTCAATAGAACAATCAGCACTGACCATATTAATCTTGAAAATTAACATGAATAACAAAATTTAATTATCTTCAGTGGCAGCCGAGATTTATTTGGTAATGAATTCTTACACACACAAAAAAACTTTTACAATGTTGTTAATCGAAATGTTGATTTATTTTTACTTGGGTCAATGGTTTCCTACATTCCTACTACATACCCACAATGACATTCGTTTACTTGCTGATAGTGGTGCCAGTGGGAAACTCTGAGTTCATGGTGCCTTGTAAATGGTAATTTGCAAGTTGTAATAGCGTCATTTCCTATCTCAGCAGGTTCGATGTTCGAAATGGGGGAAAAAAATGGACATCACTGTAAAAGAGTGTTTTTTGTTTGCTCTGTCAGAGCACATAAATCTCATAACTATACTTTTACAATTACAGGCCTGACTGGCTATTGGTACTGTTCTGCTATAGTGAACTTCAAACACTCATGCAATATTATGTACTAAAACTGCAGTACAGCTACAACAGCGACAAACTTTTGTTCCTTAAACAGTGACAATGGTTTTATATGTAAACATTAAGAAAATATTTTTTCATTATATATAAACGAGTGTATGTAGTGTACAGCTATCTCTTGACAGAGACAGCTGGATCTCTGAAGGAACTTTATAGGCATGTACACCGGTCATTTAAAAGACTATTAACCTGAAAGTAACCTATTATTTACCTCTATTAATCCAACATGTGCTGAACTAATAAACTGGAACAAGAACACTGTTGTGGTTAGGACAACAACCATGCATAATGCCTCAAAACCAAACCATTATCATAGAGTCTTCATGTGAGGGGGAAAAACAACAGAAGAAATTCAACAAATAAATAAACTAGTAACCATGCTGGGAAGCTCTGCCCTGAGCAGATTTGATTTTTTTTTTAAGGCATGCTGTCCCATCCTTCAAATGTTTCTGTCTTCAAACCCTACCAATGATGCAACAAATACAATTAGTCAATCTGAGTTTAATAAAGTAATTCAGTACCAAAGTATGTTGAGGCTGCACATTGTACTAATGACTACGACTCTGTGGCCTGTGGCTTTGTCTGTGTTTTTTTTTTTTTAATAGTCTTATAAAGCTGAAGAATACTACGTAAGAGCACTACCTTAGTTTAATTAACAGTTTTATATCACAGTGTTGCTGAATTCTGGATTTTGAAGTAACATGACTAATAAGAAATTCCTGTATTGCTGCATTATATGTGATAGTGTTGTCACACTGTAAAATACCCCCTTTGTGTCCCAGCAAAAGTTCTTGTTTGTATGGCATGAGACAGGCAGAAAGAGGGGAAAAAAACACAAAAGACTGTGATCATACAGGCAGAGATTAAAGCATTCCCTGTACCTTTTCCCTTTTTTGATGTTTACAGAAATCAGATTTTAGCATGCTTATACTATATGTCATGCTTTAGACCAAATGTGCCAGAAAGATAAGAATATACTTACAGTGTAGACCTTGTAGTTATATTTGACTGCTCCAAAATTTATGTTAAACAAACAAACAAACAAACAAAAAAAAGTTTCCTTTTGGGTATTCAGGTTAGTTTTAATTACTTGCATTAATAATTATGACAGTGGAAGGTCCACAAGGTTAATGGTTAATGGTGTGTGTTTTATGTGTTTTTTCCAGTTGTGAGATGTGCTAAAACAACACAGAGAAATGGCAGCGTAGCTTCAGGACACTATCCGTATCTAGCAGCTGTTGCAGTCTTTGCAAACGCTGATGAATTAACTGATGTAGAAGCAAACCCCAAAACAATGCCACATGATGCTTGAGCTCAGCTTGGACTGACCTTGCATAAACAATTAGCAACACAAAAGTACTTAACGTTCAGAATGTAATCAGCCTTGAGCCAGAATCACTGAAGCTCAAAGGCCAGTTTTTATAGTGTACCAACTAATTATGAATATACCTACAACTGCACTTACTGAGCACTTTATGGGGAACACCTGTACATCTACTCATTCATGCATGTGCAGCAGTGCAATGCATCAAATCATGCAGATACAAGCCAGCAGATTATGGTAACGTTCATATTAAAATATTAGAATGTGGAAAAAAATGTGATTTAGTGATTTTGTCTCTGGCATGGTTGTTGGTGCCAGAGAGGCTGGTTTGAGTATCTCAGAAACTGCTGCTCACTGAGATTTTCACATACAACACTCTCTACAGTTTACTCATAATAGTGTGGGAAACAGTTCTGTTGGTAGAAATGCCTTGTTGATGAGAGAGGTCAGAGGAAAATGGCCAGATTGGTTCAAGCCCGAAAAAAGGATACAGCAAATAATCACAAAATTTAGCAGATCTGAGCAAAAATGAATCTCCAAACAAACAAAACATCAAACCTTGAAGGGGGAAGAGCTACAACAACAGAATACCAGATCAGGTTCCACTCCTATAAGCCAAGAACTGAACTCCGAGGCTGTCATTGGCTCAGACTCACTGATACTGGACAGTTTGAGATTAGAGGAAAATCGCCTGTTTGGCTGATTATTTAATTTCATGAATAAGTAGGTTTATAGATTATCATGATTGGCTGATTATTTAATTGCATGAATAAGTAGGTGTATAGATATTCTCAGTGAGTAAAGTGCTCAGTGAGTGTATATACTTAGGTTAGATTCCACTTTGTTTTTATTTTCCAACCCCAGCACATTATTGTTCATATTGTAAAATAATATATTTGTAGATGAAACCATCTGATGGAGAAGCACAAAACCATTAGCCCTAAAATATTTCTGGTAACCAATCAAAAAAGTCTTCTACAGCATAGAGCAGAGCTTTTTTGGTGAAAATACACAGACTAGGTGAGTCAGTGGTAGATGGTGACTGATCTCAGATGAGGAATTGTGAAGAGCTCTTGTTCTGCTGCTGAACTAGAGCTGGGGTGGAGAAAATACAATGGTGGATAATCAACATTCTCATTGTCCAGCATCCTGGAGAGAAATGACATTTTAGCAAATCCTGACTCACTTCTTAGACTCTCTGTTCAGAAGAAAACCTGAATGGATTTTAAACACTAAGATGCTTATTTTAAACACCCAGGCTTCAGATTGGCTACATTACTGATCAGAATAAAACTCTTCCTGAAAATGAGTGAATGAATGCTAACCTAAAAGATACAGTGCAACAAGTAGATTCTGTTATATTGTGATAAAACTGATAAAACACTTTCATTTTACATCAAAATCATGGTGATTTTAATGGAGTTAACAACGATCCAGTCACAAGCTGTTAAGTGTACAGCACACACTTAGACTACTTCTCCCTCTTCTTAGACAGATTTACAGATTTCTGATATATATATATATATATATATATATATATATATATACTACTTATATATATATATATATATATATATATAAATATATATATATATATATATAGTCATTATATAGTATAATTATGATTATGGACATGTGTGCAGTTGTCATTAGTCTTTGGAGTTAATAAGGAAAGGTAAACAAGCTAATAAATACACCACAATGTGCCAGGACATGTCTCAGACAGATATGTCAGAATTGATTATATACAGTATATAGTATAGTGTTATTAAGACTACCTTGCACTTACATAAGCTCTTCAGGACAACTTTTTCCAACAAGTGCCTAAAAACTGCTTTCTCAAATTTTTGACATTAGGTTTGCATAACGCCTGGAACAACTTTTGTTGAAGTTGCGTATTGACACTTGGACTGACACTGGATAGAACGTAGGAACTCAGTCATCTAATAATGTGACATAACTTGTCAAAGATTTTCATTAAAAATTGTCCAGAATGTCTGTATATGCTGTAGTGTTACACTTTCTTTTCACTGGAACTAAAAGGACCAAACTTGTTCCTGCATGGCAGTGTCCCTGTGCACAAAGTGGCATCCATGAAGACATGGTTTGGTTTAAGTGACCTGCACAACGTCCTGACCCCCCAATGAACACCTTTTGGATGAAATGGAACACCAACTACATGCCAGATCCCCTCTTCCTTCATCACTGCCTACCTTCACTAATGTTCTTGTGCCTGAATAAGCACAAATCCCCACCATCACACTCCAAAATCTCGCAGATGAGTGTAGAATGAAGAATTATAAGAGTAAAGGGGGTTACATCTATAATGGGATGCTCAACAAGCAGTAAGTGAGTTTCCTCTGGGTTCTCCACTTTCCTCCCATCTCTGTCATACCAGTATGTGTATTGGATATTATTAATGTTCCACCAAGGTGTGAATGTGGGTGTGCATAATGTCCTCAGATGAACTGGCATAATAAAACCATGGTGTATTCCCACCACAACCCTGAATGGGATAAAGCAGTGGATGGATGAATGAATGAATGGGATGCATAAACGAATAGATGAATGAATGAATAAATGAAAGTTGGATCATGTATTTGTCTCAATACTATAAACCAGTTCTTAAAAATTTATACAGTCAAATCCCCTGCATTAAATTAACAACACCTCGTACATTTTATATAAATGACAGTATATTTTAAAATGCAGTTTTCTGACAGCTGAGTTTTTTCCCTCTGGTGTAGGTGACTGTAATTGGGTATTTTTACACAGAAGACACTGCTTGTCTTTTCTCTATTTCCTGTCAGAAAAGGCAATAAAATCAGCAGCCTTCAAGCTGGAAGGAACTAAACCAGACCTAAAAGTACATCCAAGATGAACTTTTTTTTTTTTTTTTTTTTTAGAGAAGATACAGCTTAACATTTCTCCACTTGAAAATAATTATGGTGGAAAGGACATATTTATTTCACACTGCTAATCCATTTATCTTAAAATTCTTTAAAGCAGTGGCAAAAAGTCTATTATAAAGAACTTTCCACATAACCACACTGTTTAGGAGGAGCTGTGGTCTAGCTTATGCTGTGTCATTTTGTCAGATAAAAGCAAGAGGGGAGAGAGTGCTGATTTCCATATCCTCTCTCTCTCTCTCTCTCTCTCTCTCTCTCTCTCTTTCTCTCTCTCTCTCTCTCTCTCTCTCTCTCTCTTCCTTGTACATGTTGAATGTGCCTGTTGTAATCTTTCTGACAATAATTAATACACAGATTAATTACCCAGGTGTGTGTGCTTGAGAGATTTGAGAGCTGGGCCGAGAGAGAAAATGCTTTTGATAGAAAATGTCCTTTCAGAAATACATATGAAAGGGAGGAAACAAAGCCAGTTATGTGCTACAGAATTTTTAGCCCATTTTTATTCCCAGCTTGTGATTTCTTTTTTCTAGATTTGG